>JAAOAL010000012.1:0-600000 GCA_013186775.1 Fusarium dlaminii
TTTAAATATATTAGTTTTCTATAATAATAAAATATTTAAGATTAGTATATATATAATTCTATAATTTTTCAGTCTTTAAATCACATATCATCGGTGAGATGGCCGAGTTGGTTATGGCGCCAGGTTAAGGTTAACCTTAACACCAATTTCCTGGTGGAGCAATCCTCCTGGGTTCGAGTCCCAGTCTCATCAGACATTCTTTTTGATCCCTATTCATCAAGTGAGCCAAGTTCCTTTTTGCTACTCGTGCGATGACGGAGTTTTCCCACGACATCATCGTAAAAAAGCTTAAGCTCCTATCTTTTCAGGCTTCCTAGGCTTAAACTCAATTTCTATACAGCTATTGGCATTGCTGATAAAAGAGCTCGTATCCCTCCAAATACTTCCAGTACGGATGACCTTCAACCTCCGCATTCGTTCGTCATATTTCAAGCTTTGACCAAGTATTTAAGGCTGATTCCCCTGCAAAATATTTATAATTGCAATAATTCAGAGCAACACGGTCCACGCTTGTCGCTGTTTTTTCTGTGACTGCCCCGCCCCCTCCATTGCTCTTCCGCAATCGCTACTACCCCGCCAAACTTTTTTCCTTTTGGCCTTTCCTTACTCGCCCGAGGGCCCAATCCAAACCTGAATGAGACGCCCTCTTCCCACTTACATCTTTTCTTATTTTTCTTCGTCGTCCCCTTCTGTCTTTCGTCTTTCCACCCTTTTCTCTCCCAAAAGGTTCTCTTTTCTAGCTTTCAAGATGTCCTCCCAGCAGAAGATCGCCATCGTCTCAGTCTACGACAAGACCGGTCTTCTGGACCTGGCTAAGGGCCTTGTCCAACAGAATGTTCGAATTCTCGCTTCTGGAGGCACCTCCAAGATGATCCGAGAGTCGGGATTCCCTGTCGAGTGAGTCAATTCAAGCGCTCAATTGCTTGATACTAGAGCTAAACGACTTCCGCAGGGACGTCTCTGCCATCACCAAGGCCCCCGAGATGCTTGCTGGTCGTGTCAAGACGCTTCACCCTGCCGTCCATGCAGGTATCCTGGCCCGTGATCTCGCCTCTGATGAGAAGGACCTCGCCGAGCAGAACATCAACAAGGTCGATTATGTCATCTGCAACCTCTACCCCTTCAAGGATACCGTCGCCAAGATCAACGTCAGCATCCCTGAGGCCGTTGAGGAGATTGACATCGGTGGTGTTACTCTTATCCGTGCTGCCGCCAAGAACCACAAGCGCGTCACTATCCTCAGCGACCCTAACGACTACGCTGGCTTCCTCAAGGAGCTCGAGAAGGGCGAGATCACTGAGGCCAGTCGTAACCGCTATGCCCTCAAGGCTTTCGAGCATACTGCCGACTACGATGCTGCTATCTCCCAGTTCTTCCGCAAGGAGTACGCCGGCAACGGCGAACAATACAGTGCCCTTCGATATGGCGCCAACCCTCACCAGAAGCCTGCCGCCGCCTATGTTTCCGAGGGCAACCTGCCCTTCAAGGTTCTGTGCGGCTCACCCGGCTATATCAACCTCCTCGACTCCCTTAACGCCTGGCCTCTGGTCAAGGAACTCAAGAAGGCTCTTGGCAAGCCTGCTGCTGCAAGCTTCAAGCACGTCTCTCCCGCTGGTGCTGCCATCGGCCTGCCCCTTACCGAGGACGAGAAGAAGGTCTACTTTGTCCATGACATCGAGGGTATTGATGAGTCCAGCCTCGCCCAGGCCTATGCTCGTGCTCGAGGAGCCGATCGCATGAGCAGCTTTGGCGATATGATCGCTCTCAGCGATGTTGTTGACGTTCCTACTGCCCGCATCATCTCCAAAGAGGTCTCCGATGGTGTTATTGCTCCTGGCTACGAGGATGCCGCTCTTGAGATCCTCAAGAAGAAGAAGGGTGGCCGATACCTTGTTATTCAAATCGACCCCGAATACAACCCTCCTGCTACCGAGACCCGCACCGTCTACGGCATTAACCTCCAGCAGCACCGCAACGATGTCGAGATCACCCCCAAGCACTTCAGCACAATCATCACCCCGAAGGACACTGCTTCTCTCCCAGAGAGCGCCGCTCGCGATCTGACCATTGCCACCATTACTCTTAAGTACACTCAAAGCAATTCCGTGTGCTACGCATACAATGGCCAGGTTGTTGGTCTCGGTGCTGGCCAACAGTCCCGAATTCATTGCACTCGACTCGCCGGTGACAAGGCCGACAACTGGTGGATGCGATTCCATGAGCGTGTTCTCGGCATCAAGTGGAAGAAGGGTACCAAGCGACCTGACAAGAGCAACGCCATCGACCTGCTCGTCAGTGGCCAGCTCCCTAAGGACGGTCCTGAGCGCGAAGCGTTTGAGGGTGTCTTCGAGGAGGTCCCAGCTGCCTTCACCCCTGAGGAACGTGAGGCTTGGATGAAGCAGCTTAAGGATGTTTGCGTTTCCAGCGACGCTTTCGTAAGTAGTATATCCATCTGGCGATTGAATTTTACTAACGTGCATGATAGTTCCCCTTCATTGACAACGTCTTCCGCGTTGCTCAGTCAGGGGCCAAGTACGTTGCCGCTCCTGGTGGTAGCCAAAACGATGCCGCCGTATTCGATACCGCTGAGAAGCTGGGCATTACCTTTGTTGAGCAGAACATTCGCCTGTTCCACCACTAAGTGATACCTCATCGGAAGTTTTTTTTTTTTTTTTGCAATTTGATATGGAATTGGAATTGGAAAAGTAAAAAAGGCCTGAAAGTTTTGGCCTGGAAAAGAAGGATTCCCAGAGATTGTGATCTGTACGATTGCGATATTGTATACATGATAGACTTAACGCCGCGCCCAGACGCTCACTTCAACGTGATGATGATGATTTGAACCATTTGTAAAAGCTTTCCGTCCCTATATATTTCTCCCCTCTCGCTCAAAAGTCGGTTTACGCGAGACCGTGAACCCAGCCCGAGTTATCTATCCCCTTGCTCTGTTTCATTGTTGTCATGATCTTGACACCAAGCGCAAATAAAAACCAGATGAATCTCAAATCGCGTTGCTTCCATGCACCCATTCGCTATTAACCATTTATGTCCTTAATCCTCAATATCATCATCACTCAGCACCAATTTCTGAGCGAGGAGACCCGACACATTTCCTTCTTTTATACCCGCCCTTCTCTTCCGGGGACTCATTTCCTCTAATGGCTTATCTGTTGCCCAAGCCTCTCCCGGCTGCATGTCGTCGTCATCTGCGTCAGACTCTTCATCAGCAGCATTAATGCCCTTGAAGGCAACCACCTTCTCAAGTTCGCGCAAACGGAAGCTTGGTGTTTTTCGAGCACGAGCTATGTGCGCCATATATGGGAGACGCTCAAGGAGCATCTCGCGCCGGGCTGCGCTGCCAAGTGAGAGAAGCGGCGCACTATCAGGATCGTCTCCTTGCTGCTGCTGCTGCTGCTTTACCATGGCTTGGCGATTTAGCTGCTTACGCTGCATCCAGGAAGTCTCGCCAGAGGATTGCTGAGGACGACGAAACGCTGTGGCTCCATCGGTGAGATTTTTCGTTGCTCCATCGTCGCCTTTAAGTAGTTTTGTAGACCACATGTCCACAAACCCTTCTAACTCTTCCTTGGCACGCCAGAGTTTCAAACTCGTTGGGTAGAACATCTTGAAGGCGTCGCTGCCCTTAGACATGGTTGATGATTTGCGCTTAACAGGGTTGGGAAGTGAGAATAACATGCCCCTGACAGCTACCTGGAAAGTTATTTCGTCCTGCCGCAGCACATGGCTGCCAGAGTCTGGACCTGAAAAGCCACCTCTGCCACCGAAGAAGATATCTCTTGATGGTGAGAGGAGATCTGCTTGTGACAGATACTCGATACAGTCATTAACGTAGTCCATTGGTGTTGACAAGTCCATAGGATCTGTGCTCTCACAGGATAGAACGTAGTTTTCATGTAATGCTGAAACAAAAGTATGTGTATCTGTACCCGTCTCATCGATGAGCGTCTCAACAGACACTTGAGAGCGTTTCGGTCTCGAGAAATGCGAAAGAAAGCTTGGAAGATTCTCCACATCGTCACCTCCTGGCGGAGGAAGCTCATCTCGTTTGTTGTAGACAACCTTTCCAACAGCATGGAAAATACCTAGACTCGCTTCACGTTGAGATACTTGTTCCAGACTCTCCTCTTCGCCTTGCGTGAGCTTGATAGCATCTTTCGCTCCCTTGGTCTGCTTTGTGAGTACGACTTTGTTGCCCCAATCTCCTTGCTGGTCACCTTTCAGACACAGGAACTCGAGAGATGACACGGCGTTTCTGATGTCTCCGATTTCACCAAGGCGTTTTAGAACTTGAGGGCCTGGTGTTTTCCTGCGACCAGATTTCCTGGCCTCTTTCTGGACAACGAGCTCCAGTGCCTTTAGGAGTAACGACGGGGCGATTGCATTGAACTCAATCATACCAACCCCTGGATGTTGTAGGATTTCCGGCCCCAAAAGTCGATGGGCAGTAAAACTGTCCGCTGATGCAGAAGTCGTAGTCAGATGAGTTTCTGAAATGACCATGACCACCGGTGTTATGGGCTCATGGTGCGAAGGTTTCGCAAACATAGATAAAGAGGGTGTACTATTAGCAAGGTACTGTAAAACGGTGCTCCGGAAGGATGTTAAAGCCGTTGAAGATCTTGAAAATGTGTTAGGAAACTCCTCGATGAGGATAACTCGTTTCGTATCATTCTTTCGGGTGGTCTGAGAGCTGTTCTGGGTCGATGACACTGAAGCATCGGTCTCTAATGCTCCAAATTTACCACCACGACCAAGAAACTCTTGAAACTGCGCAGATGCTGAAACGAAACCCAGTCCAGAGCTTCCCGCAGGATTTCGCCATTCAAGAAGCTCACTACCCATGTCGTTTGCCAGGAGTCGCATGGTCGTTGTCTTTCCGGACCCAGCAGCACCTTTGAGAATAAGCAGACGCTGGCGCATGCGCCCAGCTATCACATCCTCCAACCACCTCCTCACATCGGAGACTTTTTTCTTGTGAACTGCCAATTCCTCCAGATTTCGAGGTCCAAATCGTTCTGACCAAGGGCGTGCATCGTCGTTTGGCCTGGCTAGAGGTACTGGCTTAGGTGGTTTGATGAACTTTTGGCTGGCGCTTGGTGCACTAGACAACGACGATTGCGAGTCGTTCCGTAGTCTCTTCTTAGCATGTTGTCCAACTAAGCTTGCAGAGCTTGCCTTATGTTCCGAGATCTCATCATCCTCTGAGATAGGATCACTGATAATATCTTCGAGAGGGACGGATCGCCTATCTCCAGCGCTCGACCGCGTAGTCCTTTGTGCCTGGTTCGAAAAGAGCGTCTTCAAATCAGCTGTCCTTCCAGTATCTGCTGCTTTTCCAACATCCTTGGTACGCTTCGCACTTGGACTCGTGCTATTGCTCTTCGCTTGCGCCCGACGAGGCAGCCGGAGTGAACCATTCTTGGTTGACTTGTGATCGACGATCTTAGGTTTTGTCGGGCTCGGTGAAGCTGTAGCGACGCGGCTTTTGGTAGAGGAGCTTGGTGAAGTAATCAGAAACTTGGTCAGGGTGTTTGCACGGGGCGGTTCGTCTTCATCGTCTGAAGCGTCAACGACATTCCGCCGGCGGCGCTTCGCGGGCGGAGCCATCAGCGCAGAGAGTGCATTTGCAGCAACAGCATAACGTTCTGAAGAGGTACGTGATCGAATTGGGGGGTGCTTGTTGGAGCTTTTCGCATGCCGTGGGGAGATGGTGATGATGCTGTTGACTATCTATCTGATAGCTTTGATGGAGCCTTATCGTGAATTGAGACCCGCAGTACAGTGTATGGCCCAGTGAAGCACGTTACAATGCATTGACATTTAGCCCCTGCTTAAACACCTAGACTTCCAAATCGAGGATTTGTTTTAACAGATGAATCACAAGCCACAGCGTGTTCTTGATGGGACAGTTTCATAAGTTCGTTTCCGCATTGCACCACAGTGGTCAATTCGCAATGCTATCAATCTGAGGTTTATTTTACAAGAAAGTATACAACTGATCCGTATCCAGGGTGCACCGTTGCCTCATTTTCTCAGACTCTCATCTCACGTAATTCATATCCTTATACTCCACGCTTCCCATCTCAGTATGTCCACCCCTTGAAGTTGTCGACGAAAGTCAGGGCTGCCAGAAGGTATCGATCGTGAACGTCGCCCCATGTCTTTGAAGCCTCCTTCAATACCCGGATTGCTTACACAGGGTTAGTGGACGGGGATGTAGCAACTGGATAAATGGCCTTACCCTTGACGTAATGAGCATCTGTAGCCCAGTCAGAGTTCACTGCCTTGTCCTCAACGTACTTCCAGCCTCGTTGTTTGGGGTCGTTGTCCACGTTATCCGGATCTGGGAGTGGCCGGCGTTTCACGATAAAGATGCTCAAGGCCAGAAGCCACCATTGCCGGACAAGAGGAATATGGTATTTTTCGGGAATGAAGGGAAGAAGAACTCGGACGGCATGACTGGTTGTTAGTATATGCACGAGCATGAAGTTGAATGCATGGGTGCCTGGCTTGACTGTGGCCACTAGCAAAGCAGCTGCGGCTTCTTGGGACAGTTCGAACTGCTTCACAGGATCCGTGATTTCCCATGCGTTCCAGTACTCCAGGATGATGTCCTCATGCTCGCTGAAGAGCTCTTCCAGGTCGTACAGGCCGGATCTGACGTCATCAAATCTATCGTCCTTCGATAGTTGGGTGAGAAGATCCATTGGGGAGGCCGAGGTAAAAGGCGCCTTTCTGGTGTACGACTTGTTGTCGAGGTACTTATGGAGAAAGTCATACTGAACACAAGCAAGCCCAAGGGCTTCCATGGCAAGTTCCTTACAATCCATCTCGAAGGCATAGCCTAGATGGATCAGCGGGTGTCCGACTGTGAGTGTTAGCAACGACATGTTTTATTCATGTGGGATTGTAGACATACGACCACCGATCAGACCATTGATGAGAGGCTCATCACCAGTGAACAGATAATGCTCCATTTCTTGGTGCCAGTCATAATTGAATCGCATAACGAGCTTGTCTTCAAAGAAGTCCACAAAAGCCCGTTGGTACCTCGCATCGCCCCGAAGCTCTTGCCAGTCATCCTCTCCAATCTCAGCGGGCGACGGTACCCATGCCTCCAGCTCGCGGATTTCTCTGTCGTAGATGTCATTTAGTTGAGGAACACTTGCTCCCAAGAGGTATGCTGAGCTGAGGATATGAGCATTGTGATTATCGTATTGAAGGTTGTTGTAGACGATAGAGTAGTTAGCATGATTTGCTTTCAAGAGGTGCTTTAGACATCTTGCCCGTTTGCTCGGGTCTGTCTCAATGTGATGAATCTCAACCGAGGGGATGTTGATGGCTTGGCGGTTACCATCAAGTCCCAGTAGTTTATTAACCACAGGAACTTGAGCAAGAATCCCGGACATTGTAGGGCCGCAAGATGAGGAGATGTTTGACTGATTTCAGGTTGTTATGATGAGAGATTGCCAAAGGCTCATGACGTTGAATCGAACAATGAAATCAATCTTCCGTTGGGGCTTCCAGCGGGCACTAATAAGTCATAGTTAGCGGGGCAAACCTTTTCTTTGGGGGCAGGGCTGACACTGTAACACAGAGGTTCCCCAATGACGCGTGCACGGGCCACATAATTATCAATCTTCAAGTCGCGCGTCTTGTTCCAGAATCTTTGAACCAAGCACTTCAAAAAAGATTTCTTGAGGATGACTTCTCAAACTTCCACGATATATGCAGAACTTCTGTCGAATATCAGACAAATTTCTGTCACTGTATCGCTATTAACATCAGTCGATTCTTCCACAAAAGCAGAAATCTCACCGGATGGCCGACAACTCAGCGTAACACACCACGGCCACACAGAGCACGTCACTTTGCCGGCACAAACATCTGCCATAGGCTCATTATCTGTAGCCCAGATTGGTCGTCCAAATCTATCATGGAGGCTTCCAGTCTCACCAACAGAAGCGAGGCCCTCCCGTTTCTCTCTAGAAAGCCAAGCGTTGCCATGGACATCAGTCGATATCATAACTGGATCATCGGTAGCCTGCCGCAGCTGTGGAAGCGAGTTCGTCGCGCAAAATATCATCAATACATGGAAAGACTTGCCGAGTGAGAATTGGGCTGAAATGATGGAATTTTGGCATTGCCATAAACCTCATGACCATGATCACCAGGATCCTGAGTCTTTGGCTACCAAAGGCTACGGTGCCAATCATGCTATATCCGCCCAACAGGGAGTTGGCTTTGTTGACTTGACATCATTCCTGTTCTCGGAGTCCGACTGCCGAGGCCTGCAAGTAAGTATCAATCCTGCAGCACTGATTTGTCCTTGGCCAAACCTCAAGCAATCAATCTACGGGGAGAAAGAAGATGTCCATGTCGGTATTCCAAACCTTTCAGTGATCTGGCCATCGATACAACTCCCCAATATGAATGCACTTGTCGTCCCCACCCCGATGGGCAGCCAGCTTTCTGGAAACCTTCTTCACAGAACGGGATCCTAAGGTAATCTGAAGACGCGGCCTCTCTTTTTCATCTAACCTCCCATAGATATGGGTGTTTAGAGATTACCGAGAGGTATATTGCTCAAGAAGTTGCATGAAGTTTTTGTTCATTGGCAGTTTACTTACACACTCTAGTATTCTTCCTCAACACCGGATGCTGGGTTCGATCTATCTTCGCTGGCCCTTAATGACGACGAGAGCAAGAAGTTTTTACACATATTTTGCCGAGAATGCACGACAGAAGTGGGCTTGTACAATATCGCGGCATTGTCTGTCACACTGTTTAAATGGAAAATTACTTGCCAAACCAAGACCACAGATCCTAGCCCGAGCAGTTCCGAGTGTCTTGCAGCAACTCTGCTGGCTACGATTTCGAGGTCGGGGTCATCCAAGTCTATTATCACGCCGCATACTTCTGGGATTGCAAAACCTGAAGCAGTTTCTCATAAGAACCTTCATCTCTGGGTGTTGAACCCCAATGTCGTATATACAGCGTCCTCTACCGCTGACCGCAAGACGGCGATGAAGATATTCTACAAGCATATCGATCCATTAGAGAGTGAGAAACTTATCACGTCCATGACCTCAGATGTCCAGGAGATAAGTTTGCCCGAGGAAGCTATCAAAGCAGCAGATGATTGCTTGTTATGGAGCAGTGAATTACTACCCGTTCAAGAAAGGACTTTCAAGGAGTGGCAAGTGGGACTGCTTGAGAGATGGGAACCTGCGTCTTGGTGATAGATTATCATCAATATATCTTGACTTTGAATATCAAATCTCATGGTTTCATTAGAATAAAGTTCTTAAAATCTATCCGTTGTCTAAGTTTTAGGTAGATTGGCAGATATCATTGAGCCCTGTCACCAAGCGTTGGTGATTACTCTTCTACAGTGTGCAAAAACTGTAAGAGCCACCATGAAATGGCTGAGAACAATGTGCGAAAAAGCTATCCATACTGTGGGTTTTGCCCACCCTGTAGGCAGCCACCTGTGTTCTCTTCCTATGACCAAACATCCCCCTCGCATGGGCCAAAACCAAGTGTGATCCCATATCGGACTTTCGATAAACCCTAATGAGTACATGGGCTTGCCGCTGCTGACTTCACTTTGTGATGAGAATTGATGCTCGCCCTTCCTGAATTAGCGTATGCTCATTCCTTGTGGTAGCCTTACTCAGATCATGATGCCACCAAAGATAACAGCTTTCATACCCACTGGGTGTATACCGATCAAGAGAACGGAAATCAAACTAGAATCAGAATGGTTCTTGGATGAACTTCGAGAATGGAGAACCTTCGGCTCGTTATCGAAAGAAGTAGGCGAAACAGCTCCAGAAGATGACGAACCCTTCCTCCCAGATAACCTGGAAATTGCTTTGACTCGTATAGGGACACTCCGATCATGTATCAAACTTTTCCGGGCATCCTGGGCAAAACTTCAATTCAGCATTCAGAACAACGATTCCGATATTGGCTTTCTTAGGGTTTATCTGCTGCCCGATGATGTCCTTCGTAGCACGGTGGACCGCTCCAACCAGTCTCTATTGAGGGCAAGAAATGATGTCCTGGGACAATTAAACTACTCACAAGAAGCCTGGGCTGGAAATCCAAACGCGATATGGTTGGATAAGCCACTCCTCCATGAAACTGTTGTCCAGAACGAACATCTAAACGAAGGCATGTCTCTGTTGCAACTTTTCAACAAAATTCCATCGCCTATGCCCAGAATCAACAGCATCGAGGAGACTTACTCAAAGTCTGCCATGTGCGATATATTGGACGGCCAAGTTCCAGGACTGAAGTCGCATCTGTATCCGTATCAGCGGAGGTCGTCGGCCATGATGCTGCAAAAAGAGGTCCAGCCCGAGCAAGTGCTTGACCCGCGTCTACTCCACGTCAAAGACCAAGAAGGAGGATCATGGTACATTGATACTGTGGCTGGTACAGTGCTCAGGGAGCCACGACACTATGATGGGGTGTCTGGCGGCATCCTTGCTGAAGAGATGGGCACTGGAAAGACTATCATCTGTCTCGCGCTCATTCTTGCAACAAAAGGACTGCCCACCCAACCACCCGAATATGTTTGGGCTGAGAAAGCCCCAATCAGGAAGCGTCTGGCTCCTTTGGCTGAAATGGCTGCGTCTTGTGCCACAAGGAATGCAGTCCCCTGGCGTCCCTATTTCGACCTTTACAAGACCAAGTTAGGGGACGAGTATGACAGATGCATTGCAGCACTAGAAAGAAACCCAGGGTACTACACTATCCAATCATCTGAAAAGCGACGAAATACGAGATTCTGTACCGGAACTCAGTCAAAAAAAACGCGGCTCTACCTTAGTAATGGGAGTATTGTGGTTGTGCCCCCTAACTTATTGGTGCAGTGGAAGCAGGAGATCAGCAAGCATACCGATGGCCTGGAGGTTCTAGTTGTGACGCGAGATCAGCCACTACCGGAAGCAGAAGACTTGCTGAAATTCGATCTCATCCTCTTCACTCAGACAAGGTTGGAGAATCTACTTCGACAAGAGGGTGGACTTGAACAATCTCCACTATCCAAGATCCATTTCAAGCGATGCATTGTCGATGAAGGACACAAGCTTGGGCACTCGAGGATGAGTAGCAAGAGCAATCTTCTTCTCGTTCTGGATGCTTTGCATTTCTCTGCGCGGTGGATTGTGACAGGAACTCCATCTCAAGGCTTGTATGGAGTCGACATGCAAACTAAAACACCGCAATCTGTAGCACAACCTGAAGAGGGTGGTTCAGTGGCGACTTGCAACACATCCAGAAAATCTATTCTAGAAATGGAGAGAAGGGATCTGGAAAGGATTGGTATTATGGCAGCACTCTATCTGAGAGCACGACCATGGGCGAACACGATCCTGGACGTTGGTGACACTATGGCAGACTGGGCTACTTACTTGCTACTTCCGAAACACAAAAAGAATAGTGGAGGCCGCTGGGACTGCTTGAGAGCAACTCTCAACTCTCTCATCATCAGGCACCAGATCGCAGAGGTCAATAATCTATTCCCACCTGTCAACGAGAAGCTCGTTTTATTGGAGGGTTCGTACCAGGACCAGATGTCGCTCAACATCTTCTCCATGATGATCATCTTCAACTCGGTCCAATCCCAACGAACCGATATGGATTACTTTTTTCACAACAAACAGCGACAGGCTCTTCTTCAGATTGTGCACAACTTGAAGCAGGCGAGCTTCTTTGGAGGATCGTTCTATTCTCAGCAAGATATTGAAAACGCTGTCCGAACCGCTGAAAATTTCCTTACCGAGAAAAAAGTACCCACCAGTGACCAAGATCGAGAACTCCTTGAGCAAGCGATTAAGTTTGGGCATGTTGTTTCTGACAACAAGGTCAAGGCTCTTAGCAATGCGTTCCACGAGATGCCGCTCAGCGTCCACGGCTTACCGCACAATGTCAGCGCATCTTGGTCACTCGACCAAGAAGCTGGGGACCACATATGCAGCTCGTCATCCATGTTGGTGACACTTCAGAAACTCATCTATAAATCAGCATCAAAATCCGAGGAGCTGAATTCTCTATTGAATGGTCGATTGATTCAAGAAGGTGTCGATTCGAGAATGCGCATGCTCGCATCAGATGAGACAACAAACAGCTCCCAAACCTTGGCCGGTAATACGAAACTGGGAGATGACAAACACCGAATCACTAATGCTCATGGCATTAGTGATGTGAAAGTGGAAATCGAAGCAACCGCTGATGGTGCACTTGGGCCATTGGAAACAGTCAAGATCACATCCACGGTATCAGCCAAACTGTCATACCTGATTGATAGCGTTCTCAGGTATCAGGAAAATGAGAAGATACTTATCTTCTACGAAAATGACAATATCGCATGGTATTTAGCCGGTGTGCTGGAAGTTGTAAGGAAGGCTATGCATGTTATCAAACCCAATGCTAACTTCAAACAGCTTCAAGTACAACATCTAATCTATGCCAAAGGTCTGACCGTACAGAGAAGATCACAATACGTCAACACTTTCAATCAAAATGATGGTTTCAGGTGAGTTTCTGAACCGCTCTTGATGCCATGGGCTAACAAGGACCGAAGAGTTCTCCTTATGGACATCTCACAGGCAGCTTTCGGCCTAGATATGAGAGTTGCGTCACGGATCTACTTTATCAGCCCAGTCCTAAACCCTCAAGTTGAAGCGCAGGCAATTGGCCGTGCGCGAAGGATCAGCCAGCAAAAACCAGTCTTTGTCGAGACTCTGGTACTGAAAAACAGTATAGACGAGGTTATCTTGGAACGCAAAGAACACATGACGCAGGCTGAACACCGCCGAGTTCAAACCATTCTAGATGATGGCCCAATTTACGATTGGGTCAAGAATGCCCGGATCACGCCATTGCCGGGAGGCGATTTCAGTAAAGAGGATCAGATGTCACCTCTGGATACACCGCAATACGTGTTCAGACGAGGATTTGGGAGGACTATACACCCTGATGAAGGCTTGGTACTGGACGAGACTCCAAGGTCTGATGGGAGAGTGCTGAGGCTTCTCGAGATGGCGAATGAGAAGAAACGAACAACACAGTTTGGTGCAACCACAGTCATTCGAGATCAGAGTCGACACAAAGACTCGTCATCCAACACAAGCGATCTCGCCGCGCGGCCATCGAAGAGAGTGCGGTTCGGGTGAAGGGTGAAGAACCATCCACCTACTGGATGTGCGGTACTGCGCCACGTACGGCCACATCCCCGCACTGAGGTGTGGCGAGTGGGCAGCTAAGTTTCAGAACCAAGTCAGAAGTTGGTAAACATTGTAGGTGCTAGCTGAAAGATGTTGATGCACGTGGAAGAGTTTGGAGTTTGGCGTCATGGAAGAAGAGTTCGGTTGCTAGTTAAGAGGAGCTAAGGGAAGAAGCTAAGGTGTATGGAGTTTCGCACAGAGCCAAATGTACCTGCAAGTTTGAGACCAGCCACCTGGAAAATCAGCAACAAAAATGAACTTAGCTTGGTGTTCCTGGTTACCAAGAGCCTTAAACTTGGACAGATGATGGGGCTGTTTATTAGCTTCTGTAATAAGCGATGTAGAGTGAAAGAGTGATGGGAAAATGACATCTTTGACGTTGCAAACAGAATGACCCATATATTGGCAGTGGTTACTTCATAGCAAGGTATCCCTATATAGGTACTGTATTGAGGCTCAGCAATTGAGAAGAAGCGGTATAGAATGGTAAGTCAAGGGTTCGTATAACTCATTGTTCAGAGGGAGCACAAACCACTAGATGAATAATAAGAATGATGCCATGACTGTTCAGTTGTGTCCCAATCTTTCAACCATAACGAGAGTTGAGAGCTACATACTACCTACGGATATGTCGGTTCTCATGACGAGTCCCCGCACAGCAAATGCCAACACACGCAAGATGCACGCATGTACTGTACATATGGGTACGCAGGTCGGTGAGCCGTCAGGAGGATTCGCATCACCGTAGTTCTAACCGAAGCTTTCAAGACTTGGCGATAATTGTGAAATGCACATTTTGTGGAGGGGGATGGCTAGTCGATATTATAGCGCGGGTACCCGTACAAATCTCCGAGATTTTATGCTATTGAAATGTCTGTGTGTTTTTGTTGCACAAATACTTAGAAGTTATTGAGGTCCCGTCAATATGCACACGTTGAACGGTTCGAACGGCTGTTGTCCCGGAATCCAGTCCCGAAAAGTAGACTTGGTACATGTTGCCAGCCACTGAATTCAGAAAAGAATTGTCTCCAAGTTGTTGAAAGATTGAGTTGATGTTGAGGTCATGAGACCCCGCTGCGTTGGCTGTGCTTTGCTTGGTATTGATTGGTATGGAGGTTCTGCAAGGCATAGAAAATTGGGTGTTACAAGCAGAAAAAGACAGGGATGAGCCGTGTTCCTGACGCGATGCTATTTTTGAACTGGCGGTTGGGTCTCCAAGTATTCCGACGAGGCGGCATACTGCTCAAGTATTCTTCTCTATAGATGATTTAAGTGCTGGAATATCCTCATAAGCTCTGAAAGCATTTATATCTTCCCCAAATGTTTATTTACTGTTATACAGTTCTCTCCTGGTCAAACCCCAGGTTTACGTCTTCAAGATTTACAGTACAACCCCAGCAAATCCAAAACACAAGCAAGCAGGGGACAAAGCAGGGTTCTCGTTCTCGACCACCCAAGCTACGGATCTCTATTGGCTCCGCACCCTCAAACCTGAATCTTGGTTTTTCCCTGTGGCTTTGGCTTTGAATGGACTTTGTTTTGTGAGATCGATCGGGAGCTGCGTGCGTTACTTGAGCGACTGTGCACAATCCATAAGTTACTTAAGGTTGACGCAAGCCCGTTTCGGGAGTTTACCAAAGTCTTGGGTCTTCTCTACCTAATCAGTGTTGTACTTCTCACCTGGTCAACCAAAAAGTATATCGACTCTGACTGCTGACGAAGGGGGCTGCATGTCTGAGATACCCTTACGCCAAACGATGCAGAGGCGTTTGACTTGACCGTGTATTTTGCATTGGATAGCATCCAATGAATGGCATGATTATAGGACAAGTCTCCCTCCCTGATCACACTTATCGTCTGCCTTTTAAGTCCTCATGTTCCCCTGAGCCGCTTCTTCCTTGTCCTATACTTCATCATTCATATTATTTCCTCGGTTACGATATTCTCGACTCTATTGGTCCGGCAGTCAACATCGGAACATTATCACGACAATCTGGTGCAACATAAACGAATATCGATAGACAAAAAAACACCCTGTCACAATAAATAGCCTCCGTCGATCATCTTGAAACTCCACATTGACGACCATGTTCGAGGTTCAACATAACCACCACGGACAAGAGTTCAAGCGCTTCTTTCACCATGGTCGAAGCTCAATGTCTGCCATTGAGGACAAAAGGGCAGAAGAGTTTAGGAGACATGTCTGGGCGGTTACTATGATTGATGAGGATCCATTGGCAGGGAGTGGGGAGAAGAAGAACAAGAAGAACCGCCAATCGATTGACCTTGTGTGAGTAAAAGAGTTTCTTTTATTATTATGATTATTATTCGTCATCTGTTTTACAGTCAGCTATACTCAACATCCCATTCCTATACCACCCACGCGCAACATAATGCATTGTCTGTTTTATAACCCCTTGTTTTCTATTATTCTCCCTCTCTTCACCCCTTGGAAAGTTCCAAAGAAGAGCCCCTAGAAGACATCCGAAGAAAAGAACAAGAACGCCTCATCCCGTCCAACCCCTAAACCCGGCGTCCTAGTGTCTTGGTCTTGGTGTTGGCCGCATGCGACTCCCGCTCTAGCGCATTCAGCTCCAACGAGGCTCTCACATCTCGATGTTTTTTTAAATTACATGTCCACATTTTCCCCTGCGTGGCGCTTCAAGCTCCCTGTCTACCGCAAAGACACAGCCAAAAACATCTTTCTGCCTACGTCAGATCTTTATCCTAGGAGGTCAATTATGCCTAGTCTAGGCATTTGCGTGTACAATGGGGAAGTGGTGTGATTCTAGGACTTTTTTTCTTACCCTTCCCTTAGCACCCATGTTGAATGATATACTTGCGATTTCCGTTGACTCGCGGAGGTTGTTGGTCGTTGCTTTCGAACGCATGTTTTTCTAATACTAATAATTTAATTCTGGGTATAGCCGTCCTGGTTCAAACAAACTGAGATCTAAGAGAGCTTCTGCATATGCTGGATCACCGCCAGTAACAAAGCCTAATGACAAGCAGCACAAGAACCAGCTCAAGCTTGACACTGCTGCAACTATGAAGGACCCTACAATTACTGTCCGGCCAGTTCACCCGCCGTCTTTTGGCTCACCAAAAGATCTTTCTTCAGTTCAAGAAAACGCTATCAACGCTTTCCTTGCAAACACTGAGTCTCCAAGGAGCACACAACCAACAGCGTATCCTCGACCAACATATGCTGTTCTCGAAACTCCCCTGGCAGATCCTACAAATACGAGGCCAAATGCCGCCCTGAACCGTCCTCGAAAACTGTCCAACCACTCGGTTACGACTGCATCGTCCTTTCAATCTCGAGAAAGCATGGTCTCAGCAAGACGGCCCCCTTCTTGGGGGAGTAGAACGAGTATGGAAACGAACGAATCGACATCTCAATGGCGAACTGAGTATATGTATCAGCGGCCAATGCCCATCAAGAAACTGTCTTCTTCCCGAGCTCCCCTCCAGCCGAATGAGCTCTTTGCCAGATTACCCTCGGAGATCCTTTCAAATATACTGGAGCAGTTAAGAGATATTCACCTGGAGGATAAAAGCGGGAGCTGTGCAACTTGCTGGATGCGAGATGCTTGTAACATCGCAGTAGCTTGCCGCAAGTGGTACAGGCCCGCCCAAATAGCACTGTAAGCACATCTCTCCCAACCACACACGAGGAAAAGCTAACTGGTATCAGTTACCAAAATATCCAACTCGTGGGCCTAGACTCAGCAACTCTCAAGAAGAAGTTCAAAATGGCACAGGGCATTCGTGTCCTCATGCTCCGGCGCATACTCCGCTCTAATCCTCACATCGCAGAAATCGTCCGCACACTTAAAGTTCCGGCCCCTGAACTTATCGCCAAAGGCTCCGGAACTGCCGAGTATGAGGATCTTATTGCGACGCTCGTCATGGCGTGTCCTAATCTCGAGAGTCTCAGTGGCTTGTCGGTTTCGTACGACCACTCCTTCAAGAAGATCTTCCATGCGTTATCAACAAGACCCATGTTAAGAGAAATGAACTGGCTTGTCCAAGCTTCACCCCATCAGAGACAACAGAGAATCCAATCGAGTACTCAGCAGCTTGGCTTGGTAATGCCTGGAGAGCTCAAGCCTTCCCAGGAAGCTGCCTTTTTGGCATATCATGATAATTGGTCTTGCCTGGAAACTTTTATTGTGCATTGTCTCCCAGGAGCTACCGTCACGCCCGAGAACCTTCTCACATCAACACTCAAGCGTCTTCCGAACCTCAAACATCTTCATCTCTGTAACCTGCCGCCCAATAGTTTCGACGACTCAACTCTCCTCGCTCTGCCGCCTCTACACTCCTTGACGTTGTCTCACATCAGCGGTATAACCTCGAGCGGGCTATCATCATTCGCAACGCAGTCCTCTAGCCTCCCTCTGCGTAAGCTTACTCTTCGACACACACCCCTCACGTCTCTCGCTGCCCTAGCGCGCATCTTGTCTAATTTGAGAAACTTGCTCAACTTTTCTCTGGTTCAGACTTTCCCACCCGTCATGCCGGAGAACGACAGCTTCGCACTATGGATGATGCCATATCTTGCAAACAACACTGTGCAGAGTCTCCACTGGGATTTTACCAGCCATGCTACCTGTGTCAATGCAGCGGATGATATTCTCGCTCGCAGTATCTCTGCAGGAGGATTTCCAGCTTTGAAGACACTCCGAGCACTCAACGACCCAGACGGCATCTTTCAGGATCTGTGCTACCCCGTCGAGAGAATTGATCTTCCTTCTGATCGATTCCGAACCTCTGAGCAACTAGAGAGCTCATCGCCTTTTGCATTTCCTCCGAGCTCGGCAAGCCCTATGTCTCCCACACGCCTGTTCAAATCCAACAACTCGCCTCTCGCTTCTCCACGGACCCCGATATCTCCATTTGGCGACACACGCCGCCCTTACACAAGCCTTCATACCGCACGGCTTGCCGCCCAAACCCGTCTCGAAGCAGCACGTTCCCGGCCAAAATTCATCGTCAACGTAGTAGATGAGGACGGAACCATCACTGAGACTTTCTCCATGGCTGGATTCATTGGTACGGCTGGAAGCCCTATCAAGTACCACCTTCTTCCTGACAAGGGTACTACAGACGATAAAGGCGGTCTTATCGATGTGAGAGATTTAGATAGCGATGCTGGTGAGAGTCTCATCGGTGGGAGGGAAGGATGCACTGGACGCTGGAATGTGCGTGATGGCATCGTGGCGGATAAGAAGGAAAAAGAGAGATGGTGGCATACAGAGAGAGGTCCGTGGTCCAAAGTTACTCTCTGAGGGTGCTTACCTGAAAATATACCAAAACTCTTGGGGAGATGATAGTATGGTTACGATTTACGGCCGGCACGTATATAGAACTGGAACGGCATGGTACGATATATATCTGGGAAGTCCCGAGGTTCAGGGATATCATTTTGCATGGCGTTCTCGCTTAGATTGGTAAACAGGATTGGGGTAATAGCATTACACATATCAAAAACATATGAGTAAAAAGAACAGAATGCCAAATGACATCCAGCCATTGGGCAACATTCACATACCTTCAAAGATCTAAGATGCGTGCAAATATGTAGTATCGGCATTTCTATCTTGGCTTAACCTAAAAGAAAATAATGATAATAAAATAAACGAAACGTACGTATAGTGAACCCATGTATTTAGCTCAAGTAATAAAGCTACCGATGCCACCGAATAAACGCCTTTGTGCTCTCTACCTCGCAATGCGATAAATTTGCTGTACGCCAAAGCCTCATATGCAAAAAGTAAACAATTAAACATTTTTTCTTCCGGCCAATTAAAGACATTGTTTCTATCAACCATGTATAGGTTAAAACTAGATAGTTATGATCCCGTCCCGACTACATATCTGTGTAGATTTTTGTTTTTGTTCTCATGCTAAATGTCGTTAAATAGTAAAAGGGCTAGGTTCTTGTTCCACCCGACCTCCTTTCCAAAAAAGTATGTGATGTTGCGTATATGATGAAGTAGATGAGAAAGTCAAGGAAAGGAAAAGGAGAAATAATAACAGCTCGCAAGGTAGTCAGTCCAAAAGGTACTTGCAATGAACCTTCGGCTGAGGCGGTCGTTACCATATTAAGGTTGGTGTGATTGGATAAAAACACGCCAACGCTGGCGGAAAGTCGTGCACGCATACAGGAAACCTGGCAGCTAGCTGTACAGGAGTTGAGCTCCAGAGCTCTTCGAATGACGCTGGGCAAGTTCTGACCAAGGAAACCAACAGTAATTAGAAAAAGCGGCTCTTCTTCTTCTCTTTCTTCATGGCATCGCTGCGCAAGATATCGTCAAAGGTTGCGCCCGTCTGCTCGGGAGGAGGTGAGTCTGTTTGAGGGAAGCCCTGGTGGCCAAAGGCTGCCAGGTTACCCACAGATGAGTTCCGCGAACCCATCATAAGACTGGGAGGACGTCCACCAAGAGAACTGCTACGTTCTCCGAATTGGCTTGGGGGCTGGAGAGGTACAGGTTCCAATCCCAAAGCGATACTGGATCGCCATGCTTGATTGGCTCGATTTCCGCCGGGCGAGTGAGTTCGAGGGCGAAGAGAGCCCGAAGGGCTGCCAATAGGGGATGGAGGAGTGTTGTAGCCGTTGCCGAAAGATGGTGGTGGTGTGGACATAAAGTCCTCATCCAGGAACATGGACCGTGGGGGCTGCAAAGGTGACAGCGAAGGTTCCGTTGGTGCCTGGGCTTGAAGTCCTGAAGCGCCGCTCTCCCACTGGGTAGCAGCAAGCCAGCAGTGACTTCGGTGGTAAGTGGCTTCCACGCTGAAAAGAACAGCATCTTGAGAGAGCTCGACCAAACCACCTGTGCCAGCCACCTCATACCACATCTTCTTCACTTGCTGATCCGGCACCCAAGGAGGGTTACCCAGAGGAGGCTCGCAGAGGAAGTACTCGACACCTTCAGTGAACTGCATGCCTGGAGCATCCACAACCAAGACAGGAAGTGACTGGATGACAACGTAAAGGAACAGCCAGTAACCAATACGCTGGTCAGCAAAATCTTGAGGCGTCTTGCCTCGAGCCTCACGAATCTCAAACTCCTTAAACTTGTCCAAGAAAGGAACCTTGGTGGCATTAGTATCGTAATTGTAAGCCTTGTTTAACATGAGCATGAGTTCATGTTCCTTGATGCTCTTGTCGAATTTTGCCTGTTTCTTTGGCGACAGCGTATCGTAAGTTTCCAGGATAGATGTCGCAGTGGGCAATTGCGGACAATCGTAAGGAATGGGAGGAAGAACAGGCGGCTTCGAGCGATCGAATTCGGACATAATGTTTCGCAGTGCAGACATGATCATCTTGTCAGGATCGTTAGAAAGTTCAGGAACAGCATCCATGATTCTCGAAGTTCGGTTGGTGCGGTCGACGAGCAAGTCATAAAGAGCACACATGTCAGAATACAGCACCTTGAGGACAAGTCTGTTGAGGCCGCTCTCGGAGAATGGGTTCTTCTTGCTGCTGGCTTTGGGTGGCCAATTGCCAAATGCTGTCTTGTAGTAGCTCAGAGCGAAATTACGCATCTTGGTGAATGACTGCTTCCACACCTTGAAGCGGACGCTTCTAAGCTCCGACATGGAAGTTGAGTTTGCAATACCTGAGAAAAGTGCAGGGAATTCGAATTGCTCCAGGTGCATATTGGCGTTATGCTGTCGGTTGCTCAGATCGGTACTGGCACGTTCCAAGTTCGTGCGTGTCTTTTCCGAAACCTGGTTCCAGAGAGGAAGTTTCAGATCCTGGATAGCTGGAAGCTTGCCCGCAGCATGGGCAAATGCCTCATTGTAGAGATCGGCTGATCGCATGCGCTCGCCCAGAATCAATGCCTCGAGAGTCTTCTCCCGGCTGTTCCGGCAGTCTGCAAGAGCATGCTGGTCCATGTAAAACCCGAAACTGAGATCAACAGCGTCTCCAAAGGTGGTTCCATCATAGCTCGTGAAGCCGTATTCTTCCAAAAGTTTTGAGATCTCCAGGAAAGCATGGAAGTTGGTAGGGCGAGCTTTGGTCGCAACGAGAGGCTGTCCGGTCAAGAAGGCGAACAGGTTGCGGATAGCAATCAAGCGATCCATGTCGGGTGGTGTTTCTTGACCAGGAGTTCCATTGGGAAGATACAGGTGGAGGCAGTCATCATATCCGTCATCCGGAACAGGAGGGGAGGTTGGTGATGAGATAAATCGGTTCGCATCTTCGGCCGTCAGGCTGTCGCGACCACTGAAACTCCTAGTTCGGTCCCTACCCATAGGCATCTCTCGCTCTCGCTGAATAAGTTCATTGAAAACCCATGACGAACTGATTGTGAATTCTTGAACCTTGAATGACGGCCCGAAGCCACTGCCCCTGGGGTAAAGGTAGACAAGAACAGCACCGCTTTCGTTCCATAGTTCCGGAACCTAATCGAGCGCAAAGATTAACTCTGAAACCATGGTTCAACGGTAGAGCAACGTCACTTACCTTTTCTCCGTTCTTGAGAAACGAAGCATTGTACTCAGCCTGTGTATCGTCGGACAGTACCCACGCGGTTGAGGCGTTTGTGTTGGAGACGTCCATCGAGTTTGATCGCGATCTTCCACCAGGCAACCAACTTCTTCGGAGGCGACCCCGCGTTGGGCTCTGGCTTGCATCACCCTTTGATGAACCTGGTCTGATGGCGAGGGGTGTGGAAACTACGCGGCTCTTGGTGTTGCTATTGCGGCTGTTGGGAGACTGGACTGAAGATGCGCGGCGACCACGATCAGGAACTGGAGAAGTTTGTCGAGTCTTGAGAGCCTGGATGGAGTCACCATTGGAGTTGCTGGATGTGTGCTGGAGAGAGCCACTTCGTGATCGAGCGGCGGGGTTTTCCTTTCGCAACTTTCCACTACCACTGCTGACATTATCTGAAGGAGAAGTAGGAATCGGAGGAGGCGGCATGTTAGGTTCCTGGGGGCTCATGGTGGCTCTCTGGACCTCTGGGGATGGAGGAATCGGCGCCATGATCTGAGGCTGAGGGTTTAATGGGCCATCGAGGCTGTCGCTGCCACGGGTTGGAATCGAGTCCGGACTAGGCGGGGAACCAACATGGCCTGGCTGGTATTGACCATGAGCCTGGTGGGTGAGGGCGTCGTGGTAATCGCTCGTCATCCGGACGGTGGGGTCGATGATGCTGGGAGTGGTAGACGAGGCGCTATCGTCAACGGTTGTAGGAGGGGTTGCAGCGGTGTTAGTGGTGGTCGAGGTATCGGTGGGAGAAGAAGATTTGGTGGGTGCAGGAGAAACAGCGGCTGTAACGGCGGAAGCGGGAGCGGAGGGTGCCGCAGGTACCGGAGGTGTTGGTACAGATTTTGGTGAAGGCTCAGATGGCAAAACGAGCGATGGTAGAAAAGATGAAAGTCGATTTCTCCAGCGAGTTGAACCTTTAGTGGGAGCGAGGTTTGTCGTCGACTGGGATTTGGGCAAGGACACTTTTTGAGTAGAGTCGTTGCGTTTACGAATGGTCTTTTGCTCGGCGGAACGTGGACGGTTGTGTTGTACAGCGTCTTGGTCTTGTTGCGGGTTGGAGCCCATATGAGGCAAGTTTGTGGTGGACTTTGACGACCCAATGTTTGAACCACGCAGGTGAGCGAGATCGGAAGTGTTTGACTTTTTTACGCTCTTTCGAGTAGTAGATGAAGAATCAGGATCTGTGTTTGACCGCAGCATAGAGGGCATTATAGAAGCCCGGAAGGACCTGCTCGACGTCATGACGGGCGATGCAATTCGTTCGTCCTAGCAAGTATATGCAAGAGGTGACCAAATCGTCCAAACGCCAGCGTTACATGCAGTAAAGCAGAGGAACAGGAAAGGCAGAGTACCTATGCTAAGAATGGCAGCAGAGGGTACTTGTGGCAAACGAGTGACAGTTCAAACAGAACAAGGCAATGCAGGGCAAGGCAGGGCAAACAAGACGAGCTAAGCTATGCAAGCTTGGTCAGGTAAGGCAGTAAGTAAGCTGGTAAGTAAGAAACCAGGTTAAAAAAAAAGGTATGTAAAAGGAGACCGGCGGATGGACAATTCTTTATGTCAGGGACTGCCAGCAACAAAAAAAAAAGAAGAAGAAAAGAAACTGCAACTGAGGAGAGCTCAACGGAGAACTTGTCTTCAGACTGGAGTGGAAGAGACGGCAGCAAGCGTCAACTAAGAGAAAAAAAAAAGTCAGGCAAAAGCCCTTTTCCGCTAGATACTAAGGTAGGGAATACGCAGGGCACACAGTATTTTAGTCTGTGGCTTCGTGTCAGATCTAGGACGGGTCTTCCCTGCGCTGGGGACAAGCCCCCCAAAAGATGGAGACTCAGGGCCCATGAAAGGCCTGGCAGAGCTTGATGCTGGCTGGTTAATTAGCAGGTACTTCAGGTACTCGCCTGGTACTTGGGTGGTTTTGCTGCTACTTTTGGGTGTCTCTGGATCAACGGGTCGGGTCCGGGTTCGGGGGCTCGGGACTTGGTGGATACGCAATGACGTTGGCTGCTTGGGCGCGAGTGGTACTTAGAGGGATTAGCTTCTCCTGAATTGAAGAGAGAGAGAGAGAAAAAAAAAAGCCTAGAAAGACGGACGACGGGCTGAACGGGAGCTGTCAGTCAAAGACATTTGAATCACCGAAACCCCCGCTGATTCAGTTGACTTGTCAACTGCGGAAACCGGATATACCGTGTCTAGAACAGTGCGCTGTTCACATCCACATTCATGCATCTGTATTCACCCTCTTACCATGGGATGTCATGTCTCTCTTTTCTCCAGCCCCAGACAGGCTCGTGCTTGTGCTCTATTCATGTTCATCGCCTTGTTACTCATGTTGTGCCGCGTCGTGTCGCAGGTGCTGTAGCTTAGCTACGCCGCTACCAATACCATTACGGATCTGTGACAATGGAAACGAGGCATCCAATTCGAATCCTTGAATCCTTTTTTAATAGTAGCGGGTCTTTTCTGGTCTGGGCGGCTCATCCATCTCTTGACTGGTCTATTTCAGACTGATGACAAGTGGAGAAGACATTTGATTCACCACAAAAGCCAAGACTGAGACTTGAAAGGGAGAGAAAGAAAGACATCATCTAATGTCGGCAGGGAAGCGAGTAATCAGTTCATATTGTTAGTCTGTTTGAAAGACGCTCGGCTGTGAAGTAATTGATCCTGTATCTTGAAGCTTCAACATAGCTTCCCTGGTAAGCTAGCTGTCTATAGCACGATGATGCCACTTTATTGTCTGGGAGTTGAATGAATAAATACCACATTGGACAACAATCACAACCCTGCCATTTCGAAACATATGCCTAGGGTTCCTCGTATTTCAACGTCTGATCTACAAACCTCTGTAAATCCTAATGAGTCCCTAGATCCCTTCTATTGCACCAGCATAAAACGCACCTGAGGCCCCCCCTCACCATCAACAGCTGAGCCTGCTGAGACATGGCTGTGCATACCGAAAGTAAGCCTTCTAGAGCAAGCATTGCGAATCTTCGTTGCCCAATGCTCAGCCCAGGGTGTGTGCTTTGGCCAACGGTGCGCAGATTTCTCCTCAAGGATGAGGTGAGGTGCTTTTCTCTGTTGTGAGCGCCAAAGTGCATGGGGTCGCCGACGACAAGGAAGTCCGGGGCGTTGAGAAAAGGCCGAGAAAAATCAGTGTGCAACATAATTATTACCTAGTTAGTGGTGTCCATCTGGTGCAATTAGCTGCCGCTATGGCGAGTCCAAAGATGCAACTGCGGTAGACAGAGTGGGATTGAGCCTCAAGGGCCTACATACATAGAGTAAACACTGGCACGATGCGAATGGACCCTGCGTAGGTACCTGCAAGTACCTGAGAGTGACTTTAGATATCTGATGCTCAGATTGTTTATGATGATCCTCAGCCAGGCTGAATTGGTGTTGACAGTATGGTAGGATTGGCTTAGAGATTGGAATTACATACACCTCCTTGATGCTTCATTACTTGGCCAGTACCAGCACTATTATTATGCCAGGGATCGGAGAAGCAGGAGGGATCAGCGAGAGCCAACCGTCAACCCCACGGTCTCCCTGTCACTCACTGTGCTTGGCCGTTTCGAAGTTTCAGCGTTTCCTTCTGGGTGTTCCCCCGAACGGTTGCCTCGCATTTAATGCCAGTTAACATATTGGAGATGGTGGGTTTCTGGTCTAAGATTATCAGTTACGTACAACTCGATCGTTCAATTTCCCCATATCCAGTCTAATCTTTTCGCTGTTGTTTTGTCTTCGACTGCAAACTGTGATCTACATGAAGCAAGGTTTTTGGGACTCCCGGGAATCAGCCACATCCCGAAACAGTCATGTTCCTGGTGGTTGGTCTTGGTTTTGATCTTGTGGCTGCCTTTCTGCCGTCGACGACGCCCAAACCGGTTACATTTATCGGCATCGGCACCTCGTCGAATCATGCAAAGTCCTCGCTTCTATTCACCACCATCATGTGTAAGCTTCACCCGTCGTCATCCCCATTGAAGGTCAAAACAAAACTCGTCATCGCAGTCAGAAATTGAGAAACTCCAATAAGTCTCGCCCTGCTTCAAACTCCTGCATTGGCCCCCTAGGCCCCCTATTCCCTCACATCGGAAATATCTTGTTCCCATTTGGCCCGTCTGTGGCTGGTTCTCGCCCTCGTAAGATCTGCAAAAACCAACTCACAAAAATAACAACGCCCAGCCGTGGTTGGCCGCTCTCAACAGAATGGACCGTCTGGTGCAGAGGTTGCAGCAGGAATCCAATAAACTGGGGAAATCTATCCGGCTACGATGTTTCGCTTCTCGTATTTCAGACCGACTCGACAACACATGATGGGTAAATATCGTATACTCAAGACAGATCCCCATCAGTAAAGTCTTGGACAATTTTAGACTTCGGTACCCGACTCGTACTCTGTGTTCTCCAGATTTCTCTCGGCCGACTCATGTGTGATATCCAGCAGGCCAGCAGTCGGTTGCACGAGTCACCAGTTGCGCCTTAGGGGAAAGTGGCCGTAAAACAGACCCAGACAAATCTTAGGGATTTCATCGACGAGTTACAACTTACCTGTCATCAAATGCGTGCCACCCCGGAGACCGAGCTCAATAATTGACGCCGCAGTAATAAATTTATGTGTGTATGTGTACACAAATGCCTGTCAGAAAGGCGCATGGCGGTACGCCTCATGTTGTGCTTCACAATCCAGACCATCAGGCTGGGAGTTGATTATGGCGATGATCTGGACAGTGAAAAATTAACCCCCAATTGCCGCACACTACACCACAAGGGTACATCAGATCTCCAGACCAGCTGCGTCATACTTTAGACCCCTGGCTTGGGGGTTCCATCGGTCGTTGTTGAGGGGCTTAGCGGTAGCCGAGATTGGCTCTGCACATCAGACAGAAAAGGGAGAGAATCCATTTTGCCAGGAAAAGACGAAGGATCGTGAGAAGTTGTCGAGATTCTAATGGCTCGTTCGAAGTCTTGGCTCCGTCGTGGGATCCAGTTCTCGGGTGCATGCTCGTCTGGTGCGTCTGCATGGCTGTGCTGCTCCGCGTCTGGTACCTTTTTATAGAACATTCCGGAAAATCGTCCCACCCTTGTAACCTAGCCTGGTGTCTGTTCGCCCCAAGGAATACGCCAAAAACGGCCGTGTGGATCTTTATCCCTACTGGACGAGACTCAGCTCGGCGCCTGTGCTGTGTTGTTATTGTGCGCTGACCAACATTTTGTGCACTTTGTCTGAGACGGACTGTCGGATGAACTCTCGTACTTGTGTTCTAGGCCCACTGAATCATTGTAACACTTCAGGTGTAGACAGAGATACAGTTATAGAGTTGCAGGAAATATGCATATTACCTATATCCGAATCTTATTGCTGAAGTGGGTTTGACCAATGCTCCATAGTATCAACAAAAGGCAAGTGCTTATACGTAAGATGCTAAAGAGGGCGGTCTGGACCCCAATATGCATTCCAATGCGATGCTTGTCTTCAGCCATCCGCAGTCAAGCTCGTTTCAGTCAAAATTTATGTTTGTCCTTGACTCAAGGCATCTGTCAAAAAAGGAAGCATTGCTATTCGCCTCTCAGTGCATGCAGTAACTTCACGTGACGTAGACTTTCCTATTATGGCTCATCTAAGCTCACCGAGGAGGAGCTGTTAATGCTACGATCTGATAGGACAGCAGAGGCCGGTGCCCCATCTTTCTCATTGTCCGAATGACTGACGAAAGGATATCACAAATGCAAAGAACAGGATGTCTTGATGGTTTTTTACTACCAACTTATAAGTTCTTGAAAATGGAACCAATAATCCTCCAAGAAGGACGCTTTGAGCCATACTCTCCTGGAGTCATTGATCTTGAAGAGTTCCTCGACATTGAGCGCCTCTGTGAGGGAACTTCAACACCCTCAAAGTCAGCCCAACCTCTTACACCTTTAAACGAGATCCCTATCCCTACTGCCACTAGCAAACAGCAATGTTCCGAAAAGAAGAGACAAGATGATACACAAGGTGGCTATGAGACGAATCGATCATTTAATCAGCCAAGGCGTAAAGGAATTCGTTCAACTGTCTCAGTCCCTGAATATTCCGTCATATGTTTTCCCTCTAACCCCACCAAGCCAGATGGGATCAAGAAGAAGAGAAAGGACTTTGATGAAAAAAGGAGGCTTGAAGTTGCGCGAGTCCGGAAAACTGGTGCTTGCTTCAGATGCAAAGTTCGAAGAATATCTGTATGTCTCATTACGTATGCCCAGGCACGTACATACAGAAGTTGACCTTTTAGTGTGGCATAGGGGCACCATGTCAAGCATGTGAAAAAGCAGCTGGTATTCTTGGAACTCAGTTATGTATCCGTGAGAAGTTGACGAAAATGAGATTCAGCTCAGGAGGTAAGATTGTATCTGGCCGGTATATATTTAAGTCAGCTAATAATTTCAGATCTTCACTATATTGATTATACTGCAAGGTTGCTAAACCAAGAGCTTATCGCAGGCACAACTCATCTTGGACCACATCGAAAAGTCTCCTTGTCCATGGACTACCTTGACAACCCAGTTCTAGAAGTTGAAGTACAGGATTACTATGGAAACACAACACCACCATGGTTCTGTTGCTGGGTCGTGACGGATCAAGTCGGGGAGCAGGTCGAATCATACCGCCAAGAAAGCGCCCGCTATGCCTTACCGCAGCTTCTTCCACCCAGCCAACTGATTGACTGGGTCGAAAGAATGATCGTTCATCAGGATACCCGCTGTATAGGCTTCCAGCAAACCGTGGATTCATTCATCTTGAGATACAGTCAATCGGAAGCATCACTGCCTATGGTAAGTAAAATCTCATCTTGATGCCTTGCTCAGCCTACTTACACGACAAAGTACGAATTTGTCCGTAAAGTACACAGGCTCAATTGTCTGACAAAAATCCGCTTGGGCCTCATTCTCTGCATGGAGGGGGAGGGAAATATAACTCCGCCATCTTGTGCGTTGCATACCCAGTTTGGCCAGATCTCAAAAGCGGCCTCCCAACCAATAGAGAAAGAAGTTCTTCTTGAGCTCGAGACAATTGTCTTTGGCACTGCGGGTATCGGGCCTGATAACTCAATAGCCCTCTGGGCCAGTCTGTGGTGTCTGATTCTGATGTATCGGAAACTCGTCCACACGTATATGGCCTTCCAAGAATTTCCTTGCCATGTACCCGAAGATTACAGTGGGTTTCCGGAGTGCAAGCTCGAAGTCGGGACGCATTTTTATCACTATCTCGTGTCTATCTACGCAGCCCTGTTCCGCGTAACTAGTCCGCTCTATGCCGACTTCCGGGTAGCCGCAACACGCAAGCTTCTCAACGATGACGAGTCTCTTATTGAAGCCTTCATGAGCTTACGCACTGAAAGCTTCTATTTCCGTTAGTGGCTTTAAATTTATTTGTGGAACAAGAGCTGACTGTTTCTTAGAAAGAGAGTCCATGTCTATGTCAGCATCACACGATCAATTGCTGCGCAGAATGATACTGGATCGAGAAGCGGGACTGAAACCGAAACAACTAAACATAAAATGATTGTTCCTGTTGATCAAGCGTTTTTGTTCAGTTGGTTGTGTGGGCTTAGGTTATTGTTAACATCAACCGTACAAATGATATTACGTTTCATAGGCAACCCAATCGTTATCATAACATCCAAGTCAGCAAGCAACCGTCTGGACAAACAGTATATTCCATAGCCTTTACACAATCTGACTCTGTTGATTTTGAACTTCGAAGACTTTAAGATGCACAGTCCTCTTGCTCAGATCGTGACAATCTGCTCGTGCGTGAAATCCCTATTAGTGAGAAGAGTTACCAACTTCTTCTGTTGATTATCATTCAGAGTTTGCCGACTAACATATAGTCATATATGCTGTGTATAGATATCTATCGGTCAGACTCGCCCGCCGCAACAAGAGCTCACTATTGCTTGCATCGTATCACAGAGTATGACTATGCTATCGGTCAAAAGACCATAAATACCAGGAACATTAAACGCAGAAATAGAGACCAGAAGCTTGAAGTTCTGTACCACCCGCCTTAGGAAGGGAAGAGGGTTGGCGGAATCTTCATCCGTGGAAGTCATTCAAAGGCAACGTCTCAAGCTAATAACCGAGTTTAGCTGACCTCGTCGTGATATCTAGCACTAACTTCGAGAAGACCACAAGGAGCAGCAAATGTTCACACACCAGAAGGCCATAATGCAGTGCATCAGAGAAGATTATAGCAACTTGTACACAAAATAGTGAATGGTTCATTTATGCTATCCATTCGTTCTCAAAATACACCAGAGGTCCAGTAGAAGGCAGTTCTGACCAAATGGAGGGAGGTGGTTCGGGCCAAGGAAGGCCAACAAGAAGACTTAAGATCTCCATCCCAATTGGTGGGCAAAACTTTGGTAAATATAGTGTAGAATTTATAAAGCTCAGCGATCTACCTTAGGTAGGCTACCTACCTAGGTACTAACTTAAGAACCAGTTATTGTACACCTTGAGATCAGAAGCATTCCTGCTCCCTGAGATGGTTTACTTGCTGTAGGCAAGGGTGGAGGCAACTGAACGGCCATACCAATGCGACTTGAAGCATGTTAAATACTCCCTAAATTATCAATCTATCCGACAACAGCAGACCAAGTATGGTTACCTGCAAGACAAGACTATCTTTCATATATTTCTGGCCATTGGTAACTTCGCAGGCGTTTTTTAAATAAGAAAGTTCTTTAATCATATCTATCACACTAGTAAGCATATCATCCACGAAGAAGAAGGTGCGTGCGGAGCTCCTCAACAATACAAAAACCCGGCACGCCGCAAGGAAAGAAGTCTAGAGACAGACTTGGTCAAGAGGCCCTGCCTAAAACAGATGGAGTCCACGAAGACCAGTAGCGAGGGAATAAACTTACCCCGGACGAAGAATTCGATTGGGAAGAGGACGACGACGACCCATTCTACTGGATGAAGACCAAGAGTCAGATGCACCTGCCCTAACGAACTGAAAAGACCATTGAGACAGATTCAAAAACTTGAATGAAGTGTTCCATGCTTGAAAATGGGCGTTCAAATGTAGTGACCAGTCATGGTTCATAAGCTATTACACTGGGCGATGTCTGGCATCGCTGGAGGCTTTAGCTCCTAGTCGAATCTTAGTCGAAGCGATCGAGAAACAACAGTTGAATTCAGGGCAATGCTGGCCAACTTGAACCCTGGTCATCTTGCAGATAACTCAATACCTACACCATATTCCAATGAAGACAGGAGATACAGTAAGAGTCAATCTGAACCCCGGGGGCCTCTTCGATCTACCCATTGTACCAAGAAACTGTACCCAGCCTCTCGTCTACTTAAACGTGGCGGTGCAAGTTCATGCTGATACTAGTGCCACTAAAGAGTTAAATATATATGGCAAACGGCCAGTGAAGATGCCAACACTGCGACAACTCAAAGTCGACAAAAGCCAAGCCTATACAAACTCAACAATCAGTAAGGAGGGAGGATTTCGACGAATCGCAAAATACGAGAAATAGATCCATAACTCAACTAAAACTGCCGAAAATTCTAAGCACTATACCATCTGAAAGAAGGACAGTGTCGTATCCAACTTCCGCGTGGTAGCAGAATCCTGCCCTGCTCCACGGCTAGACTTCAAACCAGGACGTCAAACGATGGCTTCCAGTATTGTCCGAAGAGTTGCTAATATTATACTTTAGAACCTATTATAAAATAAACAGAATCTATGGTGATCGAGTATTCCCCTACAGCAATGATTCATATAGGTTGGTGCGAGAGGTTCAGGATGGCCTAAGCCTTTCCGACTTCCATTCCCATTTATTAGACCAAAAAAGGAGATGGCTTGGGGGAAAACATCGGGACAGTTTAAGAATGAATGAAATAAAAGATACAAGGTAATTTCAATGGCACACTTACCTTGCTTTTGGTCCATTGACCGTCACTTGATATCAAGCTTTCTACAGAAGGGGCTTCACGTTGATGCATATCAAAAAGTTCTTGATAATGGGTTTAGTTTGAGGCTAAATCTTTGGGCGGGGAGATAACCACTAGTTACAGCCTCATCCTCCTTCCCACATACCCCCTTTCTATTGTTCCTTCACTCGAAAGTTTGTCTGCTTCTTATGGGAAGACTGGACTGTTCGCTGGGGGATTGGCCTCGATTTCTTCGGCAACTCTAACTATTCGCACAGCTTTAGAACGAAGGCAAGAAGGTATAAGGTTCATTTTTGCCATGTGAAGCGAACTGTCTTCTATGTCGATGGTAGGCTGCGGATGAGATCCTTCTCGTGACCATTTCTTGTTGGCCCGACGTGCGTTGGCTCTAACGTACTCCTTATTGAACTCATTGGTACGTCCTCTCTCATGATCATCGTAGTTTCGAATCGTTTCCGCTCTCATATCAAGATCTGTCATCCCATCGATGATTTTGAAAGAGTATGTGGCTATTTCTCCGCAGAGGAAGTCCCTCCAAGCCCAGAGGATAGATCCGGTTTCGTAGTTGAGAGTTAGTCAGAGATACACCGCCGCTCCGATGCGTCGTTCAGGCTTTTAAGTGGTAATACCCTTAGCGATTTGCTCTTTGGTGAAGGGGAGAGTGTAAGCAAGTGTCCCGGCTTCAATATGCGTATCGTCGATCTTCCTGTCAGGCATGCCGGGATGCTTAGAAGCCTGCTGCTGCGAGTTCCAGCCCTCGAACACACTAGAAATGACTCTATTTCGATCTCTGGCCGTGACGGGAATTCGTGGCGTGTATGCGTTTCCCGTTCGGAGGATCATAGGGACAGGTACCTCTTTATGAGGTTATATCTCCAGGCTGGCCTGAAAATAGCTAACTTGGAATGATAAGGACTAAAATCTATATTTCTTTAGGATCGCTTTAGAACATCTTTAGGAGCGGCAGACCATGAGACCGCCAAGTCTAAGGTTTGGTTAATTAGAGGGATTGCCAGAAGGAGACAGCTCTGAATTTGAATCTCGAGCTCGTCATCGCGCTGGCCCGACTATGGATCATGGAGCGGGCAAAGGTTGGGAGCGCGGGAAGATATGTGTCTCCCAATCCTGATTACTCTCTCGCCGGCCTCAGAAAAACCCATCATAATATTCCCATACTGTTAGTAGGCGGTGAAGGAAGCAAAAGGTATCGCTGAGCGAATCAAGTGGCGAATTGATAGGTTTTACCTTACAACTGGCGTTTCGGAAAGCTATACGAAAATGCATTTTGTATCCGTAATTTATGATGACTTTTGGCTCACTTCATGATTTTAATTTACAATACCTTCGCCTAAAGTTATCCTAGGCCTCATCAAAGTGTCGAGCAGAGAGATAAGCAGTCAATTTTATTTCGAGGCACGTCTTCAGTAAAATAAAAAGCAGGTTGGAAAGTCGCGCTGCATTACTTTGAGAAATCTGGGCACATGACTGATATCTCATGCAACTCATCTTGTCTTGCTCAATAAGGCAACCAGCGTGGGTCTCGCTTCCAATTTTACCGACGCGGAGCTCCGGTGGCGCTGAGGTTAAATTTGACCACGGCCGGAGCCGTTGTCGGCCCCGCAGTGCCGGGACGGGGCGCCATGCGCCTAAATTAAGGCCGGACGAGAAATTAAATCCTAAATTTGATAGACGATATCTAAGTTTTCAATGAGTGATTAAAATTAAATTGACTTAAATCTGAGCCCGCTGTCGGATATAAAAACTATGTGGTTACGATAGCTAAGAAATTGTCAATATTATGCAACCATAGTTGAAATTACTGTGTCAAGAACCTCTCGACTTGGTACCATTCAAATTGAACAGATCAAGTATCAATAATTTATAAATGATGATACTTTGATGATGGGCGCGGCGAGTCTTTCTTGGAGTCGTGAGTTCTTAAGAGGTGACATCCCTGTCTATAGAACCGCACGATCCCACTTTGGGATGTCAATGAACTAGCAACACCACCAAGCTTAAGTGCTGACACTGGGAAGAAAAGCCTAAAAGAAGTCAGTGGCAAGTTTCCTCTGATCTTTATGATGGGTTCTGATATGTATCTAGGTTTGGTTTGACCAATTGAGTGTTTCGGTTTGAGTTGATAACCCATATACCACAGATATACTCGATTGCTCTACTACACGACACCAAGGCTAACGGACCGCCCGTGCGGAGGATAACAAAGGGAACTAGTTCGATTACTGAAAATCGTGACTTTAAATTGACAGTTTCGCAAATGCAATTGATCCCAGGAAGTAATTGGCAAGCCTTGCTTGAATATCGTTGTCTTGTCTGGTCATCCACACATCAACACCAACAGCACATCACGGAGGTTCGATAGCATCAACAGGCAATTGCGCCAGCAACACTAGATAATTCTAGCCGTCTAGTTTACCATCGATAAAGTTTCGCCTCTCCTCCATCCCAACAATAGTCATATACACTATTCCCGTGATCTAGGTCTACTAGCAACTCGTAGCGTTCTCCTGGATTCAATTCAAGTCGAAAACCGGTAAGACAAGGTTGTTTTATTGGTCAATTACAGTGGAATTTTGTGAGATCTAGCCAATCAGCCACCCTTGACTTACCGAGAAGTGAAGAGGAGGATGGTGTAAGTGAACAAGTCCACCACGACTGTCGAGGAAGGCCGAATTATAACTCTCTGGTGCCAGGACGTGTCTCTGAATCGCTCAATCTTGCACGCAAGAATCAGGCACATTGGAACTTTTCACCTTATCGTCTTCTGACAAGTATTTGCTGCGTGCTTCAATTCGCCCAGCGCAGACATCGAGGTTCCACCAAGATAGCTCCTCGTGACTTACACCGGAAACAGTACATTACATTGCAGGGCAGGCAGGTCGTCAACATGGATAAAGGAGGTGCTTCCGCTGCTGTCTTTGCGTCCAGAGACTTGTCCCAGATAGGTCAAGAAAACCCGCGTGTTCCCACCTCCCCGGGCCTGGACTATGATGAGCTCTTCAGGTCTGTCTTTGACTGGGATCTCTACTGTGACTCGACCAGGTCTCAGGACTACCCAGGAGCTTCTAGCTCCCCTCGCCTAAGCTACAGGGACCTTCCCTCGCTCATCACTGATATCCCTTCCTTTCTTGATCATCTTTCTCTTGACAGGAGCGAGGCCGAATACCTAAGGATGACCCCTGGCCTGAGCCCGGACGATGGAGGGATTACCACATCCGAGTCCATGGGTCAGACCCCACCAGAACTCGTCAGAGGTGGTAGTACCTCTCCTTCGTCTCACTCTGGCTCCGTCTTCTTCGATGGCGTAGACGATGTCCGTCGACGTCCTCGAGTCAGCCTCCAAGAGGTTCAGGCCCAGGATGATAAGTGGACGTACCCCCAGGCCGTACCTAGCAAGCACGCCCCCCGGGGGTATGGCTACCCACATCAGATCCAGGTACACGAGTCCTCGTCCCGCCGCTCAAGCCACACCAAGACATACTCATACTCACCCTCCTCAAACTCAACCTCTGGTGTCAAGCGTCAGCGTTCTGTGGAGAAGAGGTCAAGACAGCTCTCTGATCCAGACCAGACAGCCGATGTCCGCAAGAGTGGAGCCTGTCTTCCGTGCCGTATCTCCAAGACCCGCGTAAGAAAACCAATCCAATACAATGCCTATACAAGGTCATTGCCCCTCTGAAACAAACACTGAACTGAGCCATTACCCAGTGTCAAGACTGTGGCGTCTGTCCCTATTGCCGTAAGGCCTTCCCAGACCACTCACACCTAGTCTGTACCCGTAGGACCCCTGCGGTTGCTCCGCCTGTGATTCGTCACATCGTCGGTATGTCGAACAACCCCCCTGGCCCCCAGCCACAAAGTGAGACATGTACACTGAGACATATCATATTTAGACGTCTGGTCACCCGACCCTGCGGAAGAGAGGCGTGTCGTTGATCATGAGCCTCGCTTTCCCACCGCCAAACCCAGAGATATTGTCATCTTCTTCACCCGCGATGCCGAATCCCCTTTTCTTCGGGCATCTGTCCAAGCATACCATTCTCAGAATGGAACCGATGAGAATCCAAGAAACGCTGCGTTTGAGCGGGATAGATTTCCCACTTATGGTGAACTCCAGCGCTGGGTTGAGGCGCAGATTCGAAGAGAACGCAGCTCTAGATTTGAGCATATGGTGCAAAACTTTTTGCTCTCATATTATGAGGACGGCCAGGGACTTCCAAAGGTAACACTCGCAACCCACTCTTCCTGATCCTTGCAGTATCCAGTAGAACTAACTGTTATTGTAGCACAACCTCGTCTCCAAGGTCCACACAATGAATTGTTTCTTCAGAATCTGGAAAGCTCCGCGCTTCACCTGCTGCAGCTCGTCCAACAAGCTCTCTCAGGTCCCCTTTACTGTTCAAGCAGAGCTTAGACGCATTGCATGGAACGCACTTGTGTCCCATGAGCACGATATCCTCAAGCTCCTCGAAGACTGCTTGGCGCAACAAGAGTCTCTCAAAGCTCAAGAGAAGATGGCAGTTTGGGCCAGCTTGTGGCAGCTCATGATCATGTACAGAGACTTGGTCGTTGCACATGATGGATATTTCGCCCGAAACCCAAGTGCCCAGAGAGATCAGAATATTGGTAAGACAATTTGACTCGAAGGTCAAACATCATTGCTAATGATATTCAGTTGGGGCTTTTGAGAACCTTTACAATGGATTCTTCCCTTTGATAGCCATATTCTATCACTGCCAATTCAAGACTCCCAAGAGAATGGAGATGTCAATGGACTGGCTCAAGGACTATCCTTCTCAAGCTCGTCATAGCAGCAAAATTCGCCAGTTCTCGCAGGATATGATGGACACCAGAAAGGAATTCTGTAAGACCACAACACCTTATTATGTGGGACGTGCCACTGACCCTTCACCAGACGAGAGAATTCAGCGCTCGACGTACAAGGTTGACGAGCGACTAAGCGCCTTGGTAGTTAACCATGAGCTTAAGAAGATCTCATCCAAGAGACGCCCTCGAAGTAGTACCAAGAGTAAGGGAAGCTCCCGTGATAGTGCGTAATAACTGCACAAATCATGTCCAGTCACTACAGAAAATGATTTGCAAACGAAAAGGCAAAACAGGAAAAAAAAAACATATGGAAAAGACAAAATACGAACAAAAAAGCATGATATGATGGTTCTTTTATGATTTATAACGAATACAACGACGTTCGCTACATATGGGCTTGTTTAATGTGGATCGAAGGAAAAACATGTGTGTATTGGGTTGGTTTATGTTGATGAAGAAATGTGTCATGGCAATAGGCTCACTTGGGCAGTTATCTTGTATCTTGGCTTCTTCCCTCCATTCTTTTTGGCGGTTTTCTCAACCCTGTCGGCGAGATCTTCTAGACTGACACCCGCTATATTGGCGGAGGCGACTCTGATCGTTAATACGATTCTCTTTTTTTTATCCTCTGCCTGCTTGAGGTGTGCTTTTATGCTGTGTTCGTTAGACAACAAGACTTGGCATACTTCTGAAGAATGACACTAACCTGATAGCATTTTCCACCTCCTCTGTAGTCGTTGGGATGATCGGTACAACCATGGCTATAAGCCCGGCTACAGCACCAATATACGAAGCCCAAAATGGTGCGTCAAGATGCTGGCTCTCAAGAAGTGCCGATAGACTCTGCTGGAGCTGTGAGTCCAAGGGCCCTAGAATGCCTCCCCATCGAGCTGAGGCTGAAAGCGCCAGTAGGGCCCTTCCGGTGTGTGAGAGTCCAGGGACCTCAGCATCCCGGGTAATTGCATGATGCAGTGCAAACGACGAGTTGTTATCCGAATCGTGGCCCTGTCGAGTCCAAATATCCCGCACAAAAAGAGAGTCCAGCCCAGGAGTCAAAATGTTAGGCATGGATGAGAAGTCGACCTCTGCAGGAAGAGCACTTCTCAACGTGTTCAACACAGCATCAAATACGGGTTTTTCATCTGGTGTGACTCCAGCAAGAATATTGAGGGGGTTACACTCGCGGATTTCGAACGGAAGTTTCATCATAAGTGCACCTTGACGATTCGAACCACCACAGAATGTCACGTTTCCGATATTGGGTACCGTAGCGAGCAATGCATCAATGACGGTAGCGATTGCAGGGAATTGCTTACGACGACGCTTTGAAAGTCCGAAAATTCGACTGTCGTGTTCCTCATTAACGCGACGCATGTGCTCAACCTTGGAAAAGAGTGTGCCTGGAGCCGTATAGCCATTCGTATAGGGAATAGGGTACGGGTTCACAGGATCCTGGTGCATGAGCATGCTGCCATAACCGCGAAAGCCACCTCCACACATGAAGACGTTCACGCGAGAACCCTCGTCATGAGAGTCCTTCAGAGCGTTAAGTGCAGGGAACTTGGAGCAGAGGTTGGCGTACGCCTGTTGCATGCCGGTTTGAAGCTTTGAGATCTCAGAAACCTGAACATCGGCTGGCTGCTCTTGCAGCACGCGAATTAATCTCGCGGCTCCAAAGGGCAGACTCACTCCAGCTCTGGCAGCATCTACTTCGTAGTTTGGCTTGCTGGTGTCCACCCACGTCATCTGCACGCTCCCGCCCCCGAGGTCCAGGAACAGAGCGCCACCTTCAACGCCAACGAGACCACTGCGAGAGCCCATGACAGCGCCAAAGAGGGTCTCAACAGCAGGCTCAAGTATGCTCACTTTAAGGCCATGAGTTGCGGATGAAATTGCCTCGAGCATTTCAGAAGCATTGTCAGCCCGGCGCATGGCCTCAGTAGCGAGGATGGTGATGTGCCTCGCTGGCACTCCATGACGCACAGCGAGTTGATGAAAACGCTCCAGCGTCTTGGAAACGGCAGTAATGGTTTCCGGAAGAAATACTAGACCTTGGGATGTGTTCTTGAGAGCATCAAATAGTGAAATGGCAGCGCGAGTTGAGTAGACGGGACGAAGGAGGCGTGTGGATGGAGGCGCTAGTGATGTGATGGAGAATCGAATGCCATTACTGAGTTATATGTCAGATATGAGGATTATTTGACTTATTTGGAACTATTATACCTCCCCATATCAACTATGGCATAGAGTTGACTTTTCTCCTGAGGGTTCCAGGGTGTAATAGTCTGCGACAGATTGTCGAGGGTGACGATATCGGGAGCATGTGAGGTCATGATTAACCTTGACAGCAGATTGATCCAATCGAGACAAAAAATACAATGAGAGACGTTTCTATAGTCTATGAATAATCTTGGGCGCAAAGGATACATACAGCATGCGCTTGCTGTTGGTGCTAGTGTCGGTGAGGCTGAGATGACTCCAACAGAGAGCAAAAGTTGGTTCAGTGCAAGTTTGAGGTTGGCGGGGGATGTGGGGTGTCATGATTGCGGGGTTGCCCGTCCCAAAGCCCGTGACGGCGCCGTATTATCCGGAGCGACTCTGCTCTTGGCCCGGCCACTCAGGAGACAACAAATTGATTTCTGATACTATTATCTTTGTTGTTCTTTAATTACGAAGAATTTACTGATTGCATCACTTGCGTATCATAAGGTAGGCATTTAAACCCAGGTTGTCTTATATTATATTTTAAATTTACTAATTAATCTTATTACACAACTTAAAGGCATCTTGTTTATACTCTTACTATTATAGATATAAGAGTTTCTAGAAAAAACTAATTATTACCTTAAGGATATATTAAATAAACTATAGTGCTTACACTATAGCGCCTTACATACATATGACTCTTAATTTCAGTATGTTCTTTATATTATCCTCTATATCTAGGCGTTCTTACACCTTCTTTATCGCCTACTCAGCTCTTTTACTTTATCATCAGTATCACAGTTCACTATCCCCAGGCATTCACATATTTCCATCCTTACCTGGTTCATTATGTCTAGCTACGTGAAAAGTAGCAGCCATCCCCATATGCTCCGTCTTTGGTCTCTGCTTTGGAATGCGTATGTGAAGTGATTGGCCTTCCTGGATGAGCGCAATTGGATATTTATCCTATCAACTCAGTTGCGCAATTGGACCGTCCAACATCAGCAAGGGCGTAGATGCCAATACACAGAGCTCGAATATTTCTGTTTCTGGCAACTTTCTTTAATTCTTAATTCTTTTTAGAAGTATACTTTAAGGAAAAATGCGTTGTTTGGTTTCGGCCCAAACCCTATCACCGGACCTACTCTAAACAAGCATTCGATTGTTACAGCTATAAGCTATCCATTCATTCAAGCAATTGCAGAGCTTAAATGCTCAAGTTATATCAGTATTGCTGATGTTGATGTCAGAATCCGCCTCCTCGACTTGTTATCTGCGTTGAAGGCTGCCTCTACGTATGGGCTTATGGGTTTGAAGTGGCGACACATGTGTCTGCGGACCGCTTCTCGGTATCCATCATCTTTCTCATGGGCTTTATGTTGCTCTTGAGTATTTATCATGTTGTCGTATCCTCGGGGGCATGGGTAAGAACATCTTGTCTGCATAGCGATGTACCACATCGTCGAGGGCCGTGATTGCCAGAAGGATCAGTGAGAAGCCCCCTTTGAACCCAAAGTACGATCATCTTCCAGCCACATTTGCACCCTTCGCTCGTTTCTCCGTCTCAGGTATGTTTATGTAATAAAACCTATATTCTACGTCTTTGCCTTCTGGGCCAATGTTGACATGATGTCTAGGTGCATGTTGCACCACAATAGTATTCGAATATCCATTTAATTATAGCTTTGGCCTTGATATTATGTGCCCATGCCTAGACTGACCTCGACCTTTATGGTGGACTCAGTTCCTTACTGAAGATTGGTCCATTCGTCATATAATCTCGAACATTTGGAAAGAATGTAGTGCGTCGAATAGAGCCAATGACCATTTCCAGTTGAGCCTGAGTATTAATCGTTAAACCGGTGGATAGACTCGCCATTCCTGCACTGTTGCTTGTTGGCGAAAGAACATTTACAGGGAATATCACCTTGCGAAACATCTCGAGGGTACAAGAACGTTCAGATACATGACCCAGATTCTTGGAATCTTAGCCCGGTATTAGTGAGTATTCCTATCCATTATCGTGAGTGATTTTGATCACAACCAAGGTTGCTCCCATATGAGTAGACTGCGTAAACAGGTGTCACGCTACCAACCTTATCAAGAGAAAGATTGTAATAGATCTGGAGGCCCATGGCTTCTTCCCAACTGGTACTGACTTCCAGGATGTACTAGAGGTTCCTCATTCTTGTATTGAAGAATTTGTTTGCCGCGCTTCAATAACCTCAAACATTTCCATCTGGCATACGAACCATGGTACCCTCAAGTCCACCTCTGAGCAAATCGTCAGAGCTACTCCTCTCGTTTTCGCTTTTTGCACACATACGATTCAAGTACGTTAATAGAAAGTATCTGCAATTGAACAGCAGTCCAATATCTTAATCTAGGACACGTCCGTTTTAAGAAGGACTCGAGTGACTCTCTTACAATGATCAATCAGTCAAATTTTTGGACAAAAAGCTGCAGCGAGACAGGGTTTTACCCCCCTCCTGCCTGCACTATATCTTTGTCAACTCACACGCTGTCGTATGATTCAACTCATACCAGCCAAGATGGTGATACCTGCAATGGCATTTGCAAAAATTATGTCTCAATATATGAACTCACCAGCTCAATAAGATCTACGCAATAGTACGTCATGCCATACTTCATTTTTGAGGTGTTTTCCTGTCCGTCACTGTTATATTGGTCGTGTTGATTGGATGTTCATCTCTAGATACATATGACCTCAATGTCAGCTGTAAAGTTGGACTGTAGTGCCATCCTAATGATCCAGGCTTTATCATCCAGGTTGTGGTGATGAGTCTAGCGTGTTGCTGCACTCGTGCACTCGTGGTTTTGTTAGTGGCTACTACCTACCAATCTCAGCTCAGGAGATCAGCACATCGTAGAAAATCACAGTGTTCCATCCACTTCCCTTCTAGGCCGTTCTTTATCACACCTTGACCTCTGATTTGACGGTCGCTTAAGAGCCAATCCTGGCGTGTGTGAAGCTACCTAGCTGAAAGGGGTAGGGCACCACCCCCACTGCCACCCTAGACATCCTTTGATTCTGGATAGAATTCTTGTGATAACGAGAATGGAGCAGTACCAAACGGTATGCTGCAAGCTTGTCCAAATGGGAATAAGATACTTACTGTGCTTTATAGACAAGGATGGTAAAGAAGCTCACCATGCAGCTGTGGAAGAATTGGATCAAGATCAATTGAATGCTCTGATTCGTAGTTGGTTTGGTCAAGCTACAGTAGTGATATAGTTCGTGTGAGTGACAAACCAAGGTGCTTTCTCATTGGCTTGTTGGGAATGACGCGTCGACGCGTTCGGTTTTCGCGTTAATCCCCAGCCACCTTCGTTCCAAGTTTTTAATGGTGTACTATGGATTTCTACGTAGTAGTTGCTTTCCTTAAGTGAGGTAAGTGCGCTACCTTAGCTTAGTTGGAGGTGAGGAAGTCTATGCTTCCTCGTCCTGCTCGTCAATGGAAGGCAAGATCCGATAGAAAGGAAGATCCCCAAAGTATTTCCTAAGGTTTGAGTTGTTTACATGCAGCGTCATATTGACCCATTTCTCCGTTTCGTTTTATCAACCCCTCACCCTCAGAAGACATCCACACCTTTAACCCTATTCAAACAGACAACCCCATGACGCCCATCCACATTCAATACCAAAAGGTCATTCATTTACGGATAGAGCGAATGCATGCATGTGAGTGCGGGCGATAGCTGTGCTGTCTTTCATTCTTGCCGCCGACGTGCAGCTCTGGCCGGATGCTTGGGCAGGGGTCGAAACATGCTGGCGTTGAGCCTTGTCTAAATGACAGAGGCAATCTGCCTTCTCGTTGGATCGTCACATTATGCTGCTATTTGCTAGCTCTCGACGCATTTCCCCTCGCCCTTTGCTCTCAACCAAGCAATCCTATCGTCAACTCACTCTCTGCAGACGCACATGCTGGGTGCGTTAGGTCACCAATAAGTGGTACCCGACTTCGAGGCTAGCCAACGGGGAGCGTGGAAAACCTGGGTTACTGTTGTCTCATCTGAGGCTTTCAGATCATAACAAACAAACATGAGTTTGATCGCGTCTCTTCAGTGTTGTTTCCAGAATGAATGTCATCCAGCAGACGCTCATATTCGAGCAACCTGAACTCTTTCATACCAAAAATTACATTTTCGATTGCTCCAAGTGTGACAGATTCTCGGCCATTATTTACATTTGCCTTTCTGCAGCCGCTCCCAAACCCAAGAGACTGGCCATACGCCGCATCTCTATGCGAGGTCCCGAGCGAGTCTAAGTCAACACCTACGGCCGGCCGCCGAGAGTTGACCGCCCCAGAACCAGATCAGAGGAACAAAGACCGGCGAATGGTACTTGAAAGCAAAAATTGCCAATCCTGGACTCATCATCACCTCTGCAACGATAACGGGGAAGCAAAGCTCACATCAAACAAATAAACACAAACCTAGGTCAACCATACCGAGATCTTCATAGGTACTGTACCCTACTGAACTGTACGTTTGCAACACAACAAGGCACGCAGGGTCTCAGTCGGCTGTCCTTTTGTCTCCATTCCATCACATGGTCTCGATCACCTTGAGGATCTTCATCAGACCTATCACGGTTGCTCTACCGTCCAGGGTTATCGCTCAAGCTGGCACAACGTGCCCTCATCACCCACTGACCGCTGCTTGAGCTCTTCCTTGTCACGGACGCTGCCGGGGTTGACTTGACAAGGGCTTTGCGCTAGCACGCCGCCTGTTGGGGGCTTAATGCCGTCCTCACCACCACCGTCAAGGGACTCACCAGTGGATCGCCAGAAACCGTAGAGGTCAAGACACGATCGCAAAGTGCAGCGCAGCGAGCGCATCATATGATATAACATCAATATCGCGTCCTGCCGTGGAACGAGTCCTGTTCTCTTCTTTGTCCTCAGTTGGAGCATAGTGTTGGAGAAGCACAGCACCGTTGGGACCGACCGGCATCTAGCGAGCCAGTACCTAACCAACAAGCATTGCACAGCTCTTCTGCCAGGTACTGTACCTACCTACTTGGACTGCAGCGTTCGCGCCACCCGCTGTTCGCTGTTGGCCCACACCCACGGCCTTGACCAGTGTGCTTCAAGTTTTTCTCTACCCTGGTTGGGTCGAGAGACAAGGAAGAGGAGACGTATTGTGCTTAACGAGCCGCCCGTCCATTCCCAGCTGGCCCTGCTCTCCACTCACCTCCCGTTGAGCATCTGGCTTGCCCATTCATACATAGCGCACACTCCCGCCCACCACACCCACATCGTCCCGACCTACTTTCCTTTCTCTTTCCACTCACCGTTTCTCCATTCCAGTCTCTCGTTTGCGCCCAATACTCCTCCCTTCATCTCTCGTGCTCCCGTACATTGCGCCGACTGTCGGTCGCGCGAGCTCAGTTTGTTCACTGCTTGTCTACGGGATCCTCAACTGCGACGGCGCGTCGAACCGAGACCGCCACCCGTTGTTGTTTATTTGCGACTGGGAGACCTCCACAAATCCCGCGGCAGTGACAACAATAAACGGCCATCGCCTTGTATGACGAACATAACCACGACAACCACTTTCGTCTAAGACATACTTTCCTTGTTTTATTACCGTCTATCACATACCAAACTCGACGACGCGCGATCGAACAATCAGCACGCTTTCTTGTATTTTCGTCTATTTTCCTGGAAAGTATTGGCGCGAGCAAACAAACAGTCTGTCGCATCCTGTCGCGCTTCAACCTTCGGCTCGATCTTATACTTTGCAACACATCCGGCGCCTGAAAGCAAATCACCGAAAACCTCGTCGATAATTTCGAGCTCAGTATCGTTTAAGTTGCTGTGCGACATCTTGACGAGATCTAAGACAGCGCTGCCGCATCCCGAAACATTGGCATCGACTTGTTCTGCGCTCAAACCGCCCCGCTTATCGCTGCTCTCCCTCGAATACTTATACCACCATTTCGGAGTTCACCCAACTCTGGAGCGCATTCGCGTTCCTTGTGACCCACCATGTCGCACTTCCAATCTCTCGCGGCCCCTTGGCCGAGAAGCGCGCGCCGTGAGGATCTTCTGAGAACGCCCGAGCCAGCTCTAAATGGCGAGACTCAACCACCATCCCCGCCGCGTCCCCGATTCCGAGTCAAGAGAAGGAATGCGTCAAATCTCAATGCGCCCACAGAGCAATTTCTCGCGTCGGTTGCCGCTGCAGACATCCCTATTCCCAGTATCGAGGAGCCTCGTGTACTTGACGAGGAGATGACAGAGACACTATACCCGATGTCACATTTCAGCAACATGGACGATATACCCTTCACACCCCACGTTGGTTCAGAGCGCATGTTTTCGCCTCCAAAAACTCCTGCTCCAGACCTATTGCCAACTTTGACCCCCAAACAATATCCAAACTGGTCTATCGATTCTACTCTCAGCAGCCTCGAATCTAGTCCCGATTATGAGTCCAGCCGGCCTTCGACAGCTCATTCGACACATACAAGTGCTTCCTTGCTGAGCTACTTTTCTATCAGCTCTGAGGATTTGAGTCAATGCATCAGCCCAGATAATGAGCACGCAGATCTTGCGAACGAGCTATCAAATGCCGACGACAATAGTAAAACTCTCAAGCCTGCCAAAACGGAGGTTCCTCGAGATACCATTCGAAGAGCACCCTGGACGAAACCTATGAACCAGCACCTATGGTCTACCTATATGATGTACTTGCAAGACCCCAAGGTCACACCCTTCCGTATCGGGAAGAGCGGCATCCCTCCCCATGGAGTCTGCTTGCGTGTGGCCCGAGAGGCGAGGAGGAGTTGGAAGGGGTCAAAGGCTCAGACAAATATTGATCTCAGTAGTGGGAGCATTACACCCACTCAAGGAGCTGCTGGCCCCTATGTTCAGTGGCCTCATACCTGTGCCGCCACTCGCGCCCAATTGCGGGAGCTTTGCAAGATGAACGCCAGGTCTAAGGCGCGGGGTTCACAATATTTAGCTCCCAGCCCTTCTCCATATAACAAATCCGCAGTTCGTTATTGGAATCGTCGAACAGTCTTCGGTCGCTCCCCCTCGGTCTTTTCAAGTCAAGATATGGCAATATCATTGGCGGTTAGCACTTCTGATTCCATGCAAATGCAAGGTCCTCTGGCTCAATTAACAAACTCGCAACCTGAGCCTCAAATCGACGAACATTCGCTTCCTCCACCGAGTCGCGAGACGTTGGAGCCAGTTGAAATAAAGTACACACAACTTGCGTCTCCTTTTGGAGCGCGAAGCTACGGCCCCAGCTCGTCAAGCTCGCTACCCTCAAACTTCGTTGTGGATTCTAATTTGCAGAGACAAACTCACACAGGCGGCGCGCGCCGCGCTCTCATGTCTCCGGTCCGACTTACACGTAGCCGATCAACCCACAAGCGCCGGCCCAACCATCTGGAGGCTCGGAAGATTAAGCGACCCAGTCTCGGCTCCGATCTTTGGGTTGACCCAGCCTCAATCGTTGACCTATCAGCCACCAATGACCAGTTTGCAACGCCTCAGACCGAACCTGAGATAGACTCTGACGTCGTTGTCCCACGCAAGAATCTCCAACAGCTTTTCGAAGCTTCGCAGCCACTAGCTACTCAGCAGCAAACGCTGGTTCCCCCAGTTGGAGACGTGCCCCCTCGACTAGGCTCACCTTTCGCTCTTGGAGGATCTAGTTTTTCCTTCCCGAATCGCCTGTCACATGGAGCTGCCAACGACCCTGACGCTCTTCGCCGGCCGTTCGCAACCGTCCAACAATCCAGCGAAAGCAACCAGGGAGTTACCCGATCATCGCTAGCAAGCCGACTGGCTTATATCGACGAAAGACTTAAGGATTTCCGTCGTCGAGACCAACCACGTCGACGTTCTGAGTCACCGCTTTAACACCTCATTTGTGTTTTTACTTTTCTTTGTACATTCCACAAGGTTATGTCACCTGACGAGTTTTATGAGTTGATGGATACCGACACACACACACATTGATCAAATCTTGCTGGGATCGCGACTCAACATTTGCATATGCATCTAGACAGCAGCAGTCTATCTGGCGATAGCCTTCATTTTCTGGTTTCCTTCTGCTTCTACACTTTGCTTCACCTTTCTTTCTATACACTGGGATTCCCCAGCACGCAGGCGAGCGTCTTTGCTCATTGCGTTTTCTATCTCGACAATCGCCCAACGACATAACTTGTCAATTTCCTTTCAATTCTTCCCAGAACGGGATGATTTTTCAACAATTCATGATGATATGATGGAACGAACAGCATGCAGGCCAAACAGAGCCTTACGTTTGCCGTGTTATTTTTTACCCTTGCAATTGAGTAAGACAGACATCGCCATAATTGGGGATGTGACGAGACACGATTGAGCTCCGTGTGGGCCCAAACCATGAAGATGTATCAAGCTTGGACGAATGATGCAGTGGAATCTAATATCCATAGAACGAGCAACGATCTGAATGATGTCAAAAAAAATACTTTTCATAAATAAACCGTCCATCGAAAGTGAATATAGATATTGTTCTAGAGTAAAGTGGAATGAGATAGTTGAAGAGTCCATGATTGATTATTCTCTTGTTATGATAGGATATCTTGTCGTTATGTACATTAAATACTATTTTACAAAGAATATTATCTTGCTCTCAAGACTCGCTTGAACTTTGGCCATCTCTCTCCGGGAGACCTGACTAGGTTGCGTATATAAAAATGAAAGAAAAAAGCTGGTGGAACAACCAGTATCGTCGTATGACGAAGGCCCATGTCACAGACATGAGGCGATATATATAAAGGTCCTCGAGCTTCTCAACCGAGAGACAGCGATGTAACTTTCTGGTCATGCTCGAGAACAGCGAGCTGGTCTAGCCCCCCTCAGGTCTAGAAAATAATCATGATCTTTTAGGTGGGCTCACCACCAAAATGTGTCCCGTTCATTTCGCGGACATCTAATCTAGTTGTCGTCCTGTTTCATCTTGAAGATGAAATTTCAAGTCAAGTTCTGGGAGTTGTCTTGGGGCTGTTTGAGATTAATGGGGTCATGATGGCGATCAAGCAGATCAGAGTTTCACACCCAGCCCCCTTGCCGGATTCATTCTCATCAGCCACTCTCTCTTCAGCAATGATTGTCTCCCTTCAAGTCTTGAGTGTACTTGAAATAGATCTTACATGCTTTATCGCTTTTGAAATCTCGTCATCGTCGTCCTCGCCGATATCTGAGTCTACCGGTCCGGAAAAGAGTGGTCTGGGCACGACATCGCGATATCTCCGGGTTGGGGCGCTTAGGCCTGTGGATTCTGGTCCTGATTCCTTCACCGATGATTGGTAAGCACGGCGGTGCTTTGTTGAGCCTAATTCGTGAGGGCATCGTCGCTCGCCGACGCTTGAGCGATGTGAGTGGAAGGAACATTGGCGGAACCCAAATGCGCGTTCATCATTGCGGAGGCGGTTGGCTGGAATGCGCAGCTGTGGGTTCTTGAAGCGAATATCGAGACCTGAGAGCCGCATCTTTTCCATGTGTATGTCATAGTCGCTTGCAAATTCCGGTAGCTCTTCTAGTAGATCACTGAAGCGGGTGGGTTCCGAAGTAGCAGATTCCTGAGGGTGGAAGGTGAGACGGGGCCCACCGGTGAAGGAGAAGGCGACCATGGCGACAGCCCATCTTCGAAGTCGAATGGCAGCGAGATCCTCGCATTCTGTGTAGAGGAAAGTAATGAGACCAGAGGGAACGTCCCAATCGCAGCGAAGGTAGAGGTCCTGAATGGAGTCCATGGCGAGGTCCTGAAGTCGATAGAGTCCAAGACGCGATGCAAAGAGGTGCAAGCGGATCAGAGACCAGTGGATATTTTGAGAAGCTTCAAGGCCGGCATCGTATGCATTAGAAATCATCTCATCAAGATGTGGACGAAACCGAAGACCGAGGTGAACCCAGTCAACAAACAGACCGAACATTGAGGATGATTCGCGAGGTAGCCATAACGAGATTGATTTGGAACTCGAAGGATCACCAAAACGGTCGGCAAAAAAGGGCGAAGTTGCACACAGCAGTCGCTTATTGACCTTGAAGCGCTGTTGCTTGGGGCCAATAAGTACAGTCGCCATTGGTTCAGGCGAAGGCTGCGAAGGCGATGGCATTGACGACGGCACTGACTTTTGTGAAGCGCTCGCGGTCAAACGGCTATGGCTATCCTTGAAACGACCAAAGCCAGAGGGGCTAAACAGAGGAACCATGATCGTCGTATATGTCTCTTGGAACAGTTGGTAAGAGTGTTTTGTGAGTTTCAGTGAAGGACGAGACCCGAGAGGAAACAGAAGGAAGAGGGTGTTGAGGGGGTAAGAAACAAATATAAAACCAAATCAGTCTGTATGTAGAAGGAAAGTGCTGGGCCGGCCAGTTGATAGCAAAACAAAACAAGAGAAGAATTCGAAACAGAAGAGCCGTCAACAGGAGTGGCACATGGCAAGATTATCAAGTATCTGGGGAGAGAAAAAAGAAGTCCTCAGACAGAGCTCGCTTGAGCCCCTTGCCAGGACGACAAGGAGCTTCGATAATCGGCCAATCGTAGCGCCATCCATGTACATCATCAGCACCAAAGGCGGTCGCTAGTGGGTTTCAAGGCGATCATTTGGGGCATGTTCTAGCCCTGAAGGCAGCTAGCGTTCTGGACATCCTCGTGGCGATACAGTGAGCAGAGAAGCCTATTGATCCAGAGGCCTTGGGCGTTTCAAAAGGACGGATCCAAAACGGGCCCCCTCGTGCGGATATTCCGTCCAGTCAGCGTGAGGACCCTTGCATCAGCTTCCATGTCCGTCACACTTGACCTGCGCACTGCAGATGCAGATGCATCTGTGCTGCACAGCGCTTCAGGCTATCTATCATAGGTCGAACCATATAGCCCTCGGCCCCGCGCTGGCGCCTGGTCAGCCAGTTGGATATCGCGATAGGGATGGCAGAGGAGATGCTGCTCAGCTTCACTTGTGGGCATTCGGCAAGTTAATCTCTTGTTCCTGCGTCAACTCGTATCGGGCATCGGGGGTCTATTTTTCCATGATATGAAACCGAGGTTCTTCAGACGTACATATGGATGCATAACAGCCGACGAGGGATGCATGCTATCTCGAAGTGACACAACGCCATTGAAAGTGATAATGACCAGATTTAGAACAGAGTAAAATAGCTCCTCTAACCAGAATAAGCTCAAAGCTACTCTTTAATGAGACGTTTCTTAGGTTTCGAACAAGGCTTTGTCTCTTCAGTGTTTGCGCAGGCCTCCACTGAACATGCCCTTGTCTGTGAACTTTCACACCAGACCTTAAATGGGAGAAACCTAGGTTCCATCCACGTTAGCCGGGCGGCTGTCCAAGGCACGGTCTCGATTCTATCACCCCTATTCTTTCCTCTTGGCTGAAACGCATGTCGCCTGTCGCGGCCTGCTCAAGAAGTAAAACCTCTCGTGACTTGAAGTTATACCGAGTCATGAGTGGGTCCATCAATTCTTGTTGGTGATGTTGATTCTCCCTGCTGCGAAACATCTACAGCTTCAAGTAAAATACTCGAATATTCCAAGACGTTGCTTTTGCGATTGTGCACACTATTGCAACATTGTTTATAGCCTTCACCAAGAGTCGTTAGCATCTTGACGTATTATATTAATGATGTACAGCTATTTGATGATACCTATTGACTCCAAAACTCCTTTCGCGTCAAGATCCCTAGTGCAATATGTACACGATCATATGCCCCTAAGGATAATTTTTCGACGCCTGTTTCGACCCATGATCATTCAGAAACCAGTGCTCGCAGCCAAAAACCCAGTTGACCTGGAAGCAACTCTGATGTATTGCCCTCCCAAGATTCCCATTGACCTTTTTGTTGATTTGGCGCAGCATCATTGTGTCTGTTAACCGGCGCCCGTCAAAATGCTTATAACTCCGTCCCCAATGCACCCCAATCTTGACTTTCCTGTGCTTTCACATCCTGATGCCAGGGGTATCAAATCGTGTAATCCCAAACGCCATGCTCATGCTTGCGAATCTGTTAAATTAAGAGATAGTAGCCGGAATGTCGCCGTCGCTATCACTATCGCTATCACTGTCTGTTTCCGAATTGTCGTCGTCGTCAATTGACATGGGATCATCGAGGGTCCCTCCCATCGACGGTCTGGTTCGCTCTACAGAACCTAACACACTAGACTGGCCACCGAGTGCGGCTGTTTTTGGTGGCGCATAACGGGGCTGAGCTGGGTTCAAGTATGCCGTAGGATCTGTGAGTTCTGCGGTTGCTGATGACCCCGAGAGTCCGCCCATTTCGGACACAGGGACCCTCTTCTGGGGACTTTCTTGAGTCCTGTTAGTCGCGCTCGATGACGGCAACTGGTCATCGTCGGTTCGTGCCCTCTTCCTTGAGCGAATATCGCCGTCAGATGCGGCTGTAGCTGGTGGAGTCGCGGTGCCACTTGGAGTTCCAATTAGTCGAGCCTCCTCAGCTTCAATCTCTCCTCGGGTTCGCCTCTCGCGAAGTCGGATACCAAATTTCTTGCGAGTGGTGCTTTGCTTTGTGTTATATGAGTTTTTCAGACTTGCCAATCGTTTCGATCTCTCTGGCTCGTCGAGAAGCGCAGCATCTTTCATCAGACCTCCGTATTTTTCTTCTGCACTCTTCATGATATCATTGAACCTCTTCAAATCTTCAGGGCTGAGGTGGGCGTATGGATCGCGACCCGAATCACGACTTGGAGTCCCAGTAGGATGTGATGTCGTTGAGTGGGCCCAAGTCGTTTGGGGCTGCATTGATGGTAAAGACACTTGGCTGTATGGGATGCGTGTAACTTGAGAAGAGAGGTCTGGCACAGAAGGCTGTGGATCCTCAGGACGAAGATGGAGAAGCAACTTCCGCATCATTTCAGCAGTGTCACGAGAGTGGTTTCCGCAGACATTAGACTTTTCATGGTAGAGTAAACCGCCGCCACTGCCGAATCTGCAACCACAAAAGAGGCAGATGTCTCTCCCAGCTACGTCATTTGCTTGGATTCTGTTGCAGGCGCTCTTCTTGTGGTGCTATTCGTTGTTAGACAAATCCAATTGACTTATTTGAATTGGTAACTTACATAGTCGAGCGCCGCTTGCGAAGCACATGGCCAACCACACTCGCACCAAACGATCCCTGGAAGTCCTGACGGATACTTCGCCGGAGTTTGAGTCGCTGGTTCATTACCATATTGCATTGGCGGTGGTGGAGTTTGCGAAGCAACGGGAGGAGTATGATATTGCCTCGCACTAAGTGCCGTGTTTGTTAGAGGCCCCATGGGCTGCGGCTGCGGCTGCACCGGCAACGAGTGCAAAGAAGGGATGACATGCTCATTATGCTCTTGGACGATATCCTTGACATCGTAGCCCAGCCGTTCTGCACGCGCCAATGCGTTGACAAGCTGCCGGGCTGGTATCGTCTCCAGACGTCTTGCAAGGGCCCTGTCCAGAAACTGTGTACTAACCCGAGGGAGTATCAAGTCTGCGAGCTCGTCAAAGTCACTGGCGTTGAGGTGACCCAATAACTCGCGCTTAGACTTTTGTACCAGGTTTGCACCGAACTCCTGGACGGCCTTAGCAATAGTCTCCGGGGATGCTTGATGCATAGTCGCATTCAACTATGAAAGAGTTAGTAAGTCGTACGAAGCATGACTAGAAAGTTTGGAGCTGTGATGAAACCAACGCGCTCCGAGAACGAGACTCGAGGTAGACATGAACCAGAATGCAGCGCATGAGAAACTTACCAAGAAAGCAATGTGATACTGTGAGCCCGCAAGAGACTTTTCCCATTTGTCTCGAACAATTTGGCGAACAACCTCAGCCGGCGTTTTCTCGACTAAAGCAGTCAACTCATGGTAGTGATTTGATGACTCGGCGGAGTGCGGCGGCTGATTCAGTGGTGGCGACATCAGACCTTGTGCCTGCGATGGGGCGTTGAGTATCTGCGTCTCAGAGCGTTGTGGAATTGTCTGGCTTAAACGATTTGCCTGCATTGGCGGTGATTGTTGATGTCCTGGTGGGAGAAAAGGAGTTGTTGGTGCGGGCGAAGCGCTTGGCTTTTGCGCAGTAGGACTAGAGGCGACTGACGCAGGTCGCAAAGTAGGAGCATAGCTCGGCAGAGGTACTGGTGTTTGACCGTACGGATGAGCGATGGTTGGATTAGGACTCTTTGCACCATTTATACCATTCTGCAATGGTACGCCAGCTGGCGGAGATGTAGCTTGTGTTGCCATCCTCCGTCCCAGAGAGAAGTATCGCGCTTCTCCTCGCTCTCAGCGGCTATCTCAGAATTTCAGAAACTTGAGAGGAGCGTGTCCAGAGTTGCTGGTGACTACTCGGTTATCATCGAATTATGGCCTTATAATGAATGAGGTGGAAAATAAGAAACAGAGAAAAGAGTATAATGAAAGCAAGAGAGTGAGCAGGGAACAGGGCTGACTGGCTGTAAGCCTTCATAAATATCGTCGTGCCTTCTTCTGTGCCCAAGCGCCAAATGCCTTCAGGACGCGTTTACACTTACTTGCGCGCTAGGGGCATAAAAGTTAGCAGGGGTTCTATATGCGCCAAGGACGTGGAAAAAGTCAGGGAGGGTTATTGCTTAAAGAGGGGGCCTTAGATTTATAAAATTTTCCTTAGTGCATTAATAGCGCTAGCGTGATTAAGAAATAGCTTCATAGAGTGGAGAAGGGTCATGTGATAGTTTATGCTTAGATATATATTAAAACAAAATTAATAATAAATTTTTTAAAAACTTATTAATTATAACTTATAGCTTATTAGTGCTTTTATATAGCTTATATATTATTAATATAGTATTAATTAGAAATATGCTTTAATATTTATACCTAAGGTTATTATAAGTCAAAATGCCCACATAGTAATACGTAACTAAAAAGGTTATATAATTTACTTGGAAACGCATTACGGTAAACATATTTCTTAATTCATACTTGGTATCTTAATCTCATCATCCACAGGTCCTGTAGCCATTCAATTCCAAGACAACGTAACGTCATAGCAAACGCCCCTCATTACATTGAGCATCGGCCGCGAGAGGCTGTGAAGCCCGACTCGAATCCATATCATATCCTTCTAATCGCGAAATGCGCCCTCTCATTTGTCTTTTCCTCCACTCCACCTCTTAATAAGGCTCACCGATTGCTGCGAGCAGTGTTTTTCGATAGTCACCTGATGTCTCGCCGTAAATCCGTTTGCCCAGACTTTTACCGTATCTTTGTTGGTATGCACCCTTGACGTTGTTGAGCGTGTTTCGATCCCAATGGTAGCGGATTGTTCTTGAAACCAGGAGGTGATCCTTTGTCCCCATACCAGCCATTGAGTCCTCAAGGAGCTTGGCTGCATGCATGTACTTGTCTGTGGCATTACGTAGCTGGAAAAGGAGAGCATCCTCCATGTGGCCAGAAAATTCCTAAGTCACATTAGTAAGTTGTTTCTTATCACAGCGGCAAGTGCACTCACACTCTTGATAACCTTTTCAAGGTCCTTGTTAAACTTCTGCTTGTAGGTGTGCGCAATGGCGCGAATCTGATTGTCGTTCCTTGTGCTGAGAATGCTGCATACTAGAATCTCGTCGGTGCCCATCTTGCCCTCGGTAGCCTTATAGATCTGCATGACGTCGTCATCAACCTGTCGAGGGTCGACCGGCGCAGCGTCCTCAGCTCTGGTAGCGCCGAGAACAATCATGAAGTGTCGCTCAGTCTTCATGCTCAAATCGCCCTTCACTACATCCTCGAGCTTGTCGTGGAAGGTTTGATAGTACGCGCTCTTGATTGCCTTGAGATCTGCATTTGATCGACCAAGCAGAACATCGTTGAGAACAACCTCTTTAGTTCCAGGTCCAGACATGGCGTCATGCAAGGCATGCACGTCAGACAGGAGCGGACCGCGGGCCAGTGAGACCAAAGCCTTCTGGAACCATGAACTTGTCTCACTCTGAATATCAGAGACCAGTTTGCGACGATGGTTGCGTTCGTAAGCAGCGCGGATCGTATCAACTTGCAGAGGGTCCTTATTGGCCAAGACGGCGATCAATGCTTTCTCATCAGTACCGAAGCCCTTCATTGCTTTGCGCAGAGCGTCAGCGTCGGGGCCGCCATCCCATTGGATGATCTGAGGCGGTCCGTAGCCAAGCGACGGTGGAGTCGGTTGGGCTGGCGGCGCTCCATACTGTTGAGGCGGAGGCGCGCCGTATTGACTAGGCGGCGCAGGTGAAGGTTGGCCGTAGGGTTGATGATGTTGCTGGTGAGGAGGAGGCGCGCCATAATGGCCCTGTGGAGGTCCTGGAGGTGCGCCGTAATGTTGTGGAGGAGGAGGTTGCTGCTGGTATCCACCATAAGGTTGCTGAGATTGGGGAGGACCTCCGGGGGGAGGATAGTGGCCGTGAGGTTGCTGATACCCGCCTTGCTGAGGGGGATATTGTCCAGGAGGAGGTTGTTGATAACCACCATACGGCGGCTGCTGTGGTGGGGGATATTGACCATAACCTTGTGGAGGTGGCGGTTCTACAAGTTAATCCAGTCAGATTGCCTTGCCTTTCGCATCATAGATATGGACAGTTTACTTACGGCCGTAGGGAGCACCGTAACCTTGGTAAGACATGGTGCGTATGGCTATGGTGACGTGATGTGAAATTCGTATGGATATTGCGGGGTGATGGAGGGGAAATGATGGGTTTTGTACAAACGGAGTATGTACGGAAGTGCTAGCGGAATGGAAATGGACAGTGGCACCTCGGTCTCTTATTTAAGACCCAAACTACCTACTTATGGCACCTGAGTTGGCTTTGGGCTGAAGAGAGACGCGCATATGCTGCTCAGCCTTGAGGCGCTATCTCAATAATGGCGATCCATGTGGGTTGTCCAGAGGCGGAGCAAGCCAACAGCAACTAAACTTAGGATCGGATGGAACGTCATCTTCACCAAACAGAACGTCTTGTTGACATGATTTTGCCCCTCATTTGAGGACTTTGGCAGGGGCATCTTGATTTAAGCATCTGGTCAATGCAGCCGAGACTCGGATAACATGCAGCAAGAGCTCGAAATATTTTGGGCAGATGCAAGCAATGAATGTCAAAGGATGCCCGACCCGCTTCCTCAGCATTGGAACCCAGTCTTTTGATGAGGATGCGGAGACGCTTTTTGTCACCTATTCCCGGCAAAATGGCCACTCATTCGAGGTCCCCATTCGAGGCTGAGTGGGTGTGTTGATGGATGCGCGAGGAATAAGGGCTCGCTGCCAAGCTCGCGCGAGTCGTCATCGCATGACCTGTCCTGTTCGGACTCTCAACTGCCATGATCATGGGTTCTGGCTTGATTCTTGGGCTTGCCGGATTCGGAGACTTGCTCCAGCCACTTCAATGACACAGGCGCCACTCCACCGCCACAAACGCGCAACTCAGCTTCATCATAGTTCCAGAGCAGAGTCAACAAAGAGGGTCTGGAAAGCTAAAGAATAGAGTAGACCATGTCAGATGGTCAAATAAAGGATTGAACTCGTTAATTTGCATTTTTCGGATAACCCCACCGATGCTTTGCAGCTGAACGATGCGTTCGAGATAACGTTGGCTCACAATTTAGCCAATTAAATTTCTAGATTTTGCTCTTGCAGGTGGCTGGTGAATCTCCCGCTAGGACCAACGCCCATAGAATCCCCCGATTGTTCCTGACCAGAAGATGCTAGCGTGTTTTTGGTGTCACTCCAACCTCATGAATTCACATCTCAACACCTGCTAGGGATAGCAGCTTTCACCAGCCATCTCAATTGCAATTAATAAAACTATTCCTAGGGCGTGCCAGGTTTGTGCCATTTTCTCTTGTCTTGTCTTCCTAGTTTCACGTAAGATTCAACATTTGTCTCTCATTTTGAGACTGTGATTATCCTTCACTCAGTTCGTGAATCGCTTATGGCATTTACTCGCTGTTGATGGTCTCTTGTTAGCTGCCAGTGTCAGCATCCGCAATTACCTTAGAGCACCGCCGCCGCGAGTCCATTTCCTATTTCTTCACACAAAATAACACAGAACTCATTCCCTGCAAACAACAAACGCATTCAGCGAACTAGCCTCGTCAAGATGCGCGGGTTCATCCCCCTTCTTCTGGCTCTTTCTGCTTCTTATACCACCGTCATTGCACTTCCCCAGCCTAGAATCGTGCACCGCGATGCTGCAGCCAAACCCAAATACTCAGTCGTTCCTTTAGAACCTGGCGACGACGACCCCGCCTCAGGTGACCTTGGTGGAGGAAATGGAGACGGAAATGGGAATGGCGGCAGTAATGGCAGCGGTGGCGGTAGTAGTGACAACGACGGAGATGGCGTCGTGACAGTTATCCGAACAGTGACACGAAAGCCAGTCACAAAAATTGTCACGCAAACCGAAAAGCCCAGTATCGTCACTGCTCCCGGAAAGACTGTCACCAAGGCAGTCCCTACTACCGTCTCGGTCATCAACATGGACGATGAGCCAGTCACGGAGACGGTCACTGTCCCTCACCCCAGCTCAAAGCCGACAATCACACAAAAGCCCAGTACTACTACCGATGAGCGAGAGCCGATTGCCCAAAGCACAACTGATCTAAGCTCGGCTGCCGCCCCAGGCGTGACATCTCAACCCAGCCCTCAACCTCAACCTCAGCCCATACCCCAACCTGATCCTGAGCCCGAATCACCTACCAACGTTGAGTCGCCTCAGACTACTGAAACATCGTCAACCACCTGCATCACTGGCTATCCTCCACCCGTTGAGACAGTTGCTCAGCCTCCTCCTACTATCGAAAGCCCAGCCCCGGTTTCGGAACCAACTACCGTCCTCACCCAGACAAGCGAGAGTGCTGGTGCTCCAGAACAAACTGAACGTCCTACACCGGACGCTCCAGTAGCGCCTATTCCTTCACAGGGTACCTTTGTTGAAAGCCATGCGACTCAGGATCAATCCTGGTCTACTGCCACCGTACCTTATGAGCCCCCTGTAGCGCCAACGACTTTGATCACATTGACTACCACTACCACTTTAATCACCGAAACTAGCACCCCTGAGTCAAGCTCAGCCTCAAAGACACACGATAATGGCGCATGGCACACCTCCTACCCGGCCTGGAATGGAACAGCACTGGCGATCTGATTTCGAGATATCTGTGAAAAGTTAACAGCATCACTCAGCTGCGAGTTCAGCATGCATTCAACGGAGGATATAGACAAAAAGGTAAGCAGCATGGCGAACAGGGACGATAACTGGCATAGCATATGGTTTCCTTGTAATATTGGGCACAGTTTATAATAGACCCAGCGAAAGGAGGCAAGCGGACCAAGCGCTGGGACGTTTTGCCGCATGTAATGAATAATACCAATCAACACCGAACTTCTATCAACAAAGGTGCAAAGCAAAGCATGAAACTTGTGTTTTGTGTAACGAAATTAGCTGAACCCTGCTAGAGTGTGCACTATAGCTGTTGAATATAATCTGATGGCGTACTAGTGTGTTGACTGTGGCTAGAAGAATGATATATCATCTCAGAGCTTCTAGAAGTCATGGCGCACACAGGCCTGGCAGGTTTGACCGCATGTTAGATACAGACACAAACAAATGGCCGAAACATCCAGGAGAGGCAGAAATCCACATTATCCAAGAACAATACTAACAAGAAAACGACTCATCATTCATACTATTTTTCGAAATAGTACAAATATTGGGCAAACCCACAAGAGAGAAATGCCCAACTCAATCATTTCGTTCCTTCTTACACACTGCGAGCCTGGTGCAAACAGTTAATCAATTTTACTCAAGTTGCCGTTCTTTGATCCACGATCTTTTGCCGACACTCAACATATACAAAACTGTTCGTCGCTCTCTGCCGCCTTGGATATGGAGCACTAACTAACAAGCCTAGGAACACCACAAATATCAGACTTCGAAATTCATAACTTCAAACTTTACAGCAATCATGGATTCTTCCATGAGTCCCTTCAGCACCAATGGCAACGATAGTTCCGCCAAGTACATTGCCGACAAGGCCGGCAGCCACAATGAGGCAGTCATCATTGGAGGAGTCATGATCGGCTCTGTTCTCTTCGTCGCCATCGTTGGAGTGGCTTGCATGTTCTTCAAGGAGCGGTCTCAAAAGATTAAGGACCAGCTGGCCGCGACCAAGACTGTCAGCGCCTCTGAGTATGTCTGATTCAGCAACGTAGGAAGTCACCGCATTGTCGATCATAAGGCGATAGTCGGAACAGGATGTTGGCGGAGGGAATTGAAGATAGAAGTCGAGAGACATAAGGGTCTGACTGTCTGAAAAACAACACACAGCATTCATTTCTTAAGCAAGGGAGTCGGGGCTATTTGAATCTACACTATCCATTTCTATCTCAATTTACAATTATGGTTGCGGTCCTTCACTTCACAGGGTGCCTGATTATTCCTCTGATGCTGTGAACGAAACTATTTCTGGTCGCACATAAGTTTGCATAATTGCCTGGTCGAAGAATAAGTTCTGGACTTTCGGAATTGGTCAGTTACTAAGTGCCATGTACAAAGCTATTCAACGTCGTTCCAGGATGCTCGCCTTATCCTTGATTGGCTCATGAGCTGCCACAAGCCCTCACTCACAACTGCAGCATCAAATCACACTTCAAGCCCAACTTACCTCAACCCTATGCAAGACTCATCACAGCTGAGACTCCATCTCCACATGAGATCGCACAGTGTGACAGGCCTCGAACCTCGTTGCCAAAAAGCCATCTCCCCATTGTCGCTTGTCTTCCTTCTCGAGTTCTCCAATGAGACTGATCCACGTCCAGTACATGACCCACGCTGGGCAGCAACAGTTCATACAAGCCAAGGCGAGGCGATTTGAGGCGGTATGTGAATAGGAAATGAGATCAAATATCGGGGTTTGAGGGAACAAGTATTTAAACCTCCGGTCTCTGCGGTTTTGGAACGTTGAAGTTGAAACAAAGATCTACAATTTCTAGAAGTCATTTGTTTCTCTTCTCGGTCCACTAACCCCACATAACGCCGGCACCGCCTCCGAAGCCGCCGATCTCATCCGGAATCCGGAGCGCCCAATTACATCAAAATGCGTCCCACCTCAAGTTATCGGCTACCCGCAACGTTAGCGGTACTTCTTCTATTCTTCTCATGCCTCGTTCTGGCCTCATCAGACTCAAAAGATGCCAGCAACACGTTGTTTCAACGCGACGAGGAAGCAGGTTCAGGATGCAGTACAGAGGGCCAATGGCACTGTATGACCAATTCATTTCAGAGATGCGCAGGTGGGCACTGGTCCATCAAGATGGCTATGGCTGAAGGGACAAAATGTGAGCCAGCGGGATACACTGATGACTACAATTTTCGAATTGAGCATGATGGTCAAGGGAATGGTGATGGGCGTGCTGAAGGACAGAGCAGCAGGGGATCCAACTTGGGATCAAGAGCGTCGGCAAGCGGGATTACTATCGTGGTTATTTCTTGTCTGTGGATTGCTCTGGGAAGTCTTTGCTAGGCTCAGGACTTTATCATGACCACCAGCGTTTCGGGATAAGATTATTGCAATCTGGGCATCTGACTGAGGACGTTGAACCAAACAAAGCAAATGTTGAACGGAAACCAATTTTCTCACCCTGACAACTAGCTCTTGCGACATGCTGTGATAATGGTCCAGATTGTTAGGATATGGACTGGCATGCCTAGGGTTCTGTTGAAGTGGACAATTCCCCACCAATACCATTCTATCAAGATACCATAAAGGGAAATCACGTCAACTTCGGAGAGATTTCGTTGCAACTCCCCCCAAATTAGGTAAACATAAGGCGGCAGTTTCGGCATTCTTTGCAAATCATCACCGAGAGGAGCTCACTTAGAAAAACCCGTCCGCTAGGAGTCCGCCAAGAGCTGCCATCCTTGCTCCAATCTTGGTCTTAGAAGCACGGGCATCGCTACATTGCTCAGAAAACTAGCGTTTGTTTCAGCATTCTTCCCACATCACTATGTTTATAGTTTCTCCTCCAATTAGCTTCCCTGTATGATTATATCTCTGGGGGTGTAAAGAGCACTCCGCCAAGCATGCTATGGGTGGATATATACTCATCTTACGCCTTTGTAAACTTCATACGGTTTCCCTTTTGCTTCTTTGGATTGTTTTCAAGCCTCTCGTTACATTTAAAGATATTCTTTTCGCTAAATCTTCTCTTCTTTTTATACTGTCCTTACTTGGCGATCTGGTAATCGTAAATATGGTCAGCTTCAAGTATCTCGGTGCTCTTGCGAGTGCTGCTCCGGCTCTGGCAGCCTTTGGCGTCACCACCAGTGGTAACAATCTTGTTGTTGACTCTGGCAACTCCAACGGTTTCTCCATCGCCGTCAGCAAGAGTGACTGCTCCATTAATTCGATCAAGTTCCGCGGAGCTGAGTATCAGTACAAGTCTCAGACTTCTCACATTGCGTCTGGTCTGGGATCGTCCAATGTCCAGTCCACTGTTCTTAACAGTGAGTATAGGGCGTGTGTCAAACGCTGCAACATGCTGACTCAGGCGTAGACAAATATATTAAGATCACATGCACCACTAAGTCAGGAGACTTTGATCTAACTCACTACTATGTCGTCCAGAATGGCCAGAGCATGGTCTACATGGCCACTGATACAAAGTCCCAACCTGCTATTGGCGAGCTTCGCTACATTACTCGCCTCGATCGCTCTCAACTGCCTAACGAGATACCTTTTGGCGAAGCCTCCAATACCTCAGGTGGTTCTGCGGTTGAGGGCTCTGACGTCTTCAATGTCAACGGCCAGACTCGTTCCAAGTTCTACTCGTCCCAGCGCTTCATCGACAACGATGTCTGGTGCTTCCAGAGTAGCGCCAAGGATGTGCACGCATGCATGGTTACTCACGCCTCGCGCTCCTACGAGAAAAGCTCAGGCGGTCCCTTCTTCCGTGATATTAACAGCAACAACAACGGTGACTTCAGCGCCCTTACCTTCTATATGAACTCCGGTCATGCCAAGACTGAGGAGTTCCGCCAGGGCTTCCATGGCCCTTACGCTTTGTCCTTCTCACGATCTGGTGTTCCAAAGGCCCAGGATATTGACATGTCCTTCTTCAAGGATCTTTCTATTCCTAACTACACTGCCGACTCCTCCCGCGGCCGAGTGAGTGGCACCGCCACTGGTGTTCAGTCTGGCTTCCAGGGTGTTGTGCATTGGTTCAACAAAGACTTTCAGTACTGGGCCTACACCTCTTCCAACGGCGCTTTCACCTCTCCATTCATGGTACCGGGAACTTACACTCAAGTTCTCTACCAGGGTGAGCTCAAGGTTGCCTCTAAGAGCGTGAGCGTCTCTGCTGGCAGTACTGCTTCTTCTTCTATCGCCGCCGACTCCGAGATTACCACAGGAAAGCACACCTCTGTCTTTCGTATTGGCGATTGGGATGGCCAGCCCAAGGGTTTCCGCAACGCTGCCAACCAGCTACGCATGCATCCTAGTGACAACCGCATGGCCAGCTGGGGTCCTCTCACCTACACTGTAGGCTCCAGCTCTGCTGGTGACTTTCCCATGGCTATCTTCAAGGCTGTGAACAACCCAGTTACTATCAAGTTTAATCTCCCCTCTGCCATCTCCACCCAGGCCACTCTCCGTATCGGTACCACTCTTGCATTTGCAAGTGGTCGCCCTCAGGTCACCATCGGTAGCTTCAAGAAAGCCTTCGATGCTCCCGTCAAGATCGACTCTCGGGGTGTTACGCGGGGAGCTTACCGTGGGTTCGGTGAGGTATACGATGCTGTTATTCCTGCAGGCACCCTCAAGGCTGGTACCAATACAATTACTATCGAGGTCATCTCTGGTAGTTCTGGTGCTGACTTCCTGAGCCCCAACTTCCTCTTTGACGCCGTCGAGTTGTTTCACTAAACAGGCCAAGTTCGGCAGTACGAGATGCTCAAGGCACCTGGTCAACCATAGTTTTCCAATGTACATATTAGTAAGGAGAGAACAGCTACATAACAACCAATCCCTTGATGTTAAATATTACATCTCGAAGGCTCAACTGAACGTGCAGCCGGTATATATTAAGAAGACAGTCATACATGTCCGGTGAAGATATCAAGTAATATGTATGATTCATTACCAGTCCTCTAAAATATACCATCTCAAACCCGATTACGACGGCTGTAGTTTACGATTACCGCACCAATGTTGAAATATATTAGTAGCTAGCCCTCAAGGGCATCTAATAACAATGTCATAACCAGATGGACTTAGTTGAGGTTTCTCCAGTAACGAACTGCCACAAGCTGGCTTATATCAGCCAGGCGTGTTAAGATTAGTCTCAATCTTTGGTGAAGAAAGCACCTAAATTGTCAGTAATCACTAATAAAAATGGGGCCACATGTACTCTAGGAGTACGAGGGCTAACTCCGAGGGTCAGTTGTATAAGTGCAACAAGTCCGCACAACAAACACAGATAAATCAAACTCTGTATTTGTTTTATACTCGCATTCAGAACTCTATAAGATGCCATCCTCTCAAGGGACTATTCTGATCACTGGGGCCAATGGAGGGCTTGGGTCAGCCATTGTGACCAATATCCTGGGCAAACCAGAACTAGCCAGCAACTACACCTGTGTCTATACTGTCAGAAGTGCAGCAACGGCAACTCGACTTCAACAGGTTTTGAAGTCAGCTTCAGAGGGTCATAGGCATGATGTCGTTGACTTGGACCTCAGCTCATTGGCGAGTGTCAGAACGATGGCAGCCGGGATTAACCGTAGAGTTGCTGCTGGAGACTTGTCTCCAATCAGAGCACTCATCCTCAACGCTGGATATCAAGACCATGAAGAAATTGTGAGTTCGACCCTAACGGTCAAAGATGCCTTATACTCATCAAAAACAGAGCATATCGGATGATGGATACGAGATGACTTGGCAAGTTAATTTCCTGGCCAACCAACTACTGACTCTTCTCCTGCTTCAGAGCATGGATAAAGAAACTGGTAGAATCCTTCTAATAGGGAGCTGGTCTCATGAGTAAGCCGTGGCATACAAGCAAAATAACATTCGCTGATAATGTCTGTAGTATCAACGATGAGCGAAACAACACAAATATGAAGTGTTACACGGGGTACGACAGTCTCTTCCCCGGCCCAGAGGAGCTCGCCAAGGGAAGATGGAGCAGACCAGATTCTGGCGGAGGATGGCTAACGGGATATCGACGATATGGGGCAAGCAAGCTATGTGCGGTGATGCTCATGTAAGTCCACCAAGCCTTTTGATTGAGTTAGCATCTGACGACTGTAGGCACGAACTCGCTGATCGTCTCGTCCAGGATCCACAGCTATCCAATATCGCTGTGGTTGGTCTTGATCCCGGTGCCATGGGCTCAGATCTACATCGACGGGGCAGTTTTGTCATGTCTCACTTCCTCAAGATCCTAGCCCCAGTCATATCTCTTCAGGCCAGATACAAACCTAACGGAGAGTTCCGCCCGCTGTGGAAGAGTGCTGAGGATGCAATTCGGATCGCTTTTGAAACCGAGGCTCCCACAGGTGAGCTGCTGTATCTGAATGGCACAGATGAACTTGAGACCGGGAGGGAAGCGAAAGATGACGCCAAGAGGAAAGCCTTGTGGAGCTATGGTCTGAAGGCGGCAGGGATTCGACTGGATGATACAGTTTTGAACGGATGGCAGTGACTTGGGATGATTCTGAAGTTCGCTTTGTCGTGTTTGATGATTGAAGCCGGTTTTGTAGTGGCTGATGGATGAGTGATGGTTTTGCCAAATCCAAGGCCTTGCTTGGGCTATGTCAGATCGAACAGAGACAGATCCTCAACAGTCCTTAGCATGTACGGCATATTATCTCTTGCTCTCCTTAATGAGATCATGGATTGCTACTTAGATCTTGGGGATGGTGTCGCTTAAGTTGGCGATCGGGCAACTAATATCCGATAAGAAGGCGATTAAGTCGTTTGAGTAAAGCTGCTCGTTATCTGTCGGTTTTCAATAGTCCAGGGACCATCAAGAAAAGTGACAGCTCGAAATCTCCTGAAATGCCATGCCCTAAGAAGTGACGGCAACGGCGGTAACAAACGGGTCTTCCGGCAAAAGGCAACAGGGGATGATGTGGAATAGGTAGCTGGGGTCAGGGTCCTTCGTAAGGCTCAGCAAGAAAAGTAGATGATATCCCCGACGGAGAAATACAGAGAGAGCTTAGCTTCAACAGCTGTCGCAAGGTCTGGTGTTTTAGGGTGATGATCCGCCAACGTCTAGCTCTGTGTGGACTGAGCGGGAAAGGGCCAGGAAAGGTTCGCATTCATGTAAATGAGTTGTTGTTTCTTTTTCCTGTTGGTGGTTCCACTTGGTCGTCAGCTTTGAGTTGCACGGAAGAGGATGCCCCAAGTTTCATATCATAGCCCCTGAAACAAGCCCGCCCAGGTCCCCTGTGGAATTGACAGGCACAGGCCCAAAAATGGAAAGATCTCTTCCATGGTCTAGACGATCGAACAAAGATACTTTTTCTAGAGTGTCAATCTTTACCTTCTGGTGTTGTTGGGCTTGTGAAAGCTTGTGATGACGGGGATGATCACTCCTGGTTCTAGCAGGTGAAGAGTCACTGTTCATCCGAACTGTCTCCTTTTTACTGCAGATTTGAGTCAAAATAAGCTTCTTGACAACAGTTCTCGTTAGCAATTACTGGAGGATATGCCACCGCTTTTCTCTAGTACATCTTGATGGAACCTAGCGCCAGAGCGACTAATGGCGGCTCGTTCAAGCCAGTCAAACTGCATCTCCAGTCTTTAGATGCCACACCACGGCGGCGGCGCTTGGGAACGCTATACTTTGGCGCCTGTATATCCAACACAATTGCTGTCCGTCCATACATCATGATATCAAAACAAGACCCACGGGCTAAACACTCCAGCAAAGCACTGGCGTTACTCTCGGTCGGTTGGCTATCAAGAGCCACAATTCTACGGTAGATACACATCGTCCTATGCTGTCGTATTGTCGTATCCCTGCCTCATTTAAACAAGAGGCGCCAACAGCCTCGAGAGCCGGGGAACAAGGTAATCGGTTGGCGCTGGTTGCAAGCACCAGGCCTTAAATTAATACACCACAGCTCCAGTGGGCTCCAGGGGACTGACTAGCCAACAGCCACCGACCGTTGCACCTAATTTTGAAAAGGTTTTGATTAAAGAACCCCCCAGGTTCCATGTCGTCAACAGGGAATCATTTCCCTGTTGTGCTCGAGTCTTCTCTCTCTCTGTTTGTGCGTTTATCTTTTTCTCGCTCTTCTTCACTCTAACCCACATTCATTACACTTGAATCCAGGCTTAGAGCTGGACTCGTGCCTACAGTATACGACGGCGATTCAATTGCTTTTTTCCCCTTATGCTTGTCTACCCCGAAGCCTTCCAGACTTGGGCCATCCATTGTTACAGCTTTGAGCAAACTCATTCCAGTCCTAGCTTCTAGAAGGCCTCCGCCACACTCAGGTCCCGCCGCCGTTTGAGCTATTGCTGCCGTCAGCACTGCACAGTCACTTACAACGCCATATCGAGGTGAAGCTGAAGGATTCACACCCAAAATAACAACCTGAATACAGTAGCGGCAGCACGAGGCACTCTCAGCCCAGCGATCCCTACAATCTTCCAACAGTCACTGTCACTGACTGGCAGCTGACAATAGAGATGCCTGCCATGTGGGACAGCTTCAAAACTGGCACTGGCCCCAGCATTCATCAGCAACCACCTCGAGAACTCAAGAACCGACCCTTTCTCCGCCAGACCCAGAGTTCAAGTTCATCCCAGGCACTGCCACAGAATAGGTCCACCACGAGCGTCAACAGCAGCAACTGTAGAAATTCGAACAAGTCACGCGACAGCAACTTCGACAACCAAACATATCTCCAAGACGATTTCGAAAACCGTCTCAACGGTCTCGGAATTCAAAACGGCCCTTTCAGATACGAAATTCGACGTGGTAAAACAGTTCGACAACCATACAGCGCAGGCCCACCTCGTCTGTAAGTGCTACTTTCTTTCGTTCTATACTTTTATTCCATGCACTACACCAAAAACGTTTCGGAACTGCTGCGCCGAAAGGATGCAACCCAACACAGCCCATCATGACAAAGGGCCCATCAAGAGCTTTGTTAAAACGCATGATGAACATGATTCGAGCTGGCGCAGCAGGTTCCCTGCGCAAGCCTCATTTTCAGCAAGTGCAGGGTACAACAGAGCGATGAAGACTCATCACCCTCTTGTAGCCAGTTGGGCATCGGCAATTGTTGGAGTCGTTCGTCGTCATATAGTACGTACGCTCGAGCTCGACAAACCTGCATACATGTGCAAAACTTGGGACTTTTATTCTAAAGTGACAAAAATGATTACCCTGGCGACCTACTATCTTCTTTACTAAATCTACCTGATCTTTTGGTCACTCAGGATTGACGTCTCAAATTTTCTTGCTCCCTCCCTGAGAGTACCTTTAATGCTTCTCATACGCCTGATACGACTTGGCAATAACGACAGTATATCTGTTCCTGACTAACACATTATCTTCTCTCAGCTCCCCTGCTCTCGGCTCAGACGACATCCGAGCGAACGCTCCTCCCCGAAACCCTCGAAAAGGCGAGGACGACTCTCCTTGGAGACCTGCCTCGTCCGTTTATCCTGACGACGAAGTCAACTCGAGCAAGCGCCACTCTCGTCACTTACACCATCGATTATCTCGCTCCAAGGCGCCTGCCAAAGACATGTACGGGCGTCCTGTCGAAATCTCCCCTCCAAGCTCCCCCGAGTCTGATGCTGCACGTTACGAGTGAGTAATCTTGGTTTTGAATCCTTTTCCTTGCTGGTTTCTTGGGCATTCTTGTCCTGACTTATTTGGTTCTTTTTGGAATTTGTTGGCACTCTCCGTGCTATTCTCAAAATGCGATCCTTCCGAATCAATGTACAATCACTAATACGATGCTTTACTTGCAGACCAAACTCTCAAGATGTTTCACCAATTGATGAGAGCCCAAATCTATCTCAGCTCGATCTTCTAGGGGAACGCCGCCTCACTCCCAGACAATCCCAAACACAGCTTCGTAGCCAAATACCAACTATGCGTCGCGATAAGCCAACAAGCCCTGGTCAACCTTCACCACTTCGCACGACTAGGTCAACGGATCAACTTGCAGATATCACCACGCCGTGGGAAACCATGGAACCACCGGCTGGCTCATCCGACATGCCCCAGCAAACATTTGGACTCACAACAGTCGTCACTGGACCGCAGCGTACCTCTTCCGGTAATCCTTCTCCTTCACTAGGACAGCGGATTCGCAAGTTTGCTAGAGCAAAGCCAGAGCCTGTTAACACAAGGCCACCATGGAATGGGGCAAGTGGCCGTGCGCCTATGGTCGATCCAGTTCGGGACGATCTAACTGTTGCACCACTGAGCTTGCAGCGTAGGGTCAGCAAGCGTGTTGGGCTTGGTCGTGACCCGTCTCCTGAAACACCTAGCGGCAATGCTGGAACATCTCGACGACTCCTGCCATCACGGTCCACCCAGAACCTTAAGGAGGCTTATAAAACACCATCTCCCGAACTTATTTCTCACTCATATCCCAGTCCACCTAATACTGGCTCTCCTCCCTCCCAGCCCACGATCACGCATGCTGCCGCTGCACCCATGCTCAATCCTAACATGGTCCCTGACCAACTCAAGGCAGTGAAAAGGAAACCATCGCCATCGAGTCATAACCCACATACGTCGTGGTCAAGTTCCGTTTATTCCGCAATGACCGAAGATACACTCCTTGGCAACAAACCGGCCATTAGCTCCATGGGTCCAAAAAGTTCGTCGACACCAGGAGATCTTTGGGTGCAGCCTACTTCTCGCTTCAGTGTCACAACATGTAACACCGCTGCTCCTGAAACACCTCGTTTATCTGACAATGAAGGTCAAGCTTCTCCGCCGGACACACCGAAACAGCAACCGTCAGTAATGGATCGTAGGAGACCAGTTCCAGGCGGAGACAACTTCAGGAGAGCCTCAAACGTGCCAATTATCATATCGATGAAATCAGCTTCGCCATCTAATGATCGCCCAGCGTCTATCATTTCCACAGATAAGGCACTTCCCCCGGCGCCGCCAGAGATGCAGTCGGCAAACGATCGTGTGGCATATCTCACGGCTAGACTTGACAGTCTGGCGCACCGTCGCAATAACATCAACAAGAGTATTAAGCAGATGACAGAGTTGATGCCCACCGACAGACTTCTGTCTAATACAGACGTTATTCGCAAGCGTGAAATTGAGAAGAAGAAGGTGGAAGGGCTCAAGGAGGAGCTGGCGGAGATTCAAAGGGAGGAGCACGACTTGGGCTTGAAGCTCTACCGAGCCAATAAACGTCTCGAAAGAGAGGCAGCTTTTGAACCCTCATCTCTCTGGGTCAGACGTGTCACATCATAAAGAGTTGATGCTAGTGATAACGTTTTTGCCTGTGGGTTCGAGAGATTGTATCTCTAATGTATAAGCAAGGCGTTGAGAAGATATGCATAGCGGATGGAGTTGGGCTTCTTTGTTTTCGATTCTTTTTATTTCTTGGAGCCACATGTCCATGGTTCTGGTTGTCAATCATACAGGCACAGATTCTTTGATGGTTCGAAAGACCAACTACAACGGACAAATAGACCACTGTCACCTGACAATGTATACAATTCACATCATGTTCCCCTTTAAACCGTGTTCTGGTAGGACATGCAAATACTTTTTTCTTCTGTAATACTAATAGCTAATAGCACAGATCAAATGACTATTATTGAGTAATTCACCATATGCAGAGATTCCAAACTTCTGCTGCGGCGCCATTCCAATGGTGGCCGAAGCTACCCATACTTAACTCCTGGCTTATCCTGATACTCTGCTTCTTACCATAATAACCTCCTCACCACCGACCCAGGAGGCCGCGGTCCATCACAACGCCCCTCCCAGCACCTCTGGCAGTAATCACCCGGCCCGCCATCTTCAAGAGGGGTGATGCAAGCACACTCCTCGATTAGATAATGACGACAAAAGAGATAGACGCCTGTACGAGGCGGCTGTGGAGGAACTTCGTCCTCTTTTGATTCCGTAGCCAAAAGCCCACGTACGCCGTCGACCAGCTGTTCCGAGAAAGATCGTTTATTAGGTGTTTCTGAAGTAGAGTTTGACCGCGAACCTCCCTGGTTTCCTTGGTCGAGCTCCGGTGAAGAGTGATCCGACTCAGGAAGCCGCGGGAACGAAACAAGGTCGTTGGAGTAAGAGTCGACAGCCGGAGGACCAACATAGTTCCCTGCTTCATCATAGTGATCTGAGGGGTAGGTTTGTCGAAGATTGCGGCCTCCATGAGAGGCAGAATATGCCCTCCAATTCTGATAGCTTGTGGCATATCGACCAGGTTGGCTGAAGTTTCCAGAATAAGAACCTCTGGGTAACTCATATTCAGAGCAAAGGATGCTTCTGGGTTGGCCACTTCCAGAGCGGTAGCCCCTTCTGGAATACCCGATAGCCCGAGGGTGAGTACTGCTTTGGCTTTGGGGAATAGGCCTAGGACGCGAGGCGTTGACTCGAGGATTTGCCGTGATATAATATGTTCCGTGGGGACTTGGTCCTTCTATGTAGTAGGTCTCCTCGTCTGTGAAATCTCCTTCATCTGCCGGAGAAAAGTCCCCTGAGCAATGCGCATAAGTGATTCCACTTGTGGACGATGCATATCTGCGAGGCTCAACATGGCCATAATCGACCTTACGGTATCCAGATTGTACGGTTTGGGCATGCGACGCACTCACAGCGCGTCGATGAGACATATTCGCTCCTCGGACCTATCTCTCTCTGTTAGTTCTCTCGATCGGGGCCTGGGAAAACCTACCTTGGTCTTTTTATGATCGTTATGCTTTGGTTCTTGCTTCTTGTGCAATGTGCTCGGTAGTTGCAGAGCAGATACTAAAACAATTGATCACGAGAAGCTATCCTGTCGTACAGGTTACGTTACCGCCGGGAGGGTTCCAGCAGAGCTTCTGGATAGTGTTTGTGTGTGGCTTAGAGTCTGACCTGAGCGGGAGGGTTTATTTATATATCAATATTCAGCCGATGCTAGCGAGACCTTTGGCTGTTCGATTCGTCAGTTGATAGCATTATTTCGCTGAACATGGAGTGTGCTGAATGGAGATGTTTGTTCTCTTGTACGCCGCGAGGAGACATCAAGCTTTGGCGGGCAGGAGCATGAACAGGCGCCTAGGTCCGTTGTAAGAGGGAGAAGTAAAAATTATATCACGGTAATAAAGAGTGACAAGGCCGGACTAAATGCGTGCGTGATTCATGTCGCTCAGTGGCTGTCAGTCAATGGAAGCAATCTCAAGGTTGTGCAACAGGTCACTCTTTATTTCGTCTAGGATTTCGTCATACAGGACACAGTGATATCTAGTAGCTGTGATTCAGCTCTAATCGTAGATGTCTGATCCTTTCAGCTCTTTTCCATTGAGTCCCAACCCTGATAGTGCCTCAGTTTGATGTGATAGTGATAGTTGTGCACTCTTCTCCCATTAATCGTGGTATTCTCAGTATCTAGCAAGGCAATTTCTTTGATACTGAAGACCGCAACACGAGTCATGTGAGGAACATCAGGGTCTGGATGCTGCGACTCTACGAAGCGCATGTTGAGCGAGATTATGTGCGGATGCCCTTCCTGCGCGATATCAACGCGGACGGAATCATGCCAGTCCGGCGGCGGGATAGGTCGTTCAGGGACCACATTCTCCACGCCCGAAATCATCATCATCATGCCATTATCGTCCTCGTAATCGATTTCGAACGTAAGTTTAATGCATGTTGCGCTGCCGAAGGGAACTCGAAGATAAGATTTGAGATCAGGGTAAAGTTCCATGCCTCTGCAATGGTAGATACCTTCGGGGTGCCACTCTCCGATGGGTCCTCCGGAACCCATTCGAACTTCAACTCCGGTATAGGAGCGCTGGTGTCTCAGAGGTATACCCATGCCAATAACGGCGTGGTGATGGTTCCAGGCATACGCATCTGTGCTATTGTGAGGGAAGAAAAGGTTCTGGATTCCAGAAGACCACATGGGTCTTCTGACCGGGGGAAGTTCATTCCAATCAGCGGCATCGACATCGTTGTAGAAGAATATACGGTGGACTGTCTTTGGGATATCCTTGATAAGAGTTTCGGCGAGGACGCAGCGTGACATTGAGTAGAAGGGTTTCTGCTCACTTTCTATTCCGAGAAGATGAGGCTCGCCTTGAGGACCTCGCCCGTTGATGGACTCGAACATCACGGTGCGTGCCTTTCCGGCCACCTCTGATGGGGTTTCCGCCATTTGTCGACTCCTTGGCTTCGTGTGAGGTTAGTGATGGTTATCATGTACTTCGGGGACTTACCACCCTCAGACTTGTATGACCTTCCTCTTTTCTCAGTAGGTGAAGATTATGCATATGGAGGATACAAAATCTACCTGGTAAATGACCTGCTCCTCATGGTTTGATAGTTATAGTCTAAAGACAATGGCAGATGTGCGAAGCAGTGCCAACAGTCCCTCCCCACCAATAAGCTCAGTCTACACAATAGGCCCTCATGCTTTGGGTCCAATATGAAAGATTCCAAACATCTAAAAAAGACTTTTCTGCAGCTGGCTTACTCAAATGGTAACGTTTGGGTAAACTGGATTGTTCTTTTCCTCACTCACCACCAAGCAAAGCGACATTTATCAGTAGTCATGAAAGTTTGGCGGGACGGAGACCAAAGTCGAGATAATACTCACCAGTGGGGATAGGCTTCCTTCAATGATTGTTGTCAGTTCTCACAAATATATCTTGGACAAGGCCTCGGTGCCCCCGGGGGTTCAGCGCCGGGAAATGTGGGCTTGCTCGGTCTCCTTGTCCGCATCGATCGGAGTTACAGGGTATCATCCACGTCTAAAAACAGCAACTCGAGCGAAATGTTTCATGATTAGCTCGTGCTCTGGTTGCTTTGAACCATGTTTTAGGTGAGAGCAGAAACGGCTATTGTTATGTGAAATCGTAAAAGATATTCTATAAAATGGATAGAATGATATAAAATGAACCAAAGGAATCAGGGCGTTTACAGACTTTTCTGTTCTTGACTATATATCTCATGTTACCTTATTGTATAGAGTGTTCCCTCAGTTTAGATCAGTCTTGCAAAATCTTGGTATAAAACAAGGGATCTTTTCTCCTAGGAAACCGGAATATAAACACCAAGATAATGTACTATCAATATGAAAGCAACTATAAGCATAAGATGTTTTTCAAATCGAGATTTGAACCATTTTTTATTTATTCAATTACCTCCTGTAACTTAGTCGTTGCTTTTTCCTGTTGTTCCTGGATTACCGTTGAATTCACCAGCAAGAAACAACGTAATGGAACCAAGTGAAGCAGAAGGAAAGCAGACCGCAAGTCGCCATTCGCCATGATTTACCGATGTTTGGACTTTTCGTCTAGGACAAAGGGAGCGTTCTGTTTCCACTTGTTACAAAGAGTTACTCGCAGGGAAGAACACCATAGGAGCTTACAGAATAACACAATCTCTTCCAGTTGCAGAAATTATATGAAGTTAATGTCAGAGATTTTGAAAAGGAATCTCTAGTTCTCATCTCCTATGATAAAGTTACGCTGGAAAGCCCCGTAGTGGCTGGGCGTGCCTGGGTAACAAATTGCTGATATAGCTTCGAGTGATGGATGGAACTGACTACTTCACAAATGGGTGGCCTCAAACAAGCCGTCATTACTGTGACGGCTGGGATAACTTGTTGAGTACCAGGACATCCAGGATTTATTCTCTAGATGTTATGAGCTATAATTAAAGGTCTTTCGTGTTATTAATATATTGCATACCATTAACCCCCTGCACAAAAGCAACAAGGATGCAGATTCTTGCTTCTAGTGCTCCCGGTCGAAACCGAAGCCAAGTCAAGAGACTCAGAAAGGGCCAAGTTTTTCATTATAAATCATCCCTCTCCGGATCAGTTTTCCACGGTGCTGACGTCTCAGTGTTACCATAGCACTGAGCACATGCCTCACGTCTTCAATTGTCCATCATGATCTCGGAGGATATCCCAAGCGAGAGCAACGCAGTGCTGATTTACGCCCCAAGCGTTACTTTCTTTATTGTGACGCCTATCTTTATCCTTTTCCGCTTTTGGAGCCGTGTAGCTAGGCGATCGAGTCTGGGTTGGGATGACACAACCATCATTATATCCTTTGTAAGTCATACCTGATACTGGTACTCACAAAGGGCTGACACTAACGAAATAGTCCTCGGCCTTGACTGTACAAACTGTTATGGTAGTCTCCTGCAGCTACGGGTTTGGTCGCCATATTGAAACCTTGACTACAGATGACAAGTTGATGGCGCTCAAGGTGAGTAGCATCTACTTCATAGCTTCTACAACAATTCACTTGGTGATAACTCTAACTCCTCTAGTTATTCTATGTCGCTCAGATATTCTACAAACTCACTGTAAATCTCGCATAAATATCGATACTCCTACTATATCTCTGCATATTATCCAAAAAATGGTTCCGCAGGTCCTGCTATCCCCTCATAGGCACCATTGCCTGTTATATGTCTATAGCCTCAGCCTTATCAATCTAGCAGTGCCAGCCGCTCAGAGGTGCCTGGGATAAATCTATCCAGTCAGCTTGCATTAGCCTCAACAAGAACTGGCACGCGAATGCTGGGTTTTCCATCGACACCGATGCCTTGATATTGATGTTACCAATGCAGCCTATATGGATAAGTCAACTACTCGTCGCACACAAACGTGCACTCATGATGATTCTCACCATGGGTGGCGGTGTGTAAGTGAAATCCGGCCAAGTACTAGGTGAACTCATTCTACTTACTAGTAGTGTTAAAGTGACATCCATCGTGCGCATGACAACCCTCGATCTGGCAACCAAAACTCTTGATATAACATGTACGTGGCTTGCGTAAAAATACAAAGTTGGTCTTACTGACGGTGTTTCAGTCGACATTAGCTCCACAATGTGGACTATAATCGAACAGAATTTAGCTATTATCTGCACATGTCTCCCTATGTGTCGCATCCCCATCGCTATCATCCTCCCATCATGTTTCCCTAATTCAAAGAAATCACCACAAAGTGTTCCTCAACGCATAGATGGATCTCGAGTTCAGACTGGAGCTTGGAATCCTTACGTTGGGCCCAGAAGTGCACAAGGCCTTACACGAAATGTCGTACTTCCAAACGATGAAGCAAGTGAGGAAGTCATATTGGGCTCTTTAGAAAGAACTGATACGCCGTCCAAATTAGCAAGTGCTGCTGGTGTGATAAGCAAGATTGTTGCGTATGGGTTTACATACGAGATTAACCCAGAGGCCAACCCCTAGGTAGTCTGGGGCAAGGGGTATATAGCAAACTTTCAGGTCTATGCATGTTGTTCTTCTCTCTATTCTCATTTTGCTAACCATCTCAAGTCATACTATGGGATGCAGCTTACTCGGGGAGAGCATAAAATATACCATCCATGTTTGTTATTTACAGATATGATATACACTGGGGGGAACAGCTGAGAAACTAACTCATGCCCTCCATAAACTCAACGCGATCGAGAATCATCTGACGGTAACCCATGTACTCCTTCAGACCCTCCCACTCAGGGCCTGACTCCTCTCCATGCCTCCAGGGCTCCTTGAAGCCCCAGGCACAAGCAATCTTGTCCATAGCAGCTCGCTCCTCTTCCCTCAGCCACCTGAGACGCAGTGGTGTGCCAGGCGCCCAAGTCACACGCTTCATCTGATCCTTGTTACTTAATTTGGCAATCATACCCATTGATCCCACAACCAAGAAATATCCAGAGATACCAGCAACACCGAGGCCTGTTGCTGTGGATATATCCATGGTGTTCTGCCAGTAGGCAGCATATGCTGAAGCAAGACCAAAGATACCAAAGGGAAGAGAGCCGAGGGCGAGAGCAGGGGTAGTGGAGTGCTTGATAAGCTTCTGACGTTTGAATGCGGGAAGACTGAAGGAGGCCTCAACAACGCCCAGTGCTGAGTCTAGATTCTTGGCGTCAATAGCAGTCTGCAAAGCCATATCGGCGACGCCTTTCTCAATCGCTTTGACTGCAGCGTTGGGGTTTGAAGCCACGTATTGGACCACTCCATTCTTGACGACCGGCTTCTTCTTGGTCGCAAACATCTCGAACACGGCAGGAAGCGACTCAGGCCGGCCCAGTGAAGCCTGAATAGCAACGTAGAGTTCAAGGAAGGCGGGTGTTATCTCGACATTGGGCTGCGAAATGATTGCATAGGCCGAGTACGAGATCTTTTTGACGCTATCGGCAAGTTGGGGGTCCATTGAATTTGGTCTTTGGCCAGTTCGCTCTGCTCCCAACTCCATGAGCTTTGATGTAGACGTCCGTGACTGAGCCTCAGCCCTGTGGATTTGAGGTTGGAGGGCTTGAGCAGCCTTGAGGCACGTCTCGAGGGCCGCAGTCGTCAGTTGCTTCGCCGGAATTCCATCTGTCGTCAGGAACTTCTCCTTTGTACTCTCTACGATATTTGCCAGTTGTGTCGGATCAGTCAATTGTCGAGGAACTTTATCGCCATCGGCCGGCTGGATATTGAGGTCTGGGTATGTTGATGCGGTCGCAGCCCATCGTGCGCGCGGGCCCTTTATTGTTGTCCTCCTCCTCCTATGGCGAATGGCAGCTAGGAGTGTTCCGCTGACGAAGGCTTGGTTTGCGATTGTCGGCGATGGTGTAAAAGCGCATCGATGGCAGATATTGCCAATATGTCGGGTACCGACTCGTGACATGATTGTGTGTCCAAGGTATAATGGCCGATTCCGGGTCATAGAAGCCCCAGTCGTTTCTCTATCCCTGATTGCCCGCGTCCTTCTTGAGTGAAAATCTTCCTGTCTTGTATGTCGTTGGTACTATTCAGAACCCGACTTTGAATTTCGCAGTCATGATACGCGAGCGGGAAGCCCCACCTGTTGGTGATTGGCAATTGTGATAGGCTGCTCACTTCCAAGCAAATTCTAGTGGAAGTCAACTTTATAAGTCATATCGCCAGTTGAATACCTACCAGACATGACCAGGTGCTGTGCTTGCAAGACTACTCATATATCTCACAAATAATTATACTCATATAAATTACAGTGAAATAAATCGCTTCATTTCTGGCTTATACTGTCATGGTGGCATCAGTGAAGCAAAAATAATAGAAGCCCAAGATATCTTCAGGAACTTTAGGTTACAAGAAAGCGGGGCGCAGCCCAGACCATCCATGCCCAGCGTGTCCACTGTAAGTAGCGGTGCTGCCTTCCATTCTTTCCATGCGGCGTAAGCGTACCATTGGCCATGACGAAACATGAGGTGGCTCTCGCCTTGAGGTATCCGAACTGATCCAGTACCTCGAGCTCAACCTTGACCTTTATATCACCGTTCCTTGGCTGGTCTTCATTCACTGCTGCCTCCCCAGGCTGTGTCGTAGGACTCGTATACAAACTGAAGGTCGGGACCCCACTGTCCAAGTCCGAAGACCCCGACTATCTCTTATTCATCCGCAAAACAACCTCAACACCCCATCCCACGCAGTTCAGGACATAGAACGACTCCGTGATGCCTCCTCCTCCTCCACCACCTCCTCCGCCGCCGCCTGGTGCCATGGGCGGTCCTCCTCCGCCGCCTCCACCTCCTCCGGGAGGTCTTCCTGCCCGTCCACCTGCTGGGGCAGGCAACAGAGTATGTTTTATTTACTGCATACCTTCGTCCGTCGCCATAGTTAGCTTGACCAGAATCTGACAATTCTCCAGGGCGCACTTCTCTCAGATATCCACAAAGGCAAGGCCCTCAAAAAAGCTGTTACCAATGACCGTTCAGCACCTCAAGTTGGAAATACATCAAATTCGTCGGCAACTCTTCCCGTTGGCGGCGCACCTCCTGTCCCCGGCTTGGGTGGTGCTCCTAAGCCCCCAGGAGGCCTAGCACCACCGGTCCCAGGAGGACGAGCGAGGAGTAATAGTGATCAAGGATCTCGCGATTCGACGGCAGGCATGGATGCCGCGCCGCAGCTCGGTGGTCTTTTCGCTGGTGGAATGCCCAAGTTGAAGAAGAGCAGGGGAGGCATTGACACAGGCGCAAATGCTGATTCTTCATATCGATCGGATCCTGAATCTACTACCTCAGCACCCAAACCTCCAGTCGGCTCCGCACCAAGGCCTCCTTCAGCAGTTGCGCCAGCAATCCCCGGGCGAGGGCCTCCAGTACCGCCTCCGGGAGGAGCAGCAAACTTGAGAAAGACGACACCAGTGGGATCCAAGCCTCCCCCTCCTCCTATAGGAAAGAAGCCACCTCCCCTGCCGACGTCAAGAAAGCCTTCGTCAATGTCTCTGCCACCATCCGCGCCCTCACTATCTTCAGCGCCTCCTGCTCCACCACCTCCTCCGCCTCCTCCATCAAACAGTGCATCGGCTCCTGCAGCTCCTCCTCCTCCTCCGCCTTCTGCGGCTCCTCCTCTGCCGAGTCAGTCACCGGCTTCACGATCTTCAGTACCGCCTCCTCCGCCTCCACCACCTGCAGCATCTCATTCGACACCATCACTTGCTGCAGTAGCTGCTATTCGCGCCGCTGGTCAAGCATCTCCAAGCGCGGCGCCTCCTCCCCCTCCCCCACCTCCGCCTTCTGGATCAGTACCAGCACCTCCAAGCGCACCTTCGCCCCCGCCACCAACGACGCGTTCTCGAGGTTCATCCCTTCGTCAGTCCATGTTGGACCCAAGTATGTTCACTTTGACAGCCAATGGAGCAAAATCCCCAAGCCCGAAGCACTCACCAGCGCAAACGCCCGGTGTTGGTGGTGGGGCACGTATTGTGATCAACGACTCTAGGTGGCAGTTCAAGGATGAAGGTTTGTTCCCGAAACCCAGGGACTTTGTAGGTGGAACAAGAAAATATAGGGCAGGAAGAGGCAGCAGTGTACCGCTGGATTTGAGTGTTCTGTGAGTATCATACACCTTGGGCCCATAGAGCTGTGCTCTCTCTCAAACAGTTTGATGATCAAGCTATGCCATTCATGATGCGATGAGCATCAAGGGATTGTTAAACAGATAGGATATGCGAGATAAATACGACTAAACATATCACGCAGTATGAAGTAGTCGAGGGGGATGTTTATCGTGAAATAATGCTGGCCATGAGTTGAATCAATTGAATCATTTTCTTCATGCCGCGGTATGTTACAGTCGAGTTACATACTCTTAAGTGGTAGTGTACATATATAGATATCCATCTCAAATTTACATAGACTTGAGGTAGTTGGTTTCCTTGATCTTGGCCCTTCTCTCCTTGCGCATCGCCTTCTTAAGTTCCTCTCGCTTATGTGCGGCCTCAATGTTATGCTCGACTCCTCGATTCTCCTCTCCGAGGATATTAATAGACTGGCGTTGAAGAGGAATCTTAGGAGCCAGAGCCTCGAGATTACCCTCAGCCAACAGCTTGGCCTCGAGGGCCTTTTGACGCTTAGCTGCCAGTTTTCTTTGCTTCTTCGACTTGGCTTTAGTGTCGTTAGTGATGTCTTGCCTTGTAGTACGATATCAGGTATAAAACATACAGAATTCGTCACCAGCATCGGCATCCGCCGAATCGGCACTCTTCTTCAGGACTTCCAAGCAAGACCACAACCATTCTGGGTATTCATCATCATTCTTTGCGACAGGGTCCTGTCCACCCTTGGTGTAGTTTAAGCCATTGAGAACAGTTCCAGGTGCACATGATGATCGTGCAGCAGGTACATCCTTCTGTGCCTCACCGGGCGCTGTAACGGGAGTCGAAAGTTGAGGTTCGGCGGAACGGAAATTCGCCGTTGTCGAAAACTGTCGAAGAATCGGCTGGGAGCGCCGCAAGGAGGTGGCGCGCAGACACCGAGTGCAGAACATTATGATTGCTGGTGGTGGGTTGGTGGGAGTTGAAGTGTGACGAGGCTCGGAATTCTGGAGAAATTTTGGAAGCCCATCTGGTGGAGAGCCAATGAGAGGTGATGGAAGATATTAAATGTCAGCCTCGCGCCCAATTGAAAGTCTCCAAAATGTTGAACTACGATTGATATGTATTGGCGCTCACAGGTGCAACAGTGCAGTTTCCTTATAGTTTCTTTTGATTCGTTTCTTCCTGATATATACAATTCATACAAGGTCAGATGATTGCCTCACCCTTTTTTGGTGAGCCGAGACACTCAAATCATGGTATCTAGACCATAATTCCCTCTCATCTAAACATCACATCCATGCAATCCCTTCCTAACTCAGATTCTGGTTTAATTAAAGGCTTACGATGAGAATCGGCCGTGATTGAGCTTGGCAATCTTGTCGCTAGTGTGAACTTTGGCAGCGAGATCAAGCTCTTGATCCTTCTGGTCAACATAGTTTTGTTGCAGGAACTTGGTGCCCTTGATCTTGTTCGTCTTCAGCAATTGCAAATATCTCTCTAGTCTCCAAAGTCAGTAAACGCTCAAAGCCTACTCCCGGCAGCCCTCAGGAAAAGCTCCATGTCAAAACAAACTAACCTCGGAGGTGGCCGCAGTTCTCCAAGTGGTTGACACCCTCTCGAACGTAGCACTTATTGAGCTCCTCTCCAACAAGACGGGTCATCATAGCTCCAACCCATTGCTCTCGGATGAGGGCATCCTCGGCAGCCTTGAAGGCTTTAGTATCATCGTAATCGACACCATTGAATGTAGGAGGAACGGTGGGCTTCTGAGCCTTAAACTGCTCGGACTCGGGAGTAGGCATGGTGAATCTGAGGCTGCCTCTTTGGCTTATGAGTAGATTATCGAATTGTAGCGAAGAACAGCGCGCAAGGCTGACAATGGGACTCAGTCGATATCGGTAACTTGGTATGTCCGAGTAGCTTGAAGCTCAACCTAGGTGAATTGAATGTCCAATAATAAGCGACCTGAATTCTCAGGCAAGGCAAGACCCACAAGTCCATCGACCACCTTCCCTGTCAGTCGAAACGTCCTCACCGCCCTCAGGAGCCCCACCATTCTGACGGCAGGAAAAAAAAAAGTGAGAAAAAAAGTAGAGTCCAACCACCAGCTTAAAAGTCTGCTTTCTACATCCGCCCTCTTCCCATTTTTCTTCCTGCTTATTCTCCCCGACTAGACATTCACCCTTTCCCTACCACCTCTTACCCCCTTCTACCTTAATACATAATCACAATGGCTAAGACAAAGACAAAGGAGAGCAAGGCCAAGGTTGCTGAGCCTCTCAGCACCGTTAAGGCTGGAGGCATCACCAAGCCTTCCAAGTCCTCCAAGTCCAAGTCCAAGGAGCTTGCTAAGGCTGCTGCCAAGAAGGTCACCAAGGAGAAGGACACCAAGAAGAGCAAGAAGAAGGCCGAGCCCGAGTCTTCTTCCGAGTCTGAGTCTGAGAGCGAGTCTGAGGCTTCCGACTCCGATTCCGACTCTTCTTCCTCTGAGGAGGAGAAGAAGGTTACTAAGAAGACTGTCGCCAAGGCTAAGGCTGCTGAGTCTTCATCTGAATCTGAATCCGACTCCGGCTCAGACTCCGACTCCGATAGCGAGTCTGAGGAGGAGAAGCCCAAGGCTAAGGCAACCAAGGTCAACGGTACTGCTAAGGCTGCCGCTCCCGCCAAGAAGGCTGAGTCTTCTGACTCATCCGACTCTGAGTCTGGCTCCGGTTCCGACTCTGACTCCGACTCTGACTCCGATGACGAGGGCGAAGAGGAGAAGCCCAAGGCCAAGACTACCGAGAAGGCTGCCGAGAAGGTTCGTACAACCAAACTCTATCCATTGAAGCTACTTCTTACTAACTCCATACATAGAAGGCCGATTCTTCTGACGATTCCGACTCCGACGATTCTGAGGATGACTCCGATGACAGTGACAGCAGCGACTCTGATGAGGAGGCCGGCGCCAAACTTGAGAAGACCGAGGAGGCTCCTTCCAAGAAGCGCAAGGCTGAGGATGATGGCGATGCGGATGCCAAGAAGACAAAGACTGACGAGCCCACTACCCTCTTCGCCGGCAGCCTAAGCTGGTCCATCGACGACAATGCCCTCTACGAGGCTTTCAAGCACATTGAGGGTCTTGCCAACGCCCGCGTCATGACTGAGAAGGGTACTGGTCGCAGCCGTGGCTTCGGTTATGTCGACTTCAACGATGCTGCCTCTTGCACCAAGGCCTACGAGACCATGCAGGGTGTTGAACTCGAGGGCCGTGCCATCAACCTCGACTATGCCAACGCTCGTCCTGCTGATGCCAACCCTCAGTCTCGCGCTGCCGATCGTGCTCAGCGTCATGGTGACACTGTCAGCCCTGAGAGCGATACCCTCTTCGTCGGTAACCTTCCTTTCGATGTCGACCAGGACACCGTCCGTGAGTTCTTCAGCGAGGTCGCTGAAGTTGCCAGCGTTCGCCTCCCTACCGATCCGTAAGTAGCAATGTTCACTCTGCCTCCGCGTTCCTGTTACTAACTCTCAACAGTGATAGCGGTAACCTCAAGGGCTTCGGTTATGTCAGCTTCAACTCGGTTGAGGATGCCAAGCAGGTCTTCGAGGCCAAGAATGGTGCCCCTATTGGCAACGGACGTATGTCCCGCAGCGTCCGCCTGGACTATGCTAGCAGCAGGCCTCAACAGGGCGGCGGCGGCGGCTTTGGTGGTGGTCGTGGAGGTGGTCGCGGTGGCGGCCGTGGTGGCTTCGGAGGCCGTGGAGGTGGTCGCGGTGGTGGTGGTGGCCGTGGCCGTGGTGGTGGTCGTGGTGGTAGCTTCGGCACTGGTGCTAACCGCACTCCCACCACTTTCTCTGGCTCCAAGATTTCTTTCGATTAAGCGTGGGTTGATGCACAACAATTGCGAACTGAGGGCTTCTGGCGGGTTTACCAATAAGTGGGCTTTTGTGGGCTGTCGATTCAACACAAGACAAAACTCCGTCATGGAGTAGTGGGCTTTGAGAATACGCATCACACGCGTAAAGCAGTTATAGACCTGGGGGCTATTACACTTGAGGGACCGTGGGCTCGTGGCATCTTCATAAAGCACCTTACTGGTGTCTTTGGCTTTTTGATCAAGCCTGTCTTCGAGGCAGACACCACGTGGGCTTCTGAGGGATTTGTTGACTACTCTTTGGGAAGAGGCTCCCTCTGTCTTCTAGACATTGCGGAGTGGACCAAGTCGGTTCTCGCGAACGCTCTTGAGGGTCCCTGGGGGCTTTTCGAAAAGATACGACTATGCCTATGCCTAACCTCAGAACCAGTTGACGACGATCTCCTGCCTTTGACGACTAAACCATCTTGATTTCTTATACCATGTACACTGTTTCATCGTTTGATGTTGGTGAGTTTACCATTACCGTTATTCTTTCGATTTATGTAGCAACGGGATAGTCCACATCTCGATTCTAGGGGCGCAATAAAAGTTGTATTATGTTTCTCTCAATGATGTCACAGGGGTCTCTGCGTGAGTGAATGTATCTACAGTATAAGATAGCTTAGTGAGTATTTTGCAGTGGGATGATGTTGTCTTCGAGATCATATGTTCTTTACATATGATGCTGGACAAAACACTTAAATTATGGGTATGAGTTCATCTTGGGTCAAGTATAGCACAGGGTAGAAAGTTCATTCATAACATACTACCCACTGTGCTGTTGCAGAATTAAGATGCAGCTGTAGCCTATCAAAACGTGCATTTCGGGGATTGATATGTGCAGCGTGTGATGGCTGTGTCACATAAGCCGCGAATCAGACGGACGGTGGGGACGGAGTGACCAGTCTCGGGAGATACTACTTACGCGTGAGCAAGTCAACATGGTGGTTGAACATTGATAATCGAGGCGCATTTGTCGGGAAAGATGAAAATAATATCATGGAGGTCAGTCTTGAGAGTCAGCTGCTAGGTATGGTTCGGTGAGGTGTCAACCTACAGTATATAGTTGATACATTAACTGCAGTGCCTAGTACTAACTATCCCTAGTTGATACACGATACGTGTTAATCCAGGGCTCCAGTTCCGATATTATTCAAAAGCTACAGATAACGCAAATCCATAAAGGATTATAATAATTAACCAGTTCGGGTTTTGCTGGACTGGGCTGCCGTGTTATATCGAAGCGCTGGCTGGATGATCGTTGCGCCATAACTTACAAGGCCTACAGGGAATAAATGGTCCAAGGTAGTATTGTTCCATGATTCTTTGTTTCACGCATAATGCAGATCCATGAAAGTCGACAGGTCTATGAGCCCAGAGCTTAATAAAGGGTATTTATCCACGTCGGCACAGGATATCATAAGAGGCATCGAAAGACTTCCTTACATATTGAAACATGGTCAAGCTGAACAAGTAAATACTACTACTAGGTACATTTAACAACATGGGCTGGAGGATAACGTCAGCAGCCTCAGCCAGCCCCCTATCCTCTGCCATCTGCCTGCAATTCTCTTTACGGTGCTGGAATTTCTTTTGGGAGGTCGGCTGTGAGCTTATTTGGGTGATCTAAACCCCGCCTTGCACTCATGATCGTAGTGTTCGTGCTGCGTGCTCAGATGTAAGGCGGGGGCTGATGTACCGATACTCATAGAAAGCTGCTTCACCGCTCTCGCGACCACAGTGTGCGACAAGAAGAGCGTCATCGTTACAGCATCAGTACGGTTACACCAAATGGGGAACATGCCTGACATGTCGCTGTTTCGTAGCTAGTATGCGCCATGAGCCCGCACTGTCTCCCCACTCGCACCATAAGTACCGTTACTTAGTCGTTATCACTGGGCAGCGAGACGTGCTCTCGTGCCTGTAACAAAGAAACAGTCGTCCACTCCAGGGCTCTTTACTTTACCAACGGTTTCCCCAGCCCCGACTTCGCTGGCCAAGAACCCGCTACTTACTTCTATCTTTTTCATACCCTCACTTTGTACTTTATCTGTCTTTCTTCTGCTTCGCCATCTTTTAACTTTTCCGCAGTCTCCTGAATAGCATCACCCCATAGCCAAGAGATAAGCGAAGTTGCACTGCTGATCTAGTTAGCATATCGAGCCCCGTGCCTTCTTGTACTCCGCCTCGGAACTTGAATACCGTGTGTCCCAACAACTCAACTTTCAACAAACTTGGATCTCATCTGCGCGAAGAGAAGGAAAAATGGACGGAGAAGCAAACCAAAGTTGGCAAGGAAATATGATGTCTCCAAATGGAGCGAGATCGAGTCCTGGGCTTCCCTCACAGAGACGTCACGATGGTAAGTCTCACCCCGTGGGTCAAACTGTCGAAAATTGTATGTTAACTTTTCTAGAATCTTGGGTGGAAGTAGCATCACAGCCCTCATCTTCCTCCCTGTCCAGTATCGGCGATGAGATTGTTACTACCGGCCTGCGCGTCGGAAATCCATATGTGCGCCGACGACGATTACAGCAATCAGCACGATCACTCCCTCAACAGCAGACTGCTATTCATAATGTGAACGCGGCCGATTTGAGTAGCCAGGAGGAGTACGATGAGAGCGATAGCGAAGATGATCGCCTGCTTACCAGCTCGACCGAGAACGCTCAGCGGTCCGCCCAAGAGGCGGGTATGGATTCAGAGGCCGAGTCAGATGGTGATAACGTCACCGCGCTCGGACGTGTGTCTGATCAACCTACAGAGCCTGTCTTTCGACCTCAGCCAAACGCCTTCACTCATCCATCCACGCAACGAAGAGACTCGGCTCCAGCCATCCCAAGCGCTCCTCCTCCTCCTCCTCCTCATAATGGTCTTACACGGCCATCCTTCACCCAACGATCACAGACGCGGCCCCACCGTGCGGGCCCAAGCTTTATGTCCCCAGCTGTCCGTGAAGAGAACGACGCGGCCCTTCGTGCATCCCTCACTACTCTTCTTTCCTGCGCGCACGCTGCTAGAGGTCTGCCCAAGCCGAAGGATGAAGTAGAGGCCCAGAGGACCGCCAACGCAGGTGTAGGTCCCAGCAGTCAACCCATGGAACTCCGATTCGTACCGGAGTCGGAGCTGTCAACGGAGCCGAGACGAGCCCAACGACCTGCGGGCCCATCTCCACCCCGCAAACGGGGCTCTCCCGCAAGATCCCCTTCACGAACCTCTGAAAGAGGCAAGCACGGCTCCGGATCGCCAACGGCCCCACGGGCTACTAAGAAAAAGAAGGTAGCCCAGATGGAAGAGCCAACCAGCATCTCACCAACCCTTCTCACATGGGTTGTCAGCGCCGGAGTTGTCGTGCTTGTATCTGTGGTGGGGTTTGGTGCCGGTTATGTTATCGGTCGTGAGGTCGGCAAGCAAGAGGCGCTGGCTGCCAGCGTCGGAAGCGTCAACGAAACAGCATCCTGCGGCCAGGAAGTAATTCGATCTTCGGGCAGTGGACTTCGTAAACTTCGATGGGGTGCTGTCGGAAAGAGCATCGTTGCTTAGAAGACATGATTCTCTAAATGTCTTCTGTCGTTTCGATGATAAGTGCAGACGATATCTCACGAGGGTTGCGAGATTGGTTGGGAGTTGGAGTTTGCAAGACGGCTTTGACGGTTATGGTTGCGACATGAGTAACGCAGCGGACCTAACAAGACAACGTTCGCGTTTATCTTACCTGACGGCTCACTATGTATAGGCGGATTTCGAGCATTGATGCAATTTGCGTGCATTTATGGGAATACATGAATAATTTGGCATGCCTTTTACTCACTCACATATTTTATTGCCTGGCGAGTCTGTGTTTGCTCTTGGTAGATACTCTGATACTCTGATTACAGGCGTCGGTAATATTCCCCTCATGATTTTCACGATTCATAGTTTAGGGCACAGGAATAAAAAAAATAGTTATACACTGGATGCTCTTTTGAATCATGTCACCCGGACTCCGTAGGAAGAGCCTCGATTTTATACGGCACAGTATTGCTAACCACCATATAGTCGGAATTTATTGGTCAACCCGCCGTCTTGTTGGCCCCGTGGACAGTTTCAACGAGTTCACGATAATAGAAATATGTACGGGCATCTTATGGACTTCTTCTACCGCGATAAGAACAGGCACAGTGACAGACGTTGTTGGCCCCAAGGAGCAACAAACCCTATCGAACTGATAGTTTACGATTCCTGACAATGCCCTGACGTGGCAGTCATTTCAAGTCTTTTGAATTGCGTGAGCATTTTTTGACACTTATGAGACCTGTGGTTTCGCAACTGGCACCGGGGCATGCCGTGCAGTCTGTAGAGCCATCGACAGCGAAAATTTGTGGGAAAATCTCAAACCCGATGTCAATCCTCAGATGCCGACCCTTCTCACAGCCCTCGTCCGGGCCGTAACGTCAGTTCGCCCCCGGCCGGGACGGATAGGCCCCGGTGATTGGGACTATTTTTGACCGTTCCGTCTCACGAATACGGAAGGGAGTCGAGCGACGTTTTACTTCTTCATACAAGATGAGCCCCGCGAGCGTCAGCCCATCTTAAGCGGGGCTTCATAGGCGAGGTGGTTTCTGTGATCGGGGTGATCCGGGGCTGGGAACGAACATGATATGTTTTTTTTATTGTTAATTGCGGCGACTTCAGGGGTAGCTTCTGAGTATTTAGTAGCATTTCCGGTGGTATCGTAGCCTCGAAATTTGTCAAACAAACGTTTACTATCACAACAGTCTTAGAAGTGGCCCTTGAATTGAGTAACCATTTTAAATCAATGGCCATCTGTGCTTCCAATTGAGGCCATAGAACACGCAGGACGTTGTGAGCTTTTCTAAAATTTGAATCGTATTCTACTGTCGCAAGAATCCCATCAGCCATTAGGTAGCAGATCAACATGTGAATACTGATACATCCCTCGATCCGTATTTTCTCATCCTGGGCACGTCAAAAGCCATTGACCAATAAACAATATGGTCTTATTCATCGAAGACCCTGGAAATGATTCGAGAATCGTCATATTAAATAGCCGGGTAGTTCACGGCTGATCAAGAGTCGGGTTCTTATTCGGACCATAGCAATGAAGCCAATCAGAAACTCCGTGATCCAACCCATCGGACCATTTTATGAGTTCAGTCTTTCAGTACAAGGGGCAGAGAAGGAAGGGCCGCGAAGTGAGGTGAATTATTAACACAAGGGAGAAAATAACATTTTCTGCATCGAAACCTCACATGACAAAGGTGCTTGACCGTTGTGTAAACTCTATTGTCGAAGGAGGATAAAAATACAGTTTGGAGGCTTCAACTTACTAGATCTAACCTTTGGTTAAATCCATTATGATTGGTAAAGCCTGCGATTTTAGTTAATACCTACTAACCTAGGGGCATCTACAGAATGTACATACAGAGTAGGTACTACGTAAGCAATCAACGCAAACAAATAAATACTTCTATTGGCGGGCAGATAAGAATGCGAAAAAGGAGGGATGGAGGGGCTCAAGATCTGGCACCACAAAGTGTATGCGAATACGAATCCGCAACCCTGAGCCAATCATATCACACCCTTTCGCGACGGGACGGCATGATGCCCCATTATTTTCAGGAACCGTCCATGGGCCACATCGGGTTCCGTTTTGCAGGGCAGCAGGAGTGCTGTAAACTGTGAACCACACAGGGGGCGAGGCAATTCTACGGGCTTAAATCTCGACAGAGTGCAGGCGGTGTACCGTGCTGTTGGCTGTTTTTGCTCGGCAGGTGTGTGGGGTCTCTTCTACCAGCTAAGACACCCCGGTCGGAAAAAAAGACGTCGGGGTCTGTCGCAATTACATATCAGTTAATCTCCTTCGCCATCATTCCCTTTCATTTTCCTGTCAGTCTCTACTTTCTACAGACTCGCCATTGGGAATTCTTGTGCTTCCTGGCGCCGAGGACGATACTTTCTTCTTCTTCTTTACTTCATTTCAGTAATTCCATCCTTCGAAACGGAACAAAACCCCTAATATCCTCCTTACAAAACCCAGTCATGGGTCTCCTCCAAGAACTTGCGAGCCACCCGCTCGCACAACAATATCAGGAGCTTCCCCTGTCCCAGCAGATTGGAATTGGCTTCGGAGCATTCATAGTTCTCTCTGTCGTTCTCAATGTACTCAACCAGCTACTCTTCAAGAACCGCAATGAACCACCCCTGGTCTTCCACTGGTTCCCCTTTGTTGGAAGCACTATCACATACGGAATGGACCCCCCTAAGTTCTTCAGGGAGAACCGTGCCAAGGTACGTTTAACAAGCCCAAAAATCCAGGATTGGAGACGAATGTTGGACGCACAAGGCCCCAGAAAACCAAAACTCTCATGCTAGAAAACAATGCATGAACAAACGCTGACTTTGCGCTAGCATGGTGATGTCTTCACCTTTGTCCTTCTTGGAAAGAAAACCACTGTCGCTGTTGGCCCCACTGGAAACGACTTCATCCTCAACGGAAAGCTCAAGGATGTCTCTGCCGAGGAGATTTACACTGTTCTCACTACTCCTGTCTTCGGCAAGGATGTCGTGTACGATTGCCCCAATGCCAAACTCATGGAGCAGAAGAAGGTTAGAAACGACAATCAGATCCTTGCGTAGCAAACATGCTGATAGAAATGCCTTTAGTTCATGAAAATCGCCCTCACGACCGAAGCCTTCCGATCATATGTGCCTATTATCTCCGCCGAGGTTCGCGATTACTTCAAGAAGAGCCCCGATTTCAAGGGCAAGTCCGGTATTGTCGACATTCCCAAGAAAATGGCCGAGATCACTATCTTCACTGCCTCGCATGCCCTCCAGGGCAGCGTCATTCGCAACAAGTTTGACGAGTCTCTGGCCGCTCTCTACCACGATCTCGACATGGGTTTCACTCCCATCAACTTCATGCTTCACTGGGCTCCTCTCCCCTGGAACCGCAAGCGCGACCACGCCCAGCGCACTGTTGCCAAGATCTATATGGACACCATTAAGGAGCGACGCGCTAAGGACAACGATGACACCGAGCACGATATGATGAAGCATCTCATGAACTCTACTTACAAGAACGGCACCCCTGTCCCTGATCATGAGGTCGCCCACATGATGATTGCTCTCCTCATGGCTGGCCAGCACTCTTCTTCTTCTACCAGCTCTTGGATCATGCTCCGTCTCGCTCAATACCCTCACATCATGGAGGAGCTGTACCAAGAGCAGGTCAGAGAACTCGGTGCTGATTTGCCTCCCCTGACTTACGACGACCTTGCCAAGCTGCCCCTCAACCAGGCCATTATCAAAGAGACTCTCCGCCTTCACGCTCCTATCCACTCTATCATGCGCGCCGTCAAGTCTCCCATGCCTGTCCCTGGAACTAAGTACACCATCCCGACCTCGCACACTCTTCTCGCCGCTCCTGGTGTCAGCGCTACTGACTCGGCCTACTTCCCCAACCCCGATGAGTGGGATCCTCACCGATGGGAGGCCGACTCTCCCAACTTCCCCAGAATGGCTACACGTGGCGATGACGAAGAGAAGATCGACTATGGCTACGGTCTTGTCAGCAAGGGTTCCGCCTCTCCTTATCTGCCCTTTGGTGCTGGTCGTCACCGATGCATTGGCGAGCACTTTGCCAACGCCCAGCTCCAGACAATTGTTGCTGAGGTTGTGCGTGAGTTCAAGTTCCGCAATGTGGATGGCGGCAACACTCTAATCGACACCGACTACGCCTCGCTTTTCTCGCGACCCTTGGAGCCCGCCAACATTCACTGGGAAAGACGCCAGCAGTAGATTTTGGCCCAAAGAATGATGAGACAACACGAAACAAGTTGTATATATGCGGCAAATGCAATGGGCATGCTCGGGAGTTGAGTGTTTTGTAATGGCTGGGCTGGTTTTTCCAAAAAGAAGTCAATTGTCATACCATGCCAGCAAAGATCTGGCAATAGAATCTATAAATTTTTAATAAGCAACGATTGAATTATGAATCAACACAATTTTCTGCATGCTTTCCCCTGACTGTAATGATCTGATGGCTAGGTGAGCCGATCTCATGGGGCATACCAAGTCGGAAGTTGGCACTTGGACCCCACCAAGCTGAGCGCCATCCATGACGACTGTGCTGGATTCATACCAGTCTGAGTCTGAGAGGTAGCTTTGTTATTCTGCGAGGAGACTGGCGACACGTCTTTCACCAGCATTATCATCAGCTGTGTTTCTGCTCTTTAATTCTTTTTTATTACGAAGATTCGACCTGTTCACTTAGGAAGCAACTGTTTATCAATACCACTTACATCAGTACCCTTGACCAAAGCCAGGGACCAGCACCTCATCCAGACATCATGAACGAGTCATATGGCCCTCTTGTCCGCCTATGGGGCATACGCCCTTCTAAACTTCCAGGTGCAGGGGCACAACCAGAAGAGCTCAAGGTTTTTCTCTCCTCAATTATTCTCGAAGCCTTGCCTTTTCTAAACTCCGTCCCTTCCGAGATCCCTTCCGTGGAGCCTGCTACTGAACTCCAGTCCACAAGTGATCTCTGGAAACACAAGACAGTCAAAATATACGACGGATCTGCCGCTTCTGTTCATGTATTCGAGCGTACTGTTGATGCTAAGACTCTCGGGGTTGTCGCTCAGAAGAACCCTGGGCTTGGGATACCACCTGATAAAGCGCAGTCAGAGCTTTGGGCGCTTCGACGGAGTACTCATGAAGCAAAGAAAGAGAAGGGCACGGCAGCTTGGGATGAGTTTCTGAGATGTTTCAAGGAGAAGCATGGTGAGGCGGAGAAGACCTTTACGCCAAGCGTGGTGAGCTTTAAGCGACTACAGGAATGGGATTGCTCAGGCATTGAGATTCAGCTGAACGGCGAAACTTGGATTGATTGGACACTGCGTCATGAAGAGTCTGTCCATGACCTTCCTGGGCCGTTGTCAAAGCGTGTCTTTCCTGTCCTACAAGCCACAGCTGCTGTTCGTGGACGCAAGGAGTTCCTTGTCGTTCAAATCGCGATCCGGGCCGGTGATGATGCAACAGACGTGGCTAAGCACGATGGCCCAATTCGAGCGGCTTACACAAGTGTTGAAAGGGTAAGAGAATTAGGTGATGGAAGCTTGGAATGGGTGATGGGGACAGCATCTGATGCGAAAGGCTTGGTGCCTATGTGGGCACAGAAGCTAGGTCTTTCTGCGGCGATAGCTAAGGATGTCGGTATATTTATGGACTGGATTGGTAGGGAGAGATTGAAGGGGAAAGATGCTGAAGTTATTGGTGATCTTGAGCAATGAAGGCCATGGTGCGAAGGCGCTTGGGTAATACAGATGTTGGTCCTGCACGCGCGAGTGCATTCATTATTCTAGCAAGAAACGAGCTATTCTTTGTACGGGATTTGCATACGCTCAAATTGCAAATTCTTCTTCGAGTCAAGGTCGGATATATGCAATTGTTTCGCTGGGCTACAGGGTCCCATTTGCGAGAAGCACACCTCAACATTATAGAATGCGATGCCCAGTAAATTCTATTACTTACCTTACCTATCAGATGAAGTGGAAGATGATTAGATTTCGAGCTGTAACTATAGGCACCTAGGGCGAATCTCTAAGATACCTGGGTAGGTACGTGTTCGTGATTCAGAAGCGTCTCTTACCTCCTGTTCCTTTCTCTAAACCTCCTCCAAACCTAGCCCCTTCCTTCCTTCCTTCACTCTTCGATAACAAATTTGGAGCACTTTCACTTAGAAGGAAACACTTAATAGGCATCAGGCACCTTTCTATACCTCCTTGCCTTGGGGAAGGTACATGGGAAAGCCAAACAACCTAATAATTAAAATCTCATGGAGCCGTCACATCTCCTGCCCTCTTTTCCCTTGTATCACCACCGGGCCATTCATATTCTGATGAGCATCCTTCAGCGATACCTGTCTCGCTTCTCTTCTCAAATAGAGAAAATAAATCTGCTTTCAAAATGAGCCAGAACCGCCACCGATCAGCTCCTAAGGGAGCTGGTGCACCTCTGTCGCCCCCTTCAAGTCAATCCTCGGCCAACTTTGCTCCAGCGTTCACTGCATCGAAATCCTTCCCTGATGTTGCGTATTCGTCCACCCAAACAACTCCAAACAGTCCAAAAAGTGAAGAAAACCAGCTCTTAAAACAAGCAGAGGCGCTCGCGAATATGCATTTCGAACTCAACCTCCATACTGTCTTCTCGCTTGCCAGTCGACTCGAAAAAGAAGTCCAGCAGCTCGTTTTCCGCACCGCTGATGACCAAGAATTCAGACGCCAGAATGAAGAAAGAATGACGAAGATGATGATTGAGATCCAAACAGTCAAGGCTTACATGGCTCGCATTGGACATAATCGTGAGCCTGCCACACGAGCGGACATCGAGAGGTTACAGCAAGCCATGAGTGATACCACAATGGAGTGGAACAACCAACTGGAGGACGCAAGGACAAAAATAGATGAGATATCAGGTCGAATGATTAATGCCTCGCGACATGCAGGTGTTAGGGACAATGAGCCTCCAACAAGCCCATCTCTGCTTGGAAGAGAAACACGAGCAACGCGAAAGGCAAAAACGAACATCGCCTCAAGTGCCCACCATCAGCAGAGTAAGTCGTCCTAGCCCAGGACCTTGAGATTTTCAAATACTAACTTATGGCGAAGCCTTTCCGAGCTCGTCGACTCTAGAGTCACGCGTTAACGATGCAATCAACTCGACAAAACGCTGGAACCGCGAACACAAGACCACAAAAATGAGAGAGAATCAGTTCATCATTAGCTACCTCAAAAAACAAGGGCAACGAGACCCGGTACTCGCCAAGGTACTGCTTCAAGTGATTCGCGAGCGCGCATCCAACACAAAGACAAGAACTAGCAGAGCAAAGAAACTACCAAGTCTCGAGGAAACTTGCCGCAATACATCGTGGCAAGATGTTATAGACTCAGCAACAGAAGTTCTTGTGGTCAATAAAACACGGACCCTCCAATTTCTGAAGCAAGCTTGAGTGGACAGATTAAATAAAACATTGGTGTGTTTTGACAGGAGCTTAGCGAATCACTGTCAAGAAGGAGAAAAACATACAAAGACTGTTCAGTTCATGATTTCCATTTTCCAACAATGCCTGATATACGTATATATGGCCAGCGGGTAAAAGTGGACCTAGTCCATAAGATGCGCGCTGCGCGGCTCCTCCATTTCAATTTCATCACCGTACCTACCTCAACTTTAATAAAAGGACATTTCGCATCATTTCCAAGCTTCGACTTTATCAGTGCGGTTTTGTACCCTTGCTCCCCCTACTTCAGAGTCACAAGGAACGAATGCCATACTTAGTTTATCCTCGCTTGAATTGAGCATCGTGAACATCTATCTCAAGCTCTCCATTTGCAGCATGTCGACACCGACACCAAAGGATGGCCAACCACCCGCAAAACCTCGTCTGAAGATTAACGTTAGCCGGTCTTCCTCTTTCGTCGCCGATGCGAATGCGACACCTCCAGTCTCGGCCCCGGCTGGTCCAGCTGCTCCGACTCCAACTCCGACGGAAGGTAGCCGCAAAGTGAAGCTCAAGATCGGAAAATCGCAACCCTCAACGCCTGCGGAACAACCCCCAGTGAAGACGAAAGCTGGCCGACAACCTAAGCCCACACAGAAACTCGTCGAGAGCAAAAAGCGCGCACACGACGAACTAGATGATGAGCTAGGCTCGGCGCATCCAACAACAAAAATAAAACTTAAGCCAACGAAGTCAGGGCTCACTCCAACGGTCGTGGTGAAGCCAAAGGGACGCGCACCAGTACATCCGCCAGGAGATGGCTATGACTCAGAAGCGAGCGATCGGGAGAAGGATCCATCGATAGAGGAACAATTTGTCCTGAGGATGCTACCAGGAGAGCACTGTGACTATGTGCGCTCGTGCATGGAGAATGGCAAGATGGGTATTCCTCGGAGCCAGGGAGGAGCAGACATACAACTCAAATTCTTTGAAGAGGATTCTCGAAGGGCGGTCGTGTCAGTCAAAGGTCAACCGTTTGCCGCTGTAATGGTGGACCTACCTACAGTTACAGAAGCGATGAAGACATGGGATCGCAAATCATTTCTCAAGTCTGCAGACATCTGCCAAATGCTTCTGGTTTATCAGAAAGTTTCCACCGAAGCTGAAGCAAGACAAACACCTCTACCAAGTATGATCGACCAACACTTCAAATGGCCACACGGCCTAACACCACCCATGCACGATTGTGTGAACCGGCGATTCGCCAAGACCATTAGCCGAAAGGAGATTGAGGATAAAGAAGCAGAAGTCGAACGCCTGCTCGCCGAGGATGCTAAAGCCGGCTCTACGCGCTGGGAATGGGTCGACGAGAGCAAGGACGAGGACGAGGACGGCGGAGACGAGGATGCCGAAGGCGATATGGACGATGACGATGATGGTATGGACTACTTCCAGAGCCAAGATGTATTCGGAGATGGCGACGATGACCTTGCAGCCGATCTGGAGGCCGCTTTCGGGGAAATGGGCGATGAAACTCCCGCTACCGGTATGGATGCTCCAACGCCAATGACAACCACACAGGCCAATACCCCCGCGCCACTCCAAGATAGCATTGAGTCGGACGAGTCCGAGGAAGTTTCGGATGATGATGACGACGACGACGACGAGGATCTAGACGAGGATGCTCGAGCCCAGCGCGACGAAGAAAAGGGCGTCAAGTCTTTCATTAACGACCTGAAGAACCAGCTTGCCAGCAAGCAAGAAGAACTGGCCCGTACTACAAACAAGATCCTCCGGACTCGTATTGAGCAGACCATCAAGCAGCTCAGGGCAGAGATTGAACTCAAGAACTCGTCTATCGGTATCGAGACAGATGACTGATGAGGGAGTAGAGATCAGTCCACGGTGTATATCAGTTGCTGGGAAGGCAGCTGGGTTTGTGATAGGTAGACGGCGTTTAAGGTGTAGCTCAAGATCTGGGCAAGCGATGATTTGATTCTGGATTTGGACCCTAAAAACACCACATTGACTATTGCTCAACCAAGTGCTAGTAAAGCTTTTATAATTCACGAGATGTCTCCATTGTGTGCTTGCTAACTGATGTGAAACATTATCTTATACACCAGGATAAAGATAGAGCCCAAACACGCTTGAACACCATCTTTCTAATACATTTTTATTGAGTAAAAGAGGAAAGATTGGTATCTCATCGCTATCCAGAATCAACGCCAACCAACACCATCCTATGTTTGTGACATCAAGTACGTCTTACAGTTGTCCTCATGCCCTTTGGACTTGTTTTCACACAAGAGAAAGCATTCAATAAAAGAATGAAGATTTGTCTTTAGCTCACCAGTCGATCCCTGCCCAACCATAGGTTCCATCAACGTTGTGCCAGCCCCCATTCTCCATGCTATCCTCCCATCCCATCATCACGGCCAATAGGCGGCACCCTGAAGCACTCACCGTGCAAACGATCTTATCGCTCGACTCCGAGAGAACGGCTAGGTCCATCATATACGCTCGGCCGACGAGACTACGGAGTCGGAGCGTTTCTTCAGAAGGCGGTGCCATATGTCTGGCTTCTTTATTCACACCATCGACGTTCACTCCTGCTGGTGCTTCAGCCGCATTGTTCTTGCTTTCAACACCAAGATTCCAGAAAAGGGGAGCAAAGAAACCGCCCTCCCAACCAAACGTGTTTTCAACAAAGTTATTTAGCGAATGATGATTACCACTTGCGCGGGCAATCGCACCTTTTGAAGCTAAACGAATTCGATCTTGGGAAAGGATGGTATGAGAGAACTCAGGCTCCTCATGAACTGTGGGGTCGTCCGAAGCCAGGAGAGTGATATGTCGGCGTTGCGTGTTATCTTCCATTCCTGTCATGTTGTAGTACTCGTCCACATAATGGATGACTTGTTTAAGGTAGACATCAGCCGGTATATAGGTATCGCGATATTGAAATTCGAGTGGATGCTGGTCACCATGACGAACGTGAAGCCCAATGATGGGTATATGCGTCATGAGACTGCCCTCAGTGTTGGCTTTTGCTTGAATTGCAGTCACACGCTCATCGACATAAGCCTGATCCTCATCACTCAAGATAAATAGATCCTCATATCCAATACGAGCCAGTTCGAAGAGATCCCGCAATCCATCCTCGGTTCCTGCAACTCGATGATTTTGGGCCAGCAACGCCGGGAATACCTCCTTAGCTGTCGCAGAGGAAACGACCAAGTGGCGAGCTTGGAAAGGACAAGGAACCATGTGGTGTCGAGGAGGAGGACGACAGTCAGGGACAGGAGGAGCTTCGAAAATCTCGGTCCAGGGTCCGTAGGCCCAACGTTCATCCACAATGAAGAACTCACGGTCAAGTTGCTTTGCTAGTCCGTAGAAGGTCCACAGCATCATGAGTGTGTTGCCAAGGCCAGCGTCTGAGGATTCCAAAACAAAAGTCATGGTGCTTTCGCACACCGGCTTATGCTTCAAGTGCTTTTTATCCACACCAACAAATTTGCCCTTATTTTTGGCACGAATGCCCTTGTAGGGTGCTAGAAGGCCTGATCTCTCAGCATCATACACGTCGATATAGTATTCATCTTTAGCATCATAGTTGATGATGGCCTTTTCGGTGATCGGGGCCTTGTGATGAATATCTCTTGCACGGGAAGAAACTTCTCGGCACTGGCTGCCCATCTCTGCATATTGGTCCATAGTCAAGGGAAAGTCCCCGTTTGGTGGTATAAAGACGGTCCACTTCGAGCGGCCCTTGTTGTCGTTGATAAGAATGGGCGTGGGGAAATCTGGAAAGGCATCTTGGCCAACCATCTCAAACTCCTCTTGTCCAAAATAAGGCCAGACTGCCGCTGGAATGGCATCTGGATTCTGAAAAGCCAATGCCACAAGGTATGTGATTGAGAGCAAGATACCGAGAAGGAAAAGTCGTCGAAAGACTCGGCTCGGTCGAGCGACCAAGATCTGGCTCGAGGTCCTCTTTCGAGGTCGAGGTACCAGAGCTGGAAGTGCTGGAGAAGCAGGCGGTGAAAAGAATAGGTGGTTGAAATTGAAACGGGATGAAGTTGATGAAATAGGCCCACGATCTTGGGCGTTGTAAGAGCTAGCTCGGCGCAAGTTTAGTGCTGGCGGCACGACCAGCATCTTTGATTGACTTGGACCAGACATCATGGAATTTTGTGAAAATGAAAGTAACGCGGGAGAATCAAGCAATATGAAAATAGAGTTGCCAGTCGAGAACCCAAAACTGTTACTCTGGAATTGCGAATGTAACGATGAAGAATCCGGTGGACGACAAACCAGGTCGAACAGAGCGGATTGGGCTGAAAGGAAGGCCTTATGACTGTTTGCTTTGCTTTGCCTGTTTGTGCAACACAAAAGAAAATTTGCCCGTATTTCTTCAATGGTAATCGCAAGTGCTCTCAAACGCGACGCTTTGGATCCCTATAAACAAACGGACGTCTCAGTGGATGTTCTTCATCTGGGCTTTGGTAGACGTAGAGGGAAGCCAGCCGTTGAAGTCGCCCTCCCAGTTACACGCACAAGGCAGTGATATATGTCCGAAGATAAGTAGTAGAATCGAAACCTGAATGGGCGAGTAGCCAAATGTTCAGAATAAGACAAAAATAGAATGTAAGGTAAGGAAAGGAATGTGTAACGAATCGAATAAGAGCTCAAGTTGCGAGTGTAGACATCAAGCCTTGGACCTGCACTGCAAAGAACAAGAGAAGAAGAAAGATCCCCGTGGGGCACAAAGAAAGGGAAACAAGAGTTCTAGATTTCAGACGTTGAGGATATGAAATCCTTCGGATCATGGACTTGAAAAGAAGACGAAGACCGGATGGGGCTCGGCCCACGACAGGGAGTACCCTGGATGGGAAGCAAGTCCGAAGCAACACCTGCTGCGGGATGCTTTGAGCACGGATAAAACATCAGATTAGGGAGGCATAGGTTGGCAATGTACAAAAGCATGGCTAGGTACCTACCTTACCTACCTATGTTAAGTGCTATGTACATATTCCAGCAGATGAGAGCTTTACACTTATCTTGAAGTCAAAATGTAAGCACAAGGACAAGGTGTGGTTTGGTAAACGTTCCTTCAAATCTTATCACCTCCATACTCATCAAACTGTATAACATCCCGTTCCTCGGACCGTTGAAAAGAGGAAGCATCGCAAGCTAAGCTTAGTCCGACAGTCGTGTCGCACTGCGTGGGGTTCTCCAAAGACAGCGAACAAAGGAACGCCAGGGTTTGACGATGATTTACCTCAGACTGATTACGCAGGCAGGGGCACAATATGCTGTGCACAAAAGTCCTTTCCGCCATGTCATCATAAAATCAAGAGGAAACATATCGCGTTCCGGTTGCCGACAATCATCACATGGGGCCCGTCAGATCCTGCGCCGTTTAAGCTGGGAGCTGTTACAGATTCTTGGGAGACAGCCAACTATGTGGCGGCGCTTCAAGCAAGCATTGAGGGGATGAGATGGCGATGGGCTTGCAGGCGGCCCATCAATCGCCAGACAAAAGCTGTCAACGGGATGTGGTGGCTAACAGCCGAAACAATTATGCTACTCTTCCTACGTGACACTTTAGCTCAAAGCACTTTCAGCCCTTTCATTCGCGGATTCTTCGGTCCTTGACAAATATTGTCACTAGCTAATAAGTAGCTCTTACGAGGTCCAAGAGCCTCCCATCCTAGTCCGCGCTTCTGCAAGGTACAGCTCCTTGCTCGTCTTGACAGGGGTAGAGAAGGCAGAGCAAATAATGCCGGGGGTTCTTGGCTTTCGCTAATTTCAGACCTGTTTCAGATTAAGGAGCTTCAAACGGTCAAAGCCAATGAGAAAGAGCTATTCTCGTACCCATTCAGCCTCCTGCTGGTGATAACTTAAAGGGCCACACCAAGTTAACCCAACCAAAAATAAGAACTAATCGAATAACTTGGGCATAATGTTTCAACCATACAACAAGAAACAAAGAAGCTCCCCGATGTTTCGAGGACACATCCTTCATGGGGCTGAGTAAACCGATCATGACAAATTAGGAACGGAAGCTGATAGAAACGATATGCCGTGCAAGCTACTGGAAGCTTCTTTCTCCTCGTGTTTTATGTTTGTATGAGAAACAATCTCGGGTCCCAGCATGAGGATTGTGTGAAGTTGTCTGACTCGACAGTCGTGCCACGATAAAGCCTTGGGCACTAAAAGATTTAATGCGATGTGCCTTATCAGGGTGCTTTGTTGTTCTAGTGACCTCGGGGCTCTAGAAGCCTTTGTCTCAATGCAACTTTGAAGCATATCACAACCAAGTTAGTATCTTGGAGGGCTCTGATCACACACACAATGTACATTAACTTGCATGTCACACATCTCTCTCATCGTTATTGAAGCCCGAATCTCAGAATTCCTTGATTGTTATCTCTCTGTCTCATGTTTTTTCGTTCCCCATCATTAACTACCCGCAACAACCAAGTGCTGCATCCTAATGTTGCTGTCAAATCTCCCGCTCTCAACTCATCATGGTATAAGTACATAACTAAGCTCTCTTCCCTAAAGAATAAAGTAAAACGAAGGTAACACTGCCCTGTCAAAACGGTGGTTACCCGCTTCCTGGCACAAAGAAAATTGTTCGCAAAACACAAACGGGCTCTTTGGTTCGCTGTTTCTCACCAAGTCCCTAAAACAAACATAAAATGCGGCCGCTTGCATGAGCCAAGGGCGGAATGTCTTCCTGATCCTTCCGTTTCCCTTTTCTCTCGCCCAGCGACAAAAGAAAGTGTAATCGGGTATAACGCAAATAAACCCCCTTTTCCCGCAAGAAACAATGCCAATTTCCTTAAACGCCTGTATGCTCAGTAAGTCTCCGACCCGATTTACTCCAGAAGGGGGCGATATGATGAATTCTTCGACTTTGTATCATCTTCTATGCCTCTGCCGGCATGTCTTTCCGCTCCTCAGGAGGATTCGGCGTGGGCGTTCGTCGTAAAGGCTCAAAGTTGGGTTCTGTTAACGAGTCCATCTTCTGTCCACCTGCCAAGCGTACGCTACCTCGCTTGCCACGTACCACCTGGCCTCTCTCAACCCGATCTTGTAGCATCTCGTCCAAAAGATTATTCATCTCGTCAACACCTCGGGTTCGCTTCTTTTCTACCTCCACTAGCTTCGCGCCGCTAGCTACGTCAGGATGGGCCTCTTGTTGAGGAGGTGGAGAACGAGGCTCAACAGTTGCTTCGGCTGTGTCGCGTGACCGTGCTGCACTTCGCAAAGCGGCCAACATTCTGTCCTTATCGTCAAGTCTTGCTCGAAGATCTGCTATCTCGGAGTCTTTTTCCCTCAAGGCAGCAGAAACGCTGTGATCTTCTCCGACCATAATAGCTTTGTTTGGGGCCGCAAAACCCACGGATGCCCGACTAGAGCTCGCGCGACGTGCTTGAAGAAGACGCTTTTCTAACGTCGCAATATATCGATTCTTGTCTGCAAGATCGGCTTGTAGGGCACGATTCTGAGCCGTCAAGGATGCTGTACCGTCACCAAATTCGCCAGCACTATCATCTTCAACGTCTCCAACTTCATCTCCGATCTTCTGTCCACCACTAGAGCGACGGCCGATGGTCGAAGATGCCGATGTCATAGATGATGTACGTTCCATCAGTGGTTTGCCACCCACGGAAGTGGCAACTGACGAGCGAATTGATGCTGGCAAAGATATCTGCGAGAACTGAGAAAACCGGGCATATTGACTGAGAGAGCTTATTGACCCATTCGAATTGACACCGATGGACTTTGAGCTGAGAATGAGGCGGTTCAGATGGTCGATTCGTTCCTTCAGGGCTGTCCGGGCGAGTTGCATCTCAAGAATTTGCTCCTCATGTCGCTCCGCAGCCTCAGCTTCTCTGGCCTTTTCTTCCTCTTCGTTGTGTATCTTTTCTTCTTCCACCACTTCCCCCTTGTTCTTTTTTGCCTGAGACTCAAGTTGCTGGCGCAATTCCGAGATTTCCATGCGATAGCGCTCAAGCAGAACTCGAGCTCCGCCTTCGCCACCAGCTCCAAGAGCTTCCTCGGCCTTCTTTGCATGGCTGACGATATTATTCTTGGCTCTCGAGGCAAATTTGAGGGTATTAATGGTTTCCAGGGTGTGATTGTTGGCCAAGGCCGCGCTATTACCGGCTCCGATCTGTATCGTGCAAAGAATACTCACTAGAGAATTCCCAGATAAAGCTCCCTGCAGCAGCCGAGTGAGTTTGCTATCGCGATATGGAAGATGCTTCCCTTCCTTGTCTGTACCCTTTGCTTCTTTCTCCTTCCACTCTGAAAGTTTTGAAATAACCGTGCCCAGGGTGAGCAGACTCTTGTTGATATGAGCACCTTCTTGTCTACGCTCTTTAGATTCAGCGGCCTTCTCGGAGCCAGCCAGGTCGATTAAGCTGAGTGTTGATACTCGCACGCCACCAGGCAAAAGGCCAGACCGCTTACCCTCGCCTGCAACTGAAGCACCTGGTATTCTCTCCCGAGACTCCACGACAATTTGAACGACTGCATGGCTTCGTGAACTCCGAGCGTTGAACTGTGTGCTGGCGGTTCTTCGAGCTTGGTCACCTCGTGCAATGACTCGCAGCAGTTGTGTAGGGCTCTGGACAATCTCCTCCTTCAGCGGGGTAGCATACACACCGCGCTTGCTGTCTTCACGTAGTTTAATCTCTTCTTGCTGTGCACCCCCTCCAACGCCGTTCGCAATGGGCATACTTAATAAATCATGGATTTTCTCATTGTAAATCTCCAGATAGCTGACTCGCAGCAAAAATTCCCGTGATGGCGTTTCTCGGATGTATGAAAAGATATCAGTGATGGCAAGTGGAATCACGCCTGGTGATGAAGCGGTTCCTTGCATAGAAAATGTCTTTCCAGTACCGGTCATACCGTACGCAAAAACAGTACCATGGTAACCCTCCATAACCCGTCGGACTAGTCGTTTCGCAATATGGTCGTATACTCTGGAGTTATTGTCATGTGTCGTAAAAACATTGTCTAAGATGTCAGTCTAGGCAGGACTTCATTTGCTTGGGTACATACCATAGTAATGGTCACCACCATCCTTCCCTCTGAATGAGATGAGCGACTTGCGCCCATCGACCATCCACTCACCCTCAGGGCTCCCGTTGTTTCCGTTAGCGTCTGGCCGAACCCTAACACTCACAACGACATTCCCCTTGCCATCATGTTTGGATGCTCGCTTGTCATTTGAGGCATCGGGCTTCTGGCCCGATCCTTCCGCGGGGTCATCATATGTCGTAGCTGATGTCGAGTATGAATCTTGTGCTGAAGAACTACGACTTTGAGGTGGTGACGCAACACTGATCAAGCCGTCTGACATGCGTACACTCGTAATCGACTTTCCTTCCCCACTACCATTAAGGAAGCTTGGTGTGCTCGAACTCATCGTGCTGTACATTGATTCCTTCGCGGCTTTTGAGAGCTTCCTTGTCGATCGGGGCTTATCTACAGCCCTTGGACTAGGCGGAACGCCGCTGCTTGAACGTGTGTCTCCCCTGGGCGGTTGTGGGAAAGAGTTGATGCTGACACTCTTGCGGAGGGTCTTTCCGGGACCATTAACACCAGAGCCAGTCCTTGGCTGTGGGAGTGCGGCTGACGGTGCTGGGCCTGGGGGGGCCAGGCTCATTGTCGATGGCGTTCGAAGACCGGATCGGGGTGTGCCTGGGGCTGATCTGATCGAGGCTGTGGGCGAGGGGATATTTCCTGTGCTCTTGCGCGTCTTGCTCACTGGCAGGGCCGGCAGTGCCATATTGGGAGGTCCAACTGAAGGCCGAGACGGGCGCGGCAACGTTGTCGTCATTGTAACTTGAGATCGAATGTGCAACAAAAAAAAAGTAATGCAAGAGTTCGAATGCGCGCAGGCTCGAAATCGGAGGCCTGGTGCAGTGGCTTTTTAGGCGTCCTGAAAGGCCGGTCGGTCCATTAACAAAGTAAACTGGAAAACAAGGTCGGACGGCTTCGCTCGATTAATGTCACCCTCGAAGGTTTGAGGGTCGAATGTAATATCAGAAGAATGTCGCAAAACGTGTGGATTCTAGTCCTTCGTAAGGATGGCCTAGTATGGTTGATCAAGGGAGTAATAGATCGGTGGAACGCGGGAAGCTGCGCGGAATCGGGTGTATGTCTCTCAAAAGTGGTATCGACTTGGCTGTGTACTGTCAGTGACCTGAGAAGGGACGACGCAATAGCACATAATAGTGTAGAGATTCTAGCTCTAGCCAGCACAATGAAAGAAAGGGATTGATATTGGAAAGAAGCAATTTTCAAAGTAGAATAAAACCACCAGTAACGTACTCGGCCGTTGAATTCTTTGAGGGGATGATTGAAATGGAAAGGGGGTGGCATTTGAGAGTGTTCCAGGTGCTGTCTTCCAAGTAGCAACGCAACAGGAGAAGAAGTGAACCCTTACCCTTGATAAAAAGCAAACCACAGAGAACAAGGACAAGCAAGGCTAACGTTAGTGTACCTCGACTAGCGCGGCGGGTAGCCTTGGTTGAGCACGGTGACGATGCCAGCCTCTGACCTCTTGGGTTGCAATAATCGAGACCGGGAAAAGACACAGGTCAAGGACGGGACAAAGCGGGCAGTCGATTGCGAACTGGAGATCGTGGACCGAGTCTTGATTCAAGAGCTTACAGACAGTATTGGCGCGGAAGTCAGTGATAAATGGAGTCTGGCGTCGATGTTCGCAGCTGAGAAGAACAAGGACATAAGGAGGATCGGTTTCAGTAATATTGTGTATGCATGACACAGACACATAGAGCTGAGATTACCGTGTGAGGTGCCGTGTTTGCCTTGCCCAGACCAGTGTTGATGTGGGGAGAAAAGAATTGAAAGAAGCCGTCGAGGTCAGTCGAGTTTGGGGTGGAGGTAAATGGCAAGACAACTGGGATGGAGGTTCTAATGCAGTCCCACCACAAGCGCGGCGCAAGCACAGAGAAGAAAGTGAGGGAATGAGTGGCGTGACGTATAGAATAGAATAGAGACAAGGGAGAGTCTTGGGAAAGGGTTATCAGACAAGAGCAATAAGAAAAGAGACATATGACTCCCACAGAATGGAAAGGACGAGAGTAAAAAAGACCCCGATCCAGAAAATGACGAACGCGGTAGAAAGGCAGATGAGAAGCCTACCTCAATGTGCCTGGGCTGAGAACGGCCCGCTTGAGCACCTGAAGCACTTCGTATTTTAGAGGACTGGTGCACCAAGTTGAGGACTGTTGCGTTCCAACTGAAGCGCCGACAGCACTAGCGTGGGGGTGTTCAGTAAACCTTAAAGCCTATGGATCTATGGCCAGCAATGTTTGTTTGAATAATCAGTAAATGTTTATCGCGGATGAGATCCCAGACATGGTGTCTTCGGAGGCCTTTCAATGCATCTAGATTGGATGCGAGCATGCATCCTGTTACCACAAGGGCTTCGAGGGTGTCGCTGCAATACTAGAACAAGGACTGTAATTACGATATGCAAGACTAGGTCACGTCGTCGAGTAACATTGCATGCTAAAAACTCGATTGGCCCGGGGTGCACGGTCTAAAAAAGTCCCCCAGTCAAGATAATGAGCTCAACTTTATGGGACGAGCCAATCAGAGTGCCTTACCTGGACGCTTGAGGATATCTTCCCCGGCTGGTCTTGGAGTCTACGACCATTGTGGTTAGACTTGGGGACAGAAAAGAAAATATCATTAGGATGGCCATCATAATGCTGCTGTGAAGACTGTAAAAATCCAGGGAACACGGTTCATTCTCAGAACTGATTATCCCTGGCTCCCCTCTTCCCATCAAAAGAAAGGTCCATCCAATTGTTATACATGGTCTCGAATCTGAACCTTTTCTCTCACATGAGATTTTTCTACTAATGCAATAGCATGCGCCAAGTAAGATACTAAAGGACGGCCCGGAAGTTGCCCTTATTAACAACAGAACAATCCACAAGTTCGTCGGGTAACTGCGTCGTCGATCGCGCCGACGGTCATGTACCGACCGAGCTGTACCTTAGCCTGAAGGGAGCTTCTGACTGAAATCACCCACTTCCCCCTCTATTGGGTCCTTGCGAGGAAGCTACGGCACCTGTGATTTAGCTCCCGGCACCCGAGCAACCTCAAACAGCTAACGCAGGTACTACCGCTTGTGCCTGGTTAGAATAGCAAAACTTGGTCCAGAAACGGAGGTTTGTTTCGAACATCATCATACTCTAGGTATGTTAGTACCTATCTTAGTGGACGTAGGTGCTAGGTTTGTACTAAGTTTATAGGGCAGCGAGGTACTAATGGTACCTACTGAACGCAACAATTGTACCACTTGGCATTGGATCTTGCCCAAGGGTGTTTGCTCACGAGCACTAACCTTTATGTTTCATATCCAGCTCCTTGCTCTTGAGTTGAAAATTCTCCATCACTTGGAATTCCAAGCCTTTTCTTGGGTGCTGTCTTAACATGGCGCACGGCAATGCTCCCTCCTTTGCGTATATGCATATGTATCTGTACTCACTAACTTACCCATATGGATATTCAATACTAATCTAAGGTACTGCGTACATAGTAGATTGCCCAAGCGTCGTTGTCTCAACTTCTCAATGGCGTCGACTCCTTGCACCACGACTTGCTCCCCTGCCAACCTTCAAGGGCATCATTGACCTGCTCCCAACCCAGCGCGGTAGCTTAGCCTCAAGTTGGTCATAACAGCCGGTCGCCCCTTTCCGTGTAAGGATTGGACCCTTCGCGATATTTTTTGCTCCTTGTTGGCGGAGCGCTATTACCAGCTGCTTCGAAATTCGATCGTATCAACGACAATGACACCTACCAAGAAAGGCATCTTCGGATGTGGCAGATCCCACATTAGACGGTAATGAGTGTCGTCTTTGTCGACTTGTCTCCTTTACTCCGTACTGTCTTATTATTACTCATACAAAGCATGCATTGGGGACTTCAATCTTGGATTGTCCATGAGGCGATCCAATGATCCTTACGTACAGCGGAGTACAGTACATACTGTAGTACTGTACCTGCATACGTCTCCGACAGCGGGACCCTTTATTCAAGATTTGCAAATTCCATGGAGCGGAGTGTCTCAATAATGAGACCCTTGCCGAGAATGCCCCCACTGCCCAGCTTATAACCTATCCTATAGACAAGGAAACTTGTAGGTGTTGGTCAATGGTGAACAGCCTAGACATCGCAAAAGCGTTGACCATGAATACAGCGTCTTGTACGCAGGTCTTATCGAACAACACGAGACTCGATGCTACATCAGATCGCAACAGTCCCAAACTTGGATACCAGATGGGAGGCTCCAAATCATACTCAAACAAAATAACGGTGTGAAATTGGAAAGAAACATTCTCACTGGGATGGCGCATTCCGTCAGCAGTCTTCAGCTTTTACCCTGTCCCGATGTTGTGGGAGCAAACTCTATGGCATTTCGACAGGCTCATCCATTATTGGTCTGAACATCAGATACTATAAACTGCAATTTATTTGCCCCTGGCCCGTAGTCTTCCAGTTTGCATGGCTCATCAATAGGCTTCCAGGGACCCTGTCTGTGCCCCTTTCACGGTTCACCGGGGCCCCAATGCTCCATAACTGATAGCGCGGTTGTGGTTGAGCCACAAGCTTTTGGTAAATCGTCGTAGACCTATAGATAGGACTAAACTTTATCACAGAATTACAAACCACTTCTAGCTGCACATCTTGTCACATCGGTAGCACGTTGCTTGAACATCAATGGTGGATAGTGATAGTCCTGCCGATCAGCTGAAAATGCGATTCTTCCGGACTTACTACATATCCCCGACTAACATGTTGTCAAGCCAGTCCAAAGGATAAAAACATGCACACTTGCAAGGGTATTCTCGCTTTACCTATCCTTCCGATGTGACAACCTCGTTCACTTGCTTTCAGGGTTCCACCATCAACGGTTCTTTGACGGCCGTTGCACCCGTCTTAACGAATCGCTCACTTAAGGCTCATCTCGCTCCTGGTACCACGAGGGTCTTCTCCGCCTATCATAAAATCTCGATGGGACGTGGGTTATCACTTTAATTCCCGGTTGAACATCGCACTGGTCTATTCTGTGGAGATAATTTCCTAACTAGTATTTCGCAATGCTCTCTAAAAGCTGACATCTGAGCTCATGCGATTTTTGGCAACTGCATATGCATGATGATTTGTTACCAATGACGATGACTGAACATCGATAATAATGTGCCAGTACCTAATCCCACCACCTCAGATGGTTGTTGAGACAGAATTGGCTGGACCCAGCCCATCTACAACTTGCTACTCCATGAACATGCCAGTCTGGATGACTGCGTCAGACTCGCTAGGATCGTGCCCACTCGAGATCAACATTGCATATGCAGACTCTTTTTCTTTCTCGTTAAAAGTCTGGCCTGGTCTCTTGCTTTTGTCTTTCATGCCTAAGCCACATCAGGTGGAAACCCCTCGCTTGTCTCAATATTCCCAGATGACAACCCCAGTTCAAAGCTCGATAACGAATGGGCAGCTCATGCCTGATGACTTTAAGCTTTGGAATCAATCCTAGAATAGGCATGAATACAGCAAACTTTCTCTTCCAATGAACGAGCTCTCGTGTATGGAGAGCAAACAGTTTAAACATTCCGGGGTTCAGATGAATATGCATATGATGGCCGGCTTGATCGCAAGCTCGTCTTGACAACAGAAATCGTTCTAAGTATGCATTCCATCATAAAGTATGAACAGACGAAGAGCCCAAAACCCCAAGCATTGTTTGACGAACACCTACCCTTGCCCTCGCCTAGGCAGAGTGTCAGTATTAGATTCAATGCCTGTCAAGCGTTCCCTATCACAGTCGGATCACAATTCAATCACAACTGTCACACTTGGAAGCATTTCCACTCCAATCGGATGTCTCATTGTGAGCGCACTTCATGCATGGTCGTATACGTACCCTGCTCAGATTAAGGCGCCAGCAACAACTCCAGAGTACTTATATGCTCCATTGCGGGTCACATGTTGCAGTGCATAATCAGTCGGCCTCGTTGTTGTTGGTAGGTGATTGAATGGGAAAGCCTACGTTTAGGACTTGAGTCTATATCTGTTAAAACAGAGTGTGTCTTCCCCCTTGGATACATCACAGAAGTTCGTTATCATCATTGCTTGAATCATAGGTACAAATGAGTCTCAGAATAAGTTTTCCACGAGTAACACCATAGTCTCATGCGCCAAAACCTGAAAATCGAAAAACAATGCTGTATACTCTTTGACGCATCGTGTCAACCTCCCAATGCTCTCACTCCTCTTCCTACGCTTCCCGTCTCAAAAACTTCCACAACGCCCAGCCCTACGGCTTCTCCTAAGACCCAGGACCATTCAACTCCCCAGAATTCCTTCCACCGCGGTCCATAGAGGCCACCACCTTCGAAGCGCTCCTTTAACCAGGTCTCTGGCCCTTCCCCCCAACGCGTTCGCCGTAGGGAGTCTCGAACCCAGTCCACGGTAGCGGTCGCCAGCTTCAGATGTCGGCCATGACCTGGGACTGATATTCGGAGGCCAGATGGTGTTGAGGATGAGCGTGTAAGGGTTGGGGCGCCTCCACCACCGCCAGCAAGATGAATAGCATTATGGCCACCCACAGCAGAGGCTGTGCCTGATGCAAAGCGTGAGATATGGTGAATTGACGTCAGCGTCGTTCGGTCTTCTGGCCGAATATCGAGAGTACTTTCTGGTGTTGGAGGTGTTGAGCTTGTAAGAAAGCCTGCACGAACAAGCTCGTCGGCCTGTGTGTTTTCCAGTGCACCCTTATACAGTATCTGCGTAGTTGGGTTCTCTCTCAGAAAACCCCTGAATGATTTCCTCGTCTCTTCACGTAGTGAGGCTTTGCCTAGCATCTCATTGTAGTCCGTCATCTCTATCAAGGCTTCACCTCCTCCTCCACGTCTCTCAACTCTCACTCTGCGCACTATGCCATTTATTGCTAATTCTGCAAGTTCCCTTTCAACTTTTCCTGGTGAACTGAGAATAGCATTGAGATGGCCTACGGTAACGAGAGGTGTCGTAGTCGCGCGGTAGTTAAGAATCTCAGCAGTTCGTGTTGAGTTGAAACCTGTTTGAGGCACGGGACTGAACATCCGAGCACGGATGTATCGCATCGCTTGGACGACATCTCGTAATGTAAGTTCTTCCTCCAAAACCTTGGTTAGGCCAATGTCGTTGAGTTTATCATGGAACAGATCATTGTCTTGATGCTTGGACTTGGGTGTCGGTCTTCGCGGAGTTGTGTCAGAACGTTTACGAGAGGGCGGTGATGTCTTTAGAGGTTTGGCAATTCGACCTGGCTTGCCGAGTATAGACCTTATGGTTTGTGGCATGTTGGGCGACTAGGTGTTGAAGGCAGGGAAACTTTGTCAAATATAATATTTGAACAAGTAATTCTTGTTCAATGTCATACGCCCTTTGATTCGGGTGGCGAAATGGTGGAGAACTTGAGGGCTCGACTCCAAACTCTGGTGGAAGGGTCATTTCAAAGGAAGGATCAGGAACCCATCGAAACAAAATTCTAGACAGTCATAAAACAGGAAAACTCAAAGACAGTGACAGTTTCAATATGCAAGTCAAATTGATGCCTATCCAACTGCTGAACTAAAAAAAACCTACACCGATGTGGCTGACTAACGCTTCAAGTTCGTGCTTGGTGATCTTTTAAATCCCCGTCTTGTCAGATCTCGTGGAAGAAACCAATAGCTATTAATTTACACATATTAAGGGCCAATTGAACTCAACCCGCTGTTGTCAATATGTATGAAGTGATAGCACTCATCCTCTCGCTTGTCAGCTTCAGTGATATCCTTAACAGCTCTCTTCCAATTTCTGGTTCCTTCTTCTGGATTCTGTCCCACTGGTCTCGATCCATCAGCCAAACCACACAGTCACGCTCCACGACAGCCGTTGCAGTTCGATCTGTTTCGGAGAAGAAAGGCAGCTCGCCGAGGGTCGTTCCAGCCACGATACTCTCGCAGAGCCATCCCTGAGGAAGATCATACTCAGCACGTACAATACCACGTTCCACGAGGTAGAACCCGTTGGCTGGCTCTCCACGTCGGAACAGAACAGTTCCAGCAGTTATCTCACGCCGAGAAAAGTAAGAGGCTGCTGGAAACCAAAAGTCCTCGTTCTTGTCACTCAAGCCCTGAAAGACCTGGAGCATAAGACGAAGGGGCTCCTTGAAACTTTGCCACTTCTTCGGACGTTGTACTTCCACGCTGCTCAAAGCATCGCGAGCAGCCTCAGCAAGGTGATTACGACGCGGTGAATTGAAAGGTGGATCGAAGGAGGAGAAACCAGATGATTTGTTGGAAGGTACGTCCAGATTCTGCGCTGAATGTGCCGATATACGTCTCAGGGAGTTTATCTCTTCCTGTCTGGCGTACAGAGTCTTCAAAAGTTCATTTTCGCAGCTCTCAAGAGCAGAGTTCAGATTTGGCAGCATCATGACCTCGATACCATCGTTTCCAAGTCCGACAGCTCGTAGGTTGCGACCAAGTTGAGTTTCCGAGTCCACGCCACTCAAAACGAGGACGACATCCTTGTTATCGAGTAAGCGGCTGATGGTGTTGAAAGCCTCACCGGCGGAATAGTCGAGTCCAGTAACGTGCCACATGTCAAGAATCAGGAACTTGATGGGCTGCTTAGTGAATGTGCTGTCCTCCAAGAGGCCCCGAATCTTTGCCTCAACGCTGACGATGGTCCCAAAGAAGAGATAGCCTGTAAGCTTTATGATATAAATCTGTCGGCCGACCTCATGCAGGTAATGATGCTGAGAAGGATTGCGTCGCACAGTGGAGGAAACAATATCTCCAGAGTAGTTTCCACGAATGGCTGACACACGAGAGGTCTGTAGAACCAAGGAAACAAATGCCAATAGTATGCCAACTCCGATACCAACGACAAAGTCATGAATGCCCATGACAAGAACAATTACCACAACAGTCAGATACTCTGCGAGCTTGAGCTTCTTTCGTGGAAGCCACAGAGCTTCAAGCAGTAGCTCGAACCCTAGATCATAGATCAGAGTGCCCACCATCATGACTGGGATGAAGCCAATGAGTGATGGACCAATGACCATGACACCAAACGTTGCTGCGGCCAACATATAACCCGCAAGCCGGCTATTACCTCCAGACCGCATAAAGAAAACTGTGTTTGCATAGACCAAGTAATTTTGAATACTACCAAAACAACCGGATAAGAAGTTGGAGTAGCCATGCAATCTTAGCTCCTTGTCAAGATCAGCATGATCCTCGCCGCAGTTTAGGGCTAAGGCGGGGACGTTGATCGGGACATGCAAAATGCCAAAGAATGTCAATGCAAGCATAGCAGGCACACATTCGATGACTGCATCCCAGCGTACAAGTTTGAACTCTGAAACAAGTGGTTAGCCTGGTAGTGAAAACAGGGAAGAGGGTATTGGACTCACTGTAAAGGGTGTAGAAGTACCACCATGGCTCCCCGGAGGGAGGTCCCTCAAAGATCCAGCCATGGTCGCGTAGTACATCAACGTCCAAAGAATCCAAGGCAAGGACAAAGAAATAGAAGATGAGGGGAATCGCGAGAATAAATAGGGGGAGGAAGAATTTGGATGTGGTCTTAGACTGGCCATAAAAGAGAACAATGGCGAGAACTAAGGGGACAACCCAGAGAGGGACGGTGGCCGGGTCTGACAGCTGTTTGAGAGTGTCGAGGTTGTACTGGAGGCTGCCATCTAGTCGAGCAGAAACCTCGAACCCAGTTGCGATCAGGAACCAACCGACACCTCCAATACAGCCAATGAGAATATGCCTGGGAATAAATCCCACCATGTAACCGACTTTGAATCTTCCCATCAAATAGAAGACGAGACCTGTCATCATGGCGCTGACGGAAAATGACACAATTGTGGTGGCGATCACGGCATCGGGGTTATCTTCTCCAACAATATCAGTGATCTTTGCAGCCATATTATGAAAGAACGGAACCACTTCAATCTAGGAGGATGGTTAGCAGGCATTAATTGACTTAGGGGTGTGACTGACCAGCTCTGAACCAACGGCACCCTTAAAGATACTACCGGATGAAAATGTTATTTGCGAAACAATAGTGCTGACATAGAAAACAGAAATTCCAGCAGATCCCAGGTGAGAGAAAATTGGCTTTCCTAAGGGGAAGAGGATCATTCCTAGGCTTATTAGATGTCATGCATAGACTTTGAACTATAAAACGTACCATATGATAGAGCATCCAAGATATTGAGCAACAGACCAACAGCAACGGCGGGTAGACATGAAGTTGGTGTCACGATCACATTATTCCAAAGCGCATGATGATTCCACTTCTTGGGGTTGATGGCGATGGCCACTCCTTGGGAAACCCTTTCTTCCATCTTATTGCCGACTTCCACAAGACCACTAAACCATGGTCGTTTAGTCTGAGGCTTTTGACCCTCGAGGTCAGAGTATGACCTCCGGCCAGCGGATGTTATCCGAGTGAGCAGAGGGGTCTCCTCCGTAGCATCCTCTGCGTGTGCAACTCGAGGTTGCTCCCCCTCCGGTCGACGTGCGTCACCGTTTGGTTCCTCATCTTCGACTTGTGGTGAGCTTGGCGCAATCGATTGGGGAGGAGACCTCTTCAGGAGGTTTGCCAGTACGGACGGTCCCGCATCTGCGTCAGTATCGTCATCGTGGCCATCTGGAGACGGCGGTTCGGAAACTTCAAGGATTGTTTTGGAGGAGCGGGTGTTGTCGGCCGTAGATGAGTCGTCGATAACCTCTGAGTCAATTGAGTCCTGGTAAGAGACCCTTGCACGTTGGAGAACGGTCGAGCTCTGCTGTGTCTTGGGGTCGGAGAGCAAGTAATTCGCAAGCTCTGCGGTATCCTGCCGAACAGATAAAGCGTTCTGAACACTATCAATTGGTGCTGTTGTAGATGGAGGAATCAGCCGAAAATGCGGGCAGACGAAAGAATGGGATGTGACATACCTAAGCCGTCTCGCACAGAACCATGGATGAAAGATCTGATAGGTTCTCTATGAGCTGCAGAGCTAGAGGACGGTCTTGCAGCAATTGGGACATGGGGACTATGGCCGTGCTGAACAGGAGAAGTTGAAAGCTCGTCGCGTTGCAACTGAGCTTGCTCGCTTTCCGATTGTGAAGCAGCACTCAAAGCCCTTCTCCTCCACGGTGTAAAATTGAGCGGCGACGACATCGTAACGATTTTGGGCGGCTGCAAAGGCACTTATGAGTGCGGGTTGCAGCTCACTTTAGCGCTGTCGCATGAGCGATACACCAGGTCGGTGGTCGACTATCTTTCAATCTTTCTTTTCTTTTCTGCTTCCCCTCCGGAGTCCAAAAACAAGGGAAATTCAAGCAATAGTGAGCGAGACAATAAACATTCCAAGTGAAGCTTTCACGATAAAAAGAGATGGCGAGGATTTCGTAGGGAATGGAGTGACGAATGCCAACCGCAACCCGACGCAACGCAGCGTAGCGCAACTGAATGGCCAGGGCGATCAGAGCGATGTGGGTCGCATCATGACACTATCAAACTTAAGGCTCATACGCCCGCATTGAGTTTTCACAACCAGTCGGTTTATGGGCTATCAGAGGGCAAGAAATGCATGAAAAAACACGCAAAAGTTTAGCTTTGCTGTCACCGGCCAATAAACGAGCGGCTTAAATATGGCATATTTTCCTTAATTTCTCATTATAGTGATGCGCTGATGCCACTAGCATCAGGCTTGATCTTTGCATACAGCAGAAGTACATATGTGTTCTGGAATCCTTGTCATGAGCCATGAACTACATGTCCTGCAGCTTTTTTTTTTCTCTGCATAGGCGAAAGATCCGCTAAGACTGCCCGAGAACCCACTGACAATCGCCACGGCCTAAAACCATGTCAAACTTGATCGTAACGGCCGCCGAGACTCGCCGGACGGGCCGAGTTGGTTAGCGCAAGGGGATGTTGAAGTGAGAAATGATAGGACGCCAATGGTTAGGTAAATCAGGATTCGTGTTTACCCAAGTATCCTCTTGTCAATGAGGATCTATTTCTATTTGTGCATCTGTCTATTACCCAGTCATGATTAAGAGTTTGCAGAGGTATCTACTTTTCATGTTGTTCCAGCTTAGGCATGATCAATAAGAAACTTGAGGCATTGGGCTAAGTGCCTCTTGTCCGTGGAACCAAGTAGATCTTAGGACTTATCACATTTGGTTGTCCTGAGGTTGTGTATATCTCCTCACCAAACATATGATGTCTTAAGGTTCCACCATCACTGCAACTTTGAGGGGCAAGCATTGCGGAAGACATTATCCATCGACATTATTCATTGAAAAGTGATGGAACTAGCCTGGACCAATGTATTGGAAAGTCAATGCCCTCTGTGGCTTGCGTACTACATTAAGCTACGAGTTAACGAATTGATGTTTACGAGAAAAGAACATGAATAAATGCGATCAATTGACATGTGATCTTATTAATATTTATGATGCAGGGTATAATACTAGAAATAATATGCGACCATCAAGCTCCCTATCACTTGTTCAGACCCCGCTTTCTCTCATCCAAGCTTATGCAAATATCCCTGTGCAATGAGTCTCTCGACGTCCCCTTGGCGTACATAAAACTGACTGTTCTTGGTCAACGTTATAGCCCTGATTCCATGGTCAGTTCATCGCATGAGACGCAAGTGATGTTGATATTGCGCAACTCACCCGTACTCTGTTTGGATTTCACCCGCATCCTTGAGTACTCGCACGTCGATGAACAGGTCTCGTGGCGGCTCTAGGCTCCCCGTAAGGTCGATGTCTGTCCATTGCCCCTTGTAGGCTGCCAACAAGTCGCTGTACTGTCTGACATATTCCTCCTCTTGAGGGCTGAGACTACTCTTTGATGCATCACTACCGCCAGCACCGGAAGCACTCGCAGGATCCCGTACTTGTTGCCCAGACAGATCTACCACGTCTGATCCATTCCATACCAATTCTTCAAGCTTGTCTGTCCGTGTCCGGTGGTACGCGAGCAAGCAACGCTTGTTCCTTCGCATCGAAAGGTGATTTACTAGCAAAGTGCAAGCAACATCTTGGTCGGCACTTGGATCAAATGAGCCTTGAAACGGCTCAAGAAGTTCTGCTACATCTTTGTCCAGGTCTCTCACTTCTCGTGTCACCGCTCGGACAATTTCGGTCTGGTAAGGTGGTAGATGGGTCAGATTTTGGGTTCTTTTGGCGTGTTGGACCTGTCGTTTATATGTCAGAGCTATGTCAGGAGCATATTGACACAAGGAATACCAGCTTGTTGCCCAAATCTCCATACATGATGCAGCTAGTCCAGGTCTATGAGCATGTGCGGTGTCCTGTTGGGCTGTTCTCGTGTCTTTCGCATTAATCAAGGGAAGTGATCGAGGATGATCGAGGACTGCCAGACCGAACTATGTTCCAGGTAATGACATCTTCACTTTTGTTTTGAACAGAAGAAATGTTATGTCGCGTTGGTAACGCAAGGTAGGGACAGTTGACCGCGACTCGCGAACTGCATGGACGCGCGACAAGTCGAGTTTTACCCCGCCATAATATGGCTTAAAGCGATACGATTCAGTAGGAAGGTACCCAGGTACTAAGATAGGTGGTTGCAACTTCCATCGAGACCCCTCACATTCCCCTGAGTCAGAGTGTGATAATAGTGGGGTAGGACTTTTTTCTTCTTCTTTTCTCATGAACGTGGATGCTTTATCACATACGAGTGGCTGCAACTTGCGGGGTGAAACATCCTCAAAGCTACTAGTAACGAATATTATACTCAGTCATATTTGTTTTCGTATTCATAATCTATGGTCGGTACGAAGGGGTAGGATTCATGACTTTTCCACCTGTACGTAGCTCATTCGAAGTCATAAGATCCCATTGGTCATAAGTCCTCGCCGTCGTGCCTCATCATAATTTTGACGTAGTTTACGTAGGCTTTTTATAGCTTCTGCATGGCAGCAACGTCAGTGGACTGGACGTAATCCTCAAGCTCCTGGATCTCCTCCTCAAGGTCGGCAACGGAAATCTTCTCGTCCTCAACAACCATGTTAATCTGGAGCTTCTTGACACCGAAGCCCACGGGGACGAGCTTGGAAGCACCCCAGACGAGGCCGTCCTTCTCAATAGCACGGACGGCAGCCTCGAGGGCAACCATATCGGTCTCATCATCTAAGCATCGTTAGCATGGGAATTTTTGAAAGGATGAAGGGGGAAAACATACCCCAAGGCTTGACGTCAAGAGTGACGACGGACTTGGCGATGGTCTTAGGCTTGGCCTCCTTCTTCTTCTTGTACTCAGCAAGACGCTCCTCACGGACGCGGGCGGCCTCCTCATCCTCCTCCTCGTCGCTGCCGAACAGGTCGACATCGTCGTCATCACCTCCATCAGCCTTCTCAGGAGCCTGGGCGGGGTTGATGGTCACCTCTGCGGTCTCAGGGCCGTAGGTGGTGTAGGGAGCAGCAGCATCACCAGGGAGGGTGGCGAACTGGCTCTCGTAGCTAGCAATGTGCTTGTACCATCGAGCGGCGTGGGGGTACTTCTCAGCATCGGGAGCGCTAGAGAGAGCCTTGAAGGTAGCGACATCAGCCTGAGAGGCAGATTGGCTGAGAGAATGTATTAGCATATAATCTCAACTCGTTTTTTAAGAACATCGGGTATTTTGAAAACTGCTCAGAGGTGCACAAGTGCTTGTTGTTTCGTCAAACGGCGGGTCTTGAGTCCGCCTCCGAAACACGGACCAATTTGTCTCATCATAGAAGTTTGAAAAGGGAGAAAGATTGTGCGCGGTTGACAACAGTTCAATACATACCCAACAATGTAAGAGCGGGTGCTCAACCAGCTGTTGAGCACTGATTTCAGGTGTCAGTGTCCATGGTGCGGAAAAGAGAGGCGCAAGAAAACTATGAAGCCAGGGACATACCGGTAAGCCCAGCATCGGAAACGAGATCGGTGAAGCCCATTTTGAAGGATGTGAAAAGTCAAGTCGGAAAGAAGAGAAACGTCGGGTATTTGTAGAGCTGGGAGAGATGTGAGAAGGAAAATGGGTTGTCTGGTCGATGTCCAGGTGGGGTTTATGAGATTTTTCACCTAATCTGCTTTGACTGGGGCTCATCACTGAAGACTAAGAGGGGCGGAAAAAGTAACGGATTAATTCTCTCCGCTAGCCGCCCGCTCTATGTACCAGCGTCATTGAGCTACCTAAGGTGTATGTGGGCCCGAGCTTCCTGTCTTAGGTAACTCCATTCTATATATCACAGCTGGACGACGTAAGAGCTTCTGCCGCCTTGTGAATCAAGTCGTTGTATAACCTTTTCCCAACACACCACAATTTTCTCTCTCCCGGCACACGTCCAAAATTTTCGAACATGCCAATCTCACCAATTATTACCTTCAAAGCGGGCCAGTGCGAGGTTGATGTACGTTTTATCCAGTGCCCAGGAATTAGTAGGAGCATGTACTAACTTCACTTGTCTCCAGGCCTCCTCTAAGCCTTATAAAGTGAAGCCGCAACCTGAGCCGGGCTATATCTACCTATACTCTGAAGATGGTGAGTTTTCAAGTTCGCCCTTGTCAATGCTGCATGGCTAATGACAGAACAGATCTCGTGCATTTTTGCTGGCGCAAGCGAAGCGAACCCCTCGACAACCCCGAACTTGACCTGATCATGGTCCCTGGCGATGGCAGCTTCACTCCTCATGAATATACATCGTCTTCCGAGCCCACCTCCAAGACCAACGGTCGTATCTTCGTCCTCAAGTTTACTTCTTCGTCCCAACGATATCTCTTCTGGCTTCAGTCAAAGCCTCAGGCCGAAGACCGAGATCCTGCCTACTACAGCCCCCGTGATCGCAAGATTGGCGAAATAGTCCATCAACTACTGCAGGGTGAGGAGGTTGATGTAGCTGAGGAATTGTCAGCTCTCCGTAACAACGATAACCGACCCGACGACGAGGATGAGACCATGGAGGACGCCGATACCCACCGTGCACCTCGAGGAAGCGGCAGCGGAGGTGCAGGACCTGACGCTACGGGTGGAGATGTTCGAGAGGAGGGCGAGGGCTCACGAGAGGGCGGAGCTGATGGTGCTAGAGCGTAGGTGATTCCCTTTACATGGTTAAATTGGATGGTATGCTAGCGAGCGATGGGCTTGGCTTGTAGATCACAGATCTGGGACAACAGGTCAACTGTGTAAAACTAGATTTCTTCACTGTGAGAGGAGAATTGGGAACTAGTGTCCTGGCGCTGGATCTGTGGCATCAACTCTAAAATGTGACTGTGCTGACCTTGTTCCAGGGCCTCTTCATCTGCCCCTGATGCCGATGCTGCTGCCGCTGTGAAGAGCTTTTTGGACAGCCTTCGAGGCCCGTCAGGCCTCTCTGGTAGACAGCAGCAGCAAACCACCGACAAGGCATACCCTCATCTCAACCATCTACTTCCCACTTCCATCACAATACCTATGGTTGACTCGGCTACGGAAGAGTTCACAGACGCATTAATCAGCCTTCTCCCTCCTACTGTTATAGTCCTTGCAAGTGGCTCAACAGATTCTGTTGATGGGAAATTGGAGCCGTCAGCTTCGGCTGTGGAGGATGCCAAAGCCTCATTATCCCTGGACGACAAGCGGACGCTGCTGAAGAAGGTTCTGAGAAGCCCCCAGTTCAATCAAGCCCTGGCAAGCCTCACAATGGCCATACGGGATGGTGGTTTGCCAAGCATAGCGGATGCCCTTGGTGTAAAGGTCCAAGATGGAGGATACCTAAGAGGCAGCGGCATGCCTTTGGGTGGTGGCCAAGCTATAGAGGCATTCGTGAACGGCTTTAAGAAGACAGTCGAGGACGAGAAGAAATGAAATGGCGACGCATCCTCGCGAGGTATATTCTCGACTATGTGCTTGGTTTCCCTAATGACACGAAGAAAGAAGCAATACTTGAGATATCTTGAAGCAGGTTAATGCATGGTAGGCAGCATCCAGCATCAAACGAATTTTTGACATTAGACCAGTTGTCCCAATCTCTGTGATTTCATAAGTAAAATAGATCCATGATTTTAACATGGGTTGAAATATGAATTTAACACTCCTACTATTGGGCTATCGATATCAGAGCTATATCTAAGATACAGGTATGTGTCTTTGGGTTAGAACCAAAGCTGCTAAGGTGCCTATAGGTAGGACGGGAGGGTTGGTAAAACAATCCTAATTTTTTCTCGTATTATCCGTAACATGTTAGGCACTATTTACTTAAGGTGGGGCCTGGGTACCCGTCGTTGGCCCCATGAGAATAGCATACCTTACCTAAGGTAGGTAGGTAGGTACCTTAGAGAGACGCATACTGACGTACTGCACTATTCCTCAGGGTAACATTTCGAGCTAGCTCATCAACAATCAAAATCCAACCTACACCTCAAGCTCTTTTTAGTCACTACTTCATTCAAAAGCCACCCTAACGTGCTTGGACGCTCTGGTATTATCACGATGGACGTCTCATTTCCTACGGACCCTCGTGAATTCGACAGCGATGATCGCATATCATTTTCCAAACTTGACCAGAAGTTCATTGCAGTTCACGATGACGGCAACGAGTACGAGTTTGACGCCGATTCCAAGCGATGGGTCCTTGCAGATGAGAATCCACTGGAACCACCAAGGGCTGGCGCATTCAATGACTTTGCAGAATCTGTATCGCATGATACTGTAGATGGTGGAGCCAAAAAACGCAAGAATGAATCGAGCCATGGTTCTGAAGTACGTCCAAACATCGCTTCGCTGTCGAAACCGTCTCAATGTGTGTTTACCGAAAGGTTATTGAAGCTAACTATTGAGTAGACTCCCGAACCCAGTAAACCTTCACGACAAAACAAGAAGCAAAAGGCACCTCAACAACCTAAACAGAATACAGCCATCTATGTCACAGGTTTACCTGTTGATGCAACGGTTGACGAAGTCCACGATCTTTTCTCTCGAAAGGGCGGCGTTATCGCAGAGGAAATTGACAGCGGAGCACCACGGATCAAACTATACACCGACTCAGAGGGCAACTTCAAGGGCGACGCGCTGATTGTCTTCTTCAAGCCCCAGAGCGTAGAGATGGCCATTATGCTTCTCGATGATACAGACTTCAGAATCACTCCCAGTGGCACACGTGAAGGACGGATACGTGTTCAGGCCGCAGACTCGAGTTACAAGAAAGTCAAATACGACCAGGAAGGTGGTGCAGGTGGGGAAGGGGGGGTTGTCACAGCTGAGCGTAAACCACAGAACAAGGATCGTGACAGGCAAAAGATCATCAAGAAGACTCAGAAACTCGATGCGAAGCTGGCAGACTGGGATGACGACGTGCCCTACCCGGGCCAGCCGGAGACAGCGACCAAGTGGGACAAGCTTGTGATTCTTCGGCATATGTTTACGCTGGAAGAGCTTGAGGAGGACCCTGCTGCCCTGCTGGAGATCAAGGAGGACATCCGGGAAGAATGTGCCAAGCTGGGTACAGTGACAAATGTTGTCCTGTTCGACCAAGAGCCGGAAGGCATAGTCTCAGTCAAGTTCAAAGATGCGAGTTCAGCCCGTGCATGTATCAACCTCATGCATGGACGAAGTTTTGATGGTCGAACAGTGGAAGCTTTCCTAGCGACAGGAAAAGAGAAGTTCAAGCAATCGAAGGACGATACGAACCAGGGAGACTCAGATTAGAAGGTCTACGTCCGATGTTGACATTGGAAGAAGATTTTATTGCGTTGTAAGATACCCATTAACTCTGATACTAGAAGCCACATCCTAGGCAATGATTCATTCTCACGATATGAGCATTTCCCTCTTCGCATCCATATGCCAAACTCAATGTAGGCTTACATGGGTTTTGGACAGATTCCCATTTCGAGTTCTTCGGCGACGGTGTACCATATAGCAGCTTCTATAATATTGCAGATGACCTGCAATTCTTCGTCATCTAATGAAAGTCTTGTCAGCCCATTGTTTATGGTTGCAACTTCTTGCCAATTGCCTAGAAGCAAGTCTCACCTCGTGGTGCATAGATCATGACAAAGTCTGGGGAGACGGGGCTCTTGAGGAACCGACTTTTCCAAGCGAGTGGATGCCTCTGACCCCAGCCTTTTTCTAACACCTCCCTGATATCGTCTGGGTGTAAACACATATGCATGGAGTGGTCTGAGTCGTGAACATGGCAGATCTCTCCCTGGCAATTCGTTTGTACTGGGTGCCTGGCAAACAGTGCCAACCCATGCTTCTCTATGCACGACTTCTCGGTGCCAAACTTTTTAGGGCTCCTATTCGCTAACTTGGCCATGGACCAACGGAGAGCTCGGTAGCATACTCGAGATCCGTGCTGATCAAGTTGTCTTTGGGGTGCTATGCCAGCAACAACAGGTCGAGGACCTGCGCGGTATGGGAGACGCTGGCGTCGGAGGATACCTGATGTTGGGAGACGCATAGGGTCAGGCTCTGGGGCCGCAAACGGGTCGCTGAGAGCCCAAATACGGAACCATGATATACGCAGATAGCCGCTGAAAGTGGAGGGCGTGCCACCAGGGCCAAGGTTGAGGAAATTCTGGTAGTCGTTGTGGACGTGCAGCACTATTGGAAATGAAGCAACCAGTACCTCGGCGTGATATGGATCAAGGAAGTGAATAAGCAGAACTAAGATGAGGGACGACAAGAAGATGGTTTTACCATCAAGAGTTACGGAAACAGGCTGCTGGCGAAGAGCATAGGAGATCTTGAGATGTTCCAATTCAGCTTCGCCTTGGAGATCGGGAGGGGGAGAAGACAAGGTCTCGGCTGAAGCGATTGCAATTGATGACATCTTGAGATAAAAGGGCAGAGTAGGCTCTTTCTTTGAGGATGAAGAGGGCCTGTTTGGGACAAATTGGCGACCACAATGCCGCTATGTGGTTGGAGAGCGGGGTGTTGGAGAGCCGTGTGAGTGTGATGTGATATTGATGAGAGCTGTATTTCAACTTATGGAACGATTTATAATGGTCGACCTCTTCCGAATAAAATCGGAGAGTGAAGCACTGCAGTGTTTAAATAAATCGCCTGAGACAACAGCCGAGTCTTACAGGGCAAGGTCAAGTCACGAATTGGAGACGGTGAAAGAAGCGACAAGAGGGGATCGTCATATGATGCTCAGCCAGCGTCGCAACTAACCAACCCAACCCCGACGTTCCGACAGGCGTGTTGGCAGCCACCATAGCAAGCTGCAAAGCAAGCCTTGGATTTGATCGATCTGTTTGGTTAAAACAGTAGTGAATTGATATGCACTGCAGCCGTCGGCGGGGCATGACGTTGAATTGAAGCTACACATTGTTGTGGCTCTGGAATTTCCGACGAATAGGACAACCTTTTATCACTAGCGAGCGGCGTATCAGATCGCAATGAGAAAGGCTAAGACGGCATAGGATTATTTGATTGAGTGATCTGTGAAACTTGACTGTGTCTGGCTACAAGATTGTCAAAGCTATTTTGTGATGGTGGTCAGAATAATATCTTCGCGCTATCTAAACGCCCAGCGACCAGGTTTTTAAGCATTTGCATGGAATTGGACAAGAAAGAAGGATAGTAAGTCGGGTGTTTCCCTGTTCATCTCATTCCTTATCCTTGACTCAGAACTGAAGCTGAGGCACAGCCAGTTTGCACTTATCAATACAATCACACAGGCAATGGGAAACATGCAAAACGAGGTGTCAAATGACCCTGGGAAACTCAATCCATAGAAGGCCTCATATCCAGCATCCAAACAGTCTTTGGCCCGTCAGCGGCTATTTGATTGTCATCCATGCTTGGCGGCACAAGCCGTATCTCGAGCTGACGTCGCAGCTAAGCCCAAGCTGAGCGTTGCTCAGCAACAGCCGGATCCGTAACAAAACAGACCAGCGAATGACGGAGCTCCCATCATGGGTCAATCACAGCTAAGAGCGGTCTAAGGAGCAGCGAGATAACATCTTTTCCCAACTCTCTATACTTTATGTGCCAATATTTTTTTTTTTTTTTTTTGTAATACTCAGGAGTACATATCATTTAAGCAACTTGCTATTTTAAGCATCAACAAGTCACTCTAACTTTGACAATTGAGTATCACAAAGTGCTGAGAAATTGTTCCATCTGGTCGAAAAGGTCAGTACCCTCTGGTCAGTTCTGAGACCTAAGATTCCTCCCTCAATCGCTAACATTCCTCTTCAGAGATATATAATAGTCCCATTATGGGGTTGCTGCCGAATCCACTGCGGCCGCGCGAGCCTCAGCTCCCACTATATCAAAAAGTCAACTCTCCAACGAAGGAGCGATATTCTGACGACGACTATTCAACCGAAGATGAAGATGACTACGAAGACGAGCCATACTCCCCCGAGAGCTCTTCAGCTGGCTCTTCAAGGCATACATCTGGGTCTGCGAGCAGTGGGCTTTTGATGTTGCCCAGTCACCAGAAGAAACCTCTCCCTCTTAGACGAAGGATTGCCAAAGTGTACCCCTACCGAATGCCAAACAAGGTCACTCGCTACTTATTTTGCACTGTCATCACATTCATTATCGTTATGGTCTTGAGTCTTGTACGAGCCAGCCAAGTTGAGAACTGGAAAGTTGCCAACGGTAAGGTTGATAACCGCCCACCGCCACCGCCACCTGCTTGGGAGAAGTTCCCCTTCTTGGAAAGATACTATGGTGGTCTCAAGAGCCTGGTCACTTTCGAAGAGCTAAAGCCGGAATGGCCTCATGTGAAGGATGAGCCTGAGATGCTAAGTGAAGGTAATGACTGGAGCAAGCAAAACGAAATCAAGAGCGACAAGGATACCGACGAAACCGACAGGGCCGCTACCGAAGAAATTGAAGCCCAGGCTCAAGGCGCGAGTCCTACCAAGAAGGAAGCAAGGGACGAAGTTAAGCCAGAGGACGACGTTAAGGCTGAGACAAAAGGTGGTGTCGTGGAGGAAAAGGAGGACAAGCCCCAGGATGATTCCAAGGCCAACAAGAAGAAGCTCCCTAAAAGCAACGACTGGGGCGATTATGCGAACCGAAGCGAGGAGACCGGAAGCAAAGAATGTTTTCTAGATGCTGACGGCACAACACGGGTTCCCCAGCTCCGATACTATAATGGTCGCCCCCAAGGATTCCCTGAGCATGCCATCGGATCCTACGAGACCCTGAACCTGCCCGAGAACATTTGTTTCGACCGTTATGGCCGCTATGGCCCCTATGGGTTTGGCTATTCCTCAAGAAATGGTGGTCTTAGCGTTGGTGAACATGGACAAAAGGAAGGGTCGGATGCTGTCTGGGAGGAGACTCCTCGCGTGGACTATCGACAGATTGACTGGGCTGATGTTCAGCGCCGTTGCTTCAAGGCTAACCAGGCTCGCTTCAAGGAGCTTCCCTCCAAAATCCAGGCTCCTCATGGCTTCTTTGCGTACGAACCTAAGCCTAAGCCACTTCCTACTTCAACTCTGAAGCGCCGCGGTGTTGAGGAGGATAAGTCCAAGGCTGGCAAAGAGACCGCTGCCTCCCAGGTTGAGACGTCAAAACCAAAAACTACTCAACAATCCAAGTCCAAGGCATCACAGGCCGCATACTCAAAGGTTGAGCCTACCGAGGCTTCTGTGTCTCAAACACGTGAGTCGAAGCCTGAGGAATCAAAAGCAGAGAAGTCGCAGTCTGGAAAGCCCCACGAGACCAAACCTAAGGATAACGGGGAGGACGAGAAAATTCAGGAAGAAAGGCCTGGGAATTCGAATAATCCGTCGCCCAAGGCTGCTGGGAGCAGGCTATCACGAACTGCTGTTGTTGTGCGGTGCTGGGACGAGTACAACTGGCGTGAAGATGATATTGCCAACCTTCGATCTCTCATTACTGAGCTCGCTGTGACATCTGGTGGTCGCTATGATATCCATCTCCTAGTTCAAGTCAAGAATGAAGCTGCTCATCCGGTGTGGGCGGACGAAAGAATCTACCACGAGCGCATTGAGGAGGCCATTCCTGAAGAGTTCAGAGGCTTGGTTACGCTGTGGTCCGAGACACAGATGCTCGCTCTTTACCAGGGTATCTACGACCACTTCACTCGTGGTCCTGATCTCCCCGTTCACGGCGTGTACCGCGGTCTGTCCATGGCCATGCAGTACTTTGCCCACAAGCATCCTGAATACGACTACTTCTGGCAATGGGAAATGGATGTGCGCTACACAGGTCACTATTACGATCTCTTTACTAAGCTTGAGAACTGGTCTAAATCACAGCCCCGCAAGGGTCTCTGGGAGCGCAATTCTCGCTTCTATTTCCCCAGTATTCACGGTAGCTGGGAAGACTTCTCACAAATGGCTCGGGTCCAGAGTCAGATGGGTGTCGTAGGCGCTGACAATGTCTGGAAGGGAGTTCCTGGTCTTGAGGGCAAGTCCCCTGACTCTGACACCAAAGGCCACCGCACTGTATGGGGACCCCTTCGTCCTAAGGATGATGATGACTGGTTTGAGCCTGGCAACGATCCTGTTGCTCCTACTTCTTACGAGAAGGATCACTACAAATGGGGCGTTGGAGAAGAGGCCGATTACATTGCGCTTAACCCGATCTTTAATCCTGATGGTACGACTTGGGGTCTCAAGGAGGACATCACAGGCTACAACCGATCGGAGGGACTCCCTCCCCGCCGGGCTAATATCATCACCACTTCGCGTATGTCGCGGCGACTGCTGACAACTATGCACAAAATGACGGCTTTCAAGAAGCAATTCGCCTTCCCTGAGATGTGGCCTGCCACCGTCGCTCTGCAGCATGGCTACAAGGCCGTCGCTGTGCCCCATCCTGTATATGTTGATCGCAACTGGCCTACAGCGTACATGGCACAGGTTTACAATAACGGCCGTGACGGCGCAAGTGGAGGCTCTCGAACCAGCATCTTTGGTGATCGCGAACACAACATGCACGGCCTTTCCTGGTTCTACAATTCGGGTTTTGCACCAAATATGTATCGTCGCTGGCTAGGTCTTCGAGTGAACAATGACGGCGGCGAGGAGTTTGAAGGCACGGAGGATAAGAGCAAAAAAGGTAAGGGAGTTGGCAATATGCGTGGTGGCGAGGGCAGAATGTGTCTGCCTCCTATGCTGCTTCATCCCGTCAAAGATGTTGAGCTGCCTGTTGAAGCCCCCGAGTCTGATGTTGAGGCGGGTAAAGCCCCCGAGTCTGATCCTGGAGCCTGAATGATCTCCTTGCCTTTTTGCATGGAATGGCTTTGAGAGTCAAAACAAGGCGTTGGTTTTGCTTTTCTGGGGGTTTCTTACGGGGTTCATATCGTATCATGTCAGTGATGAAATAGGCCAACGAGATGAATGACTTTGATTTGAGCTACAAGGCATTGTAGTACACAAGACATGTTTTCCAGGATAATTGGTCACAGACTTGCTTGGGCTGAATAGTGAATTTGAAATTTCAAAACTGTGTGCATGTATCGAAGATGATTTGTAAAGTAACATCAAAGCAGTCACGTAGACTGCCCGGGCCCTGTCCTGATCCAGATGCAAGCGACATAGGCTCTTGTCAACGTAAAATGCTATATTACATACTCTCCATATTATCATATTTGCCCAGGTTTGCAATTGCTCTTTTGTATGATTGTTTCGTCCTCCCCGAAGTGCTCCCAAAATAATGCTGCGCCAATCCGTTCTTCACATTTGCGGTTCATCAAACAAACAACATTTCCAAGTATTCCAGTGAGTTGGTCTTTTATCATGCCGTCATGCAACTAAGTCTACCCCTTAAACCACCCGCTTGACCTCGAAGAAACGTCGCAGCCACCAGACCTGGAAGAGAGATTCACCAATGACAACACCAATGACGAACATGTTCCACCACTTGACTCGGCTGTTGGTGCTCTCGGCGGTGTTTCGGTGGGTGCGCTCACGCATCACGATGTATTCTTGTTCGTCCTTGACCTGGGCAAGAAGATCGGACAGCTTCCGAACTGCAGAATGTTGTAAGCTAACTTGGTCATTCCCAGACGGGAGTATGTTCATTTACCTTCACGGTCGAGGGGGTCGGCAGGCATTTCGTGCTCGCTCACGTAGACGATTCCGTGGACGTTGAAGGAGACCTCCTTGGTGTTGGCACCCCAGTTCTCATTTCCGAAGCAGTATATGTATTTGCCATCATGCTTAGCTGTGAATGAATAATCGCCGTTGGAGATACTCTTCTCGTTTGTCTCGTATTGACCAGCAGGGTTGGTGATCTGGCTATAAGTTAATATCCTGATTGTTTGCCTGACTCCCAAAGCCACGTACCCAGAAGTCGATGTCAAGGTTGCCTGCGCTGCCGAATTCACGATCGCCAACCTGGAAAGTGACAGTCATAGTGTCGTCCTTGTGTAGGGACTCGTGAAAGCATTCACGGCCGTGAGCAGGCAGGACGATGTTGTGAGCAGTGACAGCTGAGAAGACAGCAGCTGCCACAAGGGCCTTGGTCGCAGAGACGAAGTACATTATCGGGTATGTACAGATCCGATCGATCGCTATAACTTCAAAGGAGTGTCGTGGGTGTTTGCGATGCTAGAGTGCTCTGATCGTGAGCATTGAATCCCCGTGTTGGAGCTATTGACCAGTGTCCACTAAGTCAAGTATGGAGTTTGGATCGCGACGAATTGACACCTTTTCGCAGCTAATTGGAGGAGCTGCGCTCCTGTTGCGGCTCTCGTCTGGGCAGCCACGGTTTTGCCGAGCTTGTATCTGAGTTCCTGCCAGCTTGCACATTTGTCTGCTTGCCAAAATTCACAAGCCAATCCCATATCCCCAAGCCTAAAGGGGGGAAGTGGGCGGGTGGAGTCTTGCTGTGGCTTGATCAAGCAAGGGCTTAGAGATTACCTTGGTTTGTCGTTTATCTGTCCTTGCGACTTCAAAAAGGGATGAGATGGATCATGGCGGGACCGATTGCGCGGCGTTGAATTGGTGTGATCTGACGTTGAGAGGCAATTCTGGAGACGATATACATTCTCAGGTGGCACTGCAGCACTCAGAGGTTTCAAGCTGAGAAATATGTGAATGGCATATCTTGACACGGGACTGACACAACAAGTGTCGCCATTCACAACTTCTCTTATCAAAGTACCTGAATCGCTTAGAAACGAGTACCCGAGATCAAGGCGACTTCATGTGGCGGTGCAATTGCGTTTGCCCCTCAGCCCTCCCTGTCTGTCCCCTGAGATGTCGTCGAAAATAGGCCTTGGCTCCAGTATTTTCTAGCCATCAACCAGTAATTTCCCCTCTAACGGCATGCTCACCAGCCCGGCCCCAGTAACAAACAGCCCGAGGCCAGAAAAAATAAGAACCTAGCAGCTGGAGCCCAAAAAGAGAGCGATAATGTCTCTCACCCCTCCCCGAGTGATTGTCTTCTCACACCGACAAGTCAAACCACACGACAGCGCCCACCCCCAATCCATCCATATCCATCCATCCATCGCCGCTCGTCGTTTTTTCTGCACCACCACTCCAAGGACCGCCCCACGATCCAGTAAGTTCAGCGTCTTCCTGTCTTTTGCTCGAGTCTGTCTAGATCCCGCTGTTTGCTGCTTGTATATTCCCGATCCTCCTCTCGATGGTCTCTTCAAGAAGCTCCCGTCTCACATTGTCGCCGCCCGATCACCAAATTCGCCGTCATGCTATTCACCCGTTGATCCGCCTCGTGACGGCTCTGAATCAACTATCGACGTACAGCATAGCATAGCTGGTCATAACGGGTGATAGCGGAAGCCTAGAACGGGGGTGCTTACAAGGTTGAAGGACTATCCAGGACTCCGATGATGGTGATGACGGAGTTGTGTTGTTGGATGAGCTCTTGATCGTTGCCTTGATCATTCCCTTAGGTGTCCTTTCGCGATACTCCATAAAGCCGTCCCGCCTCCACCATCACCAAAACATCCAACCTCCTGCTCCTCCCTTGGCTAGACGTCTCCCATATATTGTCTCAGCCTGCCTGTGGCCTTTGTCTCTTCCCTCTTTATCCCATCCCCCTTTTACCCCTCGCCACGTCGTCTTCTTTCAACATCCATCCACGGCATCGCTGACCTTGAGCCTTCGCCTTTAGGACTTCTTTTTCTATACCTAGACACACAGGCCTCGAAGCCGTAAACCGCAATCATGGGTCTCGCCTTCTCAAAGCTCTTCGACCGACTGTGGGGAAAGAAGGAGATGCGAATTCTGATGGTTGGTCTTGATGCCGCCGGTAAAACCACCATCCTCTACAAGCTTAAGCTTGGTGAGATTGTCACCACCATTCCCACTATCGGTATGAGACGCCCTCGAACCTGACAGACCCTTCATGCCGCTGACATAGGGATTTCCTTCTCATCTTACCAGGCTTCAATGTCGAGACTGTAGAGTACAAGAACATTCAATTCACTGTGTGGGATGTCGGTGGTCAGGACAAGATTCGTCCTCTGTGGAGACACTACTTCCAGAACACTCAGGGTATCATCTTCGTCGTTGACTCCAACGATCGCGATCGTATTGTTGAGGCACGAGAGGAGCTCCAGCGCATGCTCAACGAGGACGAGCTTCGCGATGCTATCCTTCTTGTCTTCGCCAACAAGCAGGATCTTCCCGTACGTCACAACCCCACCTCGAAACTTCTCCCAAATCTCCCCTCAATGTGCCATTTACCCGCGGTACCATATACTAACGTTACGCTACCATTAGAACGCCATGAACGCCGCCGAGATCACAGACAAGCTTGGCCTCCACAGCCTGCGACAACGCGCCTGGGTAAGTAATGGGCAATCAACATCTGGCCCCAGATGTTGTCTCTTTGTTCACATGCTGACCTCTTGCTTTCTTCGATCAATAGTACATCCAGTCCACCTGTGCCACCTCCGGTGACGGTCTCTATGAGGGTCTTGAGTGGCTCGCCAACACCCTCCGAAAGGCGGGTCACCAGTAGAAAGATGTCGAGAGGCCTCTCCATAAAAACTCGCTTTTTCTCTCCTGCTTTGCCATATACTCACAAATGGCTCTTTGTCTCGACTCGAGGTTTCGGTTGTAATTTGCAAAGTTATCGGTCAACCAATCGAAGATAAATCCTTGAACCAAAGTCGTGTCTATTCACGTTTTCTGTTTAAGCAACCTCTTTTAACGCTTCCTTCCTCTCTCAATGGTGCTTCACTGTGAGCCTTCTGGTCAACAATATCTGCTTGCCATCGCTAGCATCAGCTCGCTTCCTGAGGACCACAGAACGTACTTTCTCTTTTTTCTTCTTGGAGGAAAAGTCGGGTGATGATGGGAGGCGTCTTATGGGGATCCCCGGGATATTTGTACAGTCGTCAATCGGGCGTTGTTTGCTCTTTGAAAAGAACGCATCCTCGCTGATTTCACAATACTCTCGCAAACCGTGGCGCACTGGTATATCTATCGTTTGTTAATTTCTTTCTTTCCCATGTCACTTCGGGAACATGACCATGATGAGCAACTCAAGTAACGAGGGTTATAAACGAGGCATGAATTTGGGCCACCGCAAGATTGGGCTGTTGTAGAGATTCTATCTGTTTTATTCCAAAACTTTAGTGAAACCGCGAGGCTTAGTTGATTTGAGTGACACACGGTCTATAGTCTTTTGGCTAAGAGGACCAGAGGTTTGTGTCCAGAATGTTGACTTTAATCTTGAACCGAAGACACTTTAGGAGGGCAAACGTATGTGGAACGGATCCATGACAGTCACTGACCAGAGTCAAGACCCTGCCTCCTCGAGGACCACACAAGTCTGCTTTGCATCAAAAAATTTGAGCCACAATGTACCAAACAGAATTAATTCCACCAGGAGTATGAAACATGACATTCTTCAGTGCGTTTTGAGATGTTTTGGTCTCAATTGAGTGGTTATGCATTATTTGGTGTTTAGTTACATTCTATGATGCTATTGCATTTCTGTTATACAAACGGTACGAATTAGACATGAAACACATTAAGTCATTAAAAGAATCATGGATCGTCCTTCATAATCAGGTCATTCAAGCATCCTTAGGCTTGACGATGATATCCAAGCCCTCCTTGTCGTCACGGATATTAACCTCAGCGGTCTCGCCCATTTTCAGCTGTCCTTTGATGATCTGGTCTGCGAGGCCGTTGCCAATCTCGTTGGTAATGAGTCGGTTCAGGGGGCGAGCACCGAACTTGGGGTCGTAACCACGCTCCGCAAGCCAGTCTCTGACATTGTCGGGAACCGAAAGGATAATGCGACGGTCGTCAAGACGCTGCTGGAGCTCCTTAAGGCGAATGTCGACAATATCACGGATAGCGCTGCGGGAGAGACGCTTGAAGACAATGAAAGAGTCGATACGGTTAAGGAATTCAGGTGGGTAAGCCGAGGCGACAACATCCATGACAGCCTTGCGGACTGATGGGTCGATCTCGCCATCGGGTGTCTCACTATAGGGGTGAAGGTGGTTTTGGCCAACAAGTATATCAGCGCCCAAGTTCGATGTCAGAACGATAATTGTGTTCTTGAAATCAACCTTGTGGCCTTGGGCATCGGTGAGGTAGCCCTCATCAAGGACCTGGAGGAGGAGAGCGGAGATATCGCGGTGTGCCTTTTCAAACTCGTCAAAGAGTAGCACAGCATATGGCTTACGACGGACAGCTTCGGTCAGTTGGCCAGCGTCCTCATAGCCGACGTAACCGGACGGTGCACCAATAAGTCGAGAAATGGTGTGTTTTTCTTGGAATTCTGACATGTCAAAGCGAACAACAGCAGATTCGGTCGAGAACAGAAAACCCGCCAATTTCTTGCACAGCTCTGTCTTACCCACACCAGTAGGGCCCAGGAAGAAGAAGGAAGCCAGTGGTTTGTTCTCGCCACTCAAGCCAGCTCGTTGGAGACGGACGGCATTAGACACTGCCTTGATGGCTTCATCTTGGCCCTTGACTGCTTCGCGGAGGGAATCTTCCATATGAACCAATTTCTCTATGTGCCCGGAAGTCAGCTTCGACACAGGGATGCCTGTGATGCGGGAGACGACATTGGCGATATCGTCGGGGCTGACAGAGTCGTGGATCAGAGTATCGCTGGACTTTGCTTCTTTGGCCTCTCCTTCCTTGGGCAACTTCTTCTCGAGGTTGGGAATAACACCAAACCTGAGCTCAGAAGCACGGCCAAAGTTCCCTTCTCTCTGTGCCTGCTCCAGCTCGAACTTGGCTTTGTCGAGGTCTTCTTGGATTTTCTTGACTGATTCGATCTCAGCACGCTCCTTCTCCCAACGCGCATTGAGCTCAGAAATTTCCTCGTTAAGTTTCTTGAGATCACTTTCAAGTTTCTCACGCCTCTCCTTGCTAGCGATATCTGACTCCTTCCTCAAGCTCTCAAGTTCAATCTGGATGGTCATGATCTTGTGGTCAAGGCGCATTATATCTTCGGGCTTGGACTCATGTTGCAGTTTGAGATGACTGGCTGCTTCATCCATGAGGTCAATAGCCTTATCTGGTAAAAATCGATCGGTGATGTAGCGGTTGGACAATGTAGCAGCAGCAACCAAAGCGCCATCTGTAATGCGGACACCATGGTGGACTTCGTACTTGTCTTTGATACCTCGGAGAATACTGATAGTATCCTCCACAGAGGGCTCGCTAACAATGATGGGTTGGAATCGTCGAGCCAGCGCAACGTCCTTCTCGATTTGACGATATTCGTTGAGAGTTGTTGCACCACAGCATTGAAGTTCGCCACGAGCCAAAGCAGGCTTCAGGAGATTTGATGCATCAATCGACCCTTCAGCCTTCCCAAGTCCGAGGAGTGTGTGCAATTCATCAATAAAAAGAATAACTTCTCCTTGAGCTTGTTCCACCTCAGTCAAGACCTTCTTTAACCTCTCTTCAAAGTCTCCTCTGAACTTAGCGCCGGCAATGAGAGAGCCAAGGTCCAGGCTGATGACCCTCTTGTTCTTGATGCTCTCAGGGACGTCACCTCGGACAATACGGAGGGCAAGACCCTCAAGAATTGCTGTCTTTCCAGTACCCGCGTTACCGATCAGGACTGGATTATTCTTGGTTCGCCTTGACAAAATTTGAATGGTTCGCTGAATCTCTGCGTCTCTTCCAATCACTGGATCCAGCTTTCCATCCTTGGCTCGGGCAGTCAAATCGATACCAAATTGTTCCAGAGCAGGCTTCTCTTCTTCGCCACCCATGTTCATCCGGTGAGTGCCACCAGGAGGTTGTGGACGGCCATTGGCATATGACCTGATAGCAAGACTTGGAATCAATCGTAGAGAAGTTGGTCTCAAAGGTTGGGTAGCTAGCACCCGTGTAAGTGGTTGGACGGATCGGGTCCGGGCACTAGCAGCAATGCGCTGTGTTGATGCGACTATTTGCTTGCGTGCTTGCATGTTAGGCACTGTGATAGAAGGCATGTAAAGAGCGTCTAAAGGAAAGATCGTGGATTTCTTCGACATGCGGGAGACCTTTTATTATCTACGACACGAAACTCGGCTACACGCTTCAAGGCGAATGGAGCATATTCTCGCAAGTTCGATCATCCGTCATTGAGAGACGCTAGAGCTGATAAGATAAGTAGAGCCAGCTTGTATCCGATAATCATGTGACTGACTGCGCAAGACAGAAAACTTACGTGATGGCCTAACGCATATATTATGTCACCTAGGACGCGGCTTGTCTAATGAGAAGCAAGGTAAGGAGACCAGGAACACGTTTATTTGCGAACGCAAATCTTCTGGTATGTTCTTCTTTTTCACTCTTCTACCATTCAGGCATAATTAAATCATGTGATGATTGTACATTGTTGGTCCTACAACAACTTCTAAGGCTAAGGTATTTCGTTATTAAGTGGCACGCTAGAAAATTTTGGCAACCACAGCCTGCCCTAAGAAGTTCTACCACGTGACTTTTTCAGTGGGGCTTTTGGCTTAACTTTGATTGGGCAGTTCGCCACACTTTCTAGGCTTCGCCCACAAAGACAATTTACATTTTGGGCCTACACCACCTCAACACCACCGACTTCACTTCCTCTTTTCACCCAACCCCAAGTCAACCAGCCAGGAGAGTCACAATGTCGGCGAAGCCCACGAGCAAGACATTCGGAAAGTCGACCCGAGAGGTTCCTGCCTCTTCGGAGAAGGCTAAGAAGTGGTACCCCGCTGACGACGATGCCGAGAACAAGAAGGTAAGTCTTTGGTGATGATTGCGATGCACTTGCAGCCAGTTGCGTTATGTTTTGGAGTGCGCGGTTTGGATATGGGAACCGAGGAGTTGAGAGAATGAGTTTGGTCCATGGCAATCCGACTGCCATCGCAACAAGAACATACTTTGAACGACGAAAGGCTTCGAATTTCAATGCCATATATATCGAACCCACAGATCTGCAAAGCCTGCGACAAATATCGATTGACGACTGCACTTTCTCTACATATAGCAACTGCCTGCAGCAATCTTCAGCATAACCAAGTGCCAGCCTGCTAACAGCTGAAAATCACAGGTCCGCAAGGCTGTCCGATCTTGGGCCCCTCGCAAGTCCCTCCAGCCCGGCACTGTCCTCATCCTCCTCGCTGGCCGCTTCCGTGGCAAGCGTGTCATTCTCCTGAAGTCCCTCGACCAGGGTGTCCTCCTCGTCACCGGCCCCTTCAAGATCAACGGTGTTCCTCTGCGACGAGTCAACTCCCGATACGTCATCGCTACCTCCTACAAGGTCGACATCTCCGGTCTCGACGAGAAGAAGATCGAGGAGGTCTCTCAGCCCAAGTACTTTACCGCTGAGAAGGCCAAGGAGAAGGCTGGTGAGGAGGCTTTCTTCAAGCAGGGAGAGAAGCCCCAGGTACGATACAACAAGTCCAGAACAGTACTCGCGAAGTATCAGGTCACTGACAGCTCTTTACAGAAGAAGGAGGTCAACAGCAGCCGTGCCGCCGACCAGAAGGCCATCGACAAGGCTCTGATTGCCAACATCAAGAAGGTTGACATGCTGGCTTCTTACCTCTCCAGCTCTTTCAGCTTGAGGAAGGGTGACAAGCCCCACGAGATGGCCTGGTAAACGTGCAATCTTGTGCCGGGGTGATGGGAGTACCGGGGTTGCGACACAACGGGTTGTAGAACGGCAAGGGTCTCCGAAATGGGCTGGTTTGGCCAATTGCATTTGGAAGTCGACGGCATCGGTCCTATTTTGGCGTCTGTAATCAGGTTTTACAGTCAAAAAAACAAACGAGCATACAAAATTCTAGAGGCTTCCGGTCAGAGGCCGATGATGATGAACTTCACTCGGACATCCCATCTCCTGAGTGATAAAAACAACTGGTGTGAGCTAAGAGTTCTCAAATCTGATCTGGTCAAAATGGACATTGATTTATGAATGATTAACAAGATTTCAAATTTTCTGTGTGTTCGTCGGTCTGCGGGTGTGTCAATCCTCTCCGGGGGCAAAGGGTGACTGAGACTCAGATTCATAACATCGAAATGAGGACTATCTCATCTCTTCCTATATCCTTGAATTACCATCCAGTTAATGCAGCCATGATGTTCCAATTTTTTTTTATTTTACAAGTTGCGCTCTACCCAGCTCTCAATCATGCCAGTCAACGAGGCTTCGTAGTGCTTAATCGAAACCTTTCCAGATGCCTCATCCAGAGATGTATTGGCCTGGACGAAGACCTTGCGAGGCTGCTTGTTCTTGAGAACAATGTCACGGACCTTCTTGCCCCAGAATTCAGTGTCAACCGTTGTCATGTGCACGTAAAAGTCAGTACCAGTCTTAACATCGGCGGTCGATTTGTAAATGTGCAACTTCTGGAGATACTTGGCAACAGCTGGCGAATTTGTTAGCTCATGTCCAGTCGTTGGAGATAAATCTTACCATCTCGACCAGCTGTAAGGATCTTGGAGCGATCCAACTTGATGGTCAAATCGGAAAGATCATCCTGTTTGTAATCAAGCTTGCAGAAATCGTCCTCGGCCTCAAGGAAGCACTTGAGGATGGAGAAGCGAGCTTGGCTATGAGCTTGGCCCCATTTCTGGCTCTTGGGATCCCACATCTCAAGGGAAGCAAGTCCAGCTCGGGCCATGGATAGGTAGGAGGCGAAAAGCACATCACCAGCTTCGCCATTGATATCCTCTGAACCATCACCAAATCCGAAAATCTTGAGAACGGGGAACTCGCAGCTCAGGTGCATAGCAACAAGCTCAGCACGGCACTCCTCGTACGAGGCGGCAATGCTACCAAAGACAGAACCCCAAGTCTGCCCGGGCTTGTACCAGGTTGTGATAGGCTTGTTATCCACAGGACTGACGGGAGGTTTCTCCTTATCAAAGTTGTAGGTGCCTGGGGATGTCTCTTGGAGAAGTTTACCGCAACCATGGCCTAACGAATATGAGCAGTAGATTCAAGAGACTCGAGGTAGGTTTACATACCAGTAAGTTCGTGGAGGCCAACTTGAACTTCAAAGGAAGCATCTCGCTGCTTCTTGTAGACCTCAAGATCTTCTTCTCGAATGAAAGGAATCTTCTCATCAGGTGCCTTAGCACTGAGAACATTTCCCAGTGACACATTCTTAAAACCCTCAGTCTGGCGGATATCATCATAGTTGGGGCTGCAAACAATGTCAGCAATTCACTTTCCGCTTGATATCGATTTGTTCCGAGAGCCTACATGTTGATACCAGCAGGAATACCAGAACCTAGACTCAATGTTAGCATGTGTGGATTTGATGAATTCAGTATCACTAGATCACTGACCAGCAAAGGTGAGAACCTCGAGCGATGTGAAGTCGGGAGACAGGAACTTGTCCTTCTCAAACTCCGAGCCCCAAGGCAACAGAGGAATGAGCTTGGGGGCGTTCTTCACAAGCTCTCCAAATGCGCGAGTTCGCTCAACTGGGCAACGGTCAGTGACTGGTCAAACATTGAGCTTGAATAAATCTTACGGTTGACCACTATATGAAAAGTCAGTAACTAATTTCTCGTCCAGGGCGTATATTGATAAGAAGCTTACTAGAGGCAAAGCCTTCCCACTCTCCACGAATACCAGCAGGGTCTCGATAGGTCTCGATGAAGCCAATGTTAGACTCAACCATAGGACCCTTGTCCTTGATCCAGTATCTTTGACTATCCTTGAAGGCCTCCAGTGAGCCGGACTCAAAGGACTTGCTGTAAGCCTCGTGCATCTTCTTCTGGGTTTCGTTCTCCGCATTCTCGGCAGCACCGTTGATGAAAGCTGTGATGTTCTTCATCTCCTCAGCATAGTCACCGTAGACCAGCTTGATTGTCTTGCTCTTGAGAGGTCCATCCTCCACGGTGAACTCGGTCTGCTTGCCAATATCACCTCCTTCACCGGGGATTTCCTTGACAGCTGAAGCGATCAGTATCTCGTAGTTACCCTCTGAGGTCTTGCGAAGTCGGTTGTTCTCGGGCAAAAGACCCTTGGACTCCATCCAGTCAGAAACAGCCTTGATTTCGTCCTTCGTAATGTGCGAAGATTCGGGGTAGTAAGTAGTCATGTGCCCGTCGTCAGGATAGCCAAGGTGCATAATGGCGGGGTTACTAGAGCTGAAGATGCCTCCTTTTGTCGCCTCGTAAAACTTGTTGGCCTCGGGTGAGGTGGAAGCGAGAGCAGCCACGGTCTTCTCCGAGCACCGGGGAATGAACTTGGAGTCGCCGAAGCTCTTGTAGTTGCCATTGTTGCCAAGGAACATAGCAGCGTACTCGAGGAACCGGGTAAGCTCATCTTCTTCGACGCCAGCCTTCTTTGCTAGGGCAGTCCAATCGCCGTTGGCAGACTTGTGGAGAGTCAAGATCAAGTCAAATATTGGCTCAGACTCGGGGGAGATCTGTCGAAGGACAATTCTGGTACCAGCAAAAGCAGCTCTATAATTGTGTGTCAACATAAGCCACACGACCCCTCCCTCATAAGCATTGTTGCCCCTCATTCCAATTTGATCGAGCTTCACAACTTATACACAATCGGTAATAAAACTTACTTGCTGATGAAGTGAGCGTAACGCTTCTGCTTGTCATTCAGGGCATCAAAGTGCTTCTCAATCTCGAGCCTAACCACCGAGGGGGGCTTGTCGGCGAGGTAGTGGACCAGCTCGTTTGGGTTCATGACGATGGCAGAGGTTGAAAACTTGTGAAGGCTCTGGTGGTTGAAAGACTTCGTAAAGCGATGAATGGGTCGTCGCGTCAGGGTAGCTGACTTTAAGGCCGCTGTTCTTAGTGAAGGTAGTCTCTGAAGTATGAGAGACGGTGAGATTAAGTTGGGAGAAGGCATGCCCGTGGCTGTGACTGACGTTTTCAGGTCACGTCGGCCAATGAATCTTTGTTAATCTGGGGACAAACGCAGCTTCCTAAACGTGTCAAGGCGGGCAAGCAGAAAGGCCAGAGCTTATTGCCTATAGCAGCTAGTAAGGCGGTGCACAAAGCCCCATCATAAAACCCAATGAGGGCTCTGTGACGAATTGGATATTTTAGTTTCATGATGTTAGATAAATTTGGAGACATATAGTTGAATTGACCATACCACTGAGAAACGAAGTGTTGATTTCACTGGACGGCTCTACACAGCAGTTGTGCCAATGCCGCCACCCTGTTGCCAACCCGTCATATCCCCAGGGGTCATTTTAACCTTGAATTAATTATCATATGTGGTCGAAAGAAGTGACCAGCATCCATATACCGAAAAGCACTACGTAATGAGGACAATACCTTTCACTTTCAAACATATCAATGTAAGAAAAGCTGGGCTTCGTATTTATCGGCACGTTGCAAAACAGGAAAATAGTTATGATGTGAGTTCATTGAACGTATCAATAAGTGCTTACCCTAGGCCTCAGCACATTTCACCGTTTCTCGCTGGTTCCAATTTGTGGATGAATTTCAATATTCAGCACGGCAACCATAGATGACAAGGTGCTAAACACGAGCTGTTATTGATTTTACCATTGGTGGCTCATCAATACACGATATTAATTTATGACGAGGTTATTTTGAAGCTTCAGCACCTGTGACAGAACTGGAGCTAGTTCCTCTCAAACGAAGCAAGATAGTTGCCGACTCATCACAAGATGAAGCGAACCGAACCGAAGTGTCAAACCGAGAAGCCTTTCAGTTTCACCACCCTGGCTACCACAGAGAGGTGGGCACTAGAACCCTATTTGTGACTTTATGCAGAATCCCTCTCGGATGTTTAATGCCATGAAAGGCTTTATTAATATTGGATCTAAAGACACAGTGCTTTCCGAAAACCGAATCAAATGCATACCCTCTTGGTAGCAATACTGCATAGGCGAGGCAGGACAAATACTCGTTTGAAGAAAAACCCACTGACTATCTATCATGTCTGGTCTAACTATTGCAGAGATACGAATGGGAGGACACAACACGGTTGCGCATGCACTAATGAATGTCCCGATTTGTACGGTCAACAAATCCGGGGTGCTTCCATCGGGCGAACTGCCCCATGCTGATCAACTAACCCTATCAATACATCCAAGAAAGGGTCAATAAAATATCATGTGCCGCCAAACAGTTGCACAATACCAAAATTATCTGAGGATTTAAGCATTCAGCTATTTTAAGCGGTGTGGCGTTACAGGGTCGCAACTCGGCAGAGGATTGAGATGTGAAGCTAGGCCAAGCCTCATCCTGCAAGCAAGCGTTAGTACGATCAACTACATCAGCCGGCGTTGTCAACCGAGCCAACCCTTCGGAATCTAGCAAACCAGCTGGGCGGGACACCAGGGTTGGGGTGACATGGATGGTTGTCTAAGACAATTGTAACTCCTGCCGGGGAAGCTTTTGTGGTTCCCCCGAATTGGACGATGCTAATGTGATTCCTGGAGCAAACAAGATGTGTGACTGATTGCCAATGTTCGCCGGCCGAAATGGGGAAGGATTGATCATGCCGAGTCCCCATTCGTGGTGTTTAAAGATCTGCTGATCGATGAGGGCATTCGCATGTATCCTCTGTCTTGCTCATTGGGCGATATGATCTCTCTATGTTTAGCATAGCGTTCCTATACTCGATCGGAAGAACGTTTCGTATTTTGTCATTTTGTTCGTGACCGAATAATAAAATTGCTAGCTGGAAGATTCTGGCTGCAGTGGTCAAGGCTCTGTGCTTTGAATTGTCGTTCACCAGCTGACCTTCTACCCCCACGCTATTACTCCACACTCAACGCTACTGGCGGTTCTTTCCTTGTGCCTTTTCCGTTCCTTTGCCCTGCCCTGTTTTGGGTAAATCTCTCCTGAGCCGTGACTTGTGATTGGATCAAGAGTCGAGGTCTTGAAAAGTGATACTCAGCCGAAAGAAAGCAAAGCCGTGCATGAATTCCCATGTGGTTGGAAGAAAAGCTATGATTCGGGTTTGGTTTGAATCTTGAATTCAACTCGAGGGCCCTGCTCGGGCGGCTAGTGGGTGAGGTGAGCAACCAGATATCCATCAATACCTGTAAAGCTAGGGTGCCTAAAACCAGCATATATGGGTAGCATGAGTGACGACCGCGCACTCAGTTTAGTGACCTCGCTAGGGGAGGAAAGAAAACTCAGGACTTTGATCCCAAATGAGAAAAAGACTTAGGTAAATTAGCATAACTTTAGGATATATTTGTTAAGCTTAGAATACCCTTTGCTGAGTTTATTTTGACATCCTATATCAACGTCTGATGTTTTCTTGCTCCTCAAGGCCTCGGTCAAATATGGTTGGAATAATAGGGGCCTTTAGGTTACTCGTAAACCACCCCCAATGTAAGAACACTCCTGAGTTTGAACCAGAGTGCCAAAATCAACTGGTCTATGGGCGTACTAAACTATTCTGAACTTATCTAGGTCTTTTTTGTCATTTAGGATGAAGGTCTCAAGTTTTCTCGCCTCCCCTGGACCACCCAGGAAAGAGGACGTTCAAAGTATGATACATGGAGCCCATGGGAATGTTGAGAATGAGGCTCTCAACGGGCGAGTGTTATCAATGAACAATGACATGGGAGGGTGTCCAATTTCCCGGTCGGGAAATTCGGACCAGCACATCGGTACGCCCGATCATCAACCAAGTTTTAAACCCTTCCCTTATATCTCACTGGAATTTGCTTTTAAGATTTACCATGAAACCATTTGCCAAGTTCGGCTCATGTCAGCCGGATAAGTGTTTGAGACTGATCCTCAGCAACACTCGACTTTTGCCGGATTAATCAGCTTGTTCAACGTTATTATCGGATTCGAAAGAATAGAGCCAGACAAATAGAACCCACGACACAGATGATATATAGACCAACTAAGTGACGTTGCATGTCGTTGTATCGTTGGTCGTGCGAGCTGGCACACGTTCGGTTCAGCGGCCAGAGTTTCCAGAATTACCCAACTGCGGAAACTCCGCGCAAGGATTTTTTTCCGGGGGAGCATGATAGATTCGCCCCTGTTCTGCTATTCAAGCTTCTATCCAGGCAATGCAAAGCTGATGATTTGCACTCCATGTATGTATCGTTGCATAGCGCCAAGTGAGATACACAATTTGACTAGATGCGAATTCGCTGGAGCTGTGGTTTTGTAATCCGAACGAACACGAAAAGGAACGTGTAGTGGGCTCGTGACCTCACAAGCCATGCACATATGAACGGGAGAGTGACAGGGGCTGGTTCTGGGTAATGTGAGTTGGATGGAATTTGGGGTTCAAGGAACCATCATCATGTCCCACAGGGAGCGTCATGGGCCAGATCCTCACCAATCTTTTTCCCTTTCCCCTGATAGTCTCAGATTGAACGACATTGCCAGTTCATCTCGAGATCATGCTCCACCGTAATATATCCACTGCCATGCTGTTACTCTCCAACACACAGCTACGTAGATACATAGCACAAATGGGTGAGATCCATTGTAACTGGACAGCCTAATGTAGTCAAGACAGAAAGATGCCTGGTACAGTAGATTCTGGTGACCTTTTTCCGTCCTCAACCAATTAATTGGTCCAGAGCCCTAGTCACCCCCAGACGGCATGCCCTGCGCTCCAAAGCCTGGCCTGGGTTGTGGAGTTGGATCCCTTCCAGCGGGTGACAGTCACCCCGGGCCCATTTCACTACACCCTGCCCCCACGCCACCTGTGGAAGCAAATGTACGTCGGGCTGTGCGAAATAGTGGATGTTGGAAGTTTCGTGCCTACCCCGGGCTTCTCTCCGGGCCCTTTTCCTTGAGCCTGAATTAGGTACATCAGCTATGACTTGTACCGTCATCAACCGTATATAGATCCCTCTGGCCCCCGTGTCTCTCTTTCAATCTGCTCTACTGATTTGCAATTCTTGGCCTTTTCCTATTCACATCTTGATTTACTCAACCGATTCATAGACATTTGACCGTCCCGTTACTACGTCATTATCATTGTCATTCCCATTATCGCTGCCAATCTCACCTCGCTCAACCTTCAGTTATACACCAAACGACAGGCGTCATTAGGGGCTTCTTTAACATCATAAATATTCCTAAAAGATTGGCTTTGTTGGCTCTCTTAATTACTTCATACGAAAATGCTTTCCTACGAACCCACACAAATGTCAATCAAGACTCCCACAAAACCAACTACCATTACTTTGCCGCCCACCACTTCGTCACCAATGACGGTAGCGCCCCCATCAATCAACTCTGCCACCATCAATAGCCACAAAGCCCAGGGACAACAACACATCTGGCTGGTTACGGGCCCTGCCGGCTGTGGAAAGACAACAGTCGCTGGATATTTGGCTCAATCATTAGGCCTGCCCTATATTGAGGGCGATTCGGTATGTAGAACTTTTGCAGAACGCCCCACGTTACGAAAATGCCCCAGCGTCACCACTAACACGGTTTTCTCATTAGTTCCACCCTCCCGCCAATATTGATAAGATGCGAAATGGTATTCCCCTAACTGATGCCGATCGATGGGATTGGCTCACAGCTTTACGGGAAGAATCTATCAAGAGACTGAATTCCGGATCCAATGGAGTCGTCCTTACTTGCTCGGCTCTCAAGCGCAAGTATCGCGATGTCATCCGCGTTGCTGGGTACTACGATCACCGCATTCAGATCCACTTCGTTTTCCTCGACGCTTCTGAGGAGCTTCTTCTCGCCCGTGTCGCTCAACGACAAAATCATTACATGGGTGCCAACATGGTCCATAGCCAATTCGAGACCCTTGAGCGACCTTTGGCCGATGAAAAGGATGTTATCACCATCGACGTCAGCCGGCCCATAGAAGAGGTGGAGCGAGAAGCGCTCAGTAACGTGCTGGAAACAATCACCAAATCTCAAGACAAGCCATGAGCGCTAGACAGCGTTAGAAAACAATGTTCTGTACGCTTTATATCATTTGGTACATATTTACCGGCTTCATCATACACTGCCGACCCGCCATACACAGTCATTTTGGACAATTCAGGCGAGGCCTTATTATCAAGCAGGGAGTCACAGCGTTATGGTTATATATGCATTCAGGATTTCGGAGTTCAAGATCTAAAAGGCGTTTGGAACCAAGAGTCTTGTCATTGCCCAGTACCTATGCACTCGGACAGCTCTCCGATGAGGCGCGACCAGGGAAAAGGAGACTAGCTAGCTTGGTGCAGTCCCCCGCAAAGTGTCAGAGTTGCAGTCACTGTACCGCATGAGCACAACTGGGGCTGCTTGCTTACACGGATAGGCTAAAAAGAAGGGAAGGAAAGGTACTCCCTCATCCCCAGGGTTCTGGGTTTACGCTACGCGCGCATGGGAGCCAAATTTGAGCGAGATGCGAAGTCAGTTTGGAGGGTTGCTATATTATCTACTCCATGTTGGAAGATCCATGATCTGCTTCACTTGTTAGGGCAGAAATACACACAAATGTTCTTGCACTAAACCCATCAGTACTATGCGATGTATGCCGTCCGTTTCCATGAGCCTATGAGGTTTCTTGTAATTTTGTTCGCGAGGAGACATCTGTCCCGGCATTGGCTTCCAGCTATCCTGATGAACATTAAGTCTCCTGCATCATTACAACTCAACACACTTGACCGCGGCTCAGCTCGTCTGATTGAAAATGCCTCTGACCGACAAGCGAGCGAGTGATAGCTCATACAAATACTTGGAATGTAATTGGAAGCTTCGGGTCAGTGTGTTGTCATCATGCACGGTAAAACCCATTCGGCATCTTGGGGCCTGAGCGATTTGCATCACGAGGTTATCAATGCAACGGAATCAGGGTTCTATAGCTTGGGCCAACATCATCACTCTTTATGCAGATTCAGATTGTCTGGATTCTCCGGCCACTCACTCCCTTCGCCTCGCCATTAACAAAAATGAGACCTCAAGATTTAGCCAAACCGGGATCCATTGCCGAGGAACAATGCAATATCACGGCTCAGCAGCGTCTCACCAGCTTTGTATATCCCCTTTCGTGTTCGTAATTTATGAAATTTTGGTAATCTAGATTATATACATTATCGCCCCTCTTATCTATTTCAGATGCATTACCATAAGATCCGGCTCTTCCACTATTTGTCTTACTACCTCAGCGGCTCGCGCCATGGTAGCGCCATCAATAACTCGGTGATCAGCACTCCAGCTGAAGTTGGTGACCTGCTTCTTGACCACATTGTCGTTCTCGTCAAACGCAGGTACTGTGCGCATGCGTCCAATGCCCAGAATGGCCACTTCACGTTCCACAATGACAGGACTGACGTATGTACCACCCACGTTTCCAATATTGGACACTGTAATGGTGCCCCCTTGGAAATCAGCTGGCTTGAGCTTACCCTGGCTGGCCAATGCCTGAAGCCGTGAGAGCTCTGCCGCAATGGATAGGATGTTGAGAGAAGCAACGTTCTTGATCACGGGCACGACAAGCCCTCCGGTGGTGTCCATAGCGATACCAATGTTGTGTTGTGATCGATGGACGAGGCATGGCTTGTTAGTCTTGGTGTCAACATCCACCCTGGCATTGAGCATTGGGTACTGATTCAACGCTAATGAGACAGCCTTAATTATAAAGGGTAGGTATGATAGCTTGGTAGGCTGTCCCTCAACTGTAGGGCCCTTGGCAATAACACGGTTCAATCGCTTCCGAAGCTCCACGAGACTCGAGAAGTCAACCTCGTCCGCGTAGAGAAAGTGTGGGATAGTCAAGGACCTTGTCATAGTCTTGAACATCTGAAGTTGTGTGTTAGAAAGAGGCACAACTGTTTCGGCTTGTACCGAGGTGTCTTGTGGCTTGGAAGACGCAGCAGTTGGAGATACTTGCTGGGCACTATCCTTGGCATCTCTCTCCTTGATAAGTCTGTAGATATCTTCCTTGAGAACCCTGCCATCTCTTCCAGTGCCATCAACATCTGCGATATTCACATTGAGCTCCTTGGAAAGATGTCGCACAGCTGGAGTAGCGATGCTGGCGCATTTGCCCTTCTCCTTGACTGGTGTCTCGACAGGCGCTTCTAGATTCGCTTGCTGCTCTGTTCCGGCCTGAGTCTCTGTAGGTGGTGGTGGAGGCACATCCTCTTTGTCGGCTTGTTGATTTGATAGTGCGTCAACGTCCTCGGCCTTTGCCTCGCCTTCAATATCAATGTCAACAAAGGGTTTGCCGACTTTGGCCATCTCGCCGGCTTCGTAGTGCAGCTTCTTGACCACGCCTGAGAAGCGGCTTGTAATCTCCACAGATGCCTTATCACTTTGGACTTCGCATAGCGGAGAGAACTCTTCGACGCGGGCACCAGGTTCCACGAACCATTGAATGACTTCACATTCGACGATGCCTGGCTTGTGTTAGTCAGACCGGATGACATGGGATAATTCGCATTCACAGGCTTACCTTCCCCAATGTCAGCCAGAACGACAGGTTTGACAGCCATTAATCTTCTGGATTCACTGAACCATCTTTGAGTCTTGGCCATCATAGGAGCTCGAGAGCCCACTGCCATGCTGCCCATGCCTCTGGCCACATGCCATTGCTTCTGTAGCACACGGGATCCTCGTTGAAGAAACATGATTGCTAGCAATTGGGCCTGTAAGGAGGAGAAGAATGTTCAGAGATTGTCAATAGAAGAGCCCGAGTCATCCTCATAAGAGAGAGGAGATGGTAAATATCCATGGCAGTTTAAGCCGAAGGGCTGGCTTCCATCGGCACCGTCCGTGGATAACCGCCAATCCGGGGGAATGACGGCACTGACGAATACTAAGCCCGATCGAACCGCATCTTCGGCTCTATCTCACCCCCCACACTGCCGATACAATGGCCCTGTGCTCCACTGCTCCCGTCAAATGTGGGGACTCTATGGAAACTCAAGTGAATTTTCCAACGCCGGGTCTCAGGTTTGGAGAGCCGCATAGTCCGTCCCCTCCCCTCCCCTGCCAGCCATGATGGCATCACGACGACTCGAGCTGAGCCTCTCCAGCCTCGCTCGCCGACCTCTAACATGTTTCCTTTACGAGGCTCGTCGCCCTTTCACCACTTCGACCATCCGACTAGCGAGGACTGAAAAGCCTGGATCTGGCGCATCGTTGAATCCTCAAGAAAATGTTGCTAAGCCAATTGAGGCTCCGCGAAGTTACGGAAAGCGGCAAGAAGGACACTTCGTACCGAAACCTCTTCCTCGTCCGATCGGAATGCCCCTACCGCCTAAAGCCGGAGAGAACACTGGAATTGATAATCGATCGCTGCGACAGCGACGTGAGGATTTTGTTAATTATGACAAGCACTTGCAACGGCGCAAGGAGCTGTAAGAGCATCATGGCTGGCTGGCAACACACACGCACACACTAACGCTTCTTTGTGCACAGAACTGCAAAGATTTCACGGCCGTACTTTCGAGATTGGGGCAACCTTCAATACCATGAGGGTAAATCCTTCATCGCGCCTCCACGCCTATTCAAGGCCGAGTTGTCACTATTCTTCCCCAACTTTTACGGCGAAACTCTATTGAAGACGGATAAGAACCCACGCGATACTACACCACTCCTTACTGGCAAGGCAACAGTCGTCTCTTTCTTCAGCAGCCGCTGGGCTGAACAGCAAGCTGCGACCTTCACATCTAAGGAGGAAAACCCCGGGCTTCATGAAGTGCTAAATAAGCACCCGGGCACGACACAGATTGTCAACATCAACTATGAAGATAATGCCGGCAAGGCATGGTTGGTGCGTTTCTTTCTGGGTTCATTGCGAAAGCAGTTCCCAGAGAAGGATTGGGACAAATACTTCCTCGTGCGACGAGGCGTTACCGACGACATTCGCGAATCCATCGGTCTACTCAACAGCAAGGTCGGATACGTCTTTCTTGTCGATCAGTATTGCCGGGTTCGGTGGGCGGGCAGCGGAACTGCTCATCCCGTTGAGGCAGAAGGCTTGGCAAAGGGCCTCTCACGTATAGTTGATGAGATGAGGAATGAAGCTACCTTGCCCGCCACTGCCAAGGAGCAACATCCAGGTAAACACCATCTTGAGGTTCCAAAAATGCTGTAATTAGACGCCTTCTAGTAGAGGAAGACGATTGTAACTTTAGACATACTAGACATCCATGGTCCAACCATGATTGTACAATATCAAACACGCTGATACCCCTAAACACCTGTGCATCATACAAAAGCAAGCTCGTCAATTTTACGAGAAGAGGAAGAAGACAATAAAACAGAACGCAACAAAGCCTCCCATGATAATCCCGTCCCTCCTCTTCTTCGCTGATATCCTTCCGATCAGCGTATTGATCCCAGGTACTTGGCTTGCCGCGTGCGTAATCCTCCGATTTATACTCGCCAAGGTTTCACGCTGCAGATTAAAGTTGTCATTAACTGCGTACGCTTGGCTGAGAACACTGTCCGCCATATTGTTGCTGTTGTCGATGCGATTGCGCTCTTCCAGCATGTAATCAGCCTCGGCAGCTTCAGGGTTGTTCTGGCGGTATTCATCGATATCCGAGCGGACATTGGTCAGAAGGTTGGCCCGATCGCGCGCTTGTTGTAGTGTTGAACGCAGGCGCGCCAGATCTCTCTGATGGCCAGTAAGCTTCCTTCGAAGGAGGGACAGGTTGTTCTGTTTTGAAGCGGAGGATGCGAGATTGGGTTCGGAATCAAGAAGTCGAGTGAGCTGGCCGTTGACTGTTTCGCGCTGATGCGATGTTAGTATGTGGTATAGCAGCTTGCCAGCAAACAAGATCAGCGCATACCTTCTCTAGCAATTCTTCCAACTTTCTTTCTGTTTCGCGCTCGTCTTCTGTAGGCTTTGGTGGTACGTTAGAGGCTGTCGAGAACTGCGAATATGTGTGGAACAAGGTCTCTGTCTAAGTTACGACGACGTCAGCTAATAGTCTGGCGCATGGTATTGTTTGATGTACCTGGGTCTCCAACTGTCGAGCTTGTTGTCGAAGCTGGGCCCATCCGGCGACTCCATTCGTTGTCGACATACTGTCTATTAGAATTCTGGCTTCGTCACAATATGGTGATGTATTTCGTATGATCGTCAAACTGTACTGCCCTTCCACCTCACCCATCAACTAACTCCCTGACGACCCTTGTCCGAGGGATGGCAGAATCGGACACCGCCTTATGCTGGATTTGTCCACGTGATACATCACGTGACTATACACGTGCTTTCCCGAAATCAAAATTCTTTGTGCAGGAGGGTGCCCCACTGCCTCAAAGCCCTAAATTTCTGACCTGCGCACGGCAACGATATCGCGACACTGAAAGCTTGAGGCAGATATCTTCCCAACACCTCGTCGACACCACTTCGCATACCACTTCGAAGCTATTCAAGATGGTGAGTACGAATAATCCTCGCCCTCTGTCACGGTAGTTATCGGCCTGTTTTGTCGGCGTCTAGTGCGGCTGTCAAACCATTCGAACTTTTCATCGACCAAAACACACAAAACACATTCACGATTGTTTTTCCACTCTCGAACCTCGGCCATTGTTTCGATATAGCAACACACACAAAACATGAATATGGGAAGGGCAAATTGCTGACAGGTTGCAGTCGTCGGGCAAGGTCAAGGCTGGTGCGCTCTGGGGCAAGAACAAGGATGATTTGACAAAGCAGCTCGCTGAGCTCAAGACCGAGCTTGGTCAACTCCGCATCCAGAAGGTCGCCTCTTCTGGCTCCAAGCTGAACAGGATGTGAGCATTTCTCTCTCTGCAACATTGGTGTTGAAGGAGATCGTAAAATTAATAGCGAAGTATCGCTAATACGTTTCAAACAGTCATGACATCCGCAAGTCGATCGCCCGTGTCCTGACCGTTATCAACGCCAAGCAAAGGGCTCAGCTTCGACTCTTCTATAAGAACAAGAAGTACGCCCCTCTCGACCTCCGACCCAAGCAGACTCGTGCCATTCGCCGCCGACTATCACCTGAGGAGAAGTCCCGCGTCCTCGAGAAGACCAAGAAGCGCACTGTTCACTTCCCTCAGCGCAAGTTCGCCATCAAGGTACGATGATTCGACGCCTTTGGAGGATTAAGGACTCTATATGGCAAAACACTTATTCCGAGAACCAAACACTGACGAAAAAAATGCAGGCTTAAGTTAAAATGCTTGTAGTTTCTGGCGTGACAAGCAACGGGTAGAAAGGAAACGGGGTATGGAGGGCGTGGCGTGCTTTTTCTTTGGACTAAAGGCTTCGAAATTTGCATCGCATGGCTCAGGGAATCTCGGTCTGACTTGTACTTATTTCCCGGCTTGGGGCCTCGATTCGGGACGGCATGTCCACAATGGACTGCCTGGAGAGCCAGTCTTTAAAAACAAAAATGAGGTCATGATGAAGAAGTTCTGAGTGCATCCTTGTGATAGTTGTGACAAGATGTTTGCGTCCATGTAGGAAGAGGTTGTATGCCTTGGACAATCAAAGCCTTATTGCTCTGGCAGAAATCTGAAAGATATACAATTTACCATATTCTCCGGAGACTATACTCCAGATTTTGCGTTAGTTTATGTTAATTCGTCAATTCGATCCAAACTGGCCTGGATCTCTTAGACCTATACTGATAAAATTCTTTTGTACGGGTCGGCCACATTCGGTTGGTCTTTTGAGGCGCCTCGGATCGCTCTAACCCGCGTCACCCCACCATAACCCCAACGACATCTTTCCATCAACGAGGAAAGAAGACACATAGAGGAAACCCAGCTTCTTATTTTTCACCTCATTCGTTCATCTTCACCAAACTGGACACATATGTTGGTCGTTTTGCCTCACTGATCTCATATATGAGTCACTGAAATTGCTTTTCGTAACTGGGCCCCTTGAGTGTATCAAATGCATCGGCGTTCAAGAGAGGATCCAGCAAAGGCAGTGAAGGATAATTTGATCCGATCAAGAATCAAATTCGAGGACCCGCGGATTTACCAATATATTATGTATCGTTAATGTCTCAGTGGAAGAAAGGGGTGGTCTTAATGGCAGGTATTCAACTATTCTCAAGTGCAGAGCTTTCCGAGATTCACGCCTTCAGCCAGTGCTTTCAATGGACAGTATACGGGACGAATCAACAAACTATCAGAGGGCGACAATCAAGATTCAAATACCCGGGTCCCTTCCGACCTCTACCCATTGCCAACGCGATATCATTACACGACACACGACACAGTATGCACCAATTCTAAACTATCAGTACCTGTCGCGCTTGGCCGAACATTCTGGATTATGGTCAATCAAATCGAGAGCTTGATCTTTTTCGTGTTCATTATGGAATCCGGGTATCTATCTACCTTTATGTGAGTCTTCCGCTCACGTCGTAAATATCATGTGGCTCGTCCGGAGCAGCATGGTCCAGGAACGCCAGTTTTCATCACAAATTTCAAAACGGCTTAATTACGAAACCTTCAACGCCAGTACCATTCTCAAAATCCCAAAACGACAGCACCTTTCCTTTTTTTTTTCTTTTTCTTTTAAATGAGATATCCTCAACTCTGGGAAGTTTCAGAGCTGCATCTCATGAGCTTTTGCTAGTCTTGCGGCCGCCATCTTGCAGATGAGTCTGCAGATGCCGACGAAGTTGATCCAGCCGATGAAAGTCTTTGCCGCAGTGCTCACAAACATGGTTACCACGAACATTGTGCGTGCGACGGTGCTTGGATAGATTGGAAGATTCACCAAACCGCTTCCCACAGATTTCGCACTGCAAAGGCTTCTCTCCTGTATGCGTGCGCATATGCATGGCTAAAGAGCGGGTTAGCATTTGGTATTGAGTCAGGAGTTGACATATTTACTAAGAGCACTCTGTTGCTTGAAACGCGCCTCACACCCCGGATGTTCGCACTTCCATGGTTTCTCTCCCGAGTGGGTACGCATGTGCTGCTCCAGGGACTGCTTTGCTGAAAGCATTATGCCGCAAATCTCGCATTTGACTGGTTTATCTATCAGACCAATTAGTACGTTCTGCGAAATGGAACCTGATATTCAATCATATGGTACAACTCACATCCGGTATGCGTCTGCATATGTCGTTCCAGTTTGCTCTTTTGTGAGAATGGACCCGGTCTTATACAAGCGTACCATGTGCAACAAAACCCATTTTCGCCCTTCTGCAGAGTCTTGACATGCTCATTCTTACAGTGGTCCTGGAGTTCTTTATTACTTCCAAACCTTTTGGAACAGAGGACGCCATCTCCCTCACAAAGCCATTGGCAGGTGAAATCGGCTTCTCCTTTTATGGCTTGCTTCTCAGCCAACTCGGTTTTCGGTGTGGGGGATTGTGAAGGCATAGAAAAGGCGCCATTGTGGCTCAGCCCTGGGCCACTGGGACGGCTTGCAAGATTCCCGACGTGTTGGTTGAGATCATCAGTAAAACTAGGTCCGATTTCATGAGAGAAATCGCCAAAGTCATGACCGATCGCGGAGTCAATATCTAGAGGAACACCCTGGCCTGGTTCGACTGGGCTCATTAGGGTATTGACCACGGGTTCAGGCTCTGCCGATGGCGTTGTAACAGACACAGATGCCGGGGTGGTGGAAACGGTGGTGCTCACGCAATGCGAATCGTTGCAGGGGATTGCGGCCTCCTGGCAAGAGGCGTCAAGACATGGCTCAAGGGCAGCACAAGTGGGTTCGAAGCAACAAGCAGCATGGGAGAAGTCAAACTCGTCACAAGAAGCATCGAAGCAACAGTCCACATGATCTCCATCGCCACATTGACTCCAGCATTTGGCGTCGCCGCACGCAGAAGTGCAGTCAACAGAGGTAGCGTTGTTGCATCCCATATGTTGTGTCCACGACATCGGCATGCAATTAGCGACGTTGGCCTGTCCCATCATGTTGGCCCAGGAGGGGGCAACGGCTTGTGGCCAACGATCATAGAGACTGGGCATTGAAAACGCATGGCTTTGGTGTTGGAATTCACCAAACGATGTATGCTGGCTGTCTAATAGTGGCATGTTGAAGTTGTGCTGCAAATTCTCGTTGACGGTCTGAAGAACGGCTGTGGGGTCGATATGCTGGAGATTCTGATCTTGTTGAATGCTATGAGGAGAGTGCATTTGATGCACATGCGACGACTGCTGGTATTCCAGTTGGTTATGATATTGATGCGTCTGCTCAGACTGTCTCCTTCGCTTTTGTCGGTGCGCTGAGACTCTCATTGCCGCAGTGGACAATGTTCTTGCAGGAGAACTGGATATGTTTGATTGGGTACGGCTTTTTGCCCTCGTGGAACGGGCGTTGTTGGCCTGGTCACGACGCTGGGAGATCGTATCAGTGCCGTTCTTAAGATCGAGGCCGATGTCAAGAGCGTTCTTGGTGGCAGCAGTTTTACCATAGTGGTCAAAACAGCGTTGGTCGAGACAAGCGTTCTCAGTGTTATTGCAGGTACCGAGAGAATCGAGACCATGTGTCAGGCATGTATCGTGGCCGAGCAAACTGTCAAAGCCATAGTCGACTTTTTCGGATTCGAAAGAAGTTGGCTGGTTTTGCTGCTGGTGATGATGAGCGAAAGGCGCTGAGTGGTTCATGATTGCATATGTGGAATCACAACAGCAATCGCTCGGGTTGATGACGGCGATTGCTTCTCTCTCTTTTTATCCTTTCGCGCGCGGATGTTTTTGAGTCAAATTTATGATTGAGTTGCTCATCGACGGCATTAGTAGGATAATGCGAAGGCCTGGGCGGCCCTAGTGGGATGTTGCGAACGGCCCAAGAGAATCGATGAGAGTGAGAACCCGGATGGCCAGGCGGCTCAAGGTTGAAGGTGGAGGGGCAGGATATGACACTAAGGCACTTTGTGAACTCCAGTGGGTCATGGTGCGTTTTAGTGGGACCAACTTCCTGGAACAATTATGCTCAGCCAATGAGGATGGAGGGATTGGGAGAGCAATCTATGGTTGCTGCGTATCTACCTAGGGGGGGGAGGAAAGAAAACTCAGGACCTTAATCCTAAATGATAAAAAGACTTAGGTAGCTTAGCATAAGTTCAGGATAAGTTTAGGATACCTTTTGCTGAGTTTATTTTGACACCTTATATCAAGGTCTGATATTTTCTTGCTCCCCGAGGCCTACCAGGTTGCAGAGGCAGTAGGCATTCGTTCGCTTCTATCTTTCCTGAACTAACGAATAGTTTTTAACACTAGATAGGTAAGTCATAATGTACCTGAGGGAATATGTTAGCAAGTGAAAGGCTTACGATTTCTTCCAACCCTACTTTACTTGTAAACAGCCAGTCCTGTCAGCTGGAAGACAAGTCACCAAAGTTGAGCTGGTGAAATGGGTGGGTTTGAGGACAAGGGATGCCAGCCTCGGTCAGTATTTATCCTTCATTTGTTGTACTATGTAAATCCATAGCCGAATTTGTTCAATGCCTCAAAGTCGAGTCAATCACTACATCTTCAGCGTGGGGTTCATGTCTCTTGATCGCCTGCATGCATGGATATGGCCAATGATTATAATATACCAATTTTTGCATCGATGGAATATCGTAGTCTCTGTATAGTACTTTATGTGCAGTTAATACACTTCATCGCTCAAGCATAATTCTCGGTAACTTTTCCGACTAGAGCACTGACGATATGGCCCATACAACTGGCTCAGGGACTTGCATCGGATCGATATCCTCGGATGGCTGGCTCTGGTCTTGCCTTTGCTGCTACGTCTCTTTTTCAGTCGGTCTGTTGATTGTTGATTGTTCACTGTTGTAACTATTGTGGCCTTTTGTTCCGATTTCTCACTATCACCTTGTGTTGATGCACGTCTATGCCCATTAACATAATCATACCCAAGCCGTACGATTTTCTACCAGCAAGTGGTAGCTATATTGAGAACAGAGACTATATATTTCTACTGAATAGCCTACTACCATATGAACCGCATGTGCTGATTGAACACATAGTTGGGGTGATAGACTCAAGTTTTCAGGACAGTTACCCTATGCTTGTCCATTTTGTTGTATTCTCTATCTACCTTAACTATTGACAACGACACCAGCCACTCAGACATACGCTGACATTCCAGACTGGAAATGATATAAAACTTGTTGAGGCTGCTGCATATTGACTGGCGTCTACATTGCACTGGATATATAGGCTTTAAATTAATACAGATAGTGAGTAACCACTTGAGACATTGAGATACAATGGTATACGGGTATAGTTGAAACCCATATGTAATGCCTAGGCTGTGAGCAACGACAGAACTTGCCTTTACGAGTGACCGATTCATATGTTCGCAGCGACCTCCGTCTACTCTTCCCGGTAACACAACTCCCCGCTCCGGGTGCGGCAGATATAGACCCACTTGACCCCGTAATGCTCTCCGTCACTCAAACTTAGGTACGAAGACCTCAGACAGAGATATACCAATGCAAAGCCACTCGAAACCCAATGTGATAACCATCATTATCTGTCAAAGATATATGTAGTCGATGAAATTGGGGCAATTGCATTTGGCTACTGTTACGACTCGCACTACGCAGCAAGACTAACGGTACGTAATCAGAGAATAAGCTAAAAGGCTTATCTTAGGCTATTATATACTGCTTGAGGTGTGTTTCTGAGAGTGTTCTTTTGAGTTAATAGGCCTGACAGCTGATGTTTGCATCGCCCGCCTTACCTCGACGTTGCTCACATACCTCTGAGGCGCATCGCTCCATCCCTCAACCCATCACGATTATCCTTTGCAAGTTCTACATGACCGCAGAGTTGACTACAAGGAGTAACTGACTTCACCACGACTGAATGATCGTCACCAAATATCTTTATACACTGACATTTACCGACACTCAATTGGGGGTATCGCAAACAAAGCTTAACACTTCCTACCCTGTTTCCTTATATGGAAACCCCTCCTGACCTCGGATCTTGGCGTAAAGAAACTCCAGCCTCACGTCTTTCGCTGCCACACAACGCTCTAATTCAATTCATCAAACTTCAATCTGGCAATCTCAGCACACGGCCAGTCTTTTCTTTGCCTTGTCCCCTGTGTTATAGCCCAACAGAAAACAGAAAACATTAAACCCACCGCACCACACCATCGGCAGCCATGGGCAACATCTGCGGAAAGACAGAGCCAGAGGCTTTTTCGCAACCCGGCAGAGTCTTGGGTTCCGCTCCCGCTCCAGCCGCTGGCACAGCGCCGGTTCCAAAAAAGGTCGGAGGCCCGCCAAGGACTTTGGGAAGTGGCCCAGCTGCGGAAGCTTCAGGAGATACGGATGACGCCCGGAGGAAAGCCGCGGAAGCTGCAGAGGTGAGATCGCCCCCTATCGCGTGACTATCATGGTGTTGTTATTGTTATCTTGACTGACTGAGCATTGCAGGCGCGCGCAAAAGCATCCTCAAAGCCAGGTGGAAAGTTGCAGACACAACTAGCAGCGCAGAAGAAACAGACACGTTCAGAAACCCTCAAGGACGCTAGCCAAGAGCAGCTGCGAGCGCGTGAGGCCGATCAAGCAGCTGAAGCACGAAATTGGGCATGATGATTCAGTGTTGACTTCTTAAGAGCAGACAGGTCAGAAGATGGCGCAGAGTAGCTGGTTCACGACAAGGCGGATTAGAAGGCAGCGTCTACACATTGTGATCATTCAATGGCGCCTAGCAGATCCAAGATTTTCGTTCGTGTTCAGTTGAATTCTTATTTCAGAGTATTTTCAAGCAATATTATAGATGTTTTATTTCGAAAACGTTTCAAGTTCAAAAACACTCGGTGAACTCAGCGTTAACCAATGTTCCCCTAGGGCTTTCCACCGAAGTAGGCATGCGACGCCATGATTAACTCCTATTTGTATACAGTTTCGTCTTCAGACTTCCACGTAGCCTCTGCAATGCCGTCCATCAAAGAGCCAGCCCATATAAGTGTAATGAAGGTAGCGGGCTGAAATTCTTCCAGCGAAAGACCTCATATGGTTAGGTAATTGTATATCGTCCACTGGCTGGTGCTCGACTGTCGGCATCTGCAGCAGCTATTGTTCCTTCTCTTAATAGGCGTGTGAGTTCGCTGAGAGCGGATCCAACAACAACCTCGGTATCGCCTTCGATGAGAATATACAGTTTTGGTTCGGCTCCTGCGGGAACCTCTTTGCCTGGTGGGTAAAAGTTGCCCTTTGTTGTGATCGATGTACCTGTAGCTTCTAGGATCTTGGCGACGTTGGTCCGGTTGGTGACAGCCCATCTGGCCTTTTGAGGGAAATCGTTGATTTCCAATGTGGCATGGAACGCACCAGCATCTGGGCCCTTGTTGTCGATGGGCTGACCAGCACGAAGTTGGCCAGCCTTTCCAAGGCGGCTGTTGATGGCGGACACGGCTGAACTGACCTTGTCGAGCGGGTCTTTGGACTTGTCTTTTACTCCACCAGTAATGGTTGCCTGCTGAGTAGGCTTGACTTCTGCGCCTTCAGCCTTTGCTGACTCGCGGGCTTGAACGCCTGATGCTGCTGCGCGGATCGCACTGAGAGCCTTCTCTGCCTTATCATCCTCCTCTTCCTTCTTATCTTCTTTGACCTCCTCCTCCTCGCCCTCGGCCTTGTGGGTCTTGCGCTCGCGGAGACGGGCAGCCTCTCGTTCCTGATCAAGACGATCGAGACCTTTGCCGCCAAAGCCTGATGTATCCTTGGCCTTGCCAGATTTGACCTTTTCACGATGAGCTTTCCTCATCTCGTCGAGCCTTTCTGGCACCGGCTGCCCACTCTGTTCAAGAGCCTTGGCAATGCCGACAGAGCAGTTCTCCTGCTCTGGCGTGACGAATGTGACAGCAACACCAGTATTGCCAGCACGACCAGTTCGGCCAGCACGATGAACATAATCCTCCAAGTGGTTCGGTGCGTCGTAGTTAATAACGAGCTTGAGTTGCTTGACATCAAGACCACGAGCTGCCACCGAAGTAGCGATCAAGATAGGCACTACACCCTTCTTAAAGTCTGAGATGGTAGAATCACGATCAATCTGATCTTTACCTCCATGAATGGACATGCAGGGGTAACCCTTGATCATAAGCTCTTTCAATAAATCGTCGGCCTTTTCTTGACGTTCCACGAAAATGAGGGTGCGGGCATCTTCATCACGGTCGTAGAGCTCTCCAAGCAGTTCGAGAACACGCAGGAACTTGGATGGCTCATCTCGAACTTCAACGATCTGATCAATCTCCTTTGCCACAACACTACGACCGCCCACTGTAACTTCGATAGGATTATTGAGTACCTTCTTGGTCAGCGAGTCGATGATGCGAGGCATCGTAGCCGAGAAGAGGATAGTCTGCCTGTCAGGTCGCATATTTGCGAAGATCTTCATGACCTGAGGTTCGAAACCCATATCGAACATTCGATCGGCTTCATCAAGAACAACATATGTAACTCGCTTGAGATTAGTGACCCGCCCTTGGTTCGCAGCTAGAAGATCGATCATTCGACCAGGTGTACACACAATGATCTCCGCGCCACGCTTGAGTTCAGCAATCTGATCTCGAATGGGCGCTCCACCGTAAGCACAGACAGATCGAAGACCCATCATCTTGAGAAAAGGTTTACAGTCTCGATGAATCTGGACTGCAAGTTCTCGCGTTGGAGTCATAATCAATCCGATAGGCCCATCTGTATCTTTCAGTGGAGGCTGGTCCTTGATGTGTCGGAACATGGGAAGCAAGAAAGCCATTGTCTTTCCCGAGCCAGTCTTCGCCACGCCGATGACATCGCGGCCCGACATGAGAGCAGGAAGAGCCTGCATTTGGATGGGGGTAGGTTTCTCAAAGCCCAAGTTATCAATGACGTCGAGTGTTTGTCGCGTCAGACCACATTGCGCCCATTTCTGAACAGGCTTGGGAACATCCTTTCCGTTGACCTTGATGCCGTCGAGTTCTAGGCGAAGGTCAGCTACCTCGGCCTCTGTGAGTTGGCTGAGTTCAGCTGGCTCGACCCAGAAGTTTTTGCGAATAGGTTCAATTTCGATCTTGCTGTAATCAATCGCTGGAATGTCTTTCTTCTTTCGCTTCGCAGTCATAGCTAGTAAGGCGTTTGCGTCACCCGTGTCCTTCTTATTGAAATCATATTCATCGTCGCTGAAGTAAGCCTCCGGCTCCTGGATCTTTTGCGCTTTGGATGTCCTAGCTGGCTGTTTCACGTCTGTCTGCCTAAGATCAGCCATGAATGCGTCCAGTGGATCAACGTCATCCTCCTCCTCCTCACCAACTTCCATATGTGTGGTGATGTCGGGTTGGGCGGCGTTATTGTTTGACATGGTATCTCCATTGATCTGGGTTTCGGTCGTCTTTGACTCTTCCTCAACCGTATCCATTTGATTCTCTGCCTGTAACCGTCTCTCGTGAGCTGCACGAGCAGCAGCGGCAGCCTCCTCTTCAGTCTCCGCGAAGTTGTCCCCATCAGATTCATCATCATCCTGATCGGCATATGGAGTGTCATCAGCTTCGATGGGCAGGGCAGGAAGCTTAGTAAGTTTTCGTTTAGTAGTGTCTTCTTCATCCAAATCAAGCTTCCGTTTAGTGGGGAGCTTGTCAGTTTCTGCATTATTCTTCACGAATCCAAACCCACTAGCTTTTGTTCGATTCGCAGGGAGAGCTGATGCTAAGACAGGTTTGTCAGTTGAGCTTGAAGGGAGAACCGAAGATGAGAACCTACCGCTGGTAGACGGTTTTACAGGCACTGAGGGCTTGGCAGGGACCGGGAGCTTTTCGGGCTGCCCCCCAAGAGAGCCCAAGGCTGGTTTAACGCCTTCGTGTGTCCGGGAAGCTGCCGATTTCTTTGCGATGGCCTTAGGGTCAAACTTGCCAGAGTATGGGACGACAGGTGAAGCAACAGTCGGCGTTGCAGCTGGCGAAACAGTCGCAGAAACTGATGGAGAAACTGTTTTTGAGGACGTCCCACTCGCTTTCTTGTCCATTTCAGCCAAGAGGTTCCTTGTCTGGCTCGGGTTTACTTCTTTTTGTTTCTGGCTGGCATTCTCTTTCTTCTTCTTCCATGCTTCAAGTTTGGCTAATCGTTCAGCCTTCTTGTCGACGTCCGGCTGTCCAGAATCTGCCTTGGGTGCCTGCAATCGACATCCATTAGCAATACTTTCATGAAAGAGAGACTGCAATCGAACCTCCTCAGTATCGGGTTTCCCACTGCCGCCAAGTGAGTTCTTCTGTGTTCTGCCGTCTTCACGAATGCTGCGAGTAAGGGAGTCAGCCGTACCCTCACGGCGCCCAGGGGTGCGGTTGCGGGATTCGTCTCGCCTTCTCACATCCCGATCACCTTCTCGGCTGTGGTTATGTCGCCTATCGGGTGATCGATTGCGATCATCGTAGCGTTCTCGGGATCTCCTCCGATCTCTTTCGCGGTGGTCTCGTCGTCCACCTCGGTAATAATTGTCGTCGCGCCGGTCTATAGAGCGGTCTCTCCGTCGATAATAACCTCGATCTCGCCCATGGTCTCTATCTCTTTCGCGGTTTCTGGGCTGTTCATGGATAAGATCGTCAGAATAAAACCGGCCATGGTTAGGTGGTTGCCTTCTCACATCTGGACTGCGTGATCTGCTACGTCGCCGATGGTCCCGTCCATCGTTACGCCGATCCCTAGCTCGACGATCATCATTGCGGCGACGGCGAGAACTGTGGGTGCTGCCTGCAGGACTTGGTGAGCGCGAGTCTCTCGGCCGAGCCATTATTGGTGGTCTCGCAGGCTCAGCAGGACACTTCGTTGGTGAGTAGTACTTTGAAACGGAAGACCGAAGCCTAGGCAATGCGCCACAAGCGCGTGATCGTATATTCGCGGCGCAACTTTACACGCCCGTAAGCTTCTCTCAAGCGCGTTGTCCGAGTAATTAGGTGTCGCAGTTTGTCTCTGGATGGATATAGGGAAGGCCGTTGTGTTGATGTGAGAATGAAACTTTAGGTTCATTGGAAGGCTGATGGGTTGAAAGTCTGGGGTTCATTATCCGGGCTTTATCCAACAAAAGACCCACACAGAGGAGCCGCGCTAGTCCCAAACGGATTCTAGGTCAAGCTACCTCGGTTTCATGTTGATTGATTGTGTCAGTCTCATCTCCAACATCTCAAAGTTCAAGGTGACAGTATGGCCGGCCTCGTCGAATATGCAAGTAGCGATGATGAGGAAGAATTACAACAGGTGGAATCTTCTCTATCTGAGAGTAAGGCAAGAAATATCCCATGACTATTCTCCACCACATAGCAACAACTTTGTCTAATTATCACCAGCAAAGAGTGAACACTACAGATAACAAAAAGCAAGATCGAGAAGTAACGGAGAAAACCAATACATCGGGTAAGGAAGGACCTCCTCATTCGCACTCTCCATACGCCTGATTCTGTTTGAAGCCATCTCTGACCTTGCTACTATGTAGCTTCTGAGTATAAGAGTCTGGAAGATGTTCCCATCGCACCAATTCAACAAAATGTTGCGCCCTTGGGACCTTTCCTACCACCCATGGAAGAAGCTGTTGTAGATGATCAAGATCCAGCATCTAGACCTGCTTCACCATACTCGAGCAATCGTGCTCTTCTTCGTGACTTGACGTTACCATCAGCACCTAACCTAAATATTCCACCATCGCCCCCCGGATCACCACCGCCCGGCACAAACGAGAAATTTGAGAAATTCCTTGAGCTCAAGAAGAAGGGAACACACTTCAATGCCAAACTGGAGCAATCAACTGCACTAAAAAATCCCAGTTTGATGGATAAACTGATGAGATTTGTGGAAGTCGATGAGCACAGTCAGTATTCAACTACATTAGCTACAGATTTGTGGAATCCTGCAGCGTTTCCAGAATGGGCGTTCAAGGAGAAGCTACGGAAGAGCCACGACAAATTGCTGAAGCAGAAGGAAGCAGAGAAGACCACTGGTACCAGGACGACCGTTGAATTTGTCCCATCGTCAACATTGGCAGGCCAGGATGCAACGGCGAGAAGTGGGCTTTTAAGAGGCGAGAAACGGAAAAGCAGTTGGAACTACGGATGAAGGCGCCAGGTTACAACATATGATCGCAGCGATAGCTCTTTACCAAGGAACATGACCAGCAGATCACACTCAGGAGATGGAGAGCCGGAAGTTTTCATTCAGAGACCTGTTGGATACAGGATGACTCTAATCAAAGGTATCATTATAACCGCCCGCGCCTTTGGCCAAACCACCACCTCCTGGTAGCTTTACATTAATCGACCCGACGGCGTACATCATCCATCGCCACCAGAATTGCATAATTCATGACCCCTCTGTTGCTTCCATGCATATACTACGTATGGCATGCAGCCCAAATGCCAACGAATACTGCAATTAATCACTCTTGCTTTCGCACTTAACCTCATAGTCGAGGTCCTTCTTCAAAATGGCACCAATGTCGATTTCAACTGTTTGATTTGAACTCGCCAATGCTGCGGCGAAATAGGTAAGGTTTTCACCATGGTTGACGACCGACTTGCCCAGTAACTTGAAGGGGAGGATGCCTGTTTTGCAGTAGGGCTCTTGCTGGACGGCGTTGAGTATAATACTCTGGTTCATGCTGGCGGTGATGTTGACGACGTTGTCACCTGGCTTGAGCACCAAGTTTGGAATCGTCAGGGTGCCGACTTCGATATCTCCAACAAAATTTGTGAAGGTGACGTTGCCCTGAATTCACGATTAGTTTGGCAAATGCATAGATTGTGAATGATAGCTTACATTATCTAGCGTGAACACGGAAGCGTTTGGAATCGTGGTAGTGCCGTTGAAGTTGGGTCCGTCTTTACCACTACCAAAGCCGATGTGGCCATTGTTGACTTCAGTGCCAGCGAAATGGTTAAGACCCTTGAGTTCCAATGTCTTCTTGAAGGTGACGCCGTACTTGCGCGATAGACCGCTTGGCTTCACTTTCGTCTTTCCGTACACGGTGACACGGACTGTCTCATTGTTGTGGAACCAGACGTTGAAACGAGTGAACTCCTCCATGTCGGTGATTGTGACCTGCTGGCTGACATTGACGACCTGGTGTTTGTTGCTGTTGGTCTCTGGCATCTTCACGGTAGCAAACGCCACATGTGCTGGCCAATCCTCGAGATACATATCAGCCTCGAAAGGATCAACCTTGGCATGGATCTTGCCATCGGTTGTGATAGAAGAATCGATTTCCATGAGATAGGCGTCACTCTCGGTGTCAAGGATTCGAACGGATTGGATTTCCAACTTGGCTTCGTTGATTTTACTTTGTGCAATCTTCGGGACAGCGACAAGAATTCTAAGGGGTAAAGTCAGTTCTGCAATGGACACTTGAAGGAACAGCGGCTTGCAACTTACATCACGGGAACCACGATGACAACAATGACGCAGAGAATAATGAGATAAACCCACCAGAAGCGTTTGCAGTGCCTGGCGCAAGTTCGCTTCTTGGACCTGGGGACAGTCCCATTCTCGGTCTGGGTGACTTCGTTCTTTTCCGACATGTTGACCTGATAAGAGGAAAGAAAAGATAATTAAGGGTGTGAAAGGGGTGTTGTAACAAGACAGGACAGGTCCGACGTGGAAGTGAAGAACAAGCCAATCTTCAACATACACCAAAAGGGCGATCAAAAGGGAACAATGGCTGAATTTAAGTATTTCCACCAGGGTTTACCTACTCGGTCGAACTGCCAATCTGTAAACCTTGCGGCGAAACAAGAAGGAAGTAACGACACCCACAAATAATCTATGCAGCCTTCAACCTTGGCGGGACTAGATCACCATGATCCGAGTCCCTTTGCATCTGTACCCGGGCATTGACTGCCCAATCAGGCAAGTGTCCGATGAGCGACACGGCGCTATTCCCCAGGTTTGCCCCGCATGGATTGGGGGTGGAGAGGAAATGCTTCCTTCGATGGAAGGACCCTGGTCAAGCCCTCCTGCTTCTTAGGCTCCTGGTCCGTTATATCCATTGTTCCTCGGCAGCTTGTGAAGCTCCTGGAAGCACCACATGTATATGGGGTCTCTATGTCTATTGTCCGACGTCGCCAAATCGCGGACGATGCCCGGTACGCCCTCCATCTTCTGCTGCATACATACACGCAGGATCGCGGATCGTTCAGACAACCTTGCTCTCTTTCCATAGTTTAACAAAGCTTGTTTGTGAAAGGACCCCTCAGATTGAGGGCAAAGCATGGCATAAACTGGGCCGATTTGACATGGCACATGATACAACACATTGGATAAAAATCAAAGCCTCCTTGAACCCTGCCGCCGCTTTAAACACTGCATTTTTGAACCGCCGTCTGGTGGCAAGGTCTATGTAAAATACTTTTGATTAACAAGTCTTGCTGAGCCGTCCCTAATTGGTTAAGGATTTACGTGGCAGAGGTCGTTGACGTTGAGGAATCTTACTCTGTGCTTCCACGATGAGACACCATGCCAACTGAAAGATGAGCTCAAAGTCAAAAAAGAAATACACAAAAAGGGATGTGCCGAACGTAGAGAAGAGAACTTTGCACGCGACAGGCATAGAATTGAGGTTGCTAATTAAAACCGACGAATCACGAAACAAGAAGCCTGTGCCCTCCTTTCACAATTCAACGATCAACATAAGCAGCAAGCAGACTAGGCCCAACTGGGTCGAACAGAAGTTGGAATGTTCGTCCAACGGAAATTCATCATCATTGACGGTCGGGATTGTCTGTCACACATCGTTGATAGGTCGTAACACCCCTCTTCCTTCATTGCACCAAATATTTAAAGTTGTTCAGTGGCTTGTCATGACAGCCAACCAATTTATTCTGATTGTCATGAATGACACGATATACCACGTTAGAAAGCGGCACCTGAGCTTCGGAGTGGCTCCAAGAGAAGCAAACGGCGCAGAGGGGTTCAGCTCAGTTATCCCATGTGCCCTCTGGAAGGGCCGGCTGTGACACACCATCTCGGCCGGGCATCCTCTCATGGTATGGTTGGTTTCCAAGTTTTCTAAGTCAAGGGCGTGACTTGATTTGCTGGCCCTTGTCCCTGCATTGTCGCCACAAATTACCTCTGGTTTGCCTTTGTGGGATCTATTTATTATTTCCGCCATGACTGCAGAGCAAGATAAATTGATTAACAGAGAACTGATCGGTACTTTGTCTCTGCAGAGAATTGCGTTTTTTCCCCCATGACATGTTCTTCCCGAAACACCTAACAGACTCTGGTTTGATACTTATGCGTTCACGCATCGCCAGGCAACCCTTGAAACCAATTCCGACTGCGCCGCATGATGCCTCCTCGGCACAGCTAACAATTACGGCCAGCCCTTTGTACAGTATCGTATCATTCTCCTCATTTCCCCTCCATTACTCAATTTTAGCTTTCAGATCTTATTGCTTTTACCTCCGAAGCGGACCACGATCCTCCCTGCAAGATTAGATAGTATAGATAGTGAAATCAAAACTTAAGCATTTTTATCTTGAACCACTATCGTAAAATATCTACTTGCAGTGAAAACATCACAATTTCTTACTGAAACTCATTTGTTTAGAATGATGCTTTCGAAATGTATTAATACTGCGGAAAAGGTTTGAAGGATTTCATTAGAGAGATTCTGATGTCTCACTTTTCCCTATTCCGCGATGTTACCCAGAGGCGACGGTGTTGGCCAGCCCACCATATTACCAAAGCCGTCTTCCCCGAGAGCTCCCGCTGTTGCCGCTTCGATTAGGGAAACAGGGCTCCCTGGTAATTGCAGTGGAGACTAAAGCATATTTAGTATCCAAGCCGAGGCTGCATCTGGCATATGAAGATATCGCCTGCTGCTGCTTCATACTTTACAGCTTAGACTTTGTCCACAAGCCTTGACGGTCCAGCCCTGAATCTCCATCGTAGATATCTCGTTCCACCTGTCGAGCATTGACCTGCCAAGCGAGTTAGTCGAGATCGCCAACCATGGGGAGCCAAGTCTGGGGAAAAGATGGGGAAATCTCACGAATTTAGGTCCGAGCTCCGAGATATTCTTGGCTCCGAGTAATCGCATACATGTTGCTGTCTCTGCCTCGAGGACTGTTTTGCATGTGTTAGCCGGGGCTCGGGCATTCTCAAAATCACAGGCTCAGCTTACTCTCGAGCGTTCTCTCGACGCCGGCTTGGCCACCAGCGCCAAGTCCAAAAAGAGCACCTCGTCCAATACCGACTCCGCTGGCTCCCAGACATAATGCTTTTACAACATCTGTTCCTCGCTTGATGCCTCCATCAACCCATATTTGGACCTTGCTCATAATCTCAGGGCAGTATTTGCGGATTTCGAGAAGCGTGTGTATAGCTGGAGGGGCTGTGTCGACAGCACGACCGCCATGGTTTGATAAGATGATGGCCTTTACTTGAGGAGCATATTTTGCTGCGAGATAAGCATCCTCATGAGTCTGCAGACCCTTGAGAACAATGGGTAGATCTGTGTGAGCAGCTAGCCAGGGAAGAGTTGTCTTCCAAGTCAAGTCGGCCGCTGTGCCAAAAAACAGCTGTTGACCAACACCTCCAGCACCGGGCTTGCTCTCACCACTGGCGGGGCTGGGTTCAGAGTAATCAAAATTTTGCTTCTCATCCAGCTCGCGTTTACCAGGAACAGGCGCATCAAGGGTCAGGCAGATAAATTTGTAGTAATCTCGCATAGAGTTGATGCGCTTGAGCATCGCCTCGCTTTTCTCTCGCTGGTTCTGGACGTAGAGTTGCCAACCAAAGGTTTGACCTGGCTTTGCCCCCTCAATGATTTGCTCAGGAGTCATCGACGCGTTGTTCGACACAATCTGCATGGCCCCGAATCGAGAGCATGCCTTAGCAATGCCTTGTTCTCCATCGGGATGAGCTAGGCGGGCCATAGCAGCGGGGGCGACAAATATTGGTAGTCCGACTCTGTTGCCAATCAATGTGGTTGACAGATCGCAAGCTGTACAATCAACAAATACGCGTGGCCTAAGAAGTATATTTTTATAGACATAATTGTTGTATGTTTTTGAAAATAGATCGTCGGCAGCTGAGAAGTAGTATGCCCAAGCCTTTTTCGAAATGCGCTTGGTAGCCTCCTCCTCGATCTCATCAAGATTCATGAGTGATGCCATTGGTGGCGGCTGGTTATCTCGGGACTGTGTGGTGGTGTTTTCGCCGGTCGATTGGGAGTTAGTGAGTGTTTCAGGATTCACTTCACCGAGGATATTCTCAGGTTTGAGGTTCTCCTCGAGGGTCCCCGGTGGGTGAACGGGATCATATTCATCGGTGGCATCCTTTCCCGCGAGCTTCAGGATGATCTTCTTACCACCGGGGTGCGATGGAAGAAACTCAGTCACATCGTAGACTTTGCCATAGAGAATGACCCAGCAACTCTCCGGGGTGTTGTGTTTGGCCACTATGGCGAGTATGTCAGTTATTGCGCCTTCTGTAAACTCCAACCGGCGCTGTTCATACCTTCAGCCGCGTCGAAAACCTTGACCATGCTGTATATGTGCAGAGTTGAGTCAATTGAGTTGCAGGAGGAAAGATGTGGCGCGAAACGGTCTATTAAAACGTCGAGGCCAGTTTGACTGATCTACAGACTCGGCAGATACTCTCCCGCCTCCAATTGGGCTCTCAGAATTGGGGGTTTCCTTGGGGGTGGTTTATGGGAGGTAGATGTTATGACAATATAATTGAAACGAAAATGCGACTAAATGCCCAAGAGAAATAAATGAGTCGGCTTCGACTCACAAGGACGCTTTCATGAGCAAGGATTCAATTTACATGGAGATATTCATTCTTCAGTCTCATCATGGCGCGCATTACAAGGCTGTGTACAATTACGTTATCCGCCATTTGGTCGGACTGGATCCCGATCATGACCGGCGACCTTGGCCGAAAAACTATGGAACGGCATGTTGGGTCTTTATGATAGGGCGCCTAACACATTGGTTTCACTGGTAAGAGCCCCGCTAGGTAAAGGTACAGAGCCCTGAGAGCCATCATGACAACCCAACGCCACAAACCTAGCTGCATGCACGCCACAACCGATGAGGTCAATTTTGCGCTAACGATTTATTACGACATCCATCGGGAAAGCGCCTTCCAAAGCTATACTTGCCAGGAACGACCATCTTATTTTTTATCAGTAAAATTTCCCGTCTCAGATATTCATTTCAGTGCATTCCTACATACCTTCTTTCTCTATAACTTTGTTCTTTAATGCCATAGAGTATGCGACTCTCTGTTTCTTCTCCCGTCGTGCGCGACGTTTCTCGGCTTTGTGTCCGGTGTCAACTCCGAGCTCGCCGAGCTTCAACTCTTGTGCCATCGCATCGACCATCTGTCACAGAGACGCCCACACGACATCATGTAGCTCTCACAGTGGCGGTTCGGAACCCAACTGCGAACAGAGCTCATGCCCGCGCCGTATCTAGTGCCGCGCAGCCCGAGCAAGAACCGGTCTCGTCCAGTGCACCACCCTCGACACACTATGACCTGTTCCCCGAGACGCTTCCCGATGGCCCTCCTCCAGTAGGACACTTTCCTATCGATACTCGCGCTTTGCGCCGTGAGTTTCTCCGTCTGCAAGCTCGGGCTCATCCGGATATGCATCCTGCTCAGGACAAAGCTCGTGCTGAGGCCATGTCAGCACGCATAAATGAGGCTTATAAGACGCTTTCTAACCCTCTCCTGCGAGCACAATATCTACTCTCTCTTCGAGGCGTCGACGTCGCCAACGATGAGACCCTCAAGGTAAAAGAGCCAGAACTATTAATGCTTGTGCTTGAGGCGCGCGAGGAGATTGAGGATGCCGAGCACGAAGAGGATCTAGACGAACCTCGTGCCGCGAACGATGCACGGATTGCGGAGAGCGAACAGGTGCTCGAGCGCGCGTTTCAGCATGATGATATCGAGGCTGCGAAACATGAGGCTGTACGTCTGCGCTATTGGGTCAATATCAAGGAAAGTTTGGATAACTGGGAGAAGGGCCATCATGTTGTACTACAGCATTAAATAGACAGAAACGAAAAAGTCATGGTGGTATTGCTTGGGTACCACCCAGCTTCTTGATATGATAAGATAAATATGTGACCAGACTTGTTCAATGTATCATGAGCGCTGCTTTGAACATACTTGCATGGTTTCAATTGGCGATAGCATCTCACAATGGGAGCGGATTCAGACCTGGAGCTTTCTCTTGGAGTTGTGTATCAAGCAAGCTTTTTGCATTCGACTAGGCAGTGGATTGCTTTTCATCAATCTTAGATCGAAGATATACAACATGATGCAGGGATTCAGGCGTTTTCCTTGTCCTGCAACCTCGAGATGACCGATAATCTCGAAGGCCCAGGCGAGTTGCCTGGCACTGAGTTCACTGTACTTGTGACCTTCGTATATCATTGTTTGAATATCTCCCTAAGGTGAGATGGTAGATCGCGATTTCCTACTGAAATCAATGGCCGGAATACAAGAACTAACTTTAGCTCAAAGCTAATCTTCATCCTCAATAGTAATTATTGTTATTTGTTGGTACAGGTAGTAACAACTTTATCATGATTCGACTTTCATCATATATCCAAGCGCTAAGGGTTCCCACTTATGCGCCAGCAAATTATATAGTATACCCATCATATCCCATACACTCATACGCCTATGCAATACACACGCCTCCAAGTACACGAGCTTATTTTTGGTAGGCTGGCAGCTGCTCTCCATCGACATGCCTCGAAGTCCCAGAAGGTCCCGCACTAGATCCGTAACCTGCAAAATCATCATAATCATCCACCACTGGGGCACTTGGTGCGCTTGCTTCCGCATCAGCTTCCATCTCCCTCGATGGGCCTTCGTCTGCTCGTCGTTGCATATCCTCGGGAACGTCTGGCGGGGCACTGGCTTCGTTCAAAAGCCGTTGACGTTCGAGTTCCTGTTTGTCTTCAACAACCCCTGGGAGGAGCACTGTTGGCAAGTCAACATCGTCTTCTAAAGGGGCCGAAGGTCCCGCATCAGGAGCACTTGGAGCGTCGGGAGCATTTGGAACAAAGCCACCACCGAGATCAGGAACTCGGGGCGTATCCTCTGCATCATATATATCTTCGTCATCGTGACTTGTTGATGGGCCCGCTTCCGGCGGTTGACTTGGTAGAAGTCGTGTTTCTGCTTGCCTAATCCTCTCCTTCTCGGAAAGATTGTTCTGGTTAAGTATTTCAGGAGGTGGGATGTATGAAGGCGCGGCAGGAGAGGGAACAGGGCCGTTTGAATTTGACCCACCAACGTCTCGAGGCTGGAGCGACGGGTGTTGCACCGGGACCACTCGTGAATATGGCTGTGGAGGATGAGAAGGGATCGTTGGCAGTCGGCTTCCATTGGCCTGTGATGGAAAATAACCACCAGGCGAGAGTGGCGTGCTGCTCGAGTATGGCTCAAGTGGAGGATCGGCATAATTTGGTTCTTGGCCTATCACCTCTTCTTCATCGCTTTCAAGAATCTGTACGCTTCGCGAAGTGGGCGAAGCTCTCGACTTTTTCTTCCCGCGAGATGAATCAGTTGTGCCAACGACTGTTTCCATCGACACCGCGATCACGCCCTTTTCATGGCGCATCTGAGAAGTGTCTGCAATATTAGCACCTCTTCTTGGCCCATATGTATGATTGTCTACACTTCCATGGCCATAAGATCCGAATCTGGTTGGGCCAGTTTGCATTTGATTTGACAGTCTCCCGCCGAGGTCAACAACTACCTCAACCACATACTTGAAGCTGATCATCTCTCCAGGTACACCTTTTATTGTCGGAAAGGAGTCGTCAGGTAGCTTAACGGTAACAGTGACCGACGTTTGCATGGTGTTAGGGTCGATGATTAGGGGTGCTATGTTCTGGTCAAGATCCTTACGGAATATGCTTGTAGAACTCGAAGATGTCAACGAAAGACCACCCAAACCAGTCCGAGATCGCGGAAACACATCCTCCTTATCAATGCGAGCCACATCGTCACGACTTAAACTCTCGTCAAACAGAGCACGCGGTGGGTTGCTATCGATTTTGCCTTGTCTGAGGAGTGTTACAATCACACCAGTCATGCTCTTCACCCTTTTAGTATGTTGAACCGTGACCCGCACGGAGACAGCATCACCCGGCAAGCAACCACCCTTAAGCAGCTCGACTGTCGCGGTAATTGTCTTTTTATCAACTGCTTGTTGCTTAGCCGATGTGAGTGTCCCTACCTGGGACAGTGCGGCTTCCGGCCTACTCAAGCTTGTGCTGTTGCTGACGCCACTTTCGCCGCTGATTTCGCTTCGCATATCGCTTTGTATTGGACTTCTTGGATTCGTCACCTGCTCACGAAGGTCTTCCGTTGGTGTTTCTAAAGGATCTTGCTCCGAATTGAATTCGTTGATCTCGGAAGGAGCTGCAGTTGATTTGTCCATCACCATGGACTTTCTCCTACGATTTCGTTTCGATATCGGTTCTAAGAAGATGGTGCGCGGCCGAGGGACGGGCAGCAGTCCAACATCCACATTCTCTACTAACATAACTTTTCGCTCGCATGATGATGTTGGGGCAATCGATGTTGGCCGAGTCAGCGTGGCAGTTACCATATATGAAACGGTCCCCCGCTCGAACTGCATAGTAAATTAGTGATAAGGGAATAATTGAGGAAAGCAGTACACCTACGTCAATACTGCTTGGAAGCCCTTTGTCAGGAAACAGTAGGTCGAAACCAAACTCGTATCTGCCAGGTTCCAGCCTCCCCTCGCCGCTTAATACCTGCTCGTCTTGGAAAAGGCTTGCGAGACCATTGCCGTGATATCGTGGGCGCGCCGAGTCCCCATTCTGCGGTAATACGATACTTCCTTGCGCTTTTGCGACCGAAGTCGGATCTTTTAGAACACGGACATATCCGTGTAGCGAAACGGTTAAATGAGTAATGCGAATAGGTTTTACGACGACTATGACGACAGCACCACGGACATTGTCGCCAGCACTGTATCGACGGTGTGGTTCCTCAGCACGAATATGAAAGTCGGTGATATTGCGATTCCGATTGCGCAAAGGGAGCGAGAGAGGGAGGCTCAGTCGCGAAAGAAATCTTGGGCGCGTAGAAGAGGTGGTAGATGCGGTGGGGGAGGTAGCCCGCTGGGCGGCAGAGGTCGCCGAGCCAGTAGACTCGGCGGGAGATGATATCTCGAGGTTCGTAGGTGTATTTGGAACGTTAGAGTTCGCAGAACCAGGAGCTCCTGTGGGATTGGAGAGCGAGGGAGAAGATCTCGACCGGCGGCCCATTCCCAGACGTGGTGCCAAAGGCATAAGAAGGACCAGGATCCGAGGTCGAGAGCGACGTCGAGCTCAGAAAACCGACGTCGCAATCCTTAGAGCGAGAGCTCGCAGCCTCTTGCTCTGGGTTGTTTTTTATGTCTTATCGGGAAGCCGTTGAATTATATGTATGCGGCGGGTACGAACGTTGAAGCAGAGGCGTTTCAATCTGTGGGCGCGTCGGCGGTAGTTGCGGCTGCGTGTTCTAAGCCTGCAGGAGGGGGTGCGAGATCGACATCCAAGAAATCGGCCGAGAATATGAATAACAATAAACCCAATCAGAAATACAAATACTATACACTATAGATGAACTGAGGCAGAAAATGTGACCTGAGTGAGCAAATGACGAGTATTGGGTCGTGGAGGCGGAGATGGATGGCGGCGGTAGCGGCAGCAAGTAGAAGCGACGGGCAATACTCAGTACCTACTGGGCACTAACTATGCCTTAGTACCTGCAAGCCAACACGATAGAAGGTTTACAATCGCGGGATGGACGGGAGGGGGTGAAAGAGCCAATTGGAAAGGTACCTTCCTAGCGGCTGCAGACGTCCCCGTAGTGGTCCCTAGCGTCTCCCGAACGGTATCGAGCAAGATGGAGAAGCGGTTGGAGCTTGTTGGGATAAGAGTATAACCATTTTCAGGCGCGGCGAATCTATACGAAGTGGGCATGGCTATGAAATCTTCAATGCAAGGCACATCCCCCGATTGAAGATGAAATTTCTGTCAACTGGGAATATGACTTGATCTCTCATATTAGTACAGTCATGTACGGCATCTCGAATCTGCCCTACCTAGATTGTCAGCCTGCAGATGCCAAGGCTTTGTAGAACATCGCACCGCCAAGAAAAGCTTGGTTAAAGTCTCGACGAGCTTGGCTTATATATCCTGCCAAGTGCCTAGGTCATAGATGGTAAAAAGTGACAGGTCTGGCGACTAGCGGAAAGGGCCAGCTGAGTGCATTTTGTCGTCGAGGCTGCCATAGTCACAGCTGGACTACCGTTGCCCTGTGCTTTTACTACCTCTGAGTATCTGACTGCGCCCGGGTTGTCAGTTTTAATGCCATCCTACAGAACTGACGCGAAACTACCTTACGCAGTGTTCCTTGCCAGCCACACCCATAGGATTAGTCTAACATGCAGCGCGGATGAATCCGGTGCAGCCGCCATTACTGGCCATGTCGCGACAGACACGTTCCTTAGTGGAACCTTGTCATGGAGTAAGGCCAACGATTCCAAGGTTGCAATATGTGTAGAAATGCTTATGATATCTTCAAAAATTTTCAAGGGTATATCGCATCTGGCTAGGTAGGCAGACAGGGTTCTCGACCGTTATCGACTCTGCTATACTCTGTGAGAGTTCCGCGAGTTGTAGAAAGCTATGATGTAGCGGAGGTCTATTCGACAAGGAGCCACGGCACTCAACCGTTGCAATGAGGTGGTTTCTAATATATTCTTTGTTCTATTATCATGCCTTGTTGACTTTCTAGTCCGTTCGTCCACCCCGATCAACTCTATGCTGCGACTCAAACAAATCTCAAACTACAATTACATAGGTACATGGTATCATTATCCATCCAAAGAGTTCTGGAAGCCCGTCCAGACCCATGTTACCGCCGGGCCCATTATGATACAAGACAATGATGAAGAGAACCCAACATTAATAACTCAAGCCAAAACGCCATTCAGTGCTATGCCGTGATACCTGTCCGTTCAATGCTTTTAGCAGTCTAATCCAATGCTTCTCCACTCAAAATACTTTTCAGGATGCCTGCGCCAGCGCCGTCGGCTACAGATTCCATCTCTTTTTCTGCAACACAGCTCGTGATTTTCCGCTCATCTCCACTTGCGGCAAGAGTCTTGCGACCTCGCTTGCTGGGTGTTTGGGGTGCGGCAAGGCTTCCGTTCTTTCCATCGGATGCGTTGACTAACCCCAATGTTTCAAGACTGCCGGCAACCTCGCGGAATTCAGAACTCGATAAAGGGTGCAGAACCGAATCGCGGGTACAGAGCTGGCAGTAAGCATCGAATAAAGTCTTGATAGTTGGTGCCAAAAACTTCTTTTTCGAAGGTGTGGCGCCGTTGTTGGCCATCTTAGCGGCAGCTCGAGTTCGTTTCTCATAAGCTATCAAGGCACAGAGTGCTGCCTTCTGCTGAAGGTTAAGTGCCTTGAGTCGTTGGGTCGTTCCGTTACTGAAAGCTGCTGCTGTAATTTTATTCAGATGTCCGATTGATGCCCGGGGCGCAGTTTCTGCTGTGAGAGCCTTCAAAGAATTCGCCATTAGTTGAAATATGGTTTTTGAGCCACCGGATGCGCCGTTAATGTTTTCCCCAAGAGGTCGTTTCGAAGGGGTCATCTGTAGAAGTTCTTCCCTCGCTTCTTCCTCGTACTTCTGACGCGTTTCGGTCTCGATCAAGTCAAGTGCACGGCGACAGATCTCGAAGGCTTTGCGAAGGTCCCCAGTCTGACTCGAAACCTTGCGGGAGCAGAGTTCGATAGCAGCAGGGTGAATGAATGGTACGTGACCCTCCTTTCCATCAGCCGGCATCAGGGACCTGAGTCTCATGGTGATAATGTTCTTGACCTGGGCCGCGGTATAGGGCAGGAATGGCAGGAGATCAGGCTTCAGGTTCTTGGCCTTGAGTCGAGGAAGGAAACGATCAGTCAAGTCCAGGGCGTTGGCAATACCGACAAGAATCAGGCACGAGTTCTTTTGTAGCGACCACTCAAACACGCGATACAGACTTTCCAGACCCATCGTTAAAATATGGTCGATCTCATCCAGGGTCACAAGATAGACGGTTGCCGATTGTGTCTTGGGCACGAACATAGCCTGCAAGCTCGAAATCGCATCTGCCTCGGAAGAGTCGAAACCTTGGCCAAGCGCGCCGAGAAGTGTGGTGTAGAGATCTTTAGAAGATTTGACACTCATGCAGTTGACATATGCAGACATGACACCTTTGTGGTTGGCAAACTGTCGACTTATCTCGGTAATCATGGCACTTTTGCCCGTGCCTGGCGGACCGCTCACATACAGGCAACCGTTGGGGGTAGGCGAAGAGCATCGTCCAAGGAATTCCATTAACTGATTTCGTTCTGCATCTCGGCCGATAAGTTGGCCAGGCTCAGCTCCACGGGCAAACAATTGTCGTGCTGAATGATAAATGGTTTGGATGGTGCTTGGTGAGAGTGGTGTTTGTGGTGTGAGTCGCTTGAAGAGTTTGCCTGCCGACATGACAGCATGCCGAGGCGTAGTAGGAGGCACCGAAAGTGCATCTCGATGTCGGGGTGTCGAGGGTGTAACAGGATTCTGCTTTGTGGATGCTTGTGAGGGAGACTTTCGGTTCCGAGCAGGGAGCTCAGCCAATAAGTCGTTTTCTTCTTCATCGTCGAAGGGAGAGTATGCAGGATCTTGGTTCTCGTCGTTGTATGAAACAGTCTTTGCAAGGCGGCGACTTCGTTTCGTAGGAGTAGCCACCGGGCAGGGCATATCTTTAATCATAATATTAGTAAAGAAAGGTTCTTGTTCCTTCCGCCGGAGGAGACTCACCAGTTTCATCAATGCCGCGGGCTCTCTTTCCTAGTGTTGCTCGAGCCATGGCTAGAATGGTTCCTTCCAACTTGTGTAAATATGCAGAGTTGTAAGCCAAGAGCACTTTCCAACAATCAGTGGTATAGGGTTGTGAAAGTCTGGAAGTTGCAAGAGACGTGCTTCCCGAAAGCAGCTGCAGGTTGTCCTGTGTCAAATATTAAGAATGGAGCCCCATTTGGGTACTCAGGGCGCTTCGCGCCACGATATGGCATAAGACGTGTTGAAGTCGCGTAGAAACGCGACCTACGGGCCACGATCAATTAAACATGTGGTCAGTGCACAAAGACGCGGTTAAGTTAGCCACAATGTACCACTCTCACGCGTAAATCAAGCCCCAGGCCCCTGAGATTTGCGGCTGATTATTGGCCCGCTAGTTTGATAATTGGATTGAATAACAATTTGCGGTGGAGACCGTAGCTCACTACAGAGCTACTCCGTACGTATTCGTTGCTTAGAGACGAGTCGCAAGAAATTTCCCCTTGTCTCATTTGAGTAGCCAGTTCGCTACCGAGAAGCATTGACAGTTCTGCTCTGTATACTCCGTAGATTCATGGCATTTAATTCGATCGTGATGGAGCCATTATATGCTCTGCATCTGAGTTTCGAATATGTCAGCCCACTCTACACCTAATTAATGATTCGATAACTCCGGGCCTCGGCATTGGATATTTCCCCCCCAAAAATGGATTACGTCATTGCCCTTCAGTCGTTGGACATTATCATGCAACTGTGATGCCTCTAAATTTAATATTCTCTGCTCATCCCTCAGCTATTTCCAACAAGATCGTCAACAGTAAAGGGCTCATCATGACTACATATATGCCCGCGCTCACACTGCCCGACGCGGTCTTCCTGAAGCCCGCCCTATCAGTCTTGCTGCCCATTGGCCTTGGGACAGCCGTTGGCTTCAGTGCCACTCGTGAGTTGACCTTCACATCCATATCAATCGATCATTATTGACTGATTCATTGTCTGGCTTTAGAGACTCAGAAGACCTATCTTGCTCTCAAGAAACCTTCGGTTCAACCTCCGCCATGGCTGTTTGGCCCTGTCTGGACCGTCCTATACGGGTGAGGATCACCAGGCTAAGTCATTGACGTTCATAACTAACCCTTCTCAGTCTCATGGGTTATGCCGCCTACCGAGTTGCTGATATTGGTCTTTCTCCTTTCTCAAGCCCTGAGACTATCGTGAACACTCGACGTGCAATGACGCTCTACTCAATTCAACTCGGCCTCAACCTTATTTGGACCCCCCTCTTCTTCGGCTTGTATCGACCAATTGAGGCGTCGGTTGACATTGTGACCTTGCTCGGCGTCAACGGCTACCTCACTTACCTCTACAGTTCCATTGATTCTGTTGCTGCGTGGAGTCAAGTTCCCTACCTCGGCTGGCTCAGCTTTGCGACCTATCTATGCACTACCATCGGCCATTTGAACAACTGGGACTTGAAGACCAAGGAAGTAAAGGACGAGTAAGCACAGCTTATGATGAATGTAGTTCTGCATAAGTCATGGGTATTGGTCTATAACACGGACTGTTATATGTTGTTACGCTTGTGTTGTTTCAAAGCCAAACTCGCTCTATCCCCTTATCAAAAGCATCGACCTTGCTATCTTCTTTCGACTCCAAGATGAACAGATAGATACGCTCTATTGATGCTCTAATTCACTAATCAACATTATGTCAAATCAAAATTTGAACGCCATAGATGCTTTGACCAGTAGCTGCTATCCGTAGATAAAATTTCCTTTCCAAGTAATAATGAAACTCGATCTATCACACACACCACCTCGACCAGTTTTCTTGTCCGTTATCATCAAAAAGGAAAGTGTCGCTTCATCCCATCATAAACCATGAATATGAAGGCAGAGCTTGGTGCAGATCGGAGGCATGTAATACCACAGCCACGGTACATGCCTCGTATCCCATGTTGTTTCCAAAGAATCGCACCTTCTTTCCAGAATGTTCGTCGTTGGCGTAGATCACTGACAGTCGAGGTTTGCATGCGTGATTTGATAGTATCTGCAGGAAAGAAGAGGAAGTTGTATGACACACCCGCCGATGCGCCAGCAATCGCTTGCTGCCAGAACGGTAAGGGTGTATCAAGAATTATCTGCTTTTCTGTTGCTGATTTCGCGGTCTTCGTCTTGAGCTGGTAGAACATGCTTGTTACTGTCTCCTTGGCACCAAACCAAGCAGAACCACCACCAGCCTCTCGAATCAGTGTACCAAGCTGACCATGCCAAAAGCCCCGAAGGCCTTCATGGCGGAAAACCTGCTTAATGACAGGTATAGGGCGGAGAGGAGGGCCGGCAGATCCATCAGCCGACATGGGAGCTTGAATCCTACACTTGACAAGCTCAATTGGAGTGAGGACAAACGAAGTGAAAGCTCCAGAAAATGCACCTGTCAGCCAGAGATATGGCAGTGAGAGTCCTTGTTCTCGGGAAACAAGGCTGCTCGTGAACAGTAATTCACGACCAAGACTCTCGAATAGAAATAGACTGCTTGTTTCTGCTGCAGCACCCACTAAAGGAGCTGTAATGCCACGATACAGTCCCAAAACTCCATCACTTTTGATAGACTGCCGGAAGCAATCCACTGGACCAGAATATCTCAAGGGGAGATGATCGGGTTGACTTTGTAACCGCACTTTGACCGTATCGAACGGATACTCGATGTATTTGCCCACAGCGCCAGCAAACTGATGAACGTCAGTATTCGAAGAACTGGCTCAAATGAAGCCACATACCGATCCGCATAGTACGTCTTCGAATGCCTCCATAAGCGCCGTCTTTTCCTTGAGGGAGAAGTTGGGCGCATGGCCAGCAACCTCCACAGCTACAGGGCTAGGTTCCATGAAAGCGGTGGCGCTAATCAAACGCGATCTCGACAGAAGAATTATGGACGAAGAGGAACGATGTATAGTATTGAGCACCCCTATTGAGGGTTGACAGAAAGTGTTGGAAAGCGGTGTCGTGGCTACCTAGTAGGTATTGTCACAAAGCTTCCAAGGAGGGGCACTCCAGTGATAATATACGCGATCGGAGGATGGGTCCAGTAAGGTACCTTAGTTGAGGTAAGGCAATGTAAATAGAGACTAAGGCTGCAGTTTCGGGGCACTTGGTGCCTTTAAATTCGATGTATCGCCGAGCAGTAGCTAGAAGCTACCTAGTTGGTTGACAAGCAGACAAATTTGAGATGTTTAAGGTGCGGGATGCATCGGATATAGCTGTGCTATACGTCGCTGAAGCGCAGTCGCAGTCAGTGGAACAACTGCCGAAAGTCGGTAAACGAAGATTGGAAGGATATGATGGCCTCGCAGCTACAGGGCAAGCTGATCTGTCAAGGTGCAACGCGACTTTGTGGGCAATGCCTGTGACATATAATCGCCGCCCTGTGCTGCGAATTTGCAAGGTGAACCGTCACGCAGAGAGATGCTTGCTGTAAGAGTCGTTTTCGGGCATCAGGCCCCAAAGGAAAATTCTCTTGACATTTCTGCATGTGACATCAGATCACCCGCTTTTGCAAAATTCCAACCAATCATGTTATAGTTTTATTTATCAGATCGAACGTGCACACCTTGGAGCTGGATGTTTCAAGGGTTCTGTTACGTTCGTCTCGTATAATTGTGGTTCAGCAGGGGACGAAGGGGTTTTCTCCATACTGTCTGATTAGGTAGTGCTCCGGGTCAAACGGATCTATTTACAAAGTCGATCTCCATGATCAATTGGAATTATCCTGTAAACTGGAATGAACCTTGACGCCTTGGGGAAGTTTCCTGACTAGCGTCCTGCACGTTGATCGATGATTGATAAGATTACCCACTCCGACACCGGTGAATCAACCGAAGACCAGGAGATGTATAGGCCAACCAAACCCCAGTTGCACCTAGGTAGTCAAGGATAAAATTCTGCATAGGTGGAAACCTTCCTTGGCAAGAACCTTTGCAGTCTGCCAAACAACCATCTCAGGCACTATTTCCATATCAACCCGCGTCGAAAACAACACCAAGTCACTCGGTCAAGAAACGACCAGTATTCTCCAACTTCCCTGCTACAATTTAGGCCATTTCTCACTCCCAATCATTGCATTGGAAGTCCAGATAAATCTCAAGCCAATTTACATGCTCAGTAAATTCTCTAGTATATTGGTTTGCCACGTATGACCTTGTACCTGAGAAAGCATCATCTCATGAGCTGGACAAGGTACGTACTCACCTTCGCGTCCTGATATTCGGTTCGGTTTAAATATTCTCCACCAACTCCAGAAGGATGGTGGGGCAGCGGAGCGGTCGTGTTTACGCGACACGACGCGACTGCAAGTTTAATTGATTTCATCTGGTCTCGGGAATCTGATTACCTGGGGTTTCAATACACCTGGACACAATCATTCCCAAGCAGCAGCCACAACAATACTCACTCTCAGTATGACCATGACACAAAATACCGTGGATTCAAAGCCTTCGAACGGCTCGAAGTCGATCAACCACGAAGAGAATCAATATCTTGATCTTGTCCGAGAAATCCTTGAAAGCGGCGAGCGTCGACCGGACCGGTAAGAGAACGCAACATCTATTGCCAAGCAACACTCTAATCATCCACATAGCACAGGCACTGGTACATACTCCATCTTCGCTCCCCGGCCCCTAAAATTCTCACTGAATAAGAACGGAATCCCCATTCTTCCTCTCCTTACTACAAAGCGTGTCTTCACCCGAGCAGTCATTGCCGAGCTGTTGTGGTTCATCGAAGGCAACACTTCTTCTAACAGCCTCAGTGAAGCTGGCATCAAAATCTGGGATGGCAATGGATCTCGCGAATTTCTTGACAACCTCGGCCTCAATCATCGTGAGATCGGCGATCTCGGTCCCGTATATGGCTTCCAATGGCGACACTTTGGTGCCGAGTATATTGATGCAAAGACGGATTACACAGGTCAGGGTGTAGACCAGCTTGCCGAGATCATTCACAAACTACGAACTAACCCTTACGACCGCCGCCTGGTTCTTTCTGCTTGGAACCCTGCCGATATGAAGAAGATGGTTCTGCCACCTTGCCACATGTTCGCGCAGTTCTACGTCTCCTATCCTCGGAGCAAGGATGACGACTCAGAAGCTAAGCCTCAGGGTCATCTTCATTGTCAGCTATATCAAAGGTCTTGCGATATGGGTTTAGGAGTTCCCTTCAACATTGCCAGCTATGCGCTGTTAACTCACATGCTTGCCCATGTTTGTGAACTAGTTCCTGGAAGCCTTACTCATGTCATGGGTGATGCTCATGTGTACCTCGACCACGTTGACGCCCTCAACACTCAATTAGAGCGTGAGCCCCGAAACTTCCCCGAGTTGGAAATTTCTCGAGAAAAGGGCGGAAGTATCGACGGATGGAAAGCGGAAGATTTCACCATTAAGGGTTACGACCCTCACAAGACGATTGCGATGAAAATGTCTGTATAATGCGTGTAATAATGTGGTGTGCTATAATCTATCGAAAGCTTGAAATAGACGGCGTTGTCAAGAGTTAAATAATGAGGGGTCGTGCTGGCTCTTGCATGTGCTTTTATGCTTATTGAGATTGCATATTGGTTCGTACCGAAACTCGACTGCCATGCACTACTTCCTGAATCTGTATATTCGTATATGCCTCCTGAGATGATTGGTACGAGAGCTCATAATGATAGGGTCCATCGCTTCTTATCATTCCATAAGATGGTGATGTTGTGTTAAATCGGAATGAAGAACAGAGTGACAACTCGGGAGCACACGGGATGTCGATTAATAATTTACAAGTTATACAATGACTAGTGCATTTGTGTGCAATCAACGCACTTATCCAGATAACCACCTGAACTCAGAAGTCGTGAACCCTGACATTGCGATGCTACATTGAAAAAGCATTTTACTGCTTCTTCTTGGTGGAGGCCTTGCTAGGGGAACCCTCCTTCTTTTCCGAGGCCTCCTTGGCATCGACAGCGGCGGCGTCATCAGCCTCCTTCTTCTCAGCATACCACTCGCCGACTTGCAGAACGAGAATACCAACAAGGACAAGGGCAAGAATGGTATTGCTGGCCGAAAGAACCTTCAAACTGTCCTCACGGCCAAGAATAAGCTCGCCGCTCTCACCCTCATGAGTCTTGCCATCGAAGCCGTCGTTGGTCCAGATCTCGGCACTAACACTTCGGAGAGCCTTGACAATGTTGGCGACGTAGACACCGAAACCAATCAGGTAGAGAATGAGAGACGCGCCGTCAAACAGGAAGTTGGCCTCGCTGGGGCGGAAGAGCTTAATGAAGAAACCGATGAAGCCGATAGAGATGACAATGTGGAGGATACGGCTAATGAGCGCCGGAGACTGGTGTACAAACTTCAGATGTGTTTCAAGGTGATCAAAGAAGTTATCGGGCACAGGAGCCTTGGTCCATAGAAGAGGGAAGTCGTAAGGGAATGAGGCAAAAAGGATGCCCAGGAAGAAGCACACAGCTAGAGATATGGATCAGCGCGGGTACGATAAATTGGTCACGTATGGTCCACTTACGAGCGATGATCATAAAGGTGGCAAATGAACCGGATCCATGGTAATTCTTCGATCTGGTGTTCTTTGAATAGTCGATGAAGGAGGTCATGATGATTGAGTGGAGGGGCTTTGTAGTAGGCGCAAAAGGTTTGTCGCAAAATGCGGAGTTGTGTAGGAGGTGTCCCGTGATAGCTGGACAACGACAATGCGCGAGAATTGGGCCAGATAAGCAATATCGTAGCGCGCTCGAGATCAAACTCGGTGATAGTGACGATGGACGTGTAGGATAGGTGTGGAGGAGGAGAAGAGAGAACTGAAGAGGAGAGGTGGTGGGACGAAAGTAAGGGTACCACCAAGCTACCTATAGGCTAGCAGACAGCCTACCTTCCAAATCGGTGGTAGACTGGAGATTTGCGGAGTAGTGTGCGGAGCCACAACTGATGTTTGATAACAAAATCCGCAAACATCGTCAACGCATTTTACATATTCAGGGAACTTATAATTTGGATAATTGCTTTCATTCTGACTTCCATAATATCAAGGTCTTGGCCTGTCTCTTGGCCACTGGAATCACGAGGCCAACGAGAGAGAGACGTCTTATTAATATAATGCATTCCTCCTTGCCGACGAATCCCCAGAATAGATGTTAGAATAGAAGACTCAGGATCTTTGGAGGTTAATATTCCCATCAACGCCAATCAAATATCTACAATTGAATGGTGAATTGATAGCTTGAATCGTTTTCCAACGTTTTCTTCGTCTTGCCAATCCAGAAAACACCCTTTTTGTCTCCAGGGGTGCCTTTATCTGAACGGTCATTTTCTTTGACTTGATAGACCACTTGACTTCGAGTTCTCCTGATGGATATAGAGGAACCTTCGCTCTCGCATGAGAAAGACCCATATGAGCTCCAACCTCTGGGTTCACTACCCAGTTCTTGAACCCGAAGCCCTGAACACCATCAGCACGTCGCAAACCAGCGACCCATTCAGTAAGGATGTAGGCTGCGGCGCCTCCCCACGAGTGACCCAGGCTAGTGAAAGCACCCAGGCCTGGCTGACCGGCAGGTGTGAGATACTCCCAACTTGCGCCGTTCCTTGTCTCAGGGTCTTTCAACATTGCACCCCAGACGTTGTATATAAGCTTGGCGGCCCTGCCCCAGTCCTCGGCGGCGAGAATGGCCTGGAGGAGAAGTCCGTTAGTGTTAGGAGAGATCTTTGTCTCGATATCGTGATCATCGAGAGTCGAACGATCTTTGTACCCCAGGCCAAGCTCTAACTCGTCAAGGGCTGCAACAGCAGACACGGCTCGTTCCTTTGACGCCACATGAGATGAGAGGCAGAAAGCAGTACCAGCTACTGAGGAGGTATTTAGGTCTCCCAAAGCATAGCCATAGATCCCCAGGGCTTTGTTCCATAGTTTCTGGTTGACCGATCGTGCCAAGTCAGTCGCCAACTTACGATACTCTGAAGATGTTTTCTTGCCAATTGCTTCGGCGATGTCTGCAGCAGCATTGAGGGTCTCGACTGTGGCACAAGAGCCCAAGGACCCTCCCTGGGCAGCACCGAGAAAGGTAAAGCCGAAGTCAGCAAGGCCGCTTGTAGAATTGATGTTGCTGGCGAGCCACGACAGCTGCTTTTCCCATTGGGCCCAAGTCTTCCTCGCGTATTGGAGGTCATTTGTCTGCCGTATGTAGTGGGCGAATGCAAGGAAGCCCAAAAGCTGATAATTATCCAGACAGTAGACTCTTTCTAGCGAAAGAGTCCCAGTCTTGGTAGGGTCATACCCAAGATAGGGGGCTATGGCTATTTGCCCACTGCGGATTTGAGTTTGCAGCAAAAAGTCGAAAGTACCTCTGGTATAATTGAATCCACCCGTACTGGCCCCGATGATGCGAAATGTATGGTAGAAATCGCCCAACCATACAAGGCGATCTCTTTTCGGGCCATCAAGACAAACAGTACCCAGGTTTTCTTGCGTCCCGTATTCAACTAGCGTTTCTGGGCTGGTCAAAGGTTCCTGTATATCACAGATTTGTTCGCAGTGTCATAGGCAATGGCATTCCGGAAATATGCTGCTTGGTCTTGCCAAGCACCAAAACCGAAAGGTCCTGTTGTAGATACAGATTTTCCTCCAGGGGCGTAATTTGTCAAGTCGACTTTTAGAACTTCTCGTCCATCGACTGAAATCTCTAGCTTTCCTTTTCCACCAAGCACTGTCTTGATGCGGTGCCAGGTCTTTTCCTTCACTGAGAATGGAATCTTGGTCGAAGCCAAGATATAAGATGGCAGAGTGGTCTGGTTGACAAACCCAAACCCACTTGCTAGGAGCAGAGTGTTTGGGGGCGTCACAGTGTTGTTGGTGTTGGCGAAGGACGACCTGGAAGGCATTTCTCCAGTTAACTGAATGTGGAGGCCATCTAATGCCAACGGTTGCGCCTGGGGATTTGTTAGTCAGAAATATCGCATTGAGATAAGAGTTGTGTATTTTACCACTGCCCACCAGAGTCCACTTCGGTCGATGAAAGCATCGAACTCCAGTGTATAGTTGGCGAAAGAATGACTTTCAATGGTCATTGCTGGGCGTTGATTAGCAGCATATGCACCGTTGTTGGGATCAATCTGCCATACTGCTGGTTGTGTAGACTTTCCCAAGCACGAATCAATCATTGCCCGAGCACCGAGCTTCCAGATGTCGTTCAAAATGTTGTCACTGCAAGAGAAGGCACCGGGAAGGTCTCGAACTTCAACTGTGTTGATGGTCGACTGAAGCCCCACGTTTCTGATAGTTACAAAACTGTCAGTCAGGAGCCGAAGGGCTTGCCATCGTTGCCCCCCCTGAACGAATCTTGATTTGTAACAACCTGGTTGTGTGATATTGAATGTTTCGACTCGAAAGCTGTTTGCCTGACCCGTGTTAAAAAGATAGGGACCATCTGACCACGGCTCTTTGAGGTAAATGAAAGCCTCACTGAACCTCAGCTCAACTTGGACCGACTTCTCCAGCTCAACGACCTCAAAGAAGGGTAACCCAGCACGCTCAGTCCCGTAATCAACTGTGGCAACGCGGGATTTTGAGTTGAGGGTGAAACTGTTGAGCTTGAATGTCTTGGCTTTGTAACTTGTATCTACAGCAATTCCATCTGGCCAGAATGACGGAGCCACGCTTCGACATGGTTTTGACGTCGATCTTGATGTGCTTAACGAGGCAGAAGAAATTTGTAAGAGCAACACAAGTATAGCCTTGAAAGCAAGCATGATGGTGAAGTACAAGTGGCTAGTTCATCATTTCTCTTCCTCCCCAGATGATCAGGCTCACCGTCTCCTTTTGTAATGCATGGGAAGCAATGGCCATTCCATATCGAACTAATTGTCGGCAGAAGATGTACCAAGATGATCTGCAGAACCTTGAAGCTATAAATGAGGTCCAGGCTTCGGTTCGGCATTTCCTTCACATACCGATTCCGATGAACGAAAACTACCCCAGATTCAATGTGCTTTCCCGCATTCTGATGAAACCTCCAATAGAGTATAGAAGTCTTCTGTGCATTTGTTAATACTTCTGGCGAGGCTCTCTATGTAGATCAAGCAGTTTAAGATTAGTAAGTTAAAGAAATCTGGAGGCTGCCTAAAGACACCCACATAAAGCTCCGATATATCGATGCTGCTAATAGGTAGGTAAGACGAAGCCTAACAAATATTTTATTCTATCCGATATATAGACTTCCTGTCCCAAGTGTTTATTCAGCTGTGTTCATCCTCAACTTGTGTTCCTCACACTGCGTTGTCTTGCAACCTGATCCAATCTTGTTCAGTTAGATTATTAGGTTCAAGGCAGTAGCTCTGTAACCTGTTGAGACTTTATATTAAGGTTATTGTGTTCTTTGGCGTAGTGTATGATGCCTTATATTGTGTTATGCTGAAAATAAGCATCTTATCGTGTTATCTTGTTATCTGAGACCCCAATTGGCTGTACCTCGCGTATTGCTACAGGGACATTTTGACTTTTCAATAGACTTCCTGTTAAGTTGAATAGTTTTATCATCAGGCTGTTTCTTAATATTCGCGTAGCTTATCCATGGAAATACAATGCTCGAAGCTCATCTCTTATTCTGCATGAAGAGGGTGCCCCGACAACAAAGAGTTATCAGTATCAGTAAGTTAGCATTTATGCTGGATCAGATAACTGGAAGCTCAAAAATGGCACTGTCAATAAATTTATTTTGAAGTCTCGTACTTTCACTCTCAGAGTGGCTTCTTTGTTGGCAGAGCTGACCCAAGGAACAGTCCTAAGGCAGCCCATTACCCATTGCCTTCATTAAGGTCACTGTAGCCCCAAGAACTAGGCAGTCTTAGGTGCTACATATATTATTTGGCTTCGTGACCGAAAGAGTCTCACAATATGGGTTTCGCAATTATAGATTGAGCTACCTATCTCGTAGGTATGCAAGGTCCTGTCGTCATCTCTGAACGCAACCATGGTGTGAGCTGATGGTCACCGAGATTACTTGACTAGCCATATTTTAAGAGACTTGAATAAATCGAATTTCCGGTACTCTCCTGTCTAAACCATGGTTATCGCTGAGTTGGGGAATCCATCAATTTCTTTGTGCATTCCAGTGGTTGCATTACCACGTAAAGACGCCCCCACCGTTCCTCATAAATGGAAAGTGGTTTTTAAACGAAGTGATTTTTGTTTCTTCTTGGATTTTTTGAATTCTGTTTTACCGTGTCACTTTCCCTTCGTTGCCGTCTTAGCTCAACCTGGACCCGAGATTCATGAAGCACAACTTGATTGTCAGATATGGTCAAGGTCTCCAGAACAGCTGCAATACTGCTGACGACTGTCACGTTCTGTAAATCACAAGAAAATCTTGGGTCTAATGGAGCAGTCCCGGGCATATATAGAGAGTCTGGACAGTACATATACCATGGCTGCTACAATGAAACCATGCAGATACAGGATTCGGTGCAGGAGCGGGCTCTGACCGGCGGCTCCCACCTTGTAATGGCAGGCAAGATGACAGTGCCCATTTGTATCCAGTTCTGTGCCTCGAATGGTCAAGGTATGTTTGAGCGTCCTGATTTCTGAAAACTTTCTAATGGATTTCACCGACAGGGAATGCTGGTGTGCGCCGTATTTGTCGAGTCTTTCAGTCCGGCTCAACGACGGAGAATGCGAGAACTCATGCGAAGGCAATTCTTCTCAGGTTTGTGGCGGGCCGTTGAAGTTGAGCGTGTACGAACTTGCAAAGGGAGGGGATACGCCAGATGGAGCTGCCATCAGCCAAATACCCAGGGGCTTGTTTGTGTTGACTATCATATCTGGAATGTCTCTCTTATCTGTCTGACATATAAACACGTTGACACTGAGTAGAATCCAGGAGCAAAATATGGATAATCATGAAAAGGGGGTATATGATTATAATCTATGGTGTCATAGTTTCCTGTGTGCAACCAACGTTTTCAGAGTTTCAATGGAGCCATGGCCAGTTGCTTTACAGCATCTTGCACAATCACTTTGATAGCTTCAACCGATCGTCTCCAAACCTCCTGTCCTCGCCCTCTTCTACCATCCTGCTCAACTATCACATCCAACCACTTGACCAACTTGGTTGCTTTTTCCAAATCACGTTCTTCCTGGATGACCTTTACTAGAAAATCTTCCAGAACCGCCAAGTCCCGGCGGTGCGGACCCAACCTTCTTGTTTCTGAATGCCAAGCATCTATCATATCTTTAATCTCCCGCGTTGAGGTAACTCCTGAGGTAGAAAATGAGATCTTGCGGGGCACTACAGGAAATTGGATTCTACACTGGCCACCTGGCAATAGCCCTTCAGGATCGGGCGTGCTGTTCCTACGCAAAAGTATCTCCAGACTTGTCTCTCTGGCTCTCCGACGCTTTCTATGTTCCCCAATGACCTCTTTTCGCATTTCTTCAGGTAGCTCGGCGAGAAATTCTGGATCCAGCTCTTCAATATCATCATCCTCGAAGGCGTCGCCAACTTGATTCAGCGAATGGAAGTTGGTTTGTAAAAGATCAGCTTGGGCATCCCGTTGCCGCTGAGCTTTGCCAAACAACCCCCGTGGTCGACCACGTTTCGATGGAGTAGGGGGTTTCCTCGATTCCGTTGCACTATCCTTATTTGGGGACTTGAGAGGTGTCGTTTGCCTGGTTTTTCGTCTGTAAGTGGCCAGGATCTCGGTCTTCACTTCATCTGGTAACGCATTGAAGATCTCCGGATCAACTTGAGTTGGGCATGCGTCAGATGGCATGGAGCCCTGGGATCTTGATTCGGTTATAGGAGACTCGATGCGGATATCTGACATTCGTGACCCCTGAGCCATCAGTTTATGGCGAATGCTGTTGGGAAGCGCTGCAAGGATGGTGGCGTCCGCGTTACTAGGAATGATGAACTGGGTTCCAGAAACATTCAGAGGCGTCTTTGCTTTCACGTCATCGTCGCTGGCCTTGATCGATGCCATAGCAGGATGGATCTTTTGCTTTCGAGGTGTCAATGGATCATCAGCGATAGGATCCTGACAAATATCACGGCTCGGTGTCCGCCTCTGTTTTCCAGGGCTCTCGATTTCGTCAATTTGCTCCGTTGAGGAAGCTTCCCTGGCTGGTGACGGTTTTGTAAAAGCTCCGAAAGCCAACTTTTTCTGGCTACCACCAGGGGCCGCAAAGTTAAATTTGACAGGCTCCAGCTTCGTCATTTGTACTCCCAGCCCACGCAAATCACCAGGGCTAAATTTATAAGACCGTAGTATATTGACGGCTTCCTTGCCGATTGCTTGCCCATCATTGGTGGCTACCCCGAAGGTAATGCTCTTGTTGAACGTGTCGCATTTACCATGTCCTAGCGATTTTGGAGGGTCCAGAGGAGCGTCTATTGCTCTTCTCATGATCTTCATCGTTAACTGGCGTCCTTTAACATTTTCACTCGAGAGTCTTTTCTCAAGTTCCTTGCACAAATTACAGACGAATTCTTCTGCTTCCGGCTGGCTGATGAATCGGATGCCCCAGTTAACTTCCGCTGAGACGGATTTTCGAGGTGGTTGCTCTCCAACTTCTGAGCGATCAATACCACGAGCATATTCCCAGAGTTTCTCGCCTGTTTTAGGTCCAAGAATTGATGTGAGGCGCTCTTTCGAAACCTCTCGCAGGTCTTTAACGTGAGTAACACCGATGTCCTCAAGCTTCCCACCGATACTCCGGGCAACTCCAGGAAGCTGATCCACTTTGAGATCCCCCATTATGTGCAAGACATTTTCAGATTTCAGTTGATATTGACCTGCAGGTTTCGCTTTCCGAAGCGCCACTTTGGCTTGTAATATGTTTGCTCCAATGCCGACCGAAACATGGCAACCCGTCAGAGATTTGACCTTGTCGCGAAGATCCTTTGCAAGCTTGTCTGCCATGCCATGCTCCCGAGCCGTGTTTTCGGTATCAGAGCCCGTGTTCTCAGAGTTGGAATTTGTCAAAACGATTGGCGTTATGTCCACGAGAGCCTCATCAATACTCACACTCTGCACCAGGCCGCCAATTTCTAGGATTGATTCATAAAATAGACGGCTCGCTTCTTCGTATGCAGGAAAATCATAGGGGAGTACCTTCAGTTCGGGACACATTTCAAGTGCCGATTTCATCCACATCCCATTCTTGACGCCAAATTCTCGTGCAGGATAGTTGCAGCTTGCAATTTCCGACCCTGACCCTGTGCTGTGGGCGACAACAGCTGGCTTATCGATATACTCGGGACTTTTCTTTAATGAAACCGCACAGAAGAAGCTGTCAAAGTCAACATGCATGATGTATCGTCTTGGGGACAGTCGCTTCTTGGCGTGTAGATAAGATTGACCCTTTTCTGCAGCAAGCCGTTGCATCTTCGATTTCAGCTCGGCTTTCCAGGTTGAGAGATGATGTAGTCGACTTTCGGAGTAAAACTGTCTAAGGAAATCCGGGTTGGCCGTTGACGACTTCCTTAGCCTGGGGTCAGACAATAACGTTGCATTATGCTCCTCGGATGTCAATGGCTTCGAAGTGTCCGGGTGTGTGTGTGTGAATTGTGCTACAGGCACAGGAAGAATTCCTGTTTCAGGTCCCAACATTTCGCCATCAGTTGTCTCCAAATCCAGTGAAGCCACAACTAGTTGCTCCTTAGGAGAGACACTTGCGGGAGCTACTGGCTTCTTAATGCAGGAACTATTGACATCTGCCATTAGAGGTGTCGTGTCTACACCATTTGTAGGACGAACAGGGGTCCGAGCCTCCTTCTCAGCAGCTTGACTTGGAGACTGGCTAGGGAAAGAAGATGCTTTAAATTGGTTCGCGTAGAAACTGTTCTCTGTTTGTTCACGGTAGCCTTGTTTCGATCGAGGGGTTGACGGTGACAGACCGCTACCACCGTCGAACTTGAGAACTTTCTGCCTTGGTCCTTCGTCCAGAACCCGATAGTTAGACCACGGGAGAATTTGCCCAGCCTTGATAGATTCTATGACCCAGGCCGGTTTAACGATCCGGTACCGGCTGAAGTCGACAGATTTCTTAGGGGGGAGCGTCGAGGCAACGATGTGAGTCGCCATTGTTTTCGAATCCAGGTATTGAAGAAAGCCACCACCATGCTGCACAATCTCACGATGAAGGCTAAATTTTATCAGCAAGAGAATCCTATCCAGGAAAAGAAAATAAGCATACACATGTAATGGTGGTTGGGTATATCCAGTAACATGAACAACAATCCCTTTGAATATTTGAGGTTTGTCTGAGTTGGCTCGCATTTCAGCATCGAGGTTTTGAAGCTTGATCTTCTTGCGCCTGAAATAGTCGTTGAGCCCATTGAATTCACTGCCCTCGTATTCCTCCCCTCCTTCGTCTTCAAATTTGTGCGTTTCGATACGCTTTCTCACTTGCGAGGAGTTTTTCTCAAGAACACTCCCCATTCTGGTTGTCTTCCCGATCGACTCGTCGATGTGATAACCTTAACGATAATGGTAGGCGGTTGTGATGCGCCAGTTAACAGAGTTCGATCATCACAACTCAGCCTCGGACGGAAATTTGATAATGAGGGACAGAAGATGCAGGGAAGGGTTCAACACAACTGTTGGAAACGCTAATGCTTCAACACTTGCGTTGTAGCGATGAAGTAAGTTGTCACACCAATATCAAGAAGCCTGAATGATGTCAAAAGCGCGTAAAGTGGAGCGCCGAAACGCGAATAAACACGATAACCCGTGATGAGGCTTGCACAGCCACAAGCACTAACCACCTCGAGCCAGGCTGGAGTTCCATCTGAATCCTCGGATCAAAACCATTCAATTCCATTTACCGATTATGCCCTTCTATGGGTGTTTGCCGCTGCAATGAATAACGAACAGTTCCGCAAACTGTTGGCTGCGAATGCAAAGAAGAACTCCGATAATCAAAATGGTGCACCTGCAGGCTCATCATCCACAGGCACCGGGAATGCGCTCGGTTCGAGGCAACGATCGAGCATCCCAATGACACCGTAAGTACTTCTGCATTCCTAAGAACGAAATCTCTGATGAATCAATACAGACGCGCTCTAGGGGGTGCTCAAGCGGACTTTGCGCGACAACTGGCTGAGCGAAACAACGCGGTTCGACCTCAAAAGAAGTTCAAATCTTACGATCCAAAAGGCGTCAAACTCGCCTCGGGCTACATCGACCGGTCGAAAGAACGAGACGAGGAAATAAAGGATGATCGGGAACAACAACTCAAAGACCTTGAAGAACAGCTCAAAAACGAGGAGATCGACCAGGAGACATTTGAGAACCGTCGATTCGAGATTGCAGGAGGCGATTTAAGTAGCACGCATCTAGTTAAAGGACTCGACTTTAAGCTCCTCCAACGAATCCGGCGTGGAGAAGATATATATGGAGAAAAGAAAGGTGGAGTCGAGCAACAACCCACAGATGAGCCCGCCGCCGAGATTGACGTCGACGATGAATTTGAACAGCTGGAAGAGCAGGAAGTCCAGTCAGTGCCCAAAGAAAGAACCGAGACAAAAAAGAAAGGCCAATTATCTACAGTGTCACTGGCACCTGGGAAGAAACGAACACGCGATCAAATTCTTGCAGAATTAAAGGCGGCGAGAGAAGCTGCCAAAGCACAGCAAGGGAATGTGCTTGGCGACCGTTTCAAAAAGGTTGGTGTCAAACAGAAGGCAGGATCGCGAATAGAGAGAGACAGCAAAGGACGAGAGGTTTTAATCGTTGTGGATGAAGATGGACATGAAAAGAGGAAGATTCGGAAAGTTCAGCCTGGCGCTAAGGAAATTGATGAAGGCAATCGGATCGGACTTCTCATGCCAGACAAAAATTCAAAGCCGCTTGGCATGGAGGTTCCAGAACAATATAGGAAAAAGGAGGAGCCCGAGGAGGACGAAGACATCGACATCTTTGACGGCGTGGGTGATGATTATGATCCACTGGCTGGGATAGACGATTCAGGTTCAGACTCTGGTGCGAATGAAGATTCGAAGAAGATGGAACAAGAAAAAATGGATGAAGAGAATATTGCTAACCCATCGATGCAACCGCCACCAAAACCACAAGCGCCTCGAAATTACTTCCAGGGAGCAAAGACGGGTCTAGTGTCAGAGGAGCAGAGCAAAGCGCCTTCTATGTCAGATCCCGCCATCATGGCAGCGATCAAGCGAGCAGCGGCTCTCAATCCTATCAAGAAGACCAGGGATCATGCTGAAGAAGATGACAACGATGACGACGGTCAAACTGAAGGAATGAAGAAGGAGGCGATGGAGGAAAAAAGAAGGAGGCTTCTACAGATGGCGGATCGCGATGATGAAGATCTCGATATGGGTTTCGGTACTAGTCGGTTTGCCGACGAAGAAGATTTTGACGACAGTAAGGTCAAGCTTTCAACCTGGGGAGACAAAGATGACGATGGCGAGGGGCAATCAAAAGGAGGGCAATCAAAACGAAAGCGAGGCCCGAAGAAGAGAAAGGGTGACGCTAATAACGCTGCAGATGTACTGCGGGTTATGGAAGCGCGCAAGAAGTCATGATGAACGGCATGAGGTTCTCAGTTAGTATACCTATCATGAAACATATCTTAGTCGGCACAAAGCCGAGGCTTGATACCCCAGGTGCTGTAGTTAGGATTGTATATACACCTTAACGTAATACTTATTCAACTTTTCAAGTCACACTTACCGTGGAAGCAAAAGACCTGTCAATTATCTCCTGGGTAATAACCACCTGCTTTAAGAGGAAGCTGTTTGACCTTGTTAGCTCGCGCCAAGTTGTTAGTTAAGTCAACCTTGCTTACCTTAGTGACAATCTAAACCAACAAAGTGAGGGGAAAACACCCCACTACGACGTACCGTACATAGGTAAGCCAAATTGTTTCAGCGTCTGCCTTGGTAAAAGAGTCTCTCGGTTTGTGGAAATATCACAATTTCAACAATTCACCTACAGAATCGTATTTCCCTCAGTTATTCAAGTGAATATTATCCCCATCCTACCCTATTCTGTCACTTTATCCTTTCTTGCATTGAGGCTGGAACCTGGGTTTTTCTTTACACCGTGCCTTTTGTCTTTCTATTCCATTATGTCTGAAGATCAGGTTACTGTTTGGCTGGATTGTGATCCAGGTCATGATGTACGTATAAAAAAACGGTGCTTATAGCCTTGATCTCATACAACTTCTTAGTTCTGTCGCGGGACTCGGTGATGTTTATGTTTACGTTTTTGTTTTCTTTCCTCTTCACGTCTCATAATAGCGCTCAGCAGTTACTAAGTTTCTTGATAGGACGCTTTCGCTATCCTTCTGGCAGCTTATCATCCTCAGATCAGATTGCTCGGCGTCTCAACGGTCTTTGGCAATGCATCTCTTGAGTAAGTTATCTAAACCAATCTTGACTTTACGGCAATGTCATTGAGAACAGCTTGTTAACGTGTGATCAGAAACACTACGCATAATGCTGCCTCCATTCTCACCGCCATTGGTATGCATGATATTCCTCTGTATATCGGCCTGGGTAAGGCTCTTGAACGTCCTGCCCTTCATGCACCAACGGATATCCACGGTGTTTCTGGCTTAGATGGCACCGACCTTCTTCCTGAGCCACTTGTGACCCCCTCTCCTATCCCGGCTGTTGAGGCAATGGCGGAGGCCCTGCGTGCTCAACCCCCTGGTACAGCGTGGATTGTTGCAACGGGTGCGCTGACGAACGTTGGGGCTCTGCTCCGTGCGTATCCAGAGCTTATCAGTCACATTAAGGGTGTCAGTCTTATGGGAGGCTCTATTGGCGACAATTTCTCAGATGCACCGCTCGGTGAAGTTGATGGTCACCCTAGAATCGGAAACTACACGCCTTGGGCTGAGTTCAACATCCTCGTTGACCCAGAAGCTGCTGCTACGGTGTTCCATACCAAAGAGATCGCTGCTAAAACTACGATTGTGCCCCTCGATCTCAGCCATCAGGTGTTGGCGACATCGGAGGTGAGAGAGATGCTGTTGTACGGCCCCGATGCTGAGCGGACAGGTCCCGGGAAGACAACTCTCCGTACCATGCTTGTTGAGCTCCTTTACTTCTTTGCTCAAACATATGCGTAAGTCAACACAAACAATGACATGCGCCCCTTCGACTAACAATTCAGTGATACCTTCGGTATTACCGCTGGCCCCCCTCTGCATGATCCTATTGCCGTTGCTGCTGTACTTATCGGCACCGAAAATGAGATTCCCTTCTTCGAGTGGGACGCCAATCACAGCCAGCCCCCTGAGCATAACGAACGCTTCGAAGTCGCAGTCATAACTGAGGGCACGTTTGAAGAGGCTAAGGAGGGTAAGCAGACCGGTCGCACATTGGCCAAGTTGCTTCCGCCAGGTCAACAAGGTGTTAGAATTCCTCGGGGAGTCGACACTGCCAAATTCTGGCAGGTTATCGAAGAGTGCATTGAGCGAGCAGATGCAAAAAATGCTGCTCTTGCGCTTGCGAAGTAGTTTCCAGGGAAGAGTCAAGGTGCTACAGTAGAATAAAAACTGCGCAAGTAGGATTAGATGGTTGGACGAATGCTACGTCATGACGAATCTATCAAGTCTTGTTATAGTCTATAATTCATTGGGGATGGTCTCCTTACTGCCCGAATCCCAATCGAGCATCAAATTCAAGCTCTGTTCATATGTCCAGAGAGTGACAGCGCTCGCGGGGGCTGATTTAAGAAGACTGATAGTCAGGCCCTTGTACAAACCGCGGAAACCTTCTGTGCGTAATATCGTTAAAAGTGCGCTCCGTGCCGTGGCGTACTCGGGAATGTTTTGGTAGATGTATTGCTGTCGCGCTGGTCCCTGCACCTGAATACGCTTTCGTACAAGATCGAGAGGGAATACAGCTGTTTTGGATAAAATGCTGGCACACATGCCAGCAGTAGCGTCTCCGCTGCCCCATGGCATGTGTAATCCCTCTAGAGACGTTCTAAGGGATTCATAAGTGACGAAAAAGATGCCCATGAAGGGTATGATTTGGCCGAGTCCAGGCCCAATGCCTCTAAAAAAGCCTCGCCAACCCTCATCGCGTTTTATATCCCAGACGGCACTGCGCAGTGATTGGTAAACACGGTGTCGACCCTGAGCTGCGAATCGTGTTCTTAACAAATCGAGAGGATATGTGACGGTGGTGGCAGCAGCACCAGAGGCAGCACCAGCAATAAAACTTTCGGCAGCATCGGGCAACCTTGAGGGAAATGCCGTTCGGAGGAACAGGGTCGCCGAGCGGTATGTTGTGAATTGTACGGCACCATAGCATACATACATAAGCTCTGCAGGAACATTGCCCTTCCACAGGCCTGTCAAACCTTCATGCTTAAGGATGTGTTTCAGGGTCGCGAATGCTCCTCGATAAGCTGGTGCGTTGCGCAAAGCTGCAACAGGATCGGACAGAGAATGAGGCTGGAGTTGGAGACGGATCTTGACGACATCGAGGGGAGCAACGACGAATCTAGAGATCGGATAGTATCAGTACTGACTACCATTGTTCAAAGAGGGCTGGAGATGAAAGAAACTTACCTAGAAACCAAACCTGCTATTGCTCCCGCGGCTACGACTTGAACCCTCGAGCCCTAGTTCCCATTGTCAGCCAGCTCCCCGAAGTAATTCAGAACCAGCACCTTACCTCATCCTTGAGGTGCCCTTCTTTGTGCGACATGCATTCAACTACAGCCCTGAAGGACTACAGGCAGAAGAGATGTTTTATATCTCGAACGGGCTTTGCTACAGCCTAACCGAGAGATTGTAGCTCAAGAATGCGGAAATCGACGGTGTTGATGGTGATGATGTGTCGGTTGAGCGCAAAGCGAAGTCGTTCAAGGTTGATGAGCCAAGTTGCTGATAAGGTAAAATAATGCAACGTTGGCGGAGATAGATGCCCGTGGCAAGATCAGCAGATGAATATTGGTTGCGCTTTTGCAAATTGTCGCCAACTGTGTCATTCGAATATTCTAATGGAACTTGTTTGGATCGAAAATGCTCTAGAGCTTTCTTCGAGGAGCGTATTGATCAAGTTGTCATTCTAGGTATCACGGGAAATGAAATCCGAGCTCAGATTGGCTAAATTTTACCCTTGATCACCTTCAAGCTCACGATGGAATTTTTTGTGTGACGGCATGATTTCCTAATGTCGATTGCGGTTTGCGACGGTTGTTAACGGTAGAGACAACGCCATCGTTTTGCGCGGGATTCCATCGTTGGATCAATGGCTCCTGACACTGCTGAAGGAGATACGAGATATTCCTCTTGAAGAAGATAAATCCGAGATTGTGTGGGTAAACGATCTACAATAGTACCAACCAGCCTCGGGGTCTCTTGCACCGATGGACGAGGAATTTATCAACCGAGCCGATGGAGATCTGCCCGGAACAATGAAGGATAGCCTCAAGGGTCTCGGCCAGGTTCCACAGCTTAGGCCGCTGGAACTAACCAAACAGAAGTTCGACAATGTCACCCTGAAGTTCCGTGTGTTGATACTGGTATATGTATAAGGCTCCAGGCCATATAAAGCGCATAAAGCCACATAAAGCATTAACTTGATGAGCTACGAGCATGCAAGAAATCGCAAAGTTGTTCATAGACGAGTCATGACTGCAACAACGTTTAGTTCTACTAAGCTCTGAGTAAAACGTGGGGTTCCCGTCTCCACACCACGAACTGCTACCAAGGATAGAAAGAAAACTCGGGACCACGATCCTAATTGACAAAAGCGCTTAGGTATATTTGCACAAGTTTAGGATGCTTTTTGCTGAGTTTATTTTGACACCCTATATCAAGGTCTGATGTTTTCTTGCACCCCGAGGGGCAAGGCAAAAAGAGCCTCTGGAGCGCCTAGTCTCCATTGCTCCGGCCGAGAGGCTGCTCCTCAAGCTGCTGCTCCGATGCCGTCATTGGCTAAGGCCATTTGAGACTGCAACCCCAGAACAAAGCTTGGAGACATCCGAGACCTCTCTCGGACAGAAGCACGCATGGGTATGGTACGTCACTTGCCTCTTTGATACCTCGTGCCGCACCGCCGACAACTCTTGCCGGATGCACATGCTCCTCCGACTCTTATATTTTACCAACCCTCCCACTTCAATCTCACTTCTTCCCATGCTCCCAGACTTTCAGAGAGGTTCTCTTAATATACTACGTCTCATAGCGCTTAATCCTGTTCTCCATCTTTCTCTCTCGACCAACGAGACTACTCCAGTCACACATAAAATTACATCCTTTACCCAGTCCTCCCACGATACCCTCAACTCGGTCGATTTCGCATACATCTGTCACTGTGTACTCTGTAGAACGCGACCACAATAACGACACCTCGTCCGACCTTGCGGCGCTCAATCTGACATTGACAATGACCACCACGCAGCTTCCTTCGCCAGACACAACACAGCTTCTTGCGCCGTTTCTGCCTGCTCTCCCACCATCTGCTATCTCCACGGAACCTGCGATCGGTATTCTACCACTTTTGTCCCCCATACTTCGCCAGCGAGTCAAGCTTCTATCTACATCAAGTACCGAGCCATGGATTCGACTTTTGTGTTACGACAAGGCAAAAATACCTGAGCTGATTCAGATCGCCCAAGGCGGTGGTCTTGACCCACATCCGGTATCGGGTGAGGTCGAGGTCGACTGGGATTATGATGCAGAGATACGTTTTCGTCGGGTCGACGAAGAGACTCTGCAGGCTCTCGTTGCGCTCTCCACCCTGGGTTTGGCCTTCCAGTTGATCTACTGTGTTGGGGACGTTGAGGGCGGAGGCGATGGCTGGAGGGTTGGCGAGGTCACTGTAGCAGACAAAGTCTCACCTTACTTGCAATTTGGGGGAGCATCCAGCATCGCAGAGGCCGAGAGACAGTTCAGAGAAACACAGGCGAAGAAGGTGATCAGCCAAGCCAAGGACGCCAACAGCCATAGCAATAGCTTGCATATTTCTTATAGTGGCCACGAAGAAGAGGAAGAGGACGACGATGATTACTGGGCACGGTACGATGCAACTCCATCCCGGACACCAGCGCAGAAACAGTCGCCTGCACCTCCTTCAAAATCTACTTCTCAAATCGGTGGTGTTCGTGCATCTTCGGCAGAGGACGCATACTTTGCTCAATATGATAGTGTTCAGCCTGCTATGGATAATCATGACCCGGATGAGGAAGAGGCTGCTGCGCAAATTGCTCCACCACTTGGACTCGGACGTACCCAAGAATCTGCCGAAGCCACAGAGCTTAATGAGACACAGGGCGCATGGACATTGGCCGAGATCGAGAAGAGTGATTCAAGCCCGACACAAAACGGATATGATACCGAGCGCCACGCCGCTCTCCTTCATCCACGCCCAGCCTCAAGCGCCAGTTCCAACGGCTCAGAAACAGTTGCTAAGCTTGAGGCGTCTGCCGGCAAACAAACACAAAATGAGTTTGGTGTCAAGCAGCATGTATCGCGCAGTATTCGAAGTCTGTTCATGCTTTCGCGTGCTTCAGGTATTGATCGCCAGGAGTTTGAGAGCCTGGTTCGTGCCGAGCTCGATATTCTGGGCATGGTTGAGGCCCAAGAACAAGTCTAACACCTTTTTCATATTTCCGCATAAATAAATTGGAAAGCCTTTCCAGGCAGGGTCTTGCATCTTTTCTACTCGGTATTTTTAACATGCATGTAAGGCGTTGGTTGTTAGGCATTTGGATGGTAGCTTGAGTATTGACAAGGTCTTCAGCCTTCTTATTTAACTTGGACGGAACTTGGACATAGAGAATAGGTTGGGCAGTATCTCATGAGAGAATCGCAAATGGTTCAATATGAAAGGTTCAATCGGCCAAGTCTGTTGTGCATAGTGATGATGTCGGTGATGACTATTCACCTTATGCTCGACAGCCCCCGGTTCATCGTATATGCCACTCCCGAGGCATGTTACGATAATATACGGTCTTTAATCTTAACAGGACATGATCGTATTGTCAACGCATGCCGAAGCACTTCGCTGATTAAAAGAGTAAGTTTCCGCAAGCATGGAAAATGCTGTATTAGATCGCGCTTACAACTCAGATATAAGCTTCCGAATCCCTAGCCCTCACTTGAACTTACAAAAACTTTACCTTCCAGGTCTTTCACAAGCACCGCCCCTGGTCCTTTTTATTTTTTCATTTTTGGCTAGTTCAGCCCCTAATCAAGCTTCCGGACCTTTCTACGTATGTTCTAGGCGATAACTAGATTTTCCAGGGCAATACGTGCTGTCTCGAGGACTTTGGTACAATTGCGCTCTGCTGGAGAACAAGCCTTAGTCGGGTAAATAACTCCATGAGCCGCTTCATGTGCGTGCCCAGCAGCATGAAGTGCGTCAAGAGCATCATGTCTCTTTTTGCTTCTCTCCTCAAGTTGCCCAACGACATCTTTGAGCCCAAGTTGTCGATAGGTCATCGCGCCTGGGATTTCCTGGTCCTTCTCATCCAACCCGTAGACGTCGAGGCGAAGAAGTCCCCTGATTGTCATTCTCCACATGTCGGGAGGCATGTTCTTGTTGTTGTAGCTTTGATAAGTCGTGCAGCCCTTAGGCGTACCCCCAATGCAACCCCAGAGGCCACCGATTTCTTTGAATGAGAACCAAAAGGTGCGTCCTTGCAGCTTGGCGAGCGCAGTCTCTTCATCCACCATTTCCAGAATCCTTGCGTAGGCGTTGCATGCAGATGGAACCAGAGCGCCAAGAAGCATGAGGTTCTGGAAGGATTGTATGGGAGGAGGCTTAATGGGTTCGTCAAGCAAAGATGCAGAACAGACAGTACATCTGATAACGTCGTGAGCGACCTTGGATGCATTCCGTGCGACTTTCATGGCCGGTATGACCTCAGCCGGCAGATTTCCGAGAGACTCGAGAGCTAAATAAAGTGATGACAAACAGCCGCAAGACACTGTAGGTACAGATCGCATAGATGGAGTGGGTGTTCTAATGATACTCTCAGTGGATTCAACAGAGGCACCATTTTCGCTAGAGTCAGGTAGTGTCGGTGTGTCCGAGTTCTGCTGCAATCCTGGGTTTGGGGATTCAATCTGATCTGCTAGGTACTGCTGCAGTGTGTTACTGAGATCCATCGAAATTGTTTCTTGCGGAGCGTCTGTCTCGCCAAAATTGATACTACCAAGGAGGTCGACACCACTCAGATCCAATGTAGGCAATGTCGCATTGTCAACGAGCAAGCCTTGGGGTTCCACGATCTGCGGGTTGAAAGAGAACGTGTCATGACTAGATTGCAAGCCCCATGTATCGGCGTTCGCATTAGCTGGATCGTCCAGGAAGTTGAGATCTAGAAGAAAATCTCCGGTTGTTTGCGTCTGATTCAGGTGCTCATAGGAGATATTATCATCTGGCTGGAGAAAAAGAAGGGCTTCCTCTGGCGGCTGGGAAATGGTCGGTGCTGGTAGAGTAGCCTCATCATCCACGTCCACATGCCGCCTCTTTCGGGGACGGCCCATTTGCTTCTGCGGAGAATAGTAGCATATTATTCCCTCCTTTTTACACCGAGAACAGCCATCGGGTTCTTTGGAGCATGCGAGTTTTCGGGATCCTAATGACCGATAAGTCTCCGATTCGGACACATGATGAGACACTCACGGCATTCGTCGCACGCCCTATGCTTTGTAACTCCATCGCCTGCTGCAGTTGGAGCCATTCTTCTTTCCAAGGATAATTTCCGATATTGTATCTTAGCGGAGTCTCACTGCATGCAACAATATATGATATAGCAACAGATTGTGACATGGAACAATATCCAGAAGTCGCAGTCAGCGTGAGTCTTGGCTCACTACCTACCTACTAACCTAACCACGAATCTGACTAATGTTGAGACACCACCCTCATTAGGTAGCTACAAACTACCCAATCCGCCAATTTGATCTCCCCATCCAGAGATCGACAGTGCATGTGGTTATAAATGGGCTATCGTGGAATCTGAGTCCCTAAACTTGCTAAGAAGCACTGGCCTTATTAGTGACCAGATGACTCAATGACCACCACTAGTAAGTGCAAGTTAACATACCTTAAATCGGCAATTAGCGGCTCAGTCCTATCACCAATAATACCTATAGAAGCTACTGGTTAAGTAAGCGATTATAAGTGTCTCTTGTGTTCTCGGCATGGGATTCTCGAGACTGTAGCAACATGAGCCTCTGTCTAACGTCAGCAAGGACACGCCAACTCAGCAAAAGCAATTCTTTCGCCCGCTGAAAGAGACGCGGCTACACAAATCAGGCTTCTGTATTCTTATGCGCCCCTCGACTATTACAACATGACCTAATTTTCGAGGCTCCGTTCACCTATGGAGATAGTCCTTACTTGGTCCAGAAAAAAGACTTCCCCACAGTCTCATCACCGCCAAAATACTATTTGGGTATATGTAATCCATGACCCTTTGATTGGTGTTACCTGTTTCTGTACCATGAAGAAGCGATAACTCCCGAGGTACAATTATAAGCCAAGCTTCGTTTCTTTCTTCCAATCCGGAGACTTGTTCAGTACGAATTCTTTTGCTGCATTGCTTGCCCGCTGCTACTTTGTTCCCGCCTCGTAGACATTGTCAACCAGCTTGCGTCATGATAGAGTCGTAGACGCCAATCCAACCCTACGAGAAGCGAGCTTGCCGAAAAGTCCTGCAACTGAGAGCAATCAGATTTGCCCCTGCATAACCCTCCGAAGTTGTCGGCGCAATGACAGTCACTCCTATGGCCAATCTTGGCAATATCGCCCGCGCCGAGTACAAGGCGCTATTCGATGCTGAAGTTGCCAAAGGGATCAGAGAACCCCTTGTTCTTCCTTTCTGTCTTTTCGGTCCTTTCCTTTTGCCGATTGTCTATTTGGCATTTCCACATCGAAATCGGCCATGGCTTTACCACGCACGATGGCTTGTCGTCACTTTTGTCGTTGCGTTCGATGCTTATATGATTCGGTATATGTCTAGCGACAACGTCGCTCCAGCATATGCGTCAGGTCTCATGGGCGGATGGGGTATCTTGACGACTCTGAATCTTTTGGTTTGGACCGATCCGCAACTCGACTATGCCAGAGTTGTCAAGATCCCCAAGGGCAACACGTCGCAAGCATCGTCAAAACAGCTGCCCATCAATGTTGCCAATGGCTCAAACCAAGAAAGCGTGATTCGACAGCGAAAGCCTTACCACGAAGATATTGCACTTTCAGGGGAAGCCGAAACCCATGCCAAGAATGGGAGCTTCAAAGATGTGGTTTACGCCTGGCAGAAATTTCCTGAAAACGGATCGTTCGGTGAACGGCTTAACTGGACACTTGACCTTGCTACAAACTTCAGGGAAATCGGTAGGTTTGGAACGATTATCTAGCACTTACAAGGAGGTTCCCGGCTAAGCTTTTTCTCCAGGCTGGAATTGTTCTATCTCTTCCGTACCAAGACCAGATATCCCAAGCAATATTCGCGATGGGGATCCTGTGTCCTTCGACAACATGCTCATTGCGTCTAGAAGCGGCTACTATCGTAACTTGACCGAGAGGGAGTTTGTATGGAGCCGTATTCGCAGAGTCCTCTTCCTCACTTTTCTTTTGGACTTTTGCTCTGTTGCGATGGTCAAGGATCCCTACTGTGCCTATGGGCCCGATCAGGGACTTGAGCTCCCTTTGTTCCTCCGGCAGCTTCCTCCTTGGTTGCGCTTCATCTATCGCGAGCTCCTTTGTCTTGTTGGTATCTATGCTGCCATCGATGCCATTTTTAGCTTGCATGACCTGTTTCAGTTCTACGTTTTCTCCTACTTTTATCCCATACGAAGAGAGTTATGGCAGTACACCAACATCTTCGGTCCTATCTCGCAGGTGCTTGATAGAGGTCTTGCTGGCTGGTGGGGGGCGTTCTGGCATCAAACCTTTCGTCTTCAGTTTCTTGCGCCCGCAAAGTTCCTCGTTGACCATGGCTATCTTCAAAGGGGAACACTACGTGCTCAAATTGTTACCATGTGTTTATCCTTCATACAGTCCGGTTTACTTCACGCAGGTGGAAGTCTATCGTCTATGCCAACCACAAAACCCTGGAGAAGTCCGCTCTTCTTTGCCCTGCAACCTCCTGGCATTATCTTGCAGCTTATTTTGCTGCAAACTTTGGACAAGCATTTCCCCAACTTCCCTCGAAGACTCCGTCAGGCATTCAACATGGTATTCACTCTGGGCTGGCTCTGTCTGACCGCGTTTTTCTTTACTGATGACATTTCGTCTTCGGGTATTTGGCTTCTGGAACCTGTGCCGATTTCCCCCCTGCGCTGGCTTGGTTTCGGTCACCCAGACGATCATTGGTGGCGATGGAGGAGATATATGTTCCCAATCTGGCATTCGGATAAGTACTGGTGGAAGAGTGGTATACAACTTTGAAGCTAGAGCATCTCGATGTAAAGAAAATATGTTTGTCGGACAGCCGCCATATTTGGGAAATCAAGGGGTAAGCCGATTATAATATATATCCTAGACTAGTCTTCGTGCATAGACGAGACAAAGTTATTAGAGATCAATCATTTAGCCATTTCAACTGAATTTACTATTCGCCTAGCTCATGAAACTCGCAGGAGCTCGTATTTCTGGCCCGAGGCAAGCCTATCAGCTTCATTACGAAGCCACTTCACAACAGGCTGATAGTTGGTCTGTTTTGCTGCCAATACCTTCTCAAAAGCAAGGCACGCATTTCTATCACTATTAGGATACTGCCAAGGAACGGCACGGCGATAAACACTTACAGAGCAACTTGCGATTTTCGCACGTCGCAGATGTACTGGGGATATCTCATCACCCGAGATCTGCTAGTCAAGAGCAGGAAGGCAATGTCGATCACTTTAGCGATTGTTCCTTGAGAAGATCAGATATTAAAGCAGCCGCATCATGAGTTTGAGCAACTTACGGAGTATCATTTCACTGCTCGGTTGCTGTGTCTTTCCGAGGCAACGCAGGTAAGCGTACATTTTACTCGCAGTCTCAACAAAAGTACTTCGAAGCGAGTTGAGAACGGTTCGGTGTGCATTATGGGACGTGTCATAAAACATCAGATGAGATTGAATCTTGAAAGCGTCTTTATGGTCATAGGAGCCTTGGTTAGCAACTCTTTGGGTTCATGCGGTACGGAGGACTAACTTAGAACTTTTCGCTGAAAATTCTGACCAGGTGTGCGGCCGAAGTCGACCGTGAGAGAAGCAGATACATCTTTCTAGGTGTAAGTACTGGTTTTGGATTGTACTAGAAGCATGACTCTTGAGCATACCAATATTTGCATCTCTGTCTCTATCCTTGGTGATATCCAGTGTCTTGCAGTTTATAGTGGTTCCGCAGTAGGGGAAGCCTTTCTCATGATTAGACTTCTGCACGGGCTCACCATCATATAGCATGTCAAAGTTGACCATGGTCTTGGTCGGGTTGACCGCAACACCATACTCAGGAAACCCCACATGCATAGCATTGACAAACTTGATCGCCTTTTCCTGGTCTTGAGTGATTAGAAGAAAATCGTCAATGAGGCGCAAAAGTAGGCAGTCTGGCGAGCGAAGGAAGTCCAAATGTTTAACTTCAAGGTCAGCATAGAAATAATTGCATAAGAATGAGGATAACACAGAGCCTTGAGGGATTCCGATTTTCTGTCTGTAGTATTTCTTTCCAATCTTGACAAGATTATGCTCGACATGTTGCCTGAGAAGATGCATCAGTTCTCCAATGTTTTGAGTATTGCGTAAAGCGCTGCCCACAAAGACAGTGTTTTTCTTGTTGTGAGCCAGGTTTTGCTCAAGCCGTATGATGAAATCTGGGTTTTCCTTCTCGCTCAAGGCTGTTGCATGCCATCGACGGATAGCTTTGGACGAGGACTTATCGCCAGCTACCGCTGCTCGTTCCCCAGGCTTTACTTCTGCGTGTTTCATGATGGTATATTTCGACTGACTTGGCACGGACTTCATCAGATTGACAACTGCCTCTTGTGGGATGGTATCGAAAGCAGCCTTGACATCAGCCTTGACAAAGTACAATTTACCATATTCAGGGCCCAGAGATTGCTTGAATAGCTTCAGTCGAGTATAAATATCGCTGACGGAGAACATAGTTGAACCCAATTTTGACGGGTTGATCCTCTGGGTTTCGAGTCAGCTTCAACCCCCGAATGTTTGTGGCCTCACAATACCTTCTCTAGCTTCAGCAACGAATGCACGGGACCCAAGATAGTGTTTATACTACGCCCAAGCTTGCTTGAAGGTCCCCTGGTCATAGCCCTGCGCCGGAGATTCATGATGGGGCGAAGTTTGTTGCCTTTTGGAAGGAGTCGAACTTGGCTAAAGCCCAGCTTTCGAGAACGCAATACCTGCAGCGCATCATCCAACTTGACCTCCTCAAACATGTCTGCTCTAAGTTCCATCATGGCTGGCTCTGCTATTTGTCTCCAAACTTCATGGCGAAAGTAGAAAACTTGGTATCGATGAGTGTTAGACTCGGTAACATAAAATGTGTTTCGGATCAGAGGGATTAAGAGAGAATCAAAAACGAAATAAATAAATTCATTAAAAATCTCCAGACGCTTTGCAGTATCAGTTTTGCTTGGTCTTTGGTGGCCCAGAACTGGTGAGTGAAGCCAAGAGATTTTTGCCATCTGGTAAATAATTAACCATGGTCAAGCTTCGGCGCTATCGGACACTAACCTTCATGTTTTGTGTTATTTCATGTAGCGACATGGTTTCAAAGCGCCTGAGCCTGATGAAACTATCGACGCTTCGCATGATAGTGAATTTGTTGCGTTTCTGTACGGCATCATCCCCCCAGAAGTCTCTGGGGATAATCTTGGACAAGACGGCTTGACAGAACGATGAGACCTGAGATGATGGGGTGGCTAGCTCTACCAGGGATTTATGATATGGGAGTGCTGGCGCTTGCGTGTTCAAGAGCCCTGGCTCGGATTGCTTCTGGGATGGAGCACACTTATAGTATGAACCCGTCATCTGGTGTTGTAATGAAATGAACTTTCGAGACGATATGAGACTCTTCTTGGTCCTCGGCTTCCTAGTTCGCGATGGCCTGTCAAAAGTGCAGGGGCAGTGGTGCTTCAAGAGCTCGATATATGAACACCGGCCGTGGAGAACTTGCAAGCGTTTCACAAGTTCTTCAGTATATCCACGAAGCCGCTTGGGTATTTTTGGCGTTTGCGGCCCGGTATCTCCTGCTTTTGTTCGAAAACAGGGAGCAATCTCTTCTTCTCTCAACGTATAGTCTTGAAACTTCTGCGAGGTTATCGTGGGGTCGACCTGAGAAGTAAAGACGTTGTGAAGTCCGAATTGCCGAGGAAATATGTACATCATCACCTTGATTGTACCTTGGCGCTGGATCTCTAGGTCGTTAGACATGGGAGCGTTCTTGTACCGATTCAGCACGTCTGAAAACTATTAATAATATTTTTGATTGGATGTGCTTTCTACACTTACGAATGTGCTTATAGCCGGGCTGAACGTGTCCTTGTGCCGTGAGGGATGGCTTAGCATAGAATATTCTGCTTCTCACTAGAGTTATGTCTATAGGTTTGCGTGCTTCGCTTTTAGATCCTTTAGTCATTGACAGACTGCCTCCATGAAGGTCAAGCTCTGCAAGTGGCACACCTAGAATGGTCAGATGTGTACTTTAGTGTTTTGCTGTCTTACCTGTCAGTTGATAATAATTGTTGAAACCTGCTTCAACCTCTAAATATATAGAGGCGTCAACAAGAAGATTGATCATGATTTTCTCTCCAGCTCTGCCAAGAAGGGCCAATAATTGTGGCCAAGGGTTTTCCCTCAGCGCCTCAACGTTAGAGTTCGGAAAGAGGCTAAAGAGTCCAGGAATAGTGGTAGTTCCTTGGTCATCTGGTCCGGCTGATTTCCTGAACCCGTCACACAATAGGTGCTTGGGTCGTCGTCCGACTTGCACCTCTCTAGAGAAGAGACGCCATACAACAAAATCTACGACCTATATGATTGTAAGCGACTTTTCATACAAAGATGCTGTACTAACCTCATTTTGGGAGAATATTGATCCAGCAATCCCATCGGAAAGACTGACATAAGATTCGTCCTCTCTCTGTGAGAATGCTAGCCATTGCTCCCATCTCGTGTCATCGTTGTCGGCCTCTTGATGGGCAAAACAAACAAGTGATGTATCTAGGAGTCGTGATAAAGTCATCTCAACCTCTCTGGCATCATTTGCTTCGCCGATGGATGCCACTTTCTTCCGTCGGAGTCGAGATCCATGAGGTAACTGGGAGAGGACATATTCTCTTAACGAGGTGACTCTGCTGTAATGACGTTCCAGGAGGTCGCGCCTCACGGGTATTCCCCCGAGTGGTTTGGCTCGCTTTTGGTGTTCCGGCGCGACAGCAGTCTCCGACTTTCGCTTTTTCTGGTTTTCCATAATTGTTCTGTATCTTTTACCCATTCAACGGTTGTCAAGCCGCTGTGTTTTCCGATGATCACTTGTGTAATTATTCGAACTAGGGTGGAATCTTATGAGCCACAACATTGATTTGATGCAATGTGGCTGATCCTTACCCGACGTGGGAGCGGGAGCTTGTCCCCAGAGGGATTAGCGCAGATTTAGTGTGAGGCCGGTTCCAGGGGTAAGCAACCAGCCGCTTAACCGAGCGTTATCACAGAATTAGCCACTGATCATTAACAGGAATTCAGGTAATGAACTTTTTCGATGCAATCAGGAAAAGCCCATATTCTACTGCTTATCAGAGCCTCGTGGTTATGGGCTTGCTTTTATCTCGGCTAGGAAGTGTGGTTTGCATCAGAGACGGCGAGGGTTGGGTAACATGAAAGCAATCTGCTGCTTCGCAAAGAAGGGCAAGAAACGCGAGCCTTACACATCCGCGAAAGCGACCAGAGCATATAATTACATATACTTGCTGCGGGAGATAGCGTTTTCGGTGTGGTAGATGGGGTGTCTCTTTGGGGGAAGTTGGGATTCCAGGTGAAATTGAGATGGTCGCTAAGAAGCGTTGTAAGCGGTCCTGCATACCATCACACGCAGTATCACAACGCAGGAACGGCGAGCACGGAGGAAACATGTGCAACTGTGCAATCTTCTTTGTGTAACCCTGAAAACTAGAACCTAGGGAGGTTGAAAAGTGGTCAGCTCAGATAATTGATGGATATAGAGCCCCGGATCTGCCACTAGGATGAACAATGGGAATCAAACAGACGAAAAAGGTAACGATTTGGTGAATGTAGTCTCGATTACGACTTCGAACATAGCGTACTTCTGGCGATGTATAATGAAATGCTTTTCTTTCTCAGCTTCCACTGATAAAAAACCGGCAGAACCCACAAGAGCCGGATGAAGGCGTCGCACCGATGTCTCCCGATCAGTCGAAGACCTTAGAACACAAGCTCAAGGGTCAAGCAGACCAGGAAGCGGATTTATTGTTATTATCGTTGACTCATCAGTCCCTTAAAAGTACTTAGGACAAGCTATTAAACATAAGATACACCAAAACCACAGCCACGCCACTTTGAACTCAATGTCCCAGAAGCACGAGTAAGCCAAGGGCAGAAAGTTGCAGGCACAAAACAACCACACCAAAAATGAGATAATGAAACTGACATCAGATGTAAGTGGCTTGACTTATCATGTGTTTCTCAAGGCCAACGGTGCGTGGGAGCGCGTATCCTTAGTATGTTTATTCTTCAAAAGGCAGTCCCCAGAACAGAGCGACCCAATAGCCGTTTAAGACTACTTAAAGTTCCACCTGTGGACGGTCAATCTACTAGAGGTACCTGACTCTTGGGTACGAGGATCCGAGGTGCAACTGAGATGCAGGAGGGAATGAAAGAGAAGTTGAGGCGAGAAAGGGGATGCATAACGTCAGAGGATGAAAGACTGGCTGGCGAATTGAGTAGCCCTGGAGTGAATGGACAATCGCCATTTGTTCCTCCAAACGCAGCAATAATTGATTCAACACGGCCAGATCGAGCGGGGTTCCCTGGTTTGACATTGATGTATGGCAATAGGTGCAATAGGTGTATGAGACATATGCCCTATGTGCTACAGTGTGGAAGCTTAACTTGCTATGTTGCTGGTTTCGACGCTTCGACGGGCATTGACATGTAAAAATGAATGGGCTGGTGAGCCTGAATTCATTGATAAACTGACTTGGTGACTTTGTCCAAGAGGGTGGAATTGAGGCTGCTGAATCGGCTGCCACACGAAACGGTTCGTGGATTACGAGACCAGTCACAATGCCATGGATTGGATCGCAATAAACCCCTGACGCTTCAAGGGGAAGACAGGGAGTGCCTTTGGTTTTCTCGAGATATGTTGATGGTTGCAGAAACTCTAAAATGCTTCGCTAGTCATTCTCGTGTTTTAAGACCAATGTCGCAACTATACGTTGGAAGCAGATGGCTAGATGCTTCCAAAGCTGGGAATTGATGCAGGGGAGAAACACGGGATCTTAGGGGCGTCATATGTCAACCAAACACCATATAGTAGACCTCCGAGTCTTAGATTGGTCTAACAGACGTAGCTCGACTGTGATAGTATGCTCTACTCTGTAGTTCTCTAGGGCATGTTGTTCGCTTCCATATGTCGGATGCGACCATGAGGTTCTTCAAGTGTCCTGTGTTCCTTTATTGGTCCCTCGCCCTGTAGTCCTAACAAAGTTTTCTTAGGCTGGCCACAACAGGCGGCCCTCCGTCGATAGTCCATTGTTCGAAGCTACCTGTTCAGCGGCTGTAGATACGGAAATGCCAAATGCATGGTCATGAAATGTGGAGGTGTTGTCAACGCTACTTAAGGTTGATTGCCGTTGTGCACGGTTTATGAAGTATTCTCTTGATGTGATTGATGTGCTTCAACATCCAACCAGAAGCGTCGCCGTTGTTTGCTCTCCGGCACCTCCACTACTACCTTAAGCTTCAACGGATGTGCTCCACTGAGGAAGGTACCCCCCCCGGGCAATCCTCAATCCAAATCCCAATTGAACGCTGTTTACTAAGGTATTGATACTGTAACTGTGCTTTCACTTGACTTTACTTGATATCATACCCGACGACAAGGGTAATAGTAAGTTTTCCATTCAAATTCGCCTAACCTTCATAAGATCGCGTCTTCCACGCCACTGCTTCCACGTAAAATATCTTGGTGTTGGTATGTCTCTGTGCCTCTCTTCTACGGAACTTTCGCCCTCCCCATTTATTGTGTGGTTTGGCCATCTCAGGAAGTGATCCCGCCTATTAGGCCCCTATTTCTCCCTTTCCCAGGGATCATCCACCTTCGAGCCTCATTCGACCCGCTTGCTCTGTGCTGTTCGTACCCTCAGCTCTCTGGCCTGGCTAGCCTGGATACAGGTGATTGCCTTATGCACGCACATGCAACTCCATCCACAGCACTCTTCAGACTAACCTGCATCAATAAAGCGCTTGACTGGCAGCATCCCCGTCCACCGTCGAAGCCCCTAGCAGAAAGTTGGCCTGTATACGACGAGTTGGAACGGCTGATTCCAGCACCAGCATCCACCAAGAGTGTCCACTTCGATTTTCGACCCTCCCATCCCGAACGTCGTTCGACTTCCAGGGACTGGTCTGGCTGGTGCCCCATCTTGTTGTTCCTGCTCACTTGTCCACGGATGGATCCTGCAGTTGTGAGCTTGTGAGGGCCATTGATTTTCTTATACCCCCTGGTCGCTACACTCTTCAGGCCCATTTGCAGTTGACTCTGTTCCACTGTCATCAGCACCTACAGTACAGTACTTATGCTCACACCTATCAAGTGCGCCTCACGCCAACGCCCGCACAACGCTTAAACGCCAACGCATCGATGCTCTCTGCATGGGTCTATAATCCCCCAACCAGTCGCTCCGCTCGACGAGCCTGACCGATGCTCAGGCCACCATGGATAACGACATGGATATGGCCCTCCACGCGGGCCTCCAAGCGGACGTACAGGATGTAGACTCGGGCTTTGAAAACCCCAATCTCGAGCCTCACCACGACCTTCATCATCTCTCCCAGCATAGTAAGAATCAGCGCCCTTACGATCACGATAACGACCACAATCGTCGCATCGACCACACCACTGACCTCAGACAAGACTATCTCAACGATCAGCTATCTCACGACCGCCGTCATTACCTCCCCGATTCTTCGCCTTCCGCCGCTCCTGCATCTCATTTCGACCAACGTAGCGCCTCTTCCCGTCCTCCTGTGCCTCACGCCGACGAGTACGATTCGATTTCTACGGGAGCCCACCATGCCTTCGCCCCCGTAAACCCCGACGACTTCTACAAAAGCTATCGGGGAACATACCACAATAATCAAGAGTCCCTCTCTATCGGTGCCTCGGCATTGCGTCCGTCATTGCGCTCCAACGGTGATGGCTCAACGCCAAAACTTCATATTACATCGCAAACAGAGATCAATATGCGTTCCACGTCAAATCCTGTCGACAACAGGCCTGCTCTTCCTGGCTATAAACCCACTGGAACTCACCCCAGTGTGAGGGATCTGAAAAGGCGCTTCGACCAGAATGGTGCTGCACCTTCATCAATTCCCCGTGCCCCGGCGCATACGGGAGCTGCAGCTAAGATTAGGCAAGATGTTGGTGTCAGTCCACAACCGCGAAATGGTGCAACGTCTTACTCGACATTACGTGATGGTTCAAATTCATTCAGCAAGCAAACAATGTCCTCGTCAGCCCGCTCCCAGAGATCAAGATATGTTGCCGAGGACCAGGTCTCGAATAATTCTCAGTCTTTTGCCAGTCGTATAGGGAAACCGCGAAGTACTACTAGCGGAAACTCAAATGCCTCCAAACCCACGTCCAACTTGACGCCAGAGTCTCCACCACAACAACCGACTTCTTCTTCTATCTCCCCCACACCTTCGCGTTCTCAAGGCTTGCTTTTCGGCGAGATTCTTCCCGAGCAACACAATTTTCCCACTGCTGGTTATGGAATTGAGGGCGTTCGCCCAAGACGGACATCTGAATCCAGCTTACACCATCCCTTTAGCCATCAAAGAAGTCTATCTGATCCGCCAGATGTCGCCGAGCCTTCGTCCCCAAGTATCTGGTATCGTAGCCTCAACGGCAACGATAACAACGGGCAACCTACCCAGGCCCCTCAAAAAGGCCACACACGGTCACATAGCGACATCCCAAAATCCCCTTCAGTACCTCCGGTCTCTCGTAAAACCCCTTCTCGAAAATCACCGACGACTAATACCTCGAGTGCTGGATCTACATCCAAACTGCCACGCTCTGTGAGAAAAGTGAATAGCCCCAGTGATTCAACACCTTCGACGCGTTCGAACTCGCCAAATCTCAAACGACCGCAAGTGAATGGCCGAACATCAAGGGCAGGAACTCCGACGACAAGGGCAAAAACTCCAACGAGGGCCAAGACACCAACCCAGAGCGGCGTTACTCGAAAAGCGGCACCTCGAACTCTGGTCACACCAACGAACAATAATCGCCTTCAGGCAAATATCATAGCGCCTCCCCCGAAGCTCTCCCCTCCTCTCCGAAGTTCTCGGCCTCGTCAACCCGTTTCGGTGGCTACAACGGCAAGCTCTCGGATGAGGGCAGTGGAAAGGGCTAGGTCACCAAATCCTACATCCGTTCCGCAGTCCAGGATCGCTGAACCATCATCGCGCCGGCGGAAGATCTCTGTAGGACCGATTGATTTTGAACAGCGACGAGAACATATCCGACTAGCTTATACGAAGTCCATTCGAGAAAGCCAAGCGCTCGAGGCACGACAGAAGGCAGCAGACCGAAGGCGGAGGGAAATGGAGGCTGCTGCCAGGGCGAAGGCTAGTGCCGCTGCTTCTTCAAACTCGAATTCACCATCTGTTACGCCAGAGCCTAATACTACAGAGTCGCCAATCCTCGCCGATATTCCACCAGTTCCGCCCCTTCCAGATGACCATTCAGTATCGTCAGAATTCAGGATTGGTAGTGGGCCAAGTTTGAGCCCGGAGGTTTCAAGTGCCACAGAAGTGCAAAATGCCTTGAACGTGGTTGACCTTTCAGATACCATTGCATTCCCAGGTAGTCATGAGGTGTCTTACGATCAGCCTGATGGAGAGCCACGCCGAGATCAGCCTTCACCGTTTCTGGATGACCCAACGATGAGTCCGGTTGATATCGCAATGGCACTACCACCCGCTTCATTGATGCTAGCTGCGACCTCGCAGGCAACGCTTACCGACGAGTCATCAGCTCAAGACTTTGATTCACCCACCCTGGGTGTTCCTGGCAGCTTTCCAGCCCTCAGTCCTCCTATTGGTGAACCAGAGCGACCACCAACTGCCGTTTCGATAACATCAGAAACAACAGAGTTCGACAACGAACCTCAAATTACCCCTCCAAGGTCCTCACAGACGCCGCTCGAAGTTCCCATCACGGTTATCAAGCCACCCAGTCCACAGACGCAGAAGTCCGCATCTCTTCCGAAGGCCGAGTATCATTACCCGTTCGAGGATGACCCTGACTCGCCAGTTCGACCAAAATCCGCATCCAATACCGTTGATGTAGCTGAACATGCATTGTCGAAGCACGATGAGGTTACTCTGCCTTTCATCCCTGGAGCATTCGATATTGAGGCCAAAGCAGACGTGCCCCAACCAGGTGTTGAGTCCTACAAAACTACAATCACCATTCTGCCACCCAGTGACGAACCAAGAGCGGCTGAGAGCCTTGAAGAAACGGTCCCATTCCCACGAATTGAGCCCGAATATGAATCAGACTGCCATTCTGATTCTGAGTACGATGGAGTAACGAGGCAGTTTCGCCGCTCTCATGACGATGGTGCTATCACTGACAGCTGTACCGAGGACGTGGAAGAGGCCGGCAGAAACGACTGTAGATCAGAGGTGCCGTCCGACGACCAAGTCTCTTCACATCGTGCCTCGACTTGTGAATCTCTGGATACTAATAACGAGCCTCATTATGCTTATGATGAACAGCAGCGGCCGGAGATTTCAACAAGTCTTATGGTCCCGACTTTGTCTGCGACGAATAGAACAAGTCAGCAGTCAGCATGGACTGACTTTTCGATCAATAGTGGCGACGTGTCTCCAGCGGGGCGCTCACCAGTGTTTCCCGATGATGACGAGAACGAAACTGGAGATCATGGCCATGTTACAATTTTTGAAACAACATCTATCCATCGAAATAGCCGACCTGTCGAGCGACCTTTGGAAATTCGCAACAGTCAACCGGAGATCCGATCCTCTACTGACTTGACCCAGTCGCCGTATCTAAGTCATCAACTCCCGGAGCTAGACACTGGAGATGGGTTTTCCATTCCCTATCTTTCCAACAGAGCCAGCAAGAGCTTCTCATACTTCCCATCCCCTAATCACGAACCCCCTCCCATACCCGCTTCAACATCCGGCTCCGCTTGCAATTCGCAACGAGTATCAGGTGTTTATTATGAGCAGTCCCAAAGTGGAAGCACATTTGTCAATTCTGAAAGAGGGTCGCAAGATTACATCCCCATGATGACAACGCCTCAATCGATGGACAACACATCCCTGCCAACCCATAATCAGTATTTTGCGGATGCAACCACTTTGAACGGAGATGCAAACTCCGAAACATTTGATAAACAGGGTCCGACAGGAAAGGAAAAGCACCGACTTGTTCAACGACGCAACGTTATAAAAGAGCTTGTTGATACTGAAGCTGTGTTCGTGCGCGACATGAATATTGTTGAAGAGATCTACAAAGGGACAGCAGAGGCTTGTCCAAAGCTTGACGCCAACACTGTGAAGCTCATCTTCCGGAACACGGATGAAATTATTGCATTCCATACCTCTTTCTTTGCGCAGATCAAAGAGGCAGTTCTAGCTGTTTACACGATGCAGAGCCGGCGGTCTGCGCTTGCTAGGGAAGGCACATTGATATCGGAGCCCTCGCAGTTTAATCCTGCTGACATTGATGATACCAAAGATCGTTCCGTCCTGATCGGCCCTGTTTTCAAAGCCAATATGGAGAAGATGAAGCTCGCTCATGAAGGCTTCTTGAGGAACAGTGATGGGGCAGCCAAACGACTCATCCAGATACAACAGGATCCCACGGTGAAAGTCTGGCTCAATGAATGTAACGAAGTTGCGAAAGACCTGACTGCAGCATGGGACCTGGACTCGCTCTTAATTAAACCAATGCAGCGCATCACCAAGTATCCAAATCTCATTATAACGCTGTTGCAGCACACCCCACAGGATCATCCCGATCGAGAAGGTCTAATTGAGGCTAAAGAGATCCTCGAGACGGCCATCATCGAGATCAACAAAACCAAGAAGAACTTCGAACTTGTTGGCCAGATCGTCGGAAGAAAGCGAAAGGAATCCGATGTTAAGGCAGGATTCGCGCGCGCATTCGGCAAAAGAGTCGACAAGCTCCAAGCGTCAGGTACCCGAACGAGTGAAGATTCCGAATATGCTAAATTGAACGAGAAATTTGGCGACGATTATCTGCGACTACAAGTTGTTCTCCGAGACGTCGAATTCTATACGAGGCAGGTATCTGCCTATGTACACGAATTTTTGCAGTATCTGTCTTCCATAGAGTTGGTGATGAGGCTACAACCAGGAAACCATCCTGAGCTTGAAAGCAAGTGGGTCCAGTTTAATATCTCGATGCGAGATCTTGAAAAGGTTGCGCTTGAGGAGCATGTACGTTGATTGCTTGAGTGACGCTTGTGGAAAAGAGTACTGACGGATACCAGTTATCGCAAGTCCGAAAACATGTCATTGAGCCGTTCGAACATGTTATCAAGGCCTACGGTAACCCGTCTTTGGCAATGAAAAAACGCCAAAAGCGCCGTGTGGATTACGAGCGATACGAACAGCTAAAGCGCGCGGGCAAAAGTATTGACTCCAAACTCAACGAGCTTGTTGAGCAGTACGATGCTCTGAACGATACGCTGAAGAAAGAGCTCCCCAAGCTGTCTGCTTTAACTGAAAAGGTGGGCAACATCTGTCTGGGTAACTTTGTTAACATCCAAACGAGATGGTATGGGATATGGAAGGACAAGATGAAACTCGTTTTGGGCGACTATCCTGATATGCCGGATCTTAAGGAGGTCGTGGCAACCTTCCAACGCGACTTCCCCTATCAACAGGAGCAGTTAGCTAGTATTGGTATCCTCAATCCCATGTACCGGGGTCGAGTTTCTCAGTCAACCACACGCAGTACCGAAGAATCATCATCCCTGAGGATGCGATCACGTCCGTCTGAGAGTGATTCGCGGGGTCGAGGTCACTCAATCAGCGGTGAACAGGCCCCAAGCGTTCCTGCACCCGAATTCACAAAACGCCACAGCGGTTCGTATACTGCGTCACCCACAGGTGTCACTACTGGGAACATCCCTAGTCCACATCAGTATTATTATCGTGACTATTATTCGGGTATCGGGAACCACCAGCAGGGCACTGCATCTCCTCTCTCCCCAGATCTTCCTGGTAGCACGCGATCATTCGCCGCCTCTACGAGACCCAGTACAGGCAGAAGTTTTGACTCGGGGGGCCTTCCACGACAGAGCTCAGACTCAGCTACACAACAGCTCCGAGACTCCCATACGACCTACAGTTCCCAGAATCAATCTCAAGAGGGCCGACGGTTTTCGGGGCTTTTCCACTCAGCTTTACCACCAGCTGACGGACCTGAGGATAGTGCTCGATCGTCTCGGGCATCTTCAAGGGAGCGAGGACCTACAGACGACGGGTACAATGTGCTTTGGCTAGCGGCCTCCCTCTTTGAGTTCAATATTGCAACGACAAAACACGAAGCTGGTTATCCGTACTTGGTATATCAGGCCGGCGAAGTAAGTTGACTCACTCCACAAATGACCTTGGTTTTGGATGCTAACTGCTAGTCTAGATCTTCGACGTCCTTGGTGAGAAAGGAGAGCTCTGGTTAGCAAAGAACCAGGATGATCCAGACGATCGCGTTGGGTGGATTTGGTCAAAGCATTTTGCCAGGCTCGCTGATTCATAAGCACGGCCCATGACTGACTGAAACTTCAGCAGGCAAGGTCAAGCCAAACTGCTATCTTATCAACTACGCAACACATCCAAGATTTATACTAAGATTCAAGGAAGGAGCTTGGGCGTTTATTACACGGACATTACGATTTGGAACTGCAGCAAGAGATTCACCCGGTCCTAAGACGCATTCATGTTGATCGGCATTTTTAACATTTGTCTTCTATGAGTTCATCCTCGCCTTTTTTTTCAACCTTCAGCTCCTATTTATGCTGAACTCACCGTTCGACAATGTGTCGTTTGGTTCAGTTTTCATTTGTTTGTTTGGGCTTGTATTTGGGTAAAAGCCTTCAGTGTCCTATACGCGAAAGCAGAAAACATGGGATGAAAGAGAGGCGTGGTTGGGACCTTGACTTTTAAAGCAGGGGAGCCAGGCGTTCAGAGCAAAATACCAACGTATGTAAGATTTCAGGTGTGAATGACAAGGGATGATGAACCCGAAACCAACTTAGGCGGGTGGTGTTGCTTGGCCATGAAGTTCGGTTGCATCTTGTAGCAGTGGAGGAAATGTAAAGAATCGTATTGACTAAGGTATGGAATGAGATACCAGTGGCCCAAGCATGATGAAGCTTAAATTAGTAAATTTGGTTATGTGCATCATTATGTGCGGTCTCGTATGGTTATCTTGGTGGCAAGATTTTTGTATGGCGTCTTTTGGCACTCTTATTGGGCTTGAGAATCATTATTTGGCTGGCTACCGACTAACACATGGTTAATATTTGATGTTTATCTTACCGGTACTCACCTACCGTTTGGTAGATGATGACTCTGACATGTGACTTGGAACTAATACCCCCAGACTGGAACGTTAGAAGGATCCCCCCCCCCCGCCCTTGCAGGAGAAAGGGGGCGGGGGTAACATACTGCCGCTCACAGCGCTAGAGCAATAGGTACCTCTTTAGTACCTTTCGTAGTGCTAATCAATCTTGGCTGCTTTGTTGCTACCAACCATCAGCTGCAAGTCTGGCATCTCTGCTTTCCTACATTACTCGACAGCTTTGCCAAGTCTTTCGCTTCAAATTTAACCCCTGGCAGAGCAAGAAGCTTCGCGAAAAGGTACTGTTAACTCTTTCAAGGTTCCCCCGTTTCATGACCCACACTACCTATACAATATGCCCGCGACAAGCTCGCCGGAAGAGCAGGCGATCGATCGCGAGTACCCGCAGCGGCATCGTCATCATCCTCATCAGGAACTTGGACCGTTGCAGCATAACCACAACGTGGCTGAATTCCAGTCTCGGCTTCATTGTCAACAGAATCAAAGCTCACGGTCAACTTTACAGTATCAAACATCTCAACAAGATTTACGTCATTCGTATCCTCAGTCTAATACTCACCTCACTGTCCCAAGTGTATCTGCTGCAGGCTCGACATCCCGCTCGTCTTCAATTTCTCCTATTCCAACACCGTCGATATCTCCCCCAGCTTCTGCCGTATCTATCGACGCTCTGTATTCACCCCGAGATTATTCGCCGCCAGTACCAACTCCCTCTTCGACCGGTACCGAGGTTTACAGCAGCCATCCGCACCGAGACTCATACGATCGCAATAGCTCGGGTAGACATAGCCAGGATAACGTTAGCTTTGAATCTCAAGGGCGCAATCCGGCCAACATGGCCAGCTGGTCAGGACAGCCCGCTATCAGAGGCAACTCTGAGGCTGTGCGCATGATTTTACTGAGTTTCGTTACCATTGGCATAACGTACGTTTACTTGGCCTGCGAGCTGCAGCAACAGTAATCCAATTTGAGCTGGCTTCCTAACATTGGTTCATCTAGTTTCACATGGGGTATCGAAATGACATGTAAGTCTACAGTTTCATCATCTCCTGGCGTACCTTGCTGAAGAGTGTTTAGACTGCACGCCATATCTGCTTAATCTTGGTTTAACCAAAAGCAACACATCTCTAGTATGGATTGCTGGTCCGTTGTCCGGTCTTATAGTTCAGCCTGTTGTCGGCGTCATTGCGGATGAGAGTAATTCCAAATGGGGACGTCGGCGACCGTTGATGGTCGTTGGCTCCATTATTGTTGCTATAAGCCTCCTAGTATTAGGCTTTACCCGTGAGATTGTCGGTTTCGTGGTTACCGATGATGAGGCTGCCAAGCGACCTACGATAGTATTGGCTGTATTGGCCATCTATGTTGTCGATTTCGCTATTAATGCTGGTATGGTGCCATGAACGTCTCTTTTAGCTCCACCAAGACTAACGACTTTTTCAGTTATGTCATGCTCTAAGAGTCTCATTGTTGATACGTTACCAATCGACAAACAGCAGACGGGGGCGGCTTGGTGTAAGTTTACACATGTTGCTTTTGATGTGAGTCGAATTAACGTTCTTTGTAGCAAGCCGTATGTCTGCAATTGGTCATATGATTGCGTATGGTGCCGGGGCTGTAGATTTATTGAAGCTTTTTGGAACCACGCTTGGCGATACTCAGTTCAAACAGCTCACGGTCATCTCAACCATTGCTCTTCTGAGTTCAACGTCACTCACTTGCTGGGCCGTTACAGAACGGGTACTGGTAGCCTCCAAACCAACCCAGCATGAGGGTCGCTTCAAAGTCTTTCGCCAAATCTGGTCGACACTTCTAAACCTACCTCCTCGAATTCAAGCCATCTGCTGGGCACAGTTCTGGGCTTGGATCGGTTGGTTCCCTTTTCTTTTCTATAGTACCACATGGGTTGGTGAAACATACTTTCGTTACGACGTGCCCGCCGATGCGAGGAAATCCAAGGATACTCTCGGTGCCATTGGGCGCATAGGAAGCACTGCGCTTGTTATTTACTCCGTAATCACATTTGCAGGTGCCTGGATTTTGCCCATGTTTGTCCAGTCTCCTGAGGACAACTCCTTTACCCACCGGCCTCCTCAGGCAATCGCAGGCTTCTTGACACGGTTCAACAAGGTGAAGCCTGATCTATTGACAGCTTGGATGCTTGGGCACATAATGTTTGCTGCGTCCATGTCCTTGGCGCCATTTGCAACCAGCTTCCGATTTGCGACTGTTCTGGTGTGTCTATGCGGCATGTAAGTCTTGCAGCAGCTCTCCGCCCTCCGTATGGTGCTAATGCGTGTTTAGACCTTGGACTCTCGCTATGTGGGCTCCGAGTGCTTTCCTCGGCGTCGAGGTCAATAAGCTCGGCGGTGGCGCCTTATCAGATGGCACATATCGTCGCATTTCGGACGAGCCCGACATTGAGCTCTCTGAGATCAGCCACGATGATGCACCTTTGCAGCTTGATCACGGTTCAGAGGTTGGCTTGCCATCTACGGCTTCTACAGGCGAGTTATCGGGTATCTACTTCGGCATCCTAAACATTTATACGACGTTGCCACAGTTTGTTGGTACGTTCATATCTACCATCGTGTTCGCGGTCCTCGAGCCTGGAAAGAGTCCCGAGCTCGCGGGTGATGAAAAGAAGCAGACAGATCCAGATGGTCCGAACGCCATTGCGGTGTGCCTATTCATCGGAGCCATGAGCAGTTTGGTTGCAGCATATGTGACCCGGAAGCTAAAAGTCATGTAAGATGGACAATTCTACGGAGTTATCGTGTATTACTTGTGTTCTTGCTAATTATGTTGCAATTCTTCGTTCATGACTCATCTGACATGGGGTTGGATATTGTTTTGGTGTATTGGCGCAGAGGTCATTGCCCGCATAGGCTTGGGACTCATATAGTGAGTCGTAGCTGTATTTGGAGTACGGTTTGAGCGCAGAGCGTGTCGACGATCATGATATGCATGACGTAGAGTTCATCACCATAGTTCGGCTCTAATTGATATCTAAGATAGAAAGATGTGACTACGCTAACCACATACACGCCAGAAATCACAGATGTCGCAAGGGGTATCCTCCTCCAGTGTAGTCTCTTTCTCTGAAATCACTAACGCATCCGTACCATCCCACCTCATGGTCTGAATTGGTGTCCCCTGAACCGCGTATACAGTGATTCTATTTGTCCTTCTCATTCTCAGCTTCGGATACCTTCTCCCACTCGTCCTCCGTACTAACACTTGATTGTGTACCCGTAGCCCCAGAACGCTGCTTCACTTCGCCCTTTGACTGAAGAGGCTCGACTCCAGCAGCAGCTACAGCAATGTCAGAGGTTGTAGCGGCGACGGGAGACGGCTTGCTCGGGACAGTCGTCTCGACCTCCGTCTCGCTGTCTTCATCATCGTTACCCGACACCTCTTTCTGTTGTTGCTTCTCTTTCTCCTCCTTTTCACGCTGCTCTCGCTGGGCGATGGAAAGCTCGGCGGCAAACCAGTTGACGCTCCACCACAAACCACCACAGAGGATGGAAAGAATGACGCAGTGGATATTGTACGTAGCGAGCAGGAGACAGAATAGGACGGTTTGGAGTGCGGCAAATGAGGCATTCGCGGCCTTGAGGATGGTGGGCGTCGGGCCTGGGGTAAAAATGTCCTCCCAAAGCTTGACGATGAAGGATGACATGGTTGATGCTCTATCGCGGGGTCGTTATTGGCAGGGGTTTTGTTGTTCAAAGTAGTGGGCTATGGGAGGGAGGATCCTGGTATCTTGATCGCGTTGGTGTTACGACTCTGTACGGTATGTAACGAGGGAAGACAAAGATCTTTCTGGTGTAAGTCTTAATTCGTAGCTGTAGGTTTTCTTCTTCTCAAGGATAGAGGCGGTCGCTGCCTGGCGACCACTCTATTTCGCTAATAGCGCAACTTGTACCAACCGGCTTTGTACGAGTGTTCTTTGTGGCCCAGTTAAGCGAGTCTATCCGTGAATAGAAGAGAATAGCCCGTATTGAAGCAGTACTGTGATTGTTCGTTGAATATCGGGCTGGTGTGTCTTACTAGAGAGTGTACCTGCAATGACGACAGGTGGTTGGTTCCTAGACCGTGAATGACCCAGATCGCGTGCCGGGCTTCTATTGGATTACATAAGGGCATCGCCTTTGAGATTGTTTTCAGCATGACCCCGTGATGAGAATAACAATATAAGCATGTCTGTGTTGCTTATTCTTGTTTTAGTTGTAGGATGAGTTCGTTGGCCTTTTCCCTTGAGTGTTCTCTTGGTCTATGGATCCTAGGGTGTAGGAACGCATCCCTCGAAGTTGGTTTATTCGTATCATCAATCTCATAAACCATTCACGGTTCACAATTTGACGCTAAGCTTCGCTACCGAAAACAACAAATAAACAATGCCATCATTACGATAGGATGAGAAAACGTGGCAGTTTATAGGAATACCACAAGAGTTCATTACTTTCCGTTATCCTTCTTGACATAACCGATGCAAGGTTCCAGTAACGAGAATAACATAGGCTACCCTATACCGCACCGTTTGATAGAACCATAATTGCCAACTCTGATGGTTATGTTAGATTAGCACCCAGCCTTCATCAAGCTTGAAATATAAGGATAATCAAAACAAAACAAGTTAAAACGGGAAATGATAGAATCCCTTCGGCCTATGTATTTCGCCAATATTTATGCTATATCAGTGGCAAGAACATGCCGACTCAACTTAACACAACTAAACGCAGTTTTCACGAACACATCCCGTTCTCAAGGATAACCAATGTGAACGGCGATGTTTACATGTCAAAATAAGAGCTATGCAACAGTTTGCCGCACTGAAAAGACGCAGTGCCCGACGTTGCCGCTTGAAGTGAGATTAGAAGAGATCACCAAACGCCAAGGTAAATAGATATAGCCAATCATAACACAGTCTGTCCGAGCGCATATGACCGATTCCAGCAAGAAACTTTAATGTAAGCGGAAAGAAATAAAACCGATTACTCCACTTGATTGATATGAGCTTGGACAACACTCTCCATCCTATCTTCCTTCTAACCCTGATCCCACGCACAGCCTCAAAAGGCGAAGACCCCCCCAGGGCGCCATGAGACAGGCAACAGAGGACAGTCCACAGCCACCCCCGTGATATAACTGTGCCCCTGGCTCGTAGTCTCATCAGCATCCAGGATTCCACCAGACGAGTTGACACATGCCCAGGGTCTTCAGCTGCATCCTCGGGTCAGTATTCACCCTATTCCGGATACTACATAGCTTCCATCTATCATCTCCAACTTCACTCAACTCATGCATTGTCGGTCACAAAAGAGAGACCGTTGGGAATCAAGACCCTGTATTTGCGCCTCTTGGAAAGAAGGTTGCGGCCGCTAGAAGAAATCACACCCGAAGGATTCGGTTCGTTGTTCTTTTCGGCCCACCCCTTGGTTCGTACGGCAGTGATGGGCTCAGGTACCGCATCCCAACAACTAGCGAACAGATGAACCTGTGTAGACTCCCTCCTCCTCATCCCTCCATTAGTATGATGCCTGCCACAGTTGATCATATGACCATTGACGCCGTCCATGCATATCATCTCTCAAGACTCGGGGGAAGAGAAAAACATGGCGTAGAGTGACCCTTGACATTCGTCTGTGAAGCCCTGTGGAGGAATCCTACAAGAAAAGGCACATCTTTCTGGTGCAAGTTGCCCTTGGTCCTTCGAACTCCGAACGTAGGCTAGCTTGGGCATTTTTCACATGTTCAGTCTGATTTACCAGTCTTCAGATCCACCGCCTTGTCTTGCTTGATTAGACTACAACCAGTTTCTATGACTGTGACCTGGCCATCAGAGTTCAATGAGATATGGCCTCTATCCAACTTGTGTGCTCTTGTAAGCAATATAGTTGTTCGATATCGTTCAGGATTCTCAACAGCAGAAGCTCTGATGCACATACGGAACTGTACAACAACTAGTCAATAACTTGCTCAACAAGCTCCGTCATCCCAAGAAATTGAAGGACCAGTTAAGAGGGCTATTTTCACCTATACCAAAGGCGGTAAGTTGACGCTACACGGTTATCTGGGCCGTGAAAAGGAGGCTAGTTGTCCAGGGTACATGAGGCACTGAACGCTCCCGCGGGTATTGACTGATAGTGGAACACGGATATTATACACCTATATAAAGAGATTTGAACAAGACCATAGTATAGATGGGGGCTACCCTGTTGCGGTCAGGCGAGTCCTGAAGGAAGTAAAGAGATACACATGTTGTGTTGCTCTGGGTATTGTAACTTCGTAGCTTCGCCTACCTTGAGCATCTCACAGACTTTGGTCTGCAAGGCGCATAGTATCTTGAAGTTAGAAGATCCGTTAAATGCTAAACTTCCTATTAATCAAATCACATGGAAGTATAGGAAAAGTTTCATACATAAGATGTTTCACTAAACAACACTGCCTCATGTCTCAGACCATGAGAGGTAGACGGATCCCATCGTTCTCTTGAGCACCATCTTTTCATGTTATAATGGGTCTGCAACACAACATTCAGGGATTAAAAGATCGCACAGCTCGGGACCGAAGAATGCGGCAAAACCCAGTGGGCTACGATCGAAAAACATGAAATCTTTGTTTCTGCAGCACGCTCGGTGACGGTGGTTGTGCTAGCAATCGGTATTCGGGTTGTGACGAACATTTGGTGATAGCCTCCAATCAGAGAACGCTCCTTACTCGGAAGGTTTCTCTTTTAAACAAATACGCTGGCACTAATCTTCCCAGGAGAGTCGGAAATGTAGCGACCAGCTGCTGAAGTTTGTATCTTCATGTACACTACAACATGGATACTGTATCGGCTATGGAACCAGACCAGGTCCCTTGTCGTCCAGTGATCGGGTAGAGGTTCTGGACGTCACGTTAACTAATGGAGCTTGTCGATCTTCAACAAACGGCTTGAGACTTCCTGAGACTTGAGCCTTCATTACCGAGACGACCGTGACAAGGCAAGCTCGGCAAGGCTTGATGCACAGAACCCACCGAGCCAGACCAGGCGAATATGCCTGTGTTGTTATGCCAATCCTAATAGTTCCGTTATTGCTGAGTATTAGAGAATTGACTGATGAAAATTGCTCGAGACGGTACCGAATACTGGATCAGGGTATGACGACGGCAGTGGCGCTATGCCATAACCATATTCTTGCAGGCTTTCTCGCAGCTTATTAGTTAGACGATGAGTGACCAGTCTTACCAGTCTGCCTTGCCCACTGCTTAATTGGTGTCTGCTTGACCAAAACACCCCTCAAACATGTACAAGCCCTTAATACCGAAATGGCATCGATCGCCTCTCCAGGCAGCGACAAAAACCAATCTGAGGATTGTAGTAGACTAGGCCGATCGAGGCTGAGCCCCTCGAGCTGGAAGCAGTGGTTTCATCCCTAGGAGGCAATCTAGTTTGACCGGAGCATTTCGCGGTGTGATCTCTAGTGCTCTAGAGGGAGGGATCATGGCCGTTTCGTTGATCCCTAGGGTCATTTCTGGGGATCTTCTTAGGAGGACGGAACCGTGGCGTGTCTGAAACGTGCGTGGCCCCCATGAACCGTGCGTGTTTTGATGTTTGATGGCTCTTTGAGTTGGCTTGGCTTTCTCAGCTTTCCTGTAAATGGACTTAGTGTGTTCAACTGAAGGGTGGGGATACCGCGCGCGTAGATTAGCTTGAGTGACGGCCAGATAGCTTCACCAAAGCTAAGACCCAGTCCTTGCCTTGAGAATACTGTTTCTACATGCGGATGATCAAATGGCTTGAAGTTTAGAACCACAATGTCATTTTCCACATGGTTTGCTGCAATTACTCTGCTGTCATAGATTCAAAGTAGTGCCGCATACTTGCATATCAACGGGCTGAGCTCTCTTGAAATGGCTAGTGCTGTCCAGTTTTGGTAGTATGCAGCAAGCTCCTGGCATATTCTGGTACCCATTTGCAGACCAATCTGCGATTCCGAGTATTGGTTGAAACATTGAAGGTATATTTCAAGCGCTGTTCTGGTGAGTAAACAATATCTTGTATTCGGTGCTTCCCAATTGAAAGCAGCTCAAGCACCTGGAAGATGTAGACGATTCAAAAATAACAGCCTTTGAAAGTAACGCTCAAGGAACCGCCACAGAAGAACAAAATGAGTCAACTAATCAATCGAAAATTCTCAAAAATCGAAATCGACTAAAAGCAGCCTTGAAGCGGCATTGCCAAAAATGCCTGACATTGAATTACAGTACCAGCCCGACGTTAATCAAGTCTTTGACTGATCTTGTATCCTCAAACCGTCAGAGTGCTGAGGGTGGTCCATATCAGAATCTCACGTACCTACCTAGCTTATCGAACAACACAGCGGCTCACAACGCTAAGTAGATATGGATTATACCAGGGAAGTAAGATTCCTTTGTCAAGGCGTAAGGCACCATCTAAGGATCTGGGTGTGGAGTTATTCTCTGCTTTGTTTCATACATAGGGTGATAACAAGAGGCTGTGCTATGTTTCAAATGGACATAACATCATGAAAATTTAAGTGTCTGTGGTACCTGCGGGATGACCATTATAAGCTCAACAGGTAAGGGTTAGGCTGCTCAGGCTCTGGGCCCATTCATCGGTAATAAGGCTTGAGCCAGAGAGTTGTGTTCCAGCGTTTCTGTAGTCGTAGGGGCTTGGCCCGCAAGCCAAGCACTGCGCGATGAAGATTGCCAGCATAGACCTGGAAGTTTGTGCACTGGGATCGCGAAAACGTCTAGTGTTGTTTTTGGTTAAGCTATGACCCTGCCAATTCTTCCGATTGGTTTCCTAGGAGTCGGGGGCCAAACGCTAAGGCTGCTGATCCACGTCAATGTCCTTTTGTCGCACTGCGCCATTTGGCTTAGACGATCCCCGCTCTTTTAGATATTCATTGCGCGCCTGTGGAATAGGAGAGTCATATCGATTGGCTCTATTAGACGCCGTCAGCGCTGCAGCCGTTTAGCCCTGGGGTCTTTACGAGCTGCTGCAAGCATGGCCAAGCCACCATAAAGTGGAGTTCAGTGTTGCAATCGGTCAAGGCTGTCATGATGCATCGGACCGATGCAAGCCAGAGTCCGAGTTTTTGGATCTGTCATTCTCGCCAAACACCTGCTCGGGTTCATTGTCCTATAATTCGTCTGAGGCGCAACTGGCTGAAAGGGTTAATGGAAGGTCTCAGTGATGGTGCAGGTGGACTGTGAGAATGATGACGCACAACTTATTCTGACCAAACGACCAAGCGACCAAGCAACGCGAGGGGATGGGGGGTATACAGTTTCCCGGTGATTACCTAAAACGGAAATAGTCTCGATACGCAGCAGATTTCGCGCTTAGCGACCTATGAGAGCTTTGTGGTTGCTTTCGTGCATGCCTATTCCTGCTGCCTATCTGGAATGTGAGAAATGGAGGGTAAGGTACCAATGGGGGCGGATGAGTGAGCAATCGAACCTGGGGGTCTGAGGATAAGGGAATGGAGCGATCACGGGGCTGTGTGTGATAATGATAGTCAGTCACCCATGCCACGTTGATGATCCATGATGTTGTGTTGCATCTTCGATGATAGATGATACCTTGTCAATAGGGAGAGGGGGAGATGCAAAGTCAACGATGATAAATAAGGTAGAATGCACTGAGAGTGTGAAAGAGAGTGCCCCCAAGCGGTCTGACAGTCAGAAAAAGTCCGTGAAGTGGGAAACTGCCGGGCCAGACTAGTTGCCCTTACCACCCTAACTTGACCTGGTGTTATTAACGTTGAAAGCCAAGAGTCGGCCGCTCGTGGAAGCGAAGCGACAGGGAACATAACTGGGAGGGAAATGGGTTGATAGCGACTTGCGCGGTAGCGGGGGAATAGAATGGATGGCCGCAAGCATTATTCATCCTTCTAACGCAGTTAGTTGCGCCTGTCAATGGCGCCTACCTAACTTACCCCTACCTAACCAACTCCTTCCGCTTCGCTTGTTCAGACCAACCACGCGCCAAAAGCGGAAGGCGTCTACTAGTCACCATTCGCTCACACCCGCTTCCTGAGTCTGGGAGAAAACGGTTGTGCTTTTGTAATCAACCTGTCTGCGGCAGTAGGGGAGCCATTCCGACTTATTCCACGGCCCGGCACTCAGTCAATTCGGCGGCATGTCAAGCGGGCGCCGCGCGCTTTTGAACCCCCCAGTAGATGGGAGTAGTACAGTAGCATTGGATGGGGATGCCTCCTAACACCCTCCCCCTCTGTCTATCCCTATACCCATTGTCCTGTCTTTTCTGATCCATGGATCGCCGTGGACCGCCCTTTCAACGATGAGCCCGCGACCTTGGCCCTGGATTCGATTACTGTCGACCCGCTGTTCACTGTGTACAAGCCTATTGGACTGGCTGCCTGTTCCAGGGTGCTTGTCCTGGATGGCTAGAATTTACGCGACGAACCCCTCTTGGCAAAAACCAAAGCGTTGAACCTTTGTCGAGATGCGTTAAGACCGTCCTATCTCCACGACCAGAGTGATGGGCCTAATTAGACTGTACCGCTTAGGTCGATGATTGACGAGACTGCGTGGCCCTAACGATGAGCTTGCCTCTCGCCCAGCATCTGCGCTTGCTCTTGGCGGCACGGAAAACACGCTACGTATCACGCTCATTTTGACTCGTGCTATTGGATTGACGCGCTTGGAACAATATGCCATTGGATTGGGCCTCAGAAGGGCACGAGTACTAAGTTGCGGTTTCTGCACAGCCAAGGAGACGGCTCCTTCTCGTTTGCATCGACCGCTCACTCGTTGAGCCCAGAGAGAAGCGAGCGCAAGGATTCGAATCCCACGGCTTTCTTTGGACTCTTCCCGTCTCTGTCGCCTCTGAGTATAGCTCTCCTTCCAAGGAAACATTCGAAAGCCATTGATTCGTAGTTGTCAGCCAACTGCCGCCTGTAAAGCATAGCACCCAGTTTGCGCGTGTTCCATCGCGTACCATATCCAGTGTGCAAACCAACTTCACAAGCAAGGTCCAAGGTTCAGAATTGACGCGTTAGCGCCAGGCGTCAAATCTCGACGCCAGCAGGGTTTCGGCCTTTAAACCGCGAGACGCATACGCAGCACAAGCGATCATTGGCAACCGTGAATCAGCCTGAAGCACAGCATATGACTGGCATATGGATCATGTTCCGCCTCTCTGCCCTTTCATCGCTTGACAAAACTGGTCTGGTATTCCAAATACCCGCCAGCTGCGGCCCTAACCCAATCTCAGAACGTTTCGGCTGTCGTCTCATTGTGCCGGTCCATCTTGGGTACGATGGGTTGAGCGATGGGGTCTGTTACCATGACCCGCTTGATTTCGACGTGGGAGGAGAGCCCACCCATTTGATGGAGCCTTACAAGGTGGGTGCGCGCGCACTCATGACCCCATGTCAGCTCTAGCCGTCGCATGGGTACCTCGCTGGCCTGGTAAGGCAATCGACATGGGTGCTAAACACGCTGCCGGTCAACTTCAAATCGATGGGTGCTTGTCCTTTCCCCGCTACGCCACATACCAGCACCATGACTTCTGGTCCCTTGGGCCATAGCTACCGGATCTCTTTCTCTGAACACGCCCCCCAGCCCTTCGTTACCCAAGCTCTTTTCCCCATTTCCCTGCCAATGGTGCCACTCCCGCAATCATTATTCACCCTTGTTACCGGCATGTTTTCTCATTGCTCAGCGTACGCTATATGGGGCATTCTACACAGCACTGCAATTCAGACCCTTGTCGGGTACTGCCCTGTACTCATGTTCCATGTCACTCAAGCCTTCTTCGAGGAAGGTTTCCTGTCAGTGTTCCTTTACTTCGTCATGCACGTCCAACGGGATTGTGTACTGCCCTCTTCATATAAGTCGGCATCCTGTCCCTGGCCGTGTTTGGGGCTCAGATGGTCCATAGATAGATCACCGCTTTAAAACCAAGCTTTTCGAGTCTTCATCTCTAATCAGCTTCACAAGGCATTGTTATAAGCCTCGTTCCCTTACTTATTAATCGCATCTCGCAACAACAGGACCACTCTATCATCGGCTTCAAAGCTCTTTGACTTTCCGTATGTCTCAATCCGAGTCTCTATACCTTCCCTTGTCCCCTCCATCCTCAGTCAAGATGGACTCGAACACGACAGATGGAACCTGTGACAACCCGAGCTCACCTCCCACCAGATCAACTGTTGGTAGTCAAGTCTCTGTTAGTGGGGAGTTCGTACTTGGCTCAAACATAAGTGCCTCGCCGCAAACTCATACGCTCGAAATATCCCCTCAGCCTCCAGTTCCCTCGCCAAACCATTACTCATCCACACCCTACTTGAACACTCCAACGCCCGAGTCTACTTACCTTTCCACATCTGCCTCTCAATCATATTCTCAGTTTCCAACCTTGGCTTCAGCAGGCGTTGATTCAACCTGGAGTCAACCAGATCAAGCTCAGGAGGGACCAAGATCATTGATTTCCTTTCCACAAGAGGACAGGCATCAATTGGTACCGAACTCTCGTCCGGCAGGACGATCGACCAGCATGAGGTATTGTTTCTTTTTGTCTTGAATGCTACACAAAGTACTGATGTTACTATTCAAGCACTGTTGCTATTCAATTTGATCCAGCCTTTACTATGGGACCTCGATCAGCCTTCACATGGCCAGGTACGTTGCAATGTCTCCTACTCGATGTCAGTCTAAATTGACCTCTTTATAGGCCCTCTTGAGACAAGTAACTCTGGAAACAGTTTGCTAAGTCCTGGACTGCCTTCAATGGGACATGTTTCTGAAAGCAGCCTCACACCCCCACCACAATCGAGATCCGTGACATCGAGCCCCCCACGACTGTCTCTTTCGGCAGACCAGCGAGAAGTCAAACGACAGTCAGATAGAGCACGTCGAGACTCGAGGCTGGTGAACAGAATGCGCCGCGCCAACAGTAACCCTTATGTCGATTCTTCGCCTTCGGCTTTGGGACTTGCCACTACCACAACAGCTATGAACATCTCAGCCTATACAACGGCACCTGCTTCCGTGACTCTCATGAGCGATACTCCGACTACAATGAGCAGTTCAACGTATCTTCAATCTTACAGCCCATCCCTCGAAGACCACCAACCGCAATCCGCACCCGTTTATCCGACCTCATACCCACAAAGCTTGTAAGACCCCTGCATATATAGGGCGGCGCCCGGACCATGCTAATCTCTAACCATCAGACAAGCAAACTATAATATGCCCGTGGATTATGCAGCAGTTTATGCAGGATCCAGTCAGTATAGGTATTTTGCCAGCGTGCATATCTTTCGCGAGCAACGCTAACTGTTCGTAACAGTACTCGATCACCGCCTGTACCTGTTGGTCAGGACGTTGGTTTTATGTATCAAGTACCTACCGTCCTAGGCCCTGGAGGCGCAAACACACAAGAAGCGGGACATGTCAGAGTCGTGCAAAGTCGGCCGAAGCCGCGATGCTGGGAACACGGGTGCAATGGACGACAATTCTCAACTTTCAGTAATCTGTTGCGACATCAGCGCGAAAAATCTGGCCAAGCCGCAAAGGCTTCCTGTCCTAACTGCGGAGCCGAGTTTACGAGAACTACTGCACGAAACGGACACCTACTTCACGACAAGTGTAAGGGTCGACGAAACTCATGAGTCGAATACGTTTTTAGATGAACGAATTGTATAAAATCAGCAACGCGAGTATGCAGGTCGGATGCGATTCTTGCTGCAACGTTCGTGGCTCAGCCTCGAACTGAACCGGATCTGGCGTTAGTGGCTTATGGTCTACCAATAACATCACAATTATTGGTATATTGCTTTTAAAGGCGGCGTATTTTTGTCAGTTACAAGAACTCGAAAACATCGGGTCCTGCAGTCTGGATTGTTAAAGCTAAGGGGTCGGCTGGCGTTGTTTATATGTCATCAGCGATCAGATATGGTTCGCATCATGAAACAACTTGGGATGTCTGAAGAGGCAAGGACATACTGTTATTGGATTACCTCCGGAGCATATTGGGATTGGTGTCTACTTTTAGCCATTCTTTGTATTCTTTCTTTTCACCAATACCCCCATATAAGAGGCTGGTATGGATGGAGTCGTACTATCTTTCTACTTCTATACTGTATCTATTCTCCTTCAATTGGAAGCAGCCTATATCAACGCTTTATTTTCAAACACAGATCCATGATGGAGATGTTTGAAGCCTGGTTACCATAGATATATAGGTACAACACGTTATATCAGAGCTTTGGGAAACTGTAGGTTGAACCTACAGTAGTAATATTTAGTGTATGCCGTTTTAGGCATTTGGCAGCTTAGCAACTCACTGCCAAAAAGCGCGGTACGTAGGTATACCGGTACAGGCTAAGCTGGAATAGATGACAGAAGTGAGCAAATTGAGGAGTGTAGTATGCAAGAATCGAACGAGGCATCGGATTTGAAACAAGCCAACCGTACAGGGAGGACGGGATGCCCCAGACTACTGGGAAGGGGATGTGAGTTCGAAGCAAATGATCGTCGCGGCACTCAAGCCCACCCTTGGCTGAGTGACCAGGTTTAGGGGACACAGCCGCGCCGCAAATAGCATGGACCAGGCCAAGAACACAAGTTGGCTTTAACGGGTGTGCCTGGCTTATGAGGGATAATACTTAGTAGGATAAGTAGTTCTAGATGAGTTTTAGTGCCATCTTACGCGGACGCATAGCTCCATGGTCTGGGAAGGATTTGTGGTTCAAATGGAAACATTGGTAACGGCAGTAAACCGATCGTTGATTTTGAAGGTTCAAACAAGATGATAAGCCAGCGAACCTTAACCTCGTACGCCGGCTGAGACATTAAACTGCTACCCGACTCCGTATCCGTGTCCGAACCCGTCTCGGCCCCGAAAACAAAGGCACCCCGGAGAACAGACTTGGACGAAAAGGCCGAAGATTGACACCTTGTCCGGGGGTATTGCTGGCGAATGGACGGTCGGATCGTGGTCGTCCCAACGGCCAGCCGGCGAAACCACCACGCCCAGCAAGGCGGCGCGAAGTGGAAGGAACTGGAACCCCCCTGGTCTGGGCTGCATTCATCACCCCCTGAGTCTTGCGTGGGGATGCTGTCAGGTCTGATACATTCACACCTAGAGGATGTCATCAAAAATGCACCCCAATTCACCGACATGGCATGTGCATTGCATTTGATCTTTAATGAAACGGGAGACCAGCCACATGGTTTCTGGAACAATCAAGCCTGATTCTGTCAGAAAGCTGAACCAGCAACAGTCTGATGTATAGGGCATTGACGAACGAGTATCATGGCCAAAGTAATGCATCAATGTATGTATGTATGTATATGTATGAATCTGCTGACTTGACCTTGGCCAATCCTGACGGAGGGACGATTGCTGAGTGGAGATAATTGACGCGAGCGGACAGATTCCCGGTTCTTTTGTTAGAGTGTCTATCGACCCCGAGGAGTGTAAGGGTCACTTACTCCTGTTGTCCTTGCAGGAACGACAGTTGTTGGATACCGGCATTCGTGTCTACTGTGCTACGTAGCTTATTACGTTTATGTGAGCTGTCGAATCAGATTATATCGACTGTGACGGAAACTGGGTAGGCAGCTGGTAGGGTAGCATAAACCTATACGGCACAGGCGCACAGTACTGTACAATTGTAGCCTAAGATAACCTTTTGACAGCCGGAAAACCGGAAGAAAATCTTAAATGCTTGTCTGTTCATGACGCCATGGACCACAACGACGGGACCGTCTTTCCTTTATAGTAATTGATTCGACAAGCGAAATCCATCATGGCGATGGATCAACCCCTAGACACGAGAATGGCGAGGTTGAGTGCCAAGTGTCACAATGGACCAGATCGTCGCCTTTTTACTGTGAAAAGAGAGACTTTTGTGTGTCAGCTTTCCTTCCTTATTCGGATAGCTCACAAAAGGTGCGGATGCATTAAGGAGGAACCCTGGCCACCCGGGAGGTGCTGTCACAAGAGAGCCCAGTTTTCCTAGGCTGAGTGAGGCTCACTGATTAATAGCCCTGTCACTCTAGCGATCCATAGCATAACATGAGAATCAAGGATCTCGAGGCCAGACAAGAGGTCGTTGCGCAATGCGACGTTGATCAATGGTAAGGCACAAGCACTCTGGGTAGGGCTGGGAAAAGCGGGATGTTATGTCCAGTTAAGGCCAAATAAACGTGGAGGTGGGGATAAAATATTGAATTGACCTAAGAAAGAAGGGAGTCGTTCCCGTCTTCTTCTACAGGAACTGCAAGGTACCCGAAAAACAGGTTCGCAGGACACACAAGGTCGGTAGTAAGCTGTAAAATGACAATGTGCCAGCATAAGGGCTTTCCAAGTTCTGGGGACTAATGGATGCCATATCACAGACTGGACGATAGTACCCTTCAATAAGACTCTTTGCTATCTTTCTTGTCTTTTCGTCCTCTTTTTTTTTTCTCCTTAGCTCCCCGATCAACCGGGGCTGCCAACCGAAATAAACAAGCATCTAAAGAACGCTGGGAAGTCAATTCGGCGAACTGTTTGTGGTACATCGTTGGCCGATAAACGCCTCGACCGTCAAACCTACAGCAACGTCAGAGTAGGGTGACATTTAACCCTTTCCCCAGGCCTGAACCTGGACGAAATGGCTCGCCTTCAACTAGACCACCTTACTTCTAATTAGAGGATGATCAAGGTCGAGCTTTAGTTTTCGGAGATGATCGAGCCGTGCCTTGGCGGGTTTCTGTATCGGAGTTAAGAATTTTGGCCGTCGCCAAGCAAATAGAGTCGAGAGCAGCCACGTATCAATGGAGCAAACGCACAAGAGTCGTGTCTACTCCCTATGCGGTATCCTCAATCTAATCATTTGGCGGTTCACGCTTTCAAAGGGAGCTCTTCGTCCGCTGAAGATACACTGATGACCAGAATACCGCTCCGGAGCCGAACTTGTATATATCGGCCGAGCCGGAATGATCTTCGCTGGCCCCAAAATCTGCCCCTGATGGTCTCGTTTATTACCTAGCTCATGCTTTTCCTCCTAGCGATAATTCACAGTTAACTCAAATCGTGATCCTCCAGGATTCTTTCCATGCGACGGAGACCGTCGTATTTTTTACTCCCCTATAGCACGCCGTCACCGACTCTGTTCCAACTCTATCACCCTGGCTGACTGACTCGCACCGAAGCGATACTCTGCCACCCCCTTCTCACCCAGTTCAATTTTAAAATCTTTCTCGAATCACCACGGGCCAGGCATCAAGATCTGACATTTAGCTAGTGCAGTGTGCCTCGCCTCGCCCTATAGTAAGCTTAGTTTGCGAACAAATCGATCCTCCAAGCTGGTCAAGCCGGTCGCTGGGCTGAGTTTCCCGGCAGATGACGATGAGATGGTCCAAACGTCTGCTGGCGAAACAACATCTTACAGAAAAACAAAATTGAGCCTCATACCTTATCTGAAACGCCGTAAACATCTGGAGTAGACGGTATGTACATACATACGGCAGTGTTGTCGTCTAAGGTTTACTAGTCGTTAGGGGTGTGTGCAACGAAACCCTCCGAGTGAAACCAACAAATTGACTCCGTAGTTGGTACCCATCCTGCCCAAATAGTCTATTTACACGAGTCTTTTACCAAATGAACTGCGGTAGGTATCGGTGAACAGTTGATTTGCGAGGGCTCCATATAGTTCGCTTGAAGGTCTACAGACTTTTTTTTTTGACCTCATTCTGCGATGCACTTATAAAGATGCACTAGGTTCCAAGAGTCGTCCTACGAAAAAGAAGAAACTCTTCCCTGTGTCTTTGTAACCCCCCCCCCCGATGATCACTTACACGACTTACCATGTTGAGTGTCGGCCGCCCTCCGACGGGGGTCCAACGTGCCGTTGAAGGAGCGCGGCCCGTCCTGCGCCCCACTGTGACATAAACGGTAGAAACCTTGTGCATGTTCAAAGTATCCACTTGCCAGTAACCGTATCCGCACGTACCAACAGCAATCAAAACATCTCTTTTGTTGACATCCCACACCCCATCTCAAACCACACTACAATGCCACAATGGTCATAACAGCGTCGCGATACCGGGCACGCAAGCAAAAGGTCTTCTGGTCCGTTTTCCAGACGGATGTCTCATCGCCCACGCCCCGTTCAACTCCCGTTGCAGCCTTCACCGATCAAGGTGCTGCCTTTGGAGGTCCCCACGCGTCATCTCAGCATGCTCCCCCACCACCACCACCGCCTCTATTTCACGAGACTCTCCAACATGCCGATGACCAGGTGAGGTGGGATCGAGCATGGCATACTGTCACCTCCAAGATCCAACTACCAACTTCAGTTGCGGTTGAAGATTCCTTTGGCACTTTACCTCCAGAGTCACAAGACGTTGACTTGGATTTCCGTGATTCCCTAGCTCTGCTTCTCTACCCTGGCCGCTCTTTGCCCCAGGCAGCCCATACAGAAGATATCCTCCTTTGGCACACACATCAAGTTCGCCAGCACTTCATTCACCATGTTATGCCACTGTTGTCTGCGTGTTCCAGTCAGGGTGATCACACACAGGTCTTGACTTCAAGTGTCTCGACTCTCGAAGCAGCTCATAGGCAATACCTTTGGGGCTTGACACTCATAGTCCAAGGCTACGAGGACGATGCATCTGCTAACTCATCCTTTTCAAAGTTTCGTCGTGATTTACATACCATCATTGGTAACTCTCTCAACCATGGCTTGACGAATGCCCTGACAAGTGTCTTACAGCGACTCATACGTTCTAGCCTTGGTATTGGGAGACGCTATGATGGGATGTTAGAATCACAAGATAATTGTGGTGATTCGGCGGTTCGGGAAGAGCTTCTGGGGCTTCTCGAATCTCTTAAGAATGTTGGACTGGTGGGAGAGAGATTTCAAGTGCTCTTCGCCGAAATCATGGATGCCAGCATGGATGAATTTATCAAGACCTCCTATTCAGGATTCTGGAAAGCGTCTGAACAGTCGTCAACGCCAGGCTCAAGTACCTTGACTGGGTGCCTTGGCCATCTTTCAGATTGGGTTGAAAACCAGTACGGCCGCCTTGCTGTTGAGGTGTTCAGTCGTCTTGAAACTCATATCGCTTGGAGCGACGTTGAATGCTGGAAGGAGATCGCGGTAGGTCGCCTTGCTACTTTGCGAATTCAAGAACTATTTGATATCGCTTTGAATTGGCCCGAAAGCCGGGGCGGACTCGAGGATCTTCGTCTGGCTGTTTCTACGCCACAACGCCGCCTTCAATTGACCGACACGTTCTCCCTCGCTCTTCAGAAGCGACTCCTTCACCCTGGACGATCCACCTCCGATATCCTTCAAACGTACATTTCTATGATAAGGACATTTCATGCCCTGGATCATTCCAAGGTTCTCCTTGATCGTGTCGTTCACGCACTACAGCTGTACCTGTGCCAGCGGGACGATGCCATCAGGATCGTGGTCACAGGCTTGCTCTCTAACCCGAATGAGGCCAGTACGGAGGAGGGAAAGGCAAAGCTTGCGGAGTTGGCAGTGTTGCTCAACTCAGCTTCTCAACAGCAACGGCGCCAGGTCGACGACGAGGACCTGGACTGGAACGACATGACCTGGGTGCCCGACCCTGTTGACGCAGGTGTCAACTACAAGAGACCTAAGAACGAGGACGTCATCGGAACTCTGATCAACGCGCTTGGCTCTCAAGAGATTTTTATCAAGGAGTTCCAACTTATCATCGCAGAGCGATTGCTTTCTGACCAAGCAAGCTTTATACAAGAGACCAAAGTACTGAGTCTGCTTAAGAAGCGGTTCGGCGACAATGCTTTACAAAATTGCGAGGTCATGATGAAGGATATTCAAGACTCAAAAAGAGTCGATGCAGTTCTCGGAAAGAATATTTATCAACCGTCGCTTGATCCAGGAGCACTAGCATATCACTCCAAAATTCTCTCCCGACTCTTCTGGCCAACCTTGCCTAAGGACCCTTTCACAGTTCCGCCACCCGTTGCTGCGATGCGGGCCAAATACGAACAAGGGTTTGAGCGACTCAAGACCTCTCGCAAACTCACTTGGTTGGATCAGTTAGGTTCTGCAACTGTCAAACTTGACTTCGAGGACCGCACTGTCGAGCTTGAATGCAAGACTTACGAGGCTGCTGTGGTATACGCATTCCAGGACGACAGAACTGAAGGCAAACCCGGCCCCACAGAACGAACTTTCGATGAGATATGGCAACAGCTCATGATAGACGAGGATCTTCTCGACCTGGCTCTAAAATTCTGGATCTCCAGGAGAGTGCTCCGTGACGTTGGCAGCCGAACCTATGCTGTCTTGGAGCGTTTGAACGAGGGTGAACAAGCAGGTGAATCAGGTGATCCTGGTGAAACTCAAGAACTTGGCAACGACAACCGCTCGTCTCCTCGCAAGCCCAAAATCGATCCCAAGGAGCAGGAGCGTCGAACTGTATACTGGCAGTTCATCGTGGGCATGCTGACAAACTCAGCACCAATTATGCCCCTTGGACAGATGTTGATGATGATGAAAATGCTGATTCCTGATGGCTGTTCCTGGACGAATGAGGAGTTGCAGGAGTTCTTGGCAGAAAAGGTGGCGGAGGATAAATTAGAGCTAGCCGGTGGCAAGTATCGCTTGCCAAAGAAATGAGAACAGGCTACTCGAACATGAGCGTTGTTGAGGGTCGAATGTCTGCATCATAGGGTTCGAGCGAAGTGAGTACTGACTGCAGTGTCACCCTCTCAACAAACCAACACGACACTGGAGCCCGTCAGCGCATGCTTGCACCACAGCACAAACACTCGGGACCGAGCAAGAGATTGACGAGCCAAGACGACTGTTCGATGACGAATATGTCGTGGTTGCCGTGGCTGTATCGGAAGGGAGAGGCATATATTCTTATTCCATCCTCCTGTTGTTTTGTATGTGAACGAGGCCTCGCTTTGCATCGAAACGTGGCAGCAAAAGACGGAGCCTAGAGGTCGCATGTATAACCGGCTCAGCTCAAAAGCCTTGATACATCATCCTTGCTCCTATGGCGTGCCTTGGGGGGGGTTATGTACTTTGTTGGGCGTTGCTCCAAGCTTCCAGCCGAGGCCGGGCAAACAGCCAGAATAGGAAATATGAATCAAGCTGCCTCAAATGAGCGGACCCTCCGAGTGTTTGTGATCTTCACCAGGGTTTAAGAAGTTTACTGGCAAATAAGGTGTTTGCTTTTGAAGGAAACTGGGAAGTGTTCTTTACCATCTTCAGAGTTGACTCAGTGCAGATCTGGAATGGCAAGGGCATCGATAATGTTCTAAGTACATAGATTCCATGGGTTCTCAAACACCGAGGGACCAGCTGATGTTTCGTTTCGTTTCGTAGGCTAAAGTGGTTGCAGCTATTGGCTCCTCAGAATTTCGATGAAGTTGATGTGTAGAGAGACTGAAGGGCATCTTGTCATGCTTTTTAAGGTTCCCTCAAGTGCTTAACAGCTCGGTCAATGGCTCGAATGGGCAGAAAGAAAAGTGCATGATGGATCCATGTCACATTTCAGTCGCGGAGATTTCAATGCACCACAAAGATTGAATATTGGTATTTGGTCTAGCCCATCCTCGAAATCCATTTCCGTTGCCGTATCCGATTTTCCATAGACAATATTCGCTTCCTTGACTTTATGACACAACCGTGTAAGACATGTGTAGGTAAGAGCAATGTGCAACAAGCAAGCCTCCGGCGGATGGGATCTCTTGGCTGCGATGATTTACACAGTGGCGGTTTGAAACATGACCACTTCACGTAAACGATGGGCTGGAATACTATAGAGGCCTCGGCATAAGGTGGTGCGACTTTTATTATGTTATGTTGTGTTTGTTATTACAGTAGGTATCCGCCCGGCTGTGCCGTCGGGAAACGGTATCCTTTGGAGCAGTTTGGTTGATACCGAGTCTGCTGGGCTGGCAATATTTGTGGTTGATGCAGGAGAAGTCGTAAGAGGAAACAGCTTTATTGGTTATGAAGGACAAACGGCGCCCGAATAATTGTGAGTATCCTCATACGCAACGATACTAGCCATGTCGTGAAAGACATAGCTGTATTCAGACAAATCCCTTTTAGCAGATTCGCGTATGCTTATGCAGCTTTCCTTGTTCTCGTTCGTTCGTCAAGCGACGAATCCGGTCGCCGGACTTGAATAGTTCAGGTAGGACGTTTTGGCTTTTGCTCGAGCGCTGCCAACGTCAGATGAACGCAAGGTTGACGCCGGGGCAAGTCTGGCTAGTAGTGGCCCTTCTCTACGATGGAGGGAGTTTTGGGCTTTTGGCCTTCCTCGCTCAAAGGCCCCTGTCTCTCTAGTTGATGAACGAACACCTGTTTGTCTTGGCTAAATGGACGTGGGCCCGTGTTGTGAATCATGAATGGCTCGAGGCACGCGAGGCGACGGCTCACATGATGGATCATGTTTACGCCTGAATCATCACAGCACCAACCAAAGACGTTCATATTGTATCACCAGAACCTGATAAACCAAGTCAATTATGTATCGGCTAATACTTTGTAACCGGTCATAGGTCGATAATGTTGAGTTTGCTCATTTCCCATTATGCACCTCAAGAATCGTCTTCTGATTTATGTCGAGTCACAAAGGTTTTCAGAGTACTCTGTACCTCCGTATACAAGACGATTTCCTCAGAGAAGAAGCTTACATTGGCTATCTAAACGTTGTTATTTTAGACAGGCTTGATCGAACCCCTTGTCAGGACTTTTGCTTATTTTACTTCGGAGAGGGCGCATCTGCTAGCCATAACTTGGCCCTGATCAGCTAAAACTGGTTGTTTCCGCTGTTACATGAAGTGCTGTATAGGTTGGATCTGTTTTCTTGATGAATCGGATACAAGTGGAGGGGCCAGTTCTGTCTTACGAAGTAGTAAGGTTAGTTAGTAGGCACTACCTAGTGCCTATGGAAGAAAGGAAACGCTCACAGTGGAGCTCTGATAACCCATGTAATCAAGGTGGGCCCCAAACTAATCAAGTTGACAGTGAACAATCAGGCCTCGTCAATAGTCTAATATGGAGGAAGGTCTTTCATGTAAGTCTCATAGTCTATGTGCTGCATTATACGCACTTTGAACATGTTATTCCCCTCGACAGAGAGGCCATGAAATGTTAGCAATTCCCTACTCAGAGTTCCCGTGCCCTGGCCGATCGATGATGGGTTGTGCCCGCTTGGGCTTGGCCGGGCTGGCTGATGATGGATGGGCTTGAATTATTCCCTACCCTGCGCATGCAGCTGATGGCTAGACTTTCTCTACGCATGACCATGGCCACGACCATGACCATGACTCTTTTGGCGAACTGTGTTTTTTAGAAGTGGAGGCACCCATGGTCGGGTGGTTTGGCACGCCGCAGAGTGTGACTTTGTTTGTCCAGGGCAGCATGAGGAGCTGGTTTCCTACGTCTGGTGTTATGTTGAAGCGGCTGATGATGGCCTGTGTTCGTCCAATTGCCTGGGGTTTGTATGTTGCTATACTTGTCTCCTTCACTGCGACATCATTTCCTTGCTAGACCTTCAATTTTGTTGTCGCTTTTGGCATCGTCGATAAGAGCCTCTCAATGATCCATTCTTCACCCGGTGCGCGTATCATAAACCACGCAAATTCCGCCATTCACCCGCCTGCCTATCAGTCCCGTATTGATAACCTTTCTACAACAGGGCGTCCACTGGTCGGAAGCTTCCTTGATGGTCACGGCCAACCTTGCTCTCCACCTGTTGCCGAACACGGACGGCCGGTCGGCACATTGATGGATTCAAGTATCATATCTCCTTGATGAACTGCAATTGTGACTGCGACTGTAGCAACGACACTGACTCGAATACCACATTTCGTACAGACCATCCGCTTGGGTGTTTCCCCCTGCTCAGAGCTGGAGGAACACAACACGCCCAAGCGGCCCATTCTCGCTTTTGTTTGTCCACCGTATCATCTAGCTTGGCTTAACTCAATTGACTTGGTTCATCAACACAAAGAAGGCACTCTTGTGCTTGCAGACCCTTCTGAAGGTCTTTATTAGCCACCATTTCATTCCACGCCCCCCGTCATCTAGATCTGACCTACCTATGCATAGTTCGTTTTCATTTTATTCGCTGGTAGTCTATACTACCTTACCCAAACGCCTCCTGCGCTTCCACCACTGGAGTCCGCGTCCACTGGTGCTCACCCAGGCCAAGCCTCAGGTCAGCATTCACTTCCAATATCTTACTTACCTACATTGCCCAACTTGCATTGCACTGTCCACGACATCCACCGGTGATTTCGCGACCGGCGCCTCTTCCACAAAGCAAAGCGGTAGACAAACGAGAGCAAGGTCTTTCCATATTTCAATGAAACTATCGTATCTAACCGCGAACGTAAGAACTCTACCCCATGTCCTAAACAAGCACAGCCAACAGCCCAGTCTTTGAGCCGAGACGAGCGAGAGCCTAGCCCAGACAGTGGGAGTCCGATCATGCAAGAGACGACAAAGACTCCGAGTTGACGTTAACTGTCGCCCTTCCGTGTTGCACCTTCCATTTAGTAGCTTGCCTAGGTAGGTAGCTCTGCGACCTGTTGATTTCACTTTCAGCCAGCCTGTCCCTGCAACCCACAGCATCATCACCACCCGCCTGCCGCCTGGCCCCAGGGAGTCTGGTCTGGTCTCATTCGTACAAGCCGTGGCATTCGTTTTATTCTTTGCATTTCTTTCTCTTGTCTCTCACTTGGTCTCTGTCCCCCACACCGTTTTGTCCTCCTCCTCTCTCCCTCTCTCCTCTCTTCAGTCTTCTTTCTTCCATCCTCTCTCTGCGTCTCCCTCTTCCCATCGACTTCTCGTAGATGCAACGCCGTCCGCTCACACCCCGCCTCATACTCGTCGCAGAACGCCGCCGCTAGAGCTGAAACTACGTCGTCATCGGCGTTATCGCAAATATCCGATAACGAACGACTGCCCCTCATCATCATACTTATTCGCCCGTGGCTGCTCTCCTCTACCGCCCCACGACTGCTTGCCTGCCCTTCTGACGCTCTACTCTGCTCTCAATCTCACATCTGCCTCGGGGTCCGGAGAGCTTTGAACTCATGACCACAACCTATCTGCGTTCCCCGATTACCGTTTTGTGATTGCAGCGTGCTACCGATAGTCCTAGTCCAGCACATATAATACGAATACACATTTCACTCATCTTCTACGTGGAGCCCTCGTGCAATCAGCATCAGTCAACGTTCTTCCCACCCTCTTTGTGCTATTCAAAATCCCAGAGCTGCCTTCACGATTGCGCTCGCCTTTATCGAGTTCCAGTGAGCTGCAGCTGGACTTGTGTCTGCGCAGCTCCATTGGTTTGTGAGCCAGATTGGGCCAATACCATTTTCAAGCCGTTTGCCCATAATGGATCCTATGGATTTCATGCTATCAAGCAACCACCGGGCTTCCGGCCATTATGACCCTGTGCATTCTGCCTCAAACCATTGGGCACCACATTCTCAGACACAGAACTTACCTGCGTATCCATGGCATGCCCAAAACCCAAGTTTACCTCACATCTACTCACATCCCTATACCATGCCGCCATACAGCTCTGTTCCAGATCCATATGGGCATCATGCAGCTATGTTACCACCAATGTTAGGCATGCCGTCTCCGGGCCCGTTTGCAGGTAGCATGCCGGGGCCAGCATCGCCACGGCCAAATGGCCGTGCTCATGCGTATCGCAACAGTATGCCGGTTGCCGTTGCTCCCATACCTTCTGGCACTGGTAGCTCCAGTCACGATGCAGCGTTCGCAAACCAAATTCCTGCCAACAGGCCTTCAGATTTTCAGCCACCGGGACTCGGTCCAGGTATGCCTCCCCTCGGAGCCGGCCACCAGGAAGTTAATTCACTGCACCGTTCGGCATATGCCCATGGCGACTCAAGCGCCAATGGCATGAATCATAGCAACACTGGTTACTTTCCGCAGTTTCTCCCAGCCCCGCTACCCCCTCAAACTTACATCCCGGCAGCGACAAGAAGAAGCCACTTCACTGCTGCATCGTCATCGTCCAGGCCATTCGGTAACCTTCCCTCTCCTACCAGTAAGTCTCTCCTAGTAGCGACGCCCTGCTCGACATACCCTTCCAGTCTCGCAGGCTAGTGTAATTTGTGAATCATTTGTTGGTTCGTGCGATGTTGTTGACTGAGCATGTTTCCAAAAGCTAACCCTTACATTCTTTAGGGCCTCCTCCTTCGTCATCTGGGTTTCGTCGATCTCACCCCCGACAACGCAGGCGCATAATGTCGACGGAGTCCGGACACGACGACAATGAGGATGACGGGTATCATGGCCATCATGAGCATGTTCTCTACAGTCCGAATGGTTCCGAGTCATCACCAGAGGTGGAGGAGGCCTTAATCCGACAGATGCAATTTGTCAGAGGCTCTTTGACGACCAAGATGGTGGCTTCCCAGCTAACGCTCCAGTCACTCGTGAGTGTCAAGCTTGAGGATTTAGCTGAGACAGACCGAAGTACGACCTTCCTCCCCATCGAAATTGATTGAAGCTAACGTGTTTCAGGTTGTGTAATTTGCTATAACGAATACGGCGTTGATACTCCAGAAGGTATTAAAGAGGCTCCTCTCCGTCTACCAAAATGTGGACATGTTTTTGGCGACCATTGCATTAAGAAGTGGTTCGAGGATTCGGATAGCTGCCCATACTGTCGAGACAGACTACATTCAGAGCCTAAGGCACAGACAAATTCGTCCGCCACCGCGTTCTTAAGCTTGATGAGGAATAGAGGCGCGAGCATTCATCCAGTGTGAGTCAAAAATGAAAGAAAGAGGAACACGAATACCTTGTCCGTTTGATCAATCAACTGACTTAGGCAATAGGATGGCAGCAAGTGGTCCACATGATGAGGCTCTGGCACGAGCAATTATGGCCACGTATGGTGCCGCAGATCCACTGAACAATGGCTCGCCTCGATATTCTGCACAAGTACCTGGAGAAGGAAGGCCACCCCCTAGAGAAGGTGTTGAACACCAGCACCGTCGACTTCGAACCAGGTACGGCAGCTCATCCTCGCGTGACAGCTTGGCCTTGCCCGAAAATCGCAGCCAGGCAACGTCGACATCCTCACAGCCTGTAGCGGCTGGTTCCAGTCTATCAGCCATACCGCAGCAAACCGAACGTCCCCTCACGGAAAGACAGATACAGGAGTGGACAGGTGTACCCACCCAGAACGCAAGCGACGGGTTGACGACGGTCCGGGGTCACAACGCTGAAACCGAATCATCAACTGGAGCGACGCCTGTAGTCTTGCCAATCTCACCTTTATATGCAACACAAGAGGATGAGGCTCAACAATCAAATCTCAGGACTCTTCGGAACCCATTACAAACACAGACGAGTTCCCCATTTGAGGGTCTGGGGAACAACGAAGCAGCACCAGATATGACATATCACGGCAACCGCAATTGGTGATGTGCCATTTTGTGACATAATCTTGACTTTATCTCCCGAAAGAATTGGAAGAAAGGGTGGCGGAACAAAGAACGATGGAGAACAGATGCGTTTGCGATAACCTAGTCGGCCGCGCAAAGGCTAATGGCTCCTTGGAGTACGGGATCGAAGTCGCAACACAATAGGTGGACTTTTGATATGGAAATTCGGGACTCGCATAATACATGAGGTCAGAGGCCTTTTGGCACGGGTTGGCGTTGAGTATGATGATATGGTCATGGTAGATGACGCACCAGATCAAGGGATTTTTGGTATGTTTCTGGTTGATACGGCCAATGATTGGAAGAGAAGTGTTTTGATGGGGCACATGCAAAGAGACTGAATTGTTCACTACTCCGTATCCAGCCATCAACAGGTAGGCGACCTATCACTGTAGCGGAATTAGCGATAATATCGAATGGAATACTTTACACAGTTAGTAAGGGCTGTACTATGGTACACTCCCAAAGACCCTTACTCAGTTTATGGAGCCAAGAATGCCTGCTGATCTCCTCGATCGGATTTCCATTGAAGCGTCCAGCTCCGCAACTTATACTAGAATGGAACTAGCGTCTTGATGTCTCCGCATCAAGAGTTAGTCGGTCGGAGTTTTTGTTGCATCGATGATGCCGTTGGAACGGTGCAATGTTGACGACCGACTCGGACCATGTGGTGCGTCCGTTTATATCTCTGACGATTCGAGTATCTCATGGAGCCTTGGATGTTTAGGCCTCCCCACTACGCTGAAGATAGACGAATCGCTTATAAGACTATTCCCTGTCACGGTACCCCTTGAGACGCCGCCATTGCATGTATTTTCCTACGTTCAACCTAAGGTTCATAATCTGGCCTCTTGAATTTTCTCCTTCTCTCTGCATTCTCATCTCAACACGAATATCATGGGGCTACCATGGGAGCGTATCACAGCCACTGCTGCTATAGGTACCTTATCGCTCGCATGGGCACAGAACAACTGGGTAAGACTTCAGCTCTTAGGACGCTTCACAGAGCTTTGGATTGCGAGCCTCGCTATCTGGGGCGTCTGGACAGTATGGATATATCCGTTATTTGTGTCTCCCTTGAGACATCTTCCTGGACCTTCCGGGAACCATTGGTTCATGGGTCAAGCGCAAAAAATAATGGCCGAACCCTCAGGTGTTCCAATGCGAGAATGGTTCGTGGGCGTATTTCTTGTGTCGAATTCGAGATGACGCAAAACCCACTAATCAGCAAATTGCGTTTAGGGCTTCCAAGATTCCCAACGATGGCCTACTCTGCTATCGTGGGTTTTTCAATCAAGAGAGAGTGATGGTCTGCTCACCCAAAGCCTTGGCTGAGGTACTTAGTACCAACAGTTATGCTTTCCCGAAGCCCTCTCATTTTCGATGGTCCATTGGTCGCATTCTTGGAATTGGCATCTTACTTGCGGAGGGGGAGGAGCACAAGATGCAGCGCCGCAGCTTGACACCTGCATTCGCTTTTCGTCACATCAAGAATTTATACCCAGTCTTCTGGAGCAAGGCCAAGGAAGTGACACGCACCATGATGGTAGAGTTCGGTGGGGAGGAAGAGGTCCATGTCGAAATATCTAGTTGGGCATCACGAGCCACACTCGATATTATTGGTCTCGCTGGGATGGGTCGGGACTTTGGCGCCATTCAAGACCCTCAAAACACTCTCGCTCAAACATACAAGCAGATATTCAAACCTTCACGCCAGGCTCAGGTCCTCGCTTTTATTGGCATGATTATTCCCATGCAATTCATCACAAAGCTACCTTTCCGTCGAAACGAGGATATTGCTAAGGCGGCCACCGATATCCGGGCGGTCTGTCGAGATCTTATCCGTGAGAAGAAGGCAAAAATTGCCAATAAGGAGCAAGCCGATGTTGATATACTATCGGTCGCTCTTGAAAGTGGTGGTTTCACTGACGAAAACCTGGTTGACCAACTCATGACATTCCTCGCTGCAGGGCATGAGACAACAGCATCGGCGATGACCTGGGCAATATATATGCTCTCGAAGCATTCCGATATTCAGAGCAGGCTACGGGACGAAGTACGCGAACATCTTCCCTCTGTGGATTCGGACGTCGATATCACCAGTCTCGACATAGACCGCATGCCATACTTGAATGCAGTGTGCAGCGAGGTTCTACGATATTATGCCCCTGTTCCGCTGACAATGCGCGATGCCGCCTACGATACCACCATTCTCGGCCATTCAATTCCCCGCGGCACACGCGTTGTCATTGTACCGTGGGCTACTCATTTTGATACTGAGCTCTGGGGCCAGGATGCGGGTCAATTCAAGCCAGAGCGGTGGCTCCCATCGGGTGGAGAGAGTGGTTCCGCTGACCGCAAAGCAGCGAGTGGCGGAGCGAGCAGCAACTACGCGTTCCTGACTTTCTTGCATGGCCCACGAAGTTGCATTGGATCCAGTTTCGCAAGAGCAGAGTTCGCATGTTTGCTAGCGGCATGGATTGGTCGCTTTGAGTTCACCCTTGCGAACCCTGAGGAGATGGATGAGAAGAAAGTGGAAATTCGGGGTGGTATAACGGCCCGGCCCGCGAAAGGTATGCATGTCAATATCAAAACGGTGAGCGGCTACTGATATAATACGGGCTTATTTGTTTGGCGGCTATGGGTCAGAAATTCGGTGTACAGTACAAAGCTTGATTTAGATTTACACGATATTATGTTACATAGGCGATAATGCGTGAGATGGTGTGTGTAAGCGGGAGATTCGCGCGGTGGGCGTGTGGATGCAATTTGGAGCCATTCATTCACGTTGGAGCTTGTCTTAGCTAACGGGTAACGATGGAACGGCTCGCCGATACCCTATTCTACGAACATTCCCAACAAAATCTTGTCAGTTCTGCCCAGCTTATAAGATATGAGACCTTGCTCATACATACCTAGACATTCTTATCCAATGAGGTAGAGTTGCAATACGAGGCCGGCACTGAGACAATCAACAAAACAGATCCTTACTTTTCGATACTGTACAGGGTAGGCTCCACCTCGTAGCCTGTAAGAACCGACGCCGTCTGCATGTGTGACTGCATATGACTGCCAGCTGGCAATGGATCTACGATGTGGATATTACGACGGCGCTAGCCAATGTGTGGCGGCCTGAATGAGGTATTCAGACTGTCGAAGCACTTTAATTAAAGCCAAACACCCACGATATCAGGCCAAGTGTGACAAACCTAGAAGTTGTCTCTTACAACGTGCCCATTTAGATCCGGTAATACTTGCCTAACCATCAAGTGTATGCACAAGTCAAGATTTGAGAATTAGCGCCCAGGCCTCCTCCCATAGCAAATGGCTCATCGCCCAGCCCAGAAGGCCAGATCTAAGACCCGCAACAATCCCCACCTATTCTATTTCAGCTTGACCAACGACGTGCGACCCCAGCCACCGCCTGTTTTGCGGGCCGCGGCGGACGGGCCCATGAAAGCTGGCAACGAGCTCCCGAAAACAAAACACCATCAAAACATTACACTCAAGAACCCCTTCGACGAATCTCGCAACGCTGGTAGACCGTAAACCGGCGCAATGCAGCGAGACAATCGCTCTCGGGACCCCGAGGGATCTCGCCGCCGGTGGTACGAGTCTCGCGACCGCGATCCGAGAGATCAGGGAGATTCGCATCAGCAATCATCGCAGCCATCGCAACAACAATCACAACATCCCCAACAATCAATCCCGCAAATGTATCAACAACACTCTCAGCAACGAGCATATGACCCTCAGCGTTATGAACAGTCCCCTATGTATCAACAGTCACCGCAGTATCCGCAATTTCCACCACCTCCCCAGCAATATCAACAATCGCAACGCTACTCCAGCGCGCCGCCTCAGCCGGTGCCGGGATATAATAACCCTTATCAACCGCAGCATAATTCACAACGACCACAGACACCTTCAAGTGTTTTCTCGTCCTCAAGTGACACATCGACATCACTATTAGATATCTCGCGATACAAGGACACGAAACAGTTTGGTGGTGTTTTTGGCACATTTTTCAAGGCGCCTTCGGACCGGGTCAAACAGCGTCTCCACAGAAAGAAGAAACAGAAGCGTCGCGTGCTTTACTTTGGTAACTCATCATCATCTTCTGTGAACTCTGACCTAGCCTACGGACAGGGATACGTCCGGCAACCAAAAAGCCGTACACTGAGCCCCCGAAGCCAAAGCCGTGCCTCTGGCCAAGGCTATGCCTTTTCTCCAGGTCATGGTCCGAGTCAAGGACATCGGCGGCGCAGCTCAGGGGGGTCTGATCGCGCATCGCGACCCACGCCTCGGAAGAAGACCGCCGATGAAGAGATAATGGCCCTTGGCCAGCAACTCTCTGACTTAGCGCGGCGGTCCAAGGAAGACGAGCAACGCCTATCCAGCCGAGGATCAGGTAAGGGTAAGGCGGCTGCCCTGGGACTTGCAGCCGGCGCAGCTATGACAACTGGTTATGGCCGGCAGAAACACGGCTCACGGGGGTTGGGTAGCTCAAAGCAGCGCGTCGACACTTCGGATGATGACTCAGACTGGGAGGATGCCTCTGACGATGAGTCGTCTAGTAGTGATGACGCTGGCTCAGCTGCTGACTCAGAGCTTGCATATGGCATCGTCGGCGAATCTATCAAGCCCGCAGCCGGTGCCGCAGCGGCTGCAGGAATTGCAGTAGCCACAACCGCTATGGCTGGCTCTAGAAGGCCCTCAGGTCAAAGCCCAGTGTTTGACTCTCGGCGATATGGAGACAGCGGCTCTATCGTTGACCCTCGCCTCTTTGGCCCCTACAACTCTCTTCGAGGCTCAATTAATACTCCATGTGGCTTCCGGGATGAGGAGCAGGCTGCTGCATACCGTCGCGATTCTGCTAGCCTAGAAACTGGTGGACCAATTCAGATGCGAGATGTGTATCCCGTTCCCATCTCTGATCCCTACCGATTCGACAGAGGCCAGTTCCCATTGTCTGACAGGCGCCAGGATTCGTCGACTCGACCCGCGCCGGTGCCCCTGCAACAGCCGGTTCCCAAGCAGGCGGTTTCATCAAAAGTTTATAATGCCGAAAAATTTGATGAAATAAACCGCAGGGAACATCGGCAGCGCAAATCCGAACAGCCCGATGGAAAGGGCTGGGCAGGAGTTGCTAGGGCAGGTCTCGCAGCAGCAGCGGTCGGTACGGCCATGGCATCTTCAGCATCCTCGCGAAAGGACAATTCCGAGAATCATGATGGGAGGAAGCATGACCGTGCTGATCGAGACCGCCGTGAGCAAAAGCGCATCGACCTAGAGCGCCAGAAAGCCCTAGAAGCAGAGGAGCAAAAACTCAAAGAGCTAGAGCATCAAAAAGCCCAAGAGTTGGAACGGCAAAAAGTCCAAGATCCGGAACGTCAGAGGCTCGACTGGGAACAACGCCTGGCCCACCATACCCAGCGACAGGAAACATTGGAGGACGAGCGTGAACGAAATGTGAAATGGGAGCGTGACTACCGTGGATCGGATCCCGAGCCTATCTTTCCCAAGTATAATGACGAGCGAAAATCTTCACGACGATATGATCATGACGATAACCCCACGGATAGAATGGAGAAGAAGAATGTTGGTGTTGTAGATGTGCCTCAAAGGGATCAGGGCGAAGTTGAAGCATTCCATATTGAATCGGGGCCGGAGTTCAGAGTGTTGCGTGAACCTGTTGTCCAAGCTGACGACAGCGAGCGTGATGCGACTCAAGATGGCCGTGACCTTCCTCTACCTGTCGGTGCTGGCCATCGCCCTCTAAGCGACTCAACTCAACCTCTACATGAGTCCATTGATCCCTTCCAGTACCAAGTTGCGGACGATGCGTTCACTGTGTCTCAAAGAACCACACCTGGGCGCCCCCTTACACCTAATGTTGTCACCATTGAGCGCGAGCCTAATTTTGAAGACTCGCCGCCAAGTTCTTCAGCGGCCGACGCTCGGTTAAGCCGACGAGACTCGTTTGAGATTGAGCGTATGGTTGACGAGTACCGTCGGGAGACTCACGATCCACCACAACGTCGCGATACTCAAGCCGGTCATGAGTTCGAAGAGGATGAGCGAAAGGCCAAATCTATTCTTGATGAGGCCAAACATGCCACAATTCCTGTTGCAGCTGCCGCAATAGCATCCGCCGTTGCAGTCGAACATGAGCAGTCTCAAGAGCATGGACACCATCGCTATCCAAACAATAGATCTCAAGATAGCTCAAGAGGTCGCAAAGATACTGTGCAGGAGGAAGCTGACAGGTTTTATCGTGAGGCCTGCATCGCCCGAAAAATTGCTTCTGACGAACTACGATCTCGAAGTGCATCCCCTGAGCGATCTGTCGTCGACAAGTGGCAAGAAGATAAGAATGATCCATTCACAATTGTCACACCGCCGATCATGGAAGACAAGCACCCGGATAACAACATGTTTGATGGACCAGATGCAGATGTGAAGATTGATAACAAGATATACCCCCGGGAAGAACGCCATTTCCGAAACCTGGGTGACAATTCTTCTGCTCTTGTCTTGAGGTCAAGAGAGCCTTCACGAGAGCGTCCTGTCCTCAATCTGATATATCCTACTCCTGCCACAAGTCGCCAACACACGCCAGCTCCTCAAGCACAAGGTGTAAGGCAGGCGGATGACGAAGTACCCACGCCTGACGATGCCAGCATTGGACCTAAGGGTGAGATCATCTCTGCTAGCGAACTCGTGTCTGTTCCCAAATCTGTCAGCTGGGGTGAGAACGAGACGAAGAGCTTTGAAGTAGACACACCAGAGAACCGAAGTGATTCCGACAATTACTTTCCTACTGATAAATCGCCCGACAAGCCTAGGCCGAAGCTAAACAAGGCTAGTCGCTGGGGTATTCTTGCCGCGGCACTGGCTGGTAGCAGCGCCGAGCCACACAACGAACCTGATTTTGTAGTGTCATCCAAAATCTCAGATATCCCCAGAAGCTTTCCGGATGAAGCAAGCAGGGACATCTCTGTTCACCAGGTTGAAGACGTTTCCGGTGACGATACGATGCACGAACCTCCAATCCCTGGACCTAAACCTCCAAGCCCACATCCTCAACAGATGCCTGGCGGCTTTGCAGATGACTTTGAGTTTGCTGCTACTCTTGCTGCGGGCTTGAAGGATACTGGCTTCAACCCCGACATCGTCATTGATGACCCCTCCTACAGTCGGCGTGACTCTCCTCCAGGTGTCCAAGAGGCAAACGGTGATTCTCATGGCAGCACAAATGGCAATTCCTGGTACAAGCGACCTTCCGCCGAGGCCATTCCCGAGCCTAGAAATGATAACATCCCAAAACTTCTCCCTGAGCAAGGATTTGTTCTCGGAGAGGTTGAGACCCCTCAGGAAACGCCTTTTATTAGGCATCAAGGCGAACGCGACATCAAGCCTGACTCGCCAAAGCCTGAAGACGTGCCACTTCCTCAAGACAGTTCTGAAACTTCGAAGTCGAGCAAGCGAGAACCACGTAAGCGAGACAAGTCCAACGTTGTCGTTGTTCAGGATGATGGAAAGATTGAGAACATCAAAGCGGAGCCGTCACCTACAAGGGAGGTCGGTGAAGAGGTATGGGAAGATACCACTCGTAAGAGAGGGAAGAAGGATCGTAAGGGCCGCGATTCCGATGACATGAGCCCAAGTACTTCTTCTACCAATCACTACGCAAGCGACGTACCAGCCAGAGACACCAGATCTGATCATGAATCTGAACCGAAGAATACCCTTGCAGAATACGATCGCAGCCAGAGCTTCAACGCCGCGGATATCACCAAGGTGGCTGTGCCAGCTCTCGCCTTGGGTGTGCTTGCCTCCTCAAGTTCAAGAAAAACACACTCTCGCGACGTTCGCTCTGAAGACGAGCAAGACGCTCCCAGGAAGTCGCACAAGCCTTGGAATGATGACGATTACTACTATGACGACAACAGGTCTCGCGTCTCCGCCCCTGTCAAGCCTTCGCACCATCGCCATTCATCTCGAGACATATCCTCCCGAGACGTTCGATCAGACGATGAGCGAGAAGATCACAGACATTCAAGCAAACACAGGAAGGACCGCGATCCTCGCGACGATGCCAAATATCGAGATTCTTCTACACTGGACCCCACTGATCGACGGTTTGCAAGACGAGGAGCATCTCGAGATCGTTCAAGTCATAGGTCTAGAGAAAGGTCCAGAGATAGGTCACGGGACAGAACAAGAGATCGTTCAAGTCATAGGTCTAGAGAAAGGTCTAGAGATAGGTCATGGGATAGAACAAGAGATCGATCTCATCACAGAAGGCCTGATGATGATGAGCGGCCAAAAAGATCGAAGCGTCACACCTACAACAATGACTCCCCAACCAGGTCATTAGCTGCCTCCGAAATTTCTGTTGGTAGTTCAAGCAGCAAGAGAAGCAAGAGGTCGAAACGAAGGAGTGGAGCCGAAGAAGATTTCGACGACAGCAGAGTAAGCCCATCGGATCGAAGACGTGACTTCTTCGATGACCGAGATGTTAGCTCTGTCGTATCTGAGTCACGTGGAGATGACCGTCGGCGCGAGAGCGGACATAGACGCAAGTCTTCGCGTTACGATGATGATGATGACCTGAAATCGGTTGCATCCATGCCTGGCTCATCTCGCCGGGACAAGGAGTACAAAGAACACAGAACCCCTGAGAAGCGACCAAGCAATAGTGTTCTTTCTAGCCTCTTCAAATCACGCAAGGATAAGAAGGATTCTTTTTTAGATAATGCCGGCACCCTTGGCGCGGGTGTCGGCTTAGCGAGTGCAGCGGCTATTGTTGCGTCTGATGCTGCTCGTTCCAACGCCGCTGAGACCTCATCAGATCACGAGAATTCTGTCTCTCGTGATGGCCGGCCTCGTGCGCGCAGCTTCGAACTGGTTGACCCCGAAGTCGTGCCCCGTGTTATCAAACCAGCCATTGACCCTCAATATGGCGACCTCCTTCCGCTACCTCCTAGCGAACCAACTAGCCCTTCTTCTGGTCCGGAGGAATTACCCCCTCTTCCCGACAGCAGGCCTGACACACCCCCAGAGGAGCGTATTATTCGGCGAGATTCACGTACTCATCAGCGACGTCGTAGCGTTTTCGACACGCCCACAAAATCACCCAGTCGAACTGCTGTTCCTATCGCCCTTCGTTTGGGTAATAGGTCAAACCCCGCCTCTCCTGTTAGCTTCAAGGCGTCGCCCGCTAGTTCCCCTATACCGTCTCATTCGGATGCCGTGGTCATGTCAAGGCGAGCAGCTCGACCAACATCCTGGGACAACAGTCGAGAAATCATGCCACTGTATCTTCTTGAACACTCACGACACCAACAACCAACTACTGGCTCAGTGCTACCTGCGCTCCCACCTAGTGAACCTAGCGAGACTTCTGCAAGGAACTCACCCGAATCCGAGTTCCTCAAGCATAGTGACGATTATTTCGGCTCCGGTCTTGATTTTACCGGCCCTGATCTTCGTGTTGATACCGAGCTATCGGAGCAGCATCCTAAGGACTCTGTCGCAGGATCTCAGGAAACAACGCCTCGCGCGGAGTTTATGCCTATGCTCCCAGGCCCTCTCTCCTCTGAAACTGCCAGAGAGCATGAGAAGGAACCGACAACTTATCCCCCGATGCCTGCGGAAGTCATCAGCAAGGAAACGGAAACCGATGTCTCTGCTGTACCGTTGCCTTTTGACGCTTCTGCTATGGCTGTTCCTACCACCTTGGCTTCTCATGGTCTCTTGGAAGGCCAGCAACGAACTCACTCACCCGCAGACAAAACAGATGACTTTACATCTGCTGATGAGCATTTCTCGGACGCTCTCGAGGGTCATGCAGAGCAGACGTCACCAGGAGAAGCTGTTTTCAAGTCTGTCGCTGAACCTGTTGCTGAGCCTGCCGTTGAGCCTACTACTGAGCCTGTTGTTGAGCCTACTACTGAGCCTACTACCGAGCCTGCTACCGAGCCTGCTACCGAGCCTGCTACTGAACCTGTTATTGAGCCTGTCGCTGAGCCTGCTGCTGAGTCCGCTGTTGAGCCCGCTATTGAGCCCGCTATTGAGCCCGCTATTGAGCCTATCACTGAAGCCACGAGTGAGACTGCACCTAATTCTTCTACAATTTCCGCCGAGGTTGCCACATTCAAGCAACCTGTAACTCCCGAAGAAGATGAAACTGTTGGTGCGAATGACGAAGTCCTGGAGCCTATTCTTGCAGACTTTTTGGTAGAGGATAGCACCAGAGGACTCGCAGTTGAGGATGTCACAGCTCTGTCTCCAGAACTTCCGCCACAAGCAGTTGAGGAAGCAGGCCCTGAGATGGTTGAGCCTTTCAATGGCCAGAACGCCAAAACTGCTATCGACACTACTGATGAAAACCCCGAATTCACCAGAGCGCCGGACAGCATATTTGTCACAGATCCCATTGTTGAAGCAGTTTCAGTAAGTGATTCCACTACGAAGTCCGCCGCCCAGCCTATGGAAGAAAAGCGAACTACCGATGTTGCTCGCGACATCAACACCGGGATAACCAACCCTATTACCGAGCCTCAATCAGTACCAGCTGTTGTTGCCCATACGGAGCCTGCTACTCAAGACTCGGAAACACCGTTCCTAAAGCCTGGGGACGCCGTTGCCCATCGTGCAGAAAATGAGATTACCACCGATGAGTGGTCAACCATGAACGCAAAGGATAGGAAAAACATGAAGAAGAAGCTCAAGAAGAAGGGACTTGAGCTGATCATTCAAGACTCATTCAAAGTTCCCGTCCCCGCTGCTAGCAAGGATGACAATGCCGTCCTAGGCGACGAGGTTGTAGTGAATGAAGCTTCCGAAACAAAGCCGGCCATGGTTGAACTCGAGCCCACCCACGAATCTACACCTCAACCCTCTCAGGATCCTTCTACCAACCCTTTCGCCACTGAAGCCGCGAAGCCCCAAGAGCCTGAGGTTTCGCATGAGGAACAACATACGATCACACAGTCTGAAGAGGTCCAGGAAGTCGTTGAGCAAAACAAACCAGTTGATTCGGACTTATTGGCGGACCGGGAAGCGGAAGAGTCACCAAGAGGGCTAGACAACGCCATCGCATCTGTGGTACCACTAATAGAGCCTGGGCCCGTAATCGGATCTTCTGCCAATGCTCAAGCTACCGCGGAATCGACCTCCATCACTGCTTCGCCTATCGCAGAAACGGCCCTTGAAGAGCAACTGGTGTCTCCATCCAAGAGCAAGAAGAAAAAGAAGAAGAGCAAGATGCAGCAGCCATCCGAAGAGGAAGCAATTTCTGTAGAGCCAACAACCACCGAGGTTGAAGGCACAGGCCCAGCTGAAATTTCTGAAGCTGAAAAAGATGCGTTTGATGCTTGGACGGAGCCAGTCGCGCCCATTGAACCCTCTGCTGAGTCATCTGAAACGATTGCCCATGGTGACTCAGGTTCTATGGCGGAACCACTCCCAGAGGTCACTGTTGAGCCTGTCGATGCAGATGCATTCGATGCCTGGGCCCAACCAGATACCATGGCTGAAAGCATAGATGCTCCAGAGAAGACACAGAATAAATCTACAAAAACCTCCGACCCGGCTTCCGAATCGCCCATTGTATCAACACAGGGTGACAGCGCCGCTACGCCCAAGTCAAAGAAGAAGAAAAAGAAGAAGAAGGGCGCCAGAGCCGATGATGAGCCAGTGGTGGAGAAACAAGATATGCCTCAAACAGGGGAGCCTCTTCAAGTTGAGGACGCTGGAGACAATGAATCGATTAAGAACGTCAACAGAAGCTCAATGGAAGAGCCGCCCGTTGTGGTAGCTGAGCCCACCGATGTTCCTCAAGACAATGAGGCTCCGAACCCACAGCCTGTTTTGCCATCAAAAGATACTGATCAAGTTCTTGATGGTGGAAAGGCTTCTCCAGTTGGGGCTCCCGAGCCTGACGATCCTGAGTCCAAAGATGATGTCGACTATCATCCGACCGCTCGTGATTCCCAGCCTTCCGCCAAAGATGCACGAAAAGACAGACAAAGTCAAGGATACTTCCCATCTGCTCTTCGGGCACTTCCCGCCACGGCTGGAATTTCCGCTTTCAAGAGGATGTGGGGATTCCGGGACCAAGCGCAGACACAAAATAAATCGGGCGAACCTGAACCTGATGCTCAGACCCAGCCTGATGCAGTAAGTGCTGATAAGTCAGCGGTAACAGGCACTAGGTCTGATATTATTACACCGAAACTCGATCGTGACGCTCCCAGGGATAAAGAGACTACTAGCGTAAGCGCTGGAAACCCAGAAGTTGCCAACGTCAAGCCTGACATTTCCGCTGCTGATACCGCTCCCGATGCGCATGCCAACAAAGCGGGTCGCACCACATTATTAGAACCCCAGATTTCTGAACCACTCTTCTCGCAAGGAGATGCGCCGGCAGACGAGTCTCAAGGAACTTCTTATGGACTGGAATCTTCCCAAGTTGACGAATCAGTCAAGGCTACAGGGGATGCTAACCGCGACATCCTTGCTGAGGATGAAGTGACTACCACCACGGACAGACAACTCACCGAGACAGCCCCGGTCTCGGCTGTTGAGGAGGACTCCGCCGAAACGTTAAAAGATAATGCCATAGGTCATCCGGCAAAAAGCGTGGTGGAGGCAACGGCTTCTACTGAAATCAAGTCGGACGAAATCAAACAAGAAGATTCCTCGACGATAACTACGGCTGATGATGTTAAGCCCCCAGTACATGAATCTACTGAGGCTACGTACAAGGATTCAACAATACCAGCTCAGGCTGATCTTGGTCAGCTTGTCAAAGAAGAGCCTATTGTTCCAGTCGAGGATGAGGATGTGAGACTTGTGGAAGCAGGCTCAGAATTGAGCACACAGCCTGTAGAAGCCAGCACTGAGGAAGTGATCAAAGGAGATGCCAGCAAGACAACTGTAGGAGAGAGTGCGAAGTCTAGTGTGGAAGCAACTGGCGAAACTAACGAGGCCGACGCAACGGGATTGAAGAAGAAGGCCAAGAAAAACAAGAAGAAAAAGAAGAACCAACCTAGCCAGGATGAGGCTCCCGAGGAAGAGACCAAAGACACTACCACGCACGTTAAAATCAGCCAGGATGTATCAGGTGCCGAAACAGCAGTAGTGTCTGGCAGAAAGAATCTTGATATTCTGGTGCCAGATCCCATGGTTGAATCTTCTGACTCTATTGTTGAAAATGCTTTCCTCGACCAGAAGCCTGATGACGAGTCGACACATGGCGTACTGGACGAATCAGGAGTCAAGGACCAACCACAGTTTGATGATAGGCCAGCTGAGGACCAATCTCAAGAGCAGTCATCCTTGGATACTGCTTCAGTGGGACCGCAAACCAGCGAAGGGTTGCAGACTGATGATCAGTTGTCTGAGCATGGGCATAAGCAAAGGCTGCCGAGTGACGCTGAGCCGGCTGAACCTGAAATTAAAGAACGATCACAGATTGATGACCACTCAGCGGAGCATCACGTTCCGGATCAATCTGGGATCGGAAAAGAACCAGTTGAGCCTAAAGTCGAAGAATTGGCGCACATCAGTGACGAACCAACTAAATCCGAGCTGAAAGAACAGCTTCAAGCCGATGGCCAGCCATCTCAGCCTGAAGCTGAAGAACAGCCCCAAATCGGTGATGAATCGTCCGAGGTTGTGCTTAATGAACGATCGCAGACCGATCTCCCAATGGGGCCCGATACCGAAGAACAGACACCCGCATTTGGCAACTCAACTGTTCTTGATATCAAGGATGAATCACAAACAGCAGACGTGTCAGCTGGGCCCGAAATAAGAGGCGAGGCACAAAGTGAGAAGCCAGGGAACGAACGTTCACTAGATGAGCTACCACCGGCCGCAGATGATGGTTCCCCTCAACTTGCTCTTGACGAAGCCCTGCCTCCAAGGAGACCAGATGCTCACCCTCTAGAAGTGGAGGCCGCCAAGGAAGAACCCTCTCTCGCAGTTGGGAACTCTGAGGCGGATAGCGAGAAGGCAGAGATCGAAGCTCTCCTCGAGAAGAGAGCGACGAGGAAAGGGCGACTTTTGAAGAAGGATCAAGTACGTCTTGCTGCTCTTGAAGAGAGTGCCGCTCAAAGGTTAGCGGCATCAATCGTCCCTGAAGTCCAAGAGCAAGTTTCCGAGAAACCGGTGGACATCAGCAATGCTGAAGGATCCCAACAGGAGTCTGAAACAATCGACACATCAAAGAAGGCTGAGGGCACTCTAGACGATGACAAACAACACTCAAGTGAGGAAGTGCCTACCGCCAGGCCTCCTGATGTCGTTGAAGTCCGCGCCAACGAAGTTTCGACTGAAAGTGAGACTCGAGATGTTGGACAACCGACCGAGACCACCGAGGCGGCAATGTCCCTGCCGGTCGTAGAAGGGACCGAGGAAAACATTGATGCTATTGACACGGCTGTGACTACCGAGCCCCAAGATGCTATAGAAGCTCCTGAAGGCAACCCTTCAGAGCTGGCGAGCACTAAGAAGTCAAAGAAAAAGAAGAAGAAGAAATCGGTATCTCTTGTTGAGAACGAGGAAGTTCAAGGTGCAGCAACACAGAACAGCGAACCGCCTGTCGTAGTATCCGAGCCCTTGCGCCTCGATGAATCTACAGCCATCGTCAACGAAGTACCAGCTGCTGAACTGGTTGCCGAGGAGGTCTCAAATGAAGTGCCATCAAAGGATACCGAACAGCCTGACATACCTCCTGTGAACCATCCCTTGGAGCCTGCAAACGAGAGTATGGCCATTGAGGGCGACCCTGAAGCAAATTCGGCTGCTATTGTGGAAGAGGCCGAGCTAGAGACCTCACCCGATAAGAAGAGCAAGAAGAAAAAGAAAAAGAAGAAGACTGCCTCTTCTGACGAGCCAGAGAAGCAGCTTGAAGCCGAACCCACACTCCAAGAACCTCCTGAGTCAACTTCTAAAGACTTGATCTCTGATATAGACAAGAACTCTGCTTCGCAAGAAGCACAGTCCGACGTTGCCCAGACTGCAGAGTCAAGTGGTATCGAACCTACAGAAACGCCTGTCCATCAAGATGAGCCGTCGCCTCCCATGGAGTCGGAAGTGATAAACACTGTCGAGACTACCCCAGTAGATGATGAGCAGACACAGCCAGCTGATGCCAAGACCACCGTAGAAACCCCTTCTGTCCAGGAACCAACACCAGCCACCGAGCAGCCTGATATTGTAGCACCCGATGAGCCTCCCTCCGAAAATCCTCCCGAAGTCGAGGAACCCGATTCACCGGCGAAACTGTCAAAGAAGGACAAGAAGAAGAAGAAGAAGGCCGAAAAGAAGAAAGCTGCTCTTGAAGAAACCCAGGAAACTGAAGCCGAGGCTGGCCTTGCTACCTCTGCTCAGGATGCTGACGTTTCGGTCGATACTGGAATCAATGTCCCAACCGAAAATCCTCAAGCCGCGCACGATGAGACCCCTAAGCAGACCGATGAAAACGAGACACCTGACAGAGCGGTTCTTTTGGAGGATAAAATGACTCCTCCAGTCGACCTTATCAATGTACCAGATACCGGTAATTCTGGAAAGCTTCCAAGCGAAGAGTCAGCTGGTCCTGAAGACGAGCGGGGTGGGTTAAGCCTCAGTCAATCCCAGACCGACCAAAAGAAGAAGGCTAAAGACAACGATTTTGAAATCCTGCAGGACCCCGAGACCAACCGTCCAACGGAGCCGGAGATGATTCCGGATCCGGAAAAGCAGGACGCCGCCGCCGCCGCCGTGGATAAGGCACAGAGCCAAGGATCTACTGAGGGTACAAAACGGAAGGAGGACACGAGCATAGCTGGCGATCTTGAAGCCTATGTCGGGTCCGGGACGAAGCTGGAGCCAGAATCGGAACCGGGACAGGAACTAGGAGACAATAAGGAATTTGCAGGCTTGTCAAAAAAACAGATCAAGAAGTTGAAGAAAGTCAAGGCTCTGGCTGCCTTGGATTCCTCGCCCAAACCACAGACGCCCAAGGAAACCGGAGCCTCTGAAGAGGCACCATCGGAACCATCGGCTGAAACCGGATTGGAATCTGAACCAAAGCCCCAGGTTCAATCCGAACCTGTTGCCCAAAGCTCTACCGAGGCAGATCCAGAGCCTGACTTTAAGGATGAGAAAGAAGGACTCCCGGAGATCGAGGAGATTGTACCTATAATTGAGCCCGTCATTGAAGCTGAATCCGAGTCCAAAAATGAGACTCAATCTCTGGACAACACCAATAGTCACTCTCCGACTGGACAAGCCATTGCAAAGCCTGAAGCTGATGCCGCCATTCAGGGACCCCAACTTGACTCTAAGCAGATAGCCCCTGGACAGGATATCATTGTTCCTGCGCCGGAGGTTGATCCTGAGGATCAAGTCGCTAATTTTGGTAAAGGCCCAATCACTAACAGTGCAATTGAGCAGAAGAGCGTGGTGGAAATCGATGCCTCATTAGAATCTTGGGCTCTATCAAGACAGACACTCAAAGAATGTGTTGATACGATTGAGGTCTGTGGCTCAAAATTTGAGGCCGAAAAAGTGGCCGATGTCGCAACCAAGTCAAATCTCAGGGAAGAGCTCATCCAAGATCCCTCGCCCTCTTTCGAAATGAAGAATGATACGACAGACAACATACGTGTCAGCCTATCTGAGGAAGCTGCTGCTTCCACGGTGCTCGAGTCTCCTTTATTAAATGAGCATGTATCGACAGACGCACCTGTCGGATCTGAGGATGAAATTGTCCTAGGACAAGCGACTGATGATAATATTGAGTCTATTCCTCAGCTTCCTGGAGCTTCTGCAAACTCCTATTCGGACCTCGACTCCGTCGGCGGAAACACTGATGCTCTACATGGTCTCAAAGAAGGCGAAACAGATCATACCCGGGAACTCAGTGTCACAAACACAGCTGCTTCTGGTACCGTTGCCTATGATGTCTTCACGTCCTCACCACAGCAGATTGCAACGAAGGCAGTTGAACGACCATCCCTGGACATAGAGTCTTTCGAGGATTGCCCTTCACCGCCGGACACCACTGAACAAGCGTCTGAGCGTCTGGAAATTCCTGATATTCCCGCCCAGCCCAAGTGGCCAAATTCAACCTCTCAACAGGCTCATGAACAGGCATCCAGTTCAGAGATAGCACCTACAGCTACTTCTGTCTTTTTAGAGAATTCAGCAGACCCTCTCCACGGCATGACTGAGGCCCCTGAAAGTTTGTCTGCAGCCGAGAAAAAGAAGTTGAAGAAAAAGAAAAAGAAAAAGAATAAGCAGGAGGCCCTCCATGAAGATGCCGATCAGGTGGAGGAGCCAAGCAAACCCGCAGATGTCGACATCGCTCCAAACCTTGCAGTCGTTCATGAATTGATAACACCTCCAGCAGACTTGGTAATTACTGCTGCATCTACGTCTGACCCAAGGGCAGGCTTGGGAGTATCTGATTCCCCTGTGTCTGCTGCAGAATTCCAATCAACGATCCCTCTTCAGATTGCTGCCGACATAGAAAATGAGGAACAAGATCAATGTACGAAGGAGAGGACGACAAAAGCCTCTTCCGAATCTCATTATAAAGAACCTTCTTCTGAACCATCTCATGAGCTTGCTATTTCTCATCGCACACTCAAAGCAATGGATGGTGTAGGCGTCCAAGATTCCGAACCAGTCAATGAGGCCGATGAGAACCAAGTGGCCGAGGGTCTCGCGACGGCGCATCCACGGTCTCGACAAATACCGGGGTCGATTTCACCTGATTCTCCAAACCAGGCGATGGACATTACAGGCGACGAACATCGTCATTCCTCAGGCGTTCAGCAAGCTGAGAATGAGTTTACCGTCGAGGCGTGGGCAGCCTTTTCATCCAAGGACAGGAAGAAGATGAAAAAGAAGCTAAGAAAGATAGGTCTCGACCCAATCATTCAGCCTTCTTTCAAACCGACTCATTCAACTGGCAAACCTCTACCCGAACCTACGTCCGAAACTAGCCCTCCTATATCTCAAATCGAACCAGCCAGTGGTAGTAGTGGTGGACGACTTGCGGAAGATCCGGAGGCGTCAAGGACATCTACCAGTAAAGATAATATTGGGAAGAAAACGACCTTCGAGGTTCGCAATGATGGCATCCACGAGGGCATTCTCGCAGACGCAGTACCGGCACCTGAGACACGATCAATCCGCGAGACTGAACCAGATCAACAAAAGCCGCTGAATGGTGATGCTGGACCTTCTCCTATACAGGAAACCAAGAGGAAACCGAGCAACGACACAAAGACGGACGATGAAGTTCAGGCTTTGACCGAGACACAAACCATAGCAGAGACACCCGTATTTTCTGGAAAAGATCAACACACGCCTAATATGCAGGAAGACGTTCATGGCTCTCTACTGTCTGAGAATGCAAACAAACAGGAGCCCGGAAGCGATGGCGTGCCATTTCCATCGTCAAAATGGGAATCACCGCCACTGAGTAAGCCGAATCAAGAAGTGAAAACAGAGCAGCCCATTAGCCAAGCACCTCCAGATTTGGAGCACTCGTCCAAATATACTCGAGAGATTGATGTGGGTCTTGTCAGCGCGGCATGTGCAGTAGAGACGCTGCCGCAACAGGAAACAGGAGAAGCCAATGATGAAGTGGCACCAGTTCTAGCATCTGAATTTTTGCCAGAGGAGAGCAAGGAAACCGGGGAACACGATGAGCCTGCCCTTGTTCCAGTCGAGAATTTCGTCTACAGCGATGAGCCAGCCAATTCTACTAGGGTTGAGACGGACCACGAAGCTTGCCTTCATTCTGCTGAGCTTGTTCAAAAGCATCAAATTGACGGCAAGCCCTGGGACAAGTATGGTGCGGTTTCATTCGCTCCATCAACAGATCACTCCCCAACCATGATCGACCAGCCAGCACCTGAAGTTCCACAAGAATCCCCCAAACAAGCGATGAGCCTTGATTCGGCTGAAGTCAGGAACGCAGATAACTCCCCTGAGATTTCCAGGTCCCATCTGGCCACAGAAGGAAATTCTGGCCTACGAGCCGTTCCTGCCAAAGAGTCTGATGAAGCTATGCACACAGGGGCACTCACAAGCTTTAAGGAACTGGAGTTATTCGAGTCAACGGAACCTCAGCACGATGTCACCACGCGATCAGCGACAGATAGCCCTGATTCGAGAAAGAACACCTTGGATGTTTCTCTACTTGATGCACAAGCTGAGCTGTTCCAGGAAGATCTTACCGGTATCAGGCCAGGCGATGAGAATGCCATACTTCAAGAGAAGGAAGAACAGAAGCAGCAGCCGAAGCCGAATTCAGATACTGCTCCTTTCGTACTAGGCGATGTCAGCAAAAACTGTGCAGTCTTGGAAGATGCCCAAACACAACAGGAAATTCAAAACCAGCCAAAGCCTGCTGATGCAATATTGAACGATCCTCATGGAACCCAGCCAGGAACCGAACTTCCAACCACTGACCAGGCTAAGATTGATAACAAAGCAGCATCAGCCGAGTCGGGCGATATCTTCCCGGAGCTAGAACCACCATACGGGGTAATGCCTATGACATCCGCAACTGAGATCGAAAGTGACTGTCACCCCGTTGTGCCTGACGAATCAAATGTACCATCAAAGCAAGTTAAGGAAGCTGCTCAGATGGAAGTCTCAACCACGCCGCATTTCCAGAATGACAAGAATATAAAGACAGGCTACGCTTCTGAGACGTTAATCACAGAAGAGAAAGCTTCCCCAGACCTAGCAGTCCGGAAGCGCATCGAGTTCCCCGGAGCTTCTGGCAGCAAATTGACTCTGGATGATTCAGATTTTGATGATAGGGCCCAAGTAGTTATGCCAAACCTCTCACTTGTGCCCGAGGCCTCGGGGACCCACCAGGCACCGCATCAGGCCACACAAGGAAAGCAGCACCTCGAAAGCAAATACAGGGATGACCCTGTTGTTGATTTAATTATCGCCCAGAAGGAAGAAGCGAATGTCCCCCTTCAAGATTTTAGTACTGGAAACCCCACTGTCAAAACTGTACAAAGTCCTCCGACATCGACAGGTAGATCTTCTGCTTTTGGCAAAGGCGGGCCGTCGCTGGTGCAGGTTGAGGCAAATGCATCTGTTGGGCTCTCACCAAGACAGCTCTCTGAACCTTCACCTGCTGCCGCAGAAGATCCGCCTGTAAAGTTAGCCCCAAAGAAAAAGAAGCAGAAGCAAACGGATCATGGATCTATTGAGGCAGCAAGAGAAGGGAATCAAGGAGTGCTATCTAATCAAGCTGTTTCTGGCCATCCTGCCAACAACCACCTTCTCTCAGAACCGAATGCCCTAGCTTTCAAAGAGTTTGCGACAACGGAAGTGTTAGACGATTCACGGTCAATACTGGTCAAGACGGAATCTGAGAATAAAGAAGGAACAGACAAGCAGCCACAGGACGGTTACCTGATCCATACCGAGCCTTTTCAGCCCGAATTGGTAATCGAAGGTCAGCCAGATACAGCCGTTCAAGCTGCATCAGGTCCTGGAACAAGTGACAACGCTCCTGCTCCGACAAAAGATGGTTACATAGCCCCAGAATCCCCTGTGGCAACTCCCACCTTGCGACATATCCCCGCGACTACACTTGTACATGATACACTGGACGAAGATACGGAGATGACGCTAGTTTCCAAGAGTCATTCCATTACGGCTTGGTCGGAGGAGATAAAATCGAGTGGAGATGCACCCTCTAGAGGCATGGCCTCTGAAGAGAGAAGCAGTGCCTCCAATGGGCCATCAAGTTTGACTGCAACAGCGACAGAGCCGCCTAAAATCAAATCTATTGACAAGTTGTTGAAGAAAGAAATGAAGAAAGCCCAGAAAGTAGGGTTGGAACCTAGATCCGCTGGACCATCAGTCTCTTCAGAACATGCACCTACCATTGATCGAGACGCCCAGTTCTCTTTTGCAAACGAGGCAACACAGCTGAAAGAGACTGACAGATCATTGTCACAACAAACCTTCGATGCAAAAGAGGGAAAGAGGGCCTTGAGAGAATCCGAGTCGACTTTCATGTTTCTGAAAGAATCTCCTGATGCGAACCCACAAGCCGTAAAAGAACCTACGGATCAGCTTGTACGCTCCCCAGAAGCCACAACCGCCACCTCGGACGTTTTGAAAGATGAACCACACCTGCATAAATCCAGCAAGCCCAGTACATCGACTTTTGCTGGAATGATTGCAGCCACCGCCGCAACGTTCAGCTCTGCCATGTTCGGGGACTGGACAGAGGGCGACAAGAGTAAAGGCGCTAGACAAGAAGAAAAGAAACCCGAAAGCAGGGACGAGGCACTGGAAGAAGGGAATAAGGAATCCCAAAATGATGGGAAGGCGGCAACAAGGGACTCAAATGACACCAAGTTACCTGCGAAAGATATTGACAAAAGGGAACAGGGAGAAACCCCACCGCACCGAGAAGTCCAGGATGCGAGGAGGAAGAGACCAGAAAAAGACTTCGCTAGTGGTAGTGCTGACCACAAGGAAAGGCATCATGACATTGCTACAGATGCTAAAGACAAGAGCGAACTGGCAGAGAGAAAACCAAAAGCCTCAAAAAAGACAAACAAGGTCACATCGTCTGTTCACGAGACGTTGTTCGATGCGCCAGAAAAGAGTAGGCGCTCGGAGAGCTACGAGGGAACATCGGAAGTTCTTGGCACATCAAAAGGTCTTTCAACGAACCAGAAGAAAGAGCACAAATCAACTTCGCGGCGATTATGTGCAGAAACCTCAGACACAATGGAAAGTCCTGTGCTTGGCAAAGGAGAGTTGGAGCTGTTGAGAAGCTCCCCTCAGCCTCTTCTTCGTCGTGGATCCGACGTTGAGGAGCCTAAGAGCGGTCTGTTACGAGAGGATAGCAAGACATTTACATCACTGGTGGGATCGGAATCGGATATTAGTGATCTACGCCGATCGCCAAGCAGACTCTTGGAGCCAGTCCCAGAGGTTCCCGAGGCCGAAGTTGAGCCAGCCAAGGATGCATTCTCAACACCAAAAGCCAAACGCGACAGCGCTCCTGTTGACGAAGCATTGAGCTTCCAGAGACGAAGTAGACGCTTGAGTGAAGAGGCACATCGTGACAGCGGATTCGGAGGGGAATTAGCAACTCTAAGGCGAAGCAAACCTGCTAGTCAAGAGGCTTCACGCGACAGTGGAGTACATACCGAAGACTGGGCTGAAAGGGAAAGTCAGATACAGCCAGTTGCAGACCGCGCGGTGTTGCAAACTCCCGATCCGCCGAGCGAGCGAAGACTTCGTCGATCTCCGCGAGGCACACCGGTGTTGCGAGAGCCTGCAGCACCTGGACCAACACCGGAGCCAGAAAAGAAGAAACAATATGGGGCTCTAACTCCAGCTGGCACGGCAGTCGCCGCCATTACAACGGGTGCGGGCTTAGCGGCAGCCCTACGAGGACCTGAGCCTTCAACACCAGTTCCACTTCCGACTACAAATCCCAGTCCGATTTCTTCATCAGTTTCTGGTCAGAGAAGCGCTTCAGACAATGCCACTCCTTCTCGTCGGTCAACACCTCGTCTCGAGGGTTCAGGACGCCGAACTGTCTCTAACACCAGCCTCTCTCGGCGTCGGACCCCGGAGCCGCTTAAGTTGAGGCCTGATAGCCCAGGCATCAACCGCTCGTCAGGCACCCCCACACCGCCGCTCCGCCGTGTTGACAAGCGAATGAGCAGTGATTTGCGGGCTCTTCGTCAACAAAACACTACCGCCGCCGCCGCACCCGTCAGTTCCACGCCTGTCGCAAATGAGGGTCGCGCCCGTGCCAAGGACATGGCCGACGTCTATGTAAGTCTATCGCCAACTTTTATCCTAATGTAATAAGGCACTAACAACAACAAAGGATGGCTTTGGTGAGGGTCGCATCGGCTCACCCCGATCACCAACCCGGCCACACAGCATGCGCCGCCGACAAAGCATGCAGGTCCTTGAACTCGAGAATAAGGTCGAGCAGCTAATGGCCGAGAACCGAATGCTCACCGAAGCCCGCGCTATGGCTGAGACGAGCCTTAGTCAACGAGCCGCCAGCAGTTTAGCCGATCGCGATGCCGAAATCGACAGTCTCAAGCAATCATTACAATTTCTTCAGAACGAAGTCTCTAGACTTTCAGAAGTCAACGACGGTCTTGCAAGCGCCAACGCCGAGCTTGCAAGCAAAGACAATGACCGTGTAACTGATCTTGAGAGTCGCAATGCCGCTGTCGCGCGTGAGCTGGAGGAAGCTCGACGCGAAAAAGGCAACACTGAACAGTCTCTTGAAGCAAAGGACGCAGAAATTGCCGAGCTTCGCGCCAAACTTGATTCTGCCAAGGAGAAAATTCGTGACCTTCAGCGCCAGATTTTAGAAGCCAAGGCTGGCGACGATCATTTTCTCAACATCCGCGACGAGGATCATTTTGACCATCGTTGCCAACAACTTTGTTCCCATGTTCAGCAATGGGTGCTTCGGTTCTCCAAATTCTCTGATATGCGCGCCTGCCGCTTAACAAGCGAGATAAATGATGAGAAGACAATTGATCGACTAGACAACGCCGTACTTGATGGATCCGATGTCGACGTTTATCTCCGGGACCGGGTGAAGAGACGCGATATCTTCATGTCCATGACCATGAACATGGTTTGGGAATTTGTCTTCACTCGCTATCTTTTTGGCATGGACAGAGAGCAGAGACAGAAACTTAAGTCACTGGAGAAACTGCTGACCGAAGTCGGCCCCATCGAAGCGGTACGCCAATGGCGCGCCGTTACCTTGACTTTACTAGCGAAGCGCGAAAGTTTCAAGCGTCAACGTGATCTGGACACAGAGGCCGTTGTTCAGGCCATCTTCCAAACACTGTGTAAGATTCTCCCGCCACCGTCGAACTTGGAAGATCAAATTCAATCTCAGCTACGACGTGTCATGAGAGAGGCCGTTGGTCTCTCGATCGAGATGCGGACGCAAAAAGCTGAATATATGATGCTGCCGCCTTTGCGCCCTGAATACGACGCGGACGGTGAACTTACCGCGACAGTTCAATTCAACGCATCAATGATGAACGAACGAAGCGGCAGCATTACAACCTCAAATGAAGACCTTGAGGCACAAGGTGCCATCGTTCGGGTAGTGCTTTTCCCACTTGTCGTCAAAAAGGGGGATGACAATGGCAAAGGCGACGAAGAGATAGTGGTATGCCCTGCACAGGTTCTTGTGCCCCGCTCCAAGGGTCTGTTTGGTGGCGCAAGTGATGGTGGAAGCACTTCCATCGGCGCTCGGAGTCATATTAGTCTTGTGACTGAGACAATGGGTCAAACTGAGGTAGATTATGTAGATTAAGGGATACAGGATATGGGAAGATACCACTTGGGAAAAGGATATAGGCGGTGTTTTGGTCTTTGGAATTCTGGGGACAAACGCATTACTAGCAAGGATTTCCTTTGTTTGTTTCTGGTCTGGATGAAGGGGAAAGGGTCTGACGTTCTCAGTTTTATGTTTTATGTTTTGCTTTTCTTATCTTTTCCCGTCATGCGTGGGTTGACCAAGGGCAGTAATCTTCGATTTTACACGTCTCATGATATTTTCTCGCTTTTCTTTTGCTATTTATTTGTGTCTGTAATGACATTTGATGTATGGACGCCCAAGATTTGCAGTATCTATTGAATTTCTTCTGTAAATTAGATTTAATAATGACACGGTCTCATGATTTCTTCGTCAATAGTCTGATACACCTTTTGATTTGTTCTTGCAAGTTGCCTTGCATCACATAGATCCAAATTATCTATTATCCCCAACAAGATTGTCAGGCATGTGTATCAAAAGCTATCTACTGCCACATGGGCGATTCTATTTTCATATTCGTTCCTCTATTCTTCGGGGCTATGAGTTCTGCCAAATACCACATGAACCTATGTTCACGAGGCGCTGAGCGCTTTTAACTCTTCTCATGAAAATTCATGAAATACTTTTCTTCTTCTCTCCTTGGGGTATTATGTGTTAACGTAAACCACATCATGCATTACCTAAAAGCTTGAACCTATCCCGGAGTTGGTCTCTTCCTTTCGTCGTTGAGTCCTCATGATAGATTCCAAAGTACGTTCGTCATCCACCCCGTTGTCGTCCTCTTCTCGAGAATCCTTGCTCTCGATGTCGTATTTAACTCGTCCGATGGGCGGCAGGGTCTGCTCCCATGCTTGCCGAAGGGGTCTTTTCAGGCTCTCTTCCAGAGTTGGTTGCACTGAATAGTCTGAGAGCTCCTTGGTCGGTTCTTCTATTTTGAAATGCGCCTCCCTCGTTGGCGCTGGCATCCGTGGTAACTCCCCCCCTCTACGCCTGTTGGTCCATCTCCACCCATCGAGTGAGACGGCAACCTTTGCTGCCTGCTCTTTTCCATAGAAATGCCCAATCTTTTTGACCAAGTATCGAAGCCGTGTCTTGCGGCCCATCTTACCCTCTTCAAGATCTTGAAGCAGAATCTCAGCTAGAATTTGTATCGCAGGCTGCGACATATGCTGTCCAGTCCTTTTGCCCCAGTTGATAGCGGTTTCGATATATCTAAGGCGCTGTCGGGCTGTTAGGCCGGGTTTCTTCATGTAGAACCGACAAATCTCTTCCAGGAAGTCCATCATAAACACAAGGTTCCGTACGATGGGGGCTTTAAGCCGAGTAGCAGTCTTTGATGAGCAAAATTCAGCGATCTGCCAGATGAGGTCTGGTGGTAGGTCCGGATGCGTTACTATAGCTTCTGCATGTCGTGCCCACATGTACCAAGGGAATTTATGCTTAACTGACGCTCCTGCGTTATAAGATTCCCAAATCATGACGGCACAATACGGGTCCTTCTCCATCTTCATCATATCTTGTATAACCCCATGACGATCGCTCACCAGTCGAACCGACTTGATCAATGTACCAAGGTGTCCAAAGGTTTCACTGGTATGTGTAAGCGCCCTCAAGTTCGCTATGCGTTTCTTGGTTTCGCTATGACGAGAGTCTTGAAGCATTGCTGCCCAGCAGTGCAACTGTGTAGGCCCGGTAATCCATTTGTATAATTGCTCAGGCCGTATTCCTCCCTGCGTCGTGCTCATAAGACGAATAGCCATGAATTGCCAAACTTCTGATTCTACCCAATCTTGCATGCTGTGAACATTGCCGGCGAGGGTAGAGAATTCGCCTGCCTTGAGACCTGGGACTGCCGCCAATTTCAACAATAGCTGAAACGCTAACGTACGTTGGTCTGTGGTCTCGTCGACGAACTGAAAGCAATGTTTGGTCAAAGCTTCAAATGTCTCCATTTGCGTCAGACCTCGGGCAGAAACTAATCGAGTCAATTGCATACTGCGGCGTAAGAGGCGGAATGATATAGGTCGTGTAGGATATTGTTCGCCCTGTGTCATTTCCAGTCGGTTATGGCTATGCATTAGGTCGAGGTAGTCACTCGTATCTAGTTGTATTTTTTCGTATAGAGCAATAAGTCTCAGAAGCTCCTCAAGGCAATGGAACGTAGAGGGCTGGGGTGCCATATGTAATATTGTTTTGAGGCACTGGTGCCAAACATGGCTCCCGTACAAATCTTCAGTTGAGGTGGCCCGGGTACGATACATAGCGTGGATTATGTAGACCCATTGTTTGGCAACCCTATCATCGAGGACTTTGGCCGGTGCTCGTTGCTTGAGATGGTTTTCGAACGGATCGAGAGCTTGGATAAGGTCGTCGTTGGAAATCGTCCTTTCCTCGACCATCTTCAAGATCTGAAGAACATAGGGCTCGCAAATCTTCTTCAATGCGTTTTCGTCTTCGAACTTGTAAAATTTGGCGAGCCGCTCGTTCATATCACCTCGGGCCTGTTCTATTGATGTGAGAGTCAATGCCGCGGGCACCATAACCGCCTCTGGTGGTGGTGTAGCAGTTGCAAGGTTGGTATTTTCTTCATGTCCCATGTCCTCGAGGTTCCTGAGAAAGCGCTCGAACAGACCAATCTTTTTTTTATGACGATCATTCGGTGCAACAGGAGCCTCCCAAGTCCACTCGCCGAGATTAACGGGCACTTCGATCCTCCAAGGAAAGGGTGAAGCATGAGAATTGGGTACAACGGCAACCATATGTCGCTTGCCCAAACGACGTCGGCTCTCGAGAGGCCCGGCATATGAGCTCAAGCATCGACTAGGAATCGGATCGAAGCGTTGGAATCGCTCAATGGCTTGGGCTAATAGGGTATTGGAGATCCAGATGCCACTTGGTGAGACTGTGACAGGGCACACACCTGTGCGCCGGTACAGTGCGAGATAGTGCATCGTCGAAGCATTGGAATTCCTCGAATCGCGAGACACAGGATCGGAATTCGGTTCATGTCAGCATCGTGGGTATGCTCTGCGCAAAATTCACGTCAGAGCTGGTTTCTTGGAAGGCAAGGTACCTAGGTAAAGGTGGGTGGGTGATAGAACTTTCAATACCTAGGGGGAAATAAAAAACGACCCCTCGATTCAGCGAATTTTGGTGTAGTTGGGGTCGTTTAATTTTTCTCCCTGGGGGGAATACGAAGCATTTGGCCCACACACAACTGGCCAACCAGAAAAATGATATTACCCCAGGTTCTTTGAGTTCCATGAGCTAACTAAGTGAATGCCTCAGGCGTTATCAATCATTACCTATCTACCTTGCTCCACAAACGAGTCCCTGGCGGCATCTAGCGTCTCCTGGCTCTGTCATAAACCTAAGGCTCGAGGGGAGGTGAGCAACAAGACTTGAGACTTTGAATAGGGTGCCTAGAGGAGACAAGAAAACTAAGGATCTCTATTCCAAGGTACCGTAGGTCACAAAAAGACTTAGATAAGTTTAGAATATCTTAGCAGGCCTTTAGAATTTTTTGATCGTAGCTTAATGTTTGAAGTTTTGTTAGAAAATACACTGATAAAGGCATCTAGAGTTCATCTTCGACTTACCTGACTACCTACCTTAATTTTGTCACTTCAGGACTTGGGTCCTTGGTTTTTCTCTCCTTCTTGGGGCGAACATGTGTTCAGAAGCTCCAGCGCCCCTTTTGTCAGATGCTGATACGCTGTGTCTTGGGTCGTCCCTGCGTCTCCCTGCACCTTATTACGTCTTCCGCAGTTGACAGCATAAATAGTATCAGTTCGGCTCGAAATTGCATCTGACAAGGCTAAACTTCAGGCTTCCGGGGTCTGCATACTTTCCGTCAAGGTTGCGGCGCTTTTGACAGGCCCTTGATAGCCACACGATCCCTGCCGCGGCTCCGGCTGGCCACTACGGTGAGCGTGGAACTCCCCTAATTGGCAACATCAACGAACCAGCCTGTCCCTGCTCGCGCTCGTCTAATACTCCGTAATCCGTCCATACTGTTTGTCGCCTTCTCCTGAACACAATACTCGTACTGGTTTAATTAACATCGCAACAAGATATCACATACGACACTTTCACTCTGCATCGATCAACACCGCTCGATGGCTCTGTGTGACTGCTTATCGACACCGACGACGTCACAGAGAAGCTAGATGGAGCCCGTGGTGTATGAGGAGACTCCGTTCGCCGACTACCTCAGAGGTGAGCAAGCATCATTCTCCCTTGCGCGCGACATCGCTTTCCCTTATGTGACTAACATACCTCAAGATGGGGGAGATGAGCCCCAGGCTGACTGGGCGCCCGGTGCAGTAACGCCCGAACTTGATTCATCCGCTGGTCGATCAAGCCCATCACCACCATCCAGTCCATCTCCTTTCGCACCCACTGGCCGACCTTTAGTTAAACCAAGATTCCGAAATAAGGCTCCGAATGGGCTTCATCTGCAAGTTCCTAAGCCCTCATCATTGCGATCTGCTAGCAGGAAATATTCAGTATGTCACCTCGAACTGGTGTGACCTATCAACGATTGCTAAAACCACTTGCCATAGGCTGCGGTTGCAGCGAGTATCGACCGAGCTGACAACGCCAAATTTCTCGAACAATTCCGATATACAATCATTGCGTCTCAGCTTTTAAGTGGCCATTCGGGCTTGGGGCAGTCGCAGCTAGATAACAGGGGACCTAGCCCGCCAACGAATGAAGACGAATCCATATTGTCCACGGAAGGAATCCTGGCATCAGTTCTTGCCGCTCTTGCGGTCGCGGTTGTTCTGAGTTGGGTTCTTGGCAGTGGTGTTACCAAGAAGAGGCTGGTCTTTCTTCTCGTGCTTTGCGCAGCGGCCGTCCTGCTTGGCCAGGTTTACATGAAACGACAATGGCTCCGGTATCGAAGATCACAATCGCTATCTGAAATCACTTCTTTCGTAGAAAACTCACACAACTTTGACAGTGCGTCAGGTGCAGCTATCTCTCTCATACAAGAAGTCGAGTTAGTGTCTCGAGGTTACAGACTGTAGGTCTTTCATTTCCTTGCCACCACATGCACTGAACAATTTACAGCAGCGCTCCTCTGCCACCAATCAGCCGTCTAGAAGACCGTACCCAAACCCGGCGTTGTGTCAGACTGCGCAAAGCCCTCAGACATTCTTTTCAAGAGGTTCTTGATTCTTACAACCAGGTTTGTACAGTTGTCAACGGATTTGCGGAGCAAACAGACTTGGAAAAATATTATGATATATACGACATTACCGACTTCGACATGTCAGATGCCCGTCAAGGACTAAGTGATGAGGATTTGGACGATCCTGAATCTTTGAGAACCCTCAAAATTCTGGCTGCTCGATTCTCCACCATACGGAAACTATTTCTTTGCGCACTGCTTGCTCTGGATGCCAACAGTGATGCAAATGATCTGCTTCGTTGGACAACGGCCGTAGAGTCTCTTTTGAGCGTGAACAGCTCAACTCAAACTGCTCATGCTAGGATACAGAGCATTCTCAGCGAGCAAGATAGTAAGAATACGATGCAAGTCATCATCTATTGGTCATATGCTCACGCGCTTCTCTAGCTTTTCCATCTTCCCCTACACCAAAGAATGCCCTTACGCCTGGACGGGAGCGCTGGAGGGCTCAACTTCGGAAACTTAATTCACTATCAAGCGGAATCAGGGGCCTACAGGCAAAGCTGCAGCTGCTTCGTGAAGAATCTGACAGAACTCTGAACGATTCGAACGACATCTCGGAGCTCGGACCGAATCTAATGGCGCAATATGAGTCCATCGGCATGGATCTGAAAGACCTGATGACCGCATGGGAAGAGGGCAGGGCTGCTTTGGCACTCGGCATCGATAGAAACGAGAAGAGGCTTTCGTCCATGAGTACTCTGCTGTCGCCTGTTAGTTCTCTTAGTGGACTGACCACTGTGGATGAGAATGGTGGGGCTGCTGCAGCTCTCAAAGCATTGACTGGCGAATCTCCGCCTAGTTCTGAGTATGCTGGTTCAACTGAACAGGAGGCACCCGAAGTTTTTGAAGCCGTTGCTCTCCCGCGACCACGAAGCATGCTCACTCGAGAAGAAAGAATAGTCAAGGTTCGGGAAGAACGAGAACAAAAGGCTCTTGCCCGACAGCACGTTGATGCAACCAAGGGTATGCTCCGGGAGCTAGAGACAGTTATTAACCTACGACCTCGAACACGTGCCAGCGCACCAGCAGGTCGGATTGTGTCAATGTAGGGGTATCGATTTTATGAAACAAACATCACGATCATTATCTTCAACACTTTTCAATCGCCTTCTCCTGCCTTCACCGAGTACAAAACAATCGTCTGAATCGACACCGAACCGGTTTTTTTATTCTTGCTATCGACTTATGAAAAATTCACATTCGAGCTCCACAGACACATAATATGTCAAGCACAGGTAGCGTCACGACGACACGCACAATTCTCTCTATAAACGACACTATTCTATAGACAAGCCATGGATGGCTGCGGCGTTTCAGGTTCAGGGTTGGGGATCTTGGTTTTGTATTATTTGCCCGCTATCATCATTCTCGGCGATCAGGTTTTTGGCGACACACAATCGCACCAATGTGCCCTTATGGACGATAGCTGTAAGACATATGCGCTACAGATTGGTCTCTTGGGAAATCATTCGTTCCTATTTGCCGATCTACTTATTTCGTTCAATGTAAATGATGAAGGGGGGGCTTATTCTTGGTAACATATGTATGATAGCTACACCAACCTTAGGTACATAATAGGTCATTGTACGGATACATTCTTACCTTAGCGAGAACTTTGGCACTGCCTTATTTCTCTCCAACGGTCATTGGCGCCTTAAGGTATCTAGTAGCTTGAAGAACTGGAAAGAGGCTCAGAACCTACCTGGGTACAAAGATACTTCTGTGTTTCGCACCTGTGGTGTCGGATAGAGGCCAAAGGATTGAGGATCTCTCAGTCAGGAACTAAGGTTGGCATCCGTCTCTAGGTATTTTGGACTAACATGTCCCTCTTAAGCTATGATCTTATATATATGCGTAGGTATCGAGATATAGAAAATACAATTTGTGTACTAGAACTTTGGATCTCTAGAATAAGCGATTAAAATAACTAAGGTATGTACCTAATAGTCGAAAAACTTGTTTAGTCTACACCAAATTCACCATGAGCTGCTACTTATCACTTGGATAAGTTCTCGATTTTGTTTCTCCCTGAGGCCAGATAGAGTTGAGTGCATAATAGTGGCGCTTTCCAATTCTCTACCGATGAGAAGCGTCCGCCTAAAACGCGACGCGTCGGTTGTTTGATGGTCGCGCGTTAAGTGGCTCCCCACCTGCCAGCTAGCGTAAAGCAGCCTAGCAATTTCGCGACAAAAGCACATTGCTACCTGCATCTTGCATTTCATCCACCAGACAACCTCCCATACTCCTTCCGTAACCATAACACACCTTACTTTGCGAGCCATTTTGCTCACTTATCCTTTGCTTATACTCCTGTCCATATCTAGCCACAATTTGCCAACAAACCTTACAATCAGTCAGTCATCCCGAGTAGCGAACACCCCACCCTTTTATCCATGCGTGGCAGCTTCACGTCTCGTGTGGGAACGTATCAGTGGTATGCTAACAGATAAACAGATATGTTGGAATCACGACTCGCTCAAGCTGATCTTCTGAAGAAGGTTGTCGATGCAATCAAGGATCTGGTCCAAGATTGCAACTTCGACTGCAATGACAGTGGCATTCAGCTGCAGGCCATGGACAACTCCCATGTTGCCTTGGTTTCCATGTTGCTTACTGCTGGATCCTTCGAGATGTTCCGCTGCGACCGTAATATCTCCCTCGGTGTCAACCTCACATCCCTGACCAAGGTCCTACGCGCTGCTCAGAGTAACGACGTGCTCACGCTTAAGGCTGAGGATGCCCCTGACGTGTTGAACATGCAATTCGAAAGCCCTGAAAACGACCGCATCAGCGAGTATGACCTCAAGCTCATGGACATTGACCAGGAGCACCTGGGCATCCCTGACACCGAGTATGCTGCTACAATTGCAATGCCTTCCGGCGAGTTTCGTCGCATCTGTACCGACTTGATGGCTATGTCAGAATCAGGTTAGTTCTTGCAAGGCTCGCTTCATACTCGGCTACTGGGTTGTTATCTAACATTGGCAGTGATGATTGAGGCTTCCAAGGACGGTGTCAAATTCGCATGCAATGGCGATATTGGTAACGGCTCAGTTACTCTTCGAAGCCATGAGGATGTCGAGAAACCCAAACAAAGTGTCACAATTGAGTTGACCGAGCCTGTCGCTCTCACCTTCTCCCTTAAGTACCTGGTCAACTTCTGCAAGGCTGCTGGCCTTTCCGATCAGGTTCAGATCAAGCTCTCTAATGAAGTGCCCCTCTTGGTGGAGTACAATCTGGAGGGTCAAAGCCATCTGCGTTTCTATCTTGCGCCTAAGATTGGCGATGAGGAGTAGAAGAGTGCCATAATGCAATACGACACCATTCTGCTACGTGGCAGAAGCTCGGCGCTTGCGGTCGCAATGATACCATCCAACAGTTCCGACAAAACACATGTCAAAGAGGGCAATACAAGAAATGCGGATACCAGGAAGTTTATCTGATTGTTGGAAGCCTTTTTGCAGGCATCAAAGGCGTGTGCCAAGGAAAAGAAATGCAAACGAACGGGTTAGATAGGGAATACAAGGGCGCCAAGTCAGGAGCTTTAGTCCCTTGTTGACCATGACGATAAATGATAATATGAGATCGTGCTTCTCTAAGTTGATATTGACTCGACACAAATTATGCCTGCATGGATGTATTGTGCCATTCGCCAGGTTAGCGTCACATTCTATACTAAGCAACCTGAGCGTTCCAGGTTGCCAGTCTGTTGAAAGCAAGTCCTAATTGCAATTTGAAGCTGTCTTGCTTACAGCCAAGTGGGCAAGAAAACTGAAGCTCTCTATCCCAGTTGACAAAAACTGAAGTGAACTCAGACCAATCTCTTTTTTTTTTTGGCCCTAGTCATACCTTAAGGTTAGAAGTTTGCTTGCTTCTGGAGGGACAGCAACTGTGTAGCTGAAGCCATTCCTAGGTTATTACCTAGAGTTATTAATTGGTCAAATAGAAGCCTGCTGCGGGGCAATGACTACCACATCGGATGGTAGCGAAGGCCGGCGGGGCACGTAACCAAATGGAAGTCACTCGTAGCCTTTCGCTATCAGCTCAAAAGCGTAGAGAAAAGGCTGTCCTCGCTGCAGTTGAGCTAATTACTCGGTTCATCATTCAGTTCGATACTAGGCAAGGAGGTAAGTGTTCTGAATTTTCTATTTTCCAAACTTTGTACATCCAGGTAAGTAGGTAGGTAAGCTTGTTAATGCTCCACGCTTAACCCAATTTCTTCAAGTTAAGTACCTAAGGTAGGTAACTAAGGTAGTGACTAATATCGAGCGACATACAGCTCAAAAGACGCCGCAATCAAGTCCCAGAACTAATTTACTTCCTTGTCAGCGACAGATTTTCTCTTCTGTTTCTTCAATCTTTACAGATAACGCTCCGGCTTCCCATTTCATTTAAGCTCCGGTGTTTTAGGCTTCTACCGCAGGATCGTCCGCTGATGTCAACTGAGAGGTTTTGTTCAGTGACGTCTCACACAAGGAAAATCTTTGGCTACCCAGGCTTGCGTAGACTTCTATTCAGAGCGCTTGCAGAATATCAAGAAGAGATCGAGGATTGAACTGGTGCTTCTGGTAACATGTCCATCATCCCAACAATACCCGACACACGGGTTCTCGCTGTGGCAAGCCATGTATGTATGCCATCAAATCTTCCGTCACTTTCAACATCTTGAGCCGAGGCTGATAGGTCGTTGGTGTAGGTTGTCTCTGGGTAACTATCTTTTTTTTCTCTCGGGGTCGCAGTGACTTATATGCACTAGGTATGTCGGTAACAAGATTGCCGTCTTCGTGCTACAGTCTTTGGGATGTGATGTCGCAGCTCTCAACACCGTACAGTTCAGTGAGTATTCATGTCATCTCGATCGGTGGAGTGAAATAATAAACCAGGTTTCTAACTCGCGGATTTCACCTGTAAAGGCAACCATACTGGATATAAGCAATGGAAGGGAACGAGAGTCTCAGCACAGGAGATCATGGATCTCTGGGAAGGACTGAAGCAGTCGTACCTGGATGATTTTGATGTGATGCTTTCTGGATATATCCCAGGCGCTGCAGCCGTCGATACGGTGGGTAAGATAGGCCGTGAACTTAAGGAAAAGTCAAGTAAAGCACCTGGCAAGTTCTTCTGGGCTCTCGACCCCGTCATGGGTGACAATGGAAAGATCTACGTCTCCGAGGAAGTGGTGCCAGCATACAAGAGGCTCATCCACGATGCGGATCTGATTCTTCCAAACCAATTCGAGGCCGAGTATGTTTAAGAGCATTTGCCGAGACTTTAGAGATTCCAACTGACAATTTCAATGAAAAGGCTGCTTTCAGAAGTCAAAATCCATGATATGGACAGTCTCCGAAAGGCTATTCAAGTGCTCCACGACAAGTACAAGATTCCTCATGTCGTCATTACTTCAGTCAACCTTGAGGCGCCAGACCATCCGCCTTCGCATCTCTCTGTTGTTGGTTCAACCATGACATCTACTGGCAAAGCTCGCTTTTTCAAGATTGTCTTCCCATCAATCGATTGTTATTTCAGTGGTACAGGCGACATGTTTGGCGCTCTTATGGTAATCCGCATGCGTGAGGCTGTCTTCAATGCTGACAAGCGGCTGCGGCGTACCGCCAGCTGGCTTAGCGACGATTCGGTATCGGCTGTTGAACTACCCCTTGCACGCGCTGCAGAAAAGGTCCTAGGCAGTATGCATGAGGTTCTATCCAAGACCTGCGAGAGCATGAAGAGGGTGGTTGAACGAACAACGGACGACATGAAAGATGAGGATCGAATTGACCAAACTAAGGCGCACCTCGTAAAGAGTAAGGCGGCAGAGCTTCAACTTGTGAGAAATCTGGACTGCCTACGCTCGCCCACGACGCAATACCTTGCGACGGCCATTTAGACCTAATGGGAGGGGGTTTGTCCAAGGTTACAATGGCCACTATAGTAGAAACCAGCAAAGATTAAATAGAAATCGGTAGAAAGGTTTTGGAATAGATGTCTGGTCATGAATCCATCCAAGGGTTTCACATCTGACTTTGAGGGTCAAATAATTCACTCTGAGAGCTTCTCTTGCATAATCAGCCTTCCTCAACTGTGTACAGTAAGTCTATTGCATTGGCCCAAAACCCAATTCATTAATTCAGAAACTTGGCAGAAGAGAAGTCTGCATATGCTCCTTGACGATCTAACCAGTGCTGCCGAAGCCACCAGCGCCTCGGACACTCTCCTCGAGTTCTTGGACCTCGACAACCTCGGGGGTGTAGATGCGCTCCAGAACAAGTTGAGCAATGCGGTCGCCCTCCTTCACCTCAAAGTCGGATTCGTTATGGTTGAAGAGCAGGACCTTGACCTGACCGCGGTAATCGGCATCGATAACACCAGCGCCTGTGTCAATGAAATGCTTGGAAGCGAGACCCGATCGAGGGGCAATGCGTCCATCTGTATTCATCATTTGTCAGAAGGCTGGCCTTAAGCTGGTTGATCAGGGCTTCAACTGGCTATGTACTTACAGGTTCCGGCAGGCACAGCCATGCTGATATCAGTGTCAACTAGCGCCTTGCCACGAGCGGGAATAGTTGTATCGCGAGCAGCGTAGATATCATAGCCGGCAGCAAAGGCACTCCCACGAGTGGGCAAACGACCCTTGTCGGAAAGCTTCTTAATCTGCAGTGGTGGGGGACCTTCCATTGTGCCGGCAGTCTTGGCACGTTTGGCGGGAGGTGAAGAAACGGCAGAGTTATCAGGGACGAGGGTCTCAGAGGTCATTGTTGAATATGAGGTGGGAGAATGGGGAAGCAATTGTCGTGGATACTGTATTCGAAGCTGGAGTTTAAGGGACAGCCAGCTTGGGCCAGGACAGACGCGACGCGGTTGGGTGGGTAACGCTCTGGACTTAAAGAACACGAGAAATATCGATTCTCTCCTATCATGTTAACATAGCCTGGGGTTTGTAGTAGTCTTCCTTAACTAATAGTATTTTTGCCACGGTATTCTTAAGCTTATCATCATAATTGTAATTCATTATAAGTGTCAAGACACCTACTTTTTGTATTAAACAGACAATCCGGCATCTCTGCTGTTTCTGGCGTTCCATATCTAGCGCGTAATCACTTACAGAATTGACCAATCAGCAGGACGTATTGTTTAGAGGTTGCTTTATGCTCTGCCCGACCTCATTCCGCGCAGATATTATTGTGGAAGTCTCATTAGGCCTATTTAACTATAATTATTGATTATAATGAGCTATCCTAAAATCATTATATTGTACTCTAAACTCCATAATTACAATCGGGAGATTGTCTTCTCTCAATGGTGGTAATAATCACCTGTGTGACTTGACAGAAACATAACTATAAGATAGATAGGGTTATTCTTGAGGCTTTTATTATATCTGTTACTACCTACTCAGGGTTCCAGATCTCGTCCGAAGTCCACCAGTTTGAGCCTTGTTGCATCTTTAGGATGAAACTGTGCAACCTTAGACCTCACCAAAAACCGTGCAGCCGCAGTTTCACGCGACAATTGCACATATGATGCTGAGTTATTACCTTGTGCTTCAGCAAGCGTGTTGAGAAGCTCCTCTGTTAGTTGCTTCATCTCTGCAGCTGCAGCTGCAATCTCGTCCTGACGCCCAGTGCCTCCATTAGTAGCCTGTCCCCAAATCTCATCGATTCTGCGTTGCCGTTTATCTTCTTTATCGTCACTATCCTTTGGTTTCCTGAGTTTCCCTTGTGCGTTAAATCCGGCGGCCAAATCATCTCCATCAATACCTATAAGATCCCCAACCACAGGCCCTCCAAGCTCTTCTGCCGCAAGCATGGGTGCCAGCTGATTATCGATGAATCGAAGGAGAACTTTCATGAGTTTCGACGTCTCTCTGTCATAAGACTTCTTCTTAGCCCTGAGTTCGTGCAATAGTTCCTTTGCCCCTTCTACCGGGGTGACGTGAGTACCCGCATCCACTTCATTGCGTAACGACAAGATACGCGCAGCCAGAGCATCGCCAAGGAGATTTTGATCTTTGAGGCGCGCTTCATCCACCTCAAGCTGACGCGACAGTTGTTCATGACCCGCACGCTGAGAGTTAATATAGGTCTTGGACTCTTGAATGGTCTGGTGAGTCTTGCGGAACGCCAACAGCGTCGGTAACAGCGACCCTGGCGAGGGGAGAAAGGGATCCGACACTGTCACCTCTTTGAGAGCCACCTGTATGAGACGCGCCTGTCCAGCCGCAGACTCTGGGGGTTGGCTTTGCTCTGAACGAAGCTATAAGAAATTAGCCATTGGTATACTGTGGGTTTTTGGCGCGTGAATACCTTCTCCAACTCGTTTTCATGTTGTTGGACTCTCTCTTGAAGTTCTCTCAATGTCTGATCAACATTGGCGATGTACTCCTCTTTTGCTGTAGACTGCGAGTGGTCCATTGTCGTAAAGTTCAATGGGTAAGGCTTTTGGCTTTTCTAGAGCATGGGAAGAATTGAGAATTGTGAGGATGAAGGCACCCAAGGTACTAATATACGGATTCAGGTAATCAAGATGTCACTTCGTGCCTTCTAAGGAGCTACTCAAGACAGGCAGTTGTTGTTCAGATGCAGCTAATTGGAGACCTTCAGATATAGCGAGACAAGCGTAGTCATCGCACTTGTACCCATGAGATATTTGAAATTCGTCTGGCTATCAAAAAGAAAGGTCCAGTGCCAGAGGTAGGTAATTATATCGTCGGTTGTGATTGTCTACTACCTTACTGATGTAGGGAGTATCACCGCGCCTGAGCTCATGTGGCCCAAGCTTTCAGGCCCAGATCGAGGTGGTGCACGTGACACCTCAAAGCGCCCTGTGCCTAGCACCTACCTTACCCAGGATGGATCCTCGCAGGGCTACTTCTCCGGCTTTCTCCCATCTCCTCACTCCAAACCATCGACCTTTTGTCGTGTCATATTCATTCTCCCCCCTTTTCACCTGCCATTGCTCTCGTGAGATCCTCGTTTTTCTATTCTCAGCGATTCCTCGTAATCGTTTCTGAGATTTTCTGTTTTTCTTCTTCTTCTAATTGATTTGGATTGATCCTTGCCTGGTATTGGGAATCATTGCGACAGCGAAAGTTCTAAAACACCGCGCGCCGATCCATTTGAGAACCTGCTTCTCTCGTCTCAGCTCCTCATCCTCCGACGCTTCGCGGCGAGATAGTTCGTGCTCCAGAATCTGCGCTTGAGCTCAGGAATCTGGCGACTTTTGCGATCAATAAACCTCAAGTCCGGTTCAGAAGGTTTGAGCTGAGCACTGCCTCTTTTTGCTTTTTAAGAAGTCCGTCCCAGTATCGATCGCTTCACCTATCCTCACCACTATTCAATATTTGCATCATAAGACAATCATTCCGCCCTTCCTCTCCCGCCTATATCTAGGAGATCTTCCCGGGTAATTACTCGACGCCCGCTGAAAGAGTTCTGGAACCCGCCCTTGAGCCCGAATCTCGAATCCCTCTTCCTTCCATTCAGCCCGCAACACGCATCGTATTTACGCGACATAAGTCACTTCACGAGTATTTCACCGAAGCACACCCAGCGAAAGTCACTACACCAGCACGTTTTCCTTCGAAAACCCCTGAGTGTATATAAGACGAACAATAGAAAGAACGAGACGTTTTCAAATTGTCGATTGTCAGAAAGACTAAATTCGCGTGAACAATAACGATTTCAATATGTCTGCTTCCCCAACACAACCAACCCAGTCGGCCAAGCGCCCTTTGGAAGAAGCTTCTTCGCCCTCACGCGCTGGTGATCAGCCTGATGCCAAACGACCTGCTCTCGACAAGAACAAGCACGACGACGATGTTGAGGTCCCCGAAGCTCCCACCGATGTCCCTGCAGAGGACCATGATGATAAGGTCAACGGAGCCCATAAGTCTGAAGATGATGACGATGCCACTTTGGACCACGCATCTGACACTAAGGCCGCCGCTGCCGCCACAGTTGCCGCCTCCGCATCCAACGCTGTAACGTCTGCTGCTGCCCATGACGAGACCTCGTGGATTCATATTCGCGCTGTTATCTCGAGCCCGGAGGCAGCTACCGTCATTGGAAAGGGGGGCGAGAATGTTTCCAACATCAGGAAGCTTTCCAACGCTAAGTGCACAGTCAGCGACTACCAAAAGGGGGCCGTTGAACGTATTCTTACTGTTAGCGGCATAGTGGACGCTGTAGCTAAGGTATGGTGATTCTCCTGACCCATGGTTTACAAATTAACATCAATTCAGGCTTTTGGCTTGATTATCCGAACACTGAACAACGAACCCCTCAACGAATCCTCAACCGCGTCTTCAAAAACATATCCCCTACGGCTACTCATTCCGCACATTTTGATCGGCTCCATCATTGGTAAGGGTGGTGCCCGTATTCGTGAGATCCAAGAGGCATCTGGTGCTCGGTTGAACGCTTCTGACTCATGTTTACCTATGTCAAGCGAGAGATCGCTGGTAGTGATGGGTGTCGCTGATGCTGTCCATATCGCAACTTACTATGTTGGCAGCACCCTTCTCGAACAGCTTAATGATAGGTTTGGAGGTCCTGCTGCGTCTGCCTACGCAACCCGTAGCGGCGCCCCTGCTGGCTCGATCCCAGGCGGCATGCAAGTTGTTCCCTACTCACCCCAACCGGCCTCTGGCCACTACGGACGAAGTGAAAATTACGGCCGTCACAACGACCGGCGATCTCACCATATGCCACCCGCGCCTTATCCTCAGCAATACCCCCACGCAGCTGCTCAGGCCAACCCTGCCATGCCTATGCATTATGGCGGTGCTCAGGGAGGAGCTGCCTATGGTGCAGCTCCCCATGCCCAACCGCACATGGCCCCTCATGCTGGTCCTCAACCTCATGCTGGTGCTCCCCAAGCTCAGCCCATGGGCGGTGCCATCCCCGGCGGGCCTATCACACAGCAGATTTACATCCCGAACGACATGGTCGGTGCTATCATCGGCAAGGGTGGACAAAAGATCAATGAGATCCGCCAGATGAGCAACAGCGTGATCAAGATCAACGAGCCGCAGGACAATAGTAACGAGCGACTGGTGACCATTACCGGAACGGAGGAATGTAACCGTATGGCATTGTACATGCTCTACTCTCGACTTGGTGAGGTGCAAGACAGACCCGGCAAGAATTAAATTTCTAACCTTGAAATCTTGATACAGAATCGGAGAAACATCGTATCTAATTTTTGATATCGGTACAATGACGTTCGAGCGATCAACGGAATAGGACGAGCAGAATGCTATTTGCAGAGATATCAAGAGGCTAAAAGGAGGATGCAGTGTATTTTGGAGGTTCAAAATGAGGGCGATATCAGGCCACCGGGTACAGTTCAGAAATTTGAGAAGACCATTCCATCCACCTGAGATGAAGTTCCAAGGGTGGGTAAGGAAAGTCGCAGGATGGTTGAATGGCATAGAAATGGTGTCAAGGACGGGATCGCATTTCATTGGGACGAATACGGAAACAAGACGGGGCTTATTGGCAGGAAGAGAGAGCCTCACATTGACAAGTGACAGCTTTCAAGGTATCTGATTTTCGACGGCGCATTGACTCAGTGTTATTTTGTTCTCTACTTAATCCAATAACAATCTGATACTATCTGCAAGCTTTGGGCGTGAAACTAAGTCTCTCAGAGCTTTTTGAAAGGGACATGATACTACATGAGATGTTAGTTACTCAGGCTCTCTATAAATTCCTAGATGGCTCACTATTTCAAGGCTCTTATTCCGAGCAAGCAGATAGTACACGTTATCGTCAATTACTGTGGTGCAATTCAGTCAGTACTCATGGCGCAACATCAAGAAATGAGACTTACCACTTCCACTATTGTTGTGTTGCAAATGGGCCTCTTTGCTATCCCAACCCATCAGTAGCCTAGATGCTCGGCCAGGAATAACTGAAGGGTTCTCATGTTGTCCTTGTACAAATTCGCCGTAAGCCAAGCCATGAAGCCCAGCCAACCCACCCTCCTCACAAGCAACGGCAAATGGCTTCATGTTATCCTCCGTGAAGGTTTCATCAGCACCCCAGCAAGTACAAAACTCTGTAATAGGTGCATGTAGGGCGCGCTCGGCACGGCCTGTATACTCTGCAATTGGACTGACGACAGGGTGCTCGGCCAGCAGGGCGCGCAAAGAGGCATGCCAATCGGTGGCAGCGGAGCCGGAAACGAAGGCATCATAGGCAGGGCGCGAGGCCCAATGGATACCCAGAACCCAGTAATCAGGTTTCTCGAGGGGCTTGCCAAGGTACACGGACTCGACCCCAGGAATTGACTTGAGGTGATCGGTCACAGATGAGAAAGAAGCAGGAGGGGATTCGGGGTGTTCAACCAGAATGGGTTTGAACTTGATGAGAAGAGATTCAAAGACTACAGACATTGCGAATGTGGATGAACAGTTACAAGTTGGAGGTTATGACTCTCAGGAGAATGATATTCTTGGTTAAACTTATAGTCGATGGTTGAACCAGACATGAGGAAGTCAATATAGATCTGGGCAGTATTGGTTATAAGTGAAGAGTTCCGTACATGCCTGGGCTTTACCAGATGGTTCTATGATGGATACCCAAGAATGACGCATGGCGCCTCTCAAGTTCGATGAGGGGTATCGAACCAATGATGAAGCTCGGCATGTGGCAGCTGAGATTGAGTGTGAGAATAAGAGTGAGGAGAAGGATGAAGCTCTGAATCTGATGGCATGATAACTTTATCTTACCGGCGGAATTGCAGGGTTCCTGGAAGCTTCTATCTTAGTTCAAAACGAGAGCTGAAACCGTTTAAAGTGCTGCCTAGGTAGACTAGAGGAGGCAAGAAAATTTAGGACCTTGATCCTAAGAGAAAAAAAAGACTTAGGACACTTAGTCCAAAGTCAGGAAGCAATATAATGAATTTATTTTGGCATCTTGACCTCAGGTGCGGATACTACCTTAGCGAAGGGACGCAATCTCTAATAAATATACTATATCATGATGCTAACTTCTCATAGAACAAAACTAAAAGGAACACCGCTATGACTTTAGTAGCTCCATCACCAATCATTGCTTTATCACTCGTCTTTCTTCCACCCCTGCCGCATCTATACTATTAACTCCAGTTCGGTGATCAGCCCCACAGGTATCGGCCCCTCCTTGGAGCGGATGGTCCGGGTGACCACAAGTACCGGCAGTGTCCCAAATAAGAAGGAGGCGTGGTATTGGTTCAATTGGTGTTCTGTAAATTATCACATTAGACTCCTTCGCGTCGCGTGTTCTCACTCCTTTTCCTGGCGGTGACCGTCCATCGCATCTCCCTCATTTTAGAATTTTGTTTTCGATCGTAACTAATTTGTACTATTGCCGGTTTACGCTTCTTAGGCTCTACCACTAATACCAGTGACACCTGGCCGGTGCCCTCATATCTAATTAACTAATATCCAGCAGCCGAGGCATCGCGCCACGTTCAATATTTCCACTCTCCAACCTGAGATCCAAAACTTGTCCCATGCCCGGTCCCTTGTCTCACCCTCTTTCTCCGACTGTCTGATATTTACGAAACATATCAGTCACCATTGCTTCCGCATACTCCACCGGCGCCATGGTCATGGCAAGTGACGCTGCTGAGCATGTCACAACGCCTTCCACCATTGCCGTCAACAATGATGATGCTCATAATTTCCCCTCTGAGATCAACCTCTTGACCCTCAACTGCTGGGGTCTTCGCTACATATCGACCCAGCGAATTGCAAGACTTGACGAGATAGGTCATAGAATCGCACACGCTGTCCCTACACCGCATATCGTTTCCCTGCAGGAATGTTTTACACAGGAGGATTACCAAGCCATTCGGCATCACACTCGCCAGGTTCTCCCCTATGGGAAGTTCTACCACAGCGGTGCTTTTGGTGGCGGTCTGGCCATCTTGAGTCACTGGCCGATCGAGGAGAGTACCATGTTCAAGTATCCCCTCAATGGACGGCCAACTGCATTTTGGAGAGGAGACTGGTATGTAGGCAAGGGTGTTGCTTGCGCCAAAATTCGCTTTGGGCCAAGGAGAAAGGACATTATCGAGGTCTTCAACACACATGTGAGTCTGAATCTGTTATATCGCTTTTCAGCGTGTTAATTGACTTGAATTTCTTAGACTCACTCCCCATACGAGCCTGAGCCCGTGAGTACATACGATTGTCATCGAGTTGCGCAGTCATGGGAGATTTCAAAGCTTTTGCGCGGCGCTGCTGAACGCGGACATCTCGTTATCGGAATGGGTGATTTCAACATGTTACCCTTGTCCATATTTCACCGTGTAATAACAACACATGCGCCTGTTCATGACGTCTGGCGCAAATTACACCCTGACAGCGCTCTTGGTCCTGCCTACCATCCATCTGAGAAGGATCGTCATCGGCCATTACCGACGGCCGACTTCAATCTCCTCGAGAATGGCGCAACCAGCAATTCCGTCTATAATACATGGCGCTGGAACAAAAACCAGCAGAACCGGCTCAAGGGAGGCGATCTTTGCGAGGTCCCACCCGATACGATTGATCCTCAAGGTCAGCGACTCGACTACATCTTTGCCTCGACAGGTATCGACCGTGATGCTCCTGCTACCGCTCCTGGTTGGATCGTCAAGTCAGCTCATGTTTCAATGACTGAGCGGCATCCTGATCTGCTTTGTTCCCTCTCCGACCACTTTGCTGTTCAAGCCACGCTCGTCCGGCATACCCCTTCCCCATTGCCTATCAGAGCTGATCCCCGCTCCGAAACACCATCTGCTGCTCTCCAGACTGGTGCATACTTGGCCTCCAGTAGCCCGGCTAGCAGCATTCACTCAGGCGACGCAGCGCAGACTGCGGATCCCGATACCCAACTGAGGCGAGGTCGCTTCTCTAATCACGATTCATTTCACGCGTCCACCTACGATGAAATTCTGGCAATGATACAAAAATACCATGCTCGCGAGATTCGCCAGCGCTACTGGCGAGGTGTGCACTTCTTTGGCGCATTGCTTGTCTGGCTAGCATGTCTTGTCGCTGTCTGGTTTAGTCCTGGCAACTACGTCGCATTTGTCCTTATGCTGGTCAGTAGTCTTAGCCTGGTCGCTGGTGTTATCGATGGTCTACTCTCGCTACTCTTCTTCTCTTGGGAGATCCGGGCCCTCAAGGAATTTGAGTGGGAGATTCGCAATGCCAAAGCTGTTGCATCTGGTGACCCAGCTGCTTTAACAGAGTCTTGTTCGTACAGCAATACCAACCAAAGGTCCAAATCGCAATGAAGGATGCACGCTCAATATTATGGTAATGATTTGATGTTTCTGCATAGGGCTAGGATGATGAAATGAGGATCAGGATGAAGGTACACATGCCAATAAGGTCTAGCTTTTAATGTCTATTCGTAATACTACTCTCAATGCTTCCGAGGGCTGAACGCCTTCGTAGCTCATACCGCCCTCATTTTCTTTTCTTTTTATTCAACGCTCAATGTTCGGTGTCGAAGCCTGGCTTTCATCCATTTTGGGCATCTCCGTTACTTTTGGATCGATATATCCACCAGGTCTCATCCGACGCCAGGTATAGCCCATGAAAGCCGTCTCTTTTCGAATTCTTAATGAAGTCTTTTTGGTATCCTTGTCCCGGAGCAACATGTCTCTTGGTCGTTTGCGCTCTTTATGGCCATAAAATCTAATAAACTGCTTCAGTGTAGCCTTGTCGTTCGGCTGAAGTTCCTTTGATGCATCAATATCACGGTCTATACTTCGAAGCTTGGCCGCGTCGAACGGGATTTTGATAAGCTCCATAGCCTTTGCTTGCACATGGGTATCAAATCCAAAAAGTATCTCCTTGACATCTTCCGATCTGAGAAAGACGCCCGAGGGTATCGACTCAGACCAGTCTTCAAATGGTTCAGATTCATCAAAGTAGTGTGTATCATCATCAGTCTTCAGATTCGGAGTGAATGGAGGAGGCATTGATTGCAGGCGATCCCAGGGCGTGTTTCTGAACCACCTGTGCGCTTTGATATCTTCCGCGTCATCGGGAAACACATAGCTTTTGAACGAATCCCGGTATTTGACCTGATACCTCCTTGAACACAGCCGAATATCCTTCTCTTGGATCAGGCGGCAGATAAGATCTTTGCACTTGTCACTTACGAATGGCCTGGGTGGAAACTGGAAGTTCTTCTTGAAGTCCTGCGGCCACTGTTAGTCATTACCTCGTTCAAGTTGATAAGGACGTACGCACAACGATGTTTTGTTTCGTCTGCTTGCGTCCTTCTTCTGCTAGAAAGGGCGTCTGCCCGTACAGGCATTCATACAGGATGATGCCGATGCTCTACTAGTCACACCTCCCGTCATATTTCTGACTAAGAACGACTTCAGGAGCCATATATTGACTGGTACCAACGACGGAACGCGCAGCAGTGCGGTTACCGTGTCGGTTTCTCCAACCGATAAGACTTCGCAAGTCCTCGTTACTCGCCAATGGATGTTTCCCATGCCTGTCAAGTCCGGAAACAAGAGACTGGTACCACTCAAGATGTTTCAGGAGATCCTTACTGCCTTTTTGATCCGTCTCGTCACCATTGATGTTCATATTTAGTCTTTGGACCAAGGAATATCGGTGGGTATTATAGTATGCTGCGTCGTGGGACCAGTGATCATTAAATGCCAGCCCAAAGTCGGATATTTTTAGATGACCAGTCGCGGATATGAGGAAGTTGTCTGGTTTTATGTCACGGTGAATAAAGTTCAAACGATGGGCCTCTTCAACAGCAAGGATCATCTCCGCGATGTAAAACTGTGCAATGGGTTCCTGCAGAATGTTTTGCCGAATGAGCAATCCGAGGAAATCGCCACCAGGCATGTACTCCATCACTAGGTAGAGGTTCGTTGTGTCATGAAAGCTGGCAATCAGTGGAACAGCCCTGAGAAGGTGCTTCAGTCAGTCGGTGACCTTGTAGTGTTGGTCAGCTTTGGTACTAACCACTGTGATCCTTCAGAAGCCACAAGGAAATCTCTCTCAGCCCGCAAATGGCCTTCTTGGCTGTTCCGTAGCATTTCTGTCTTTCGAATGACTTTCATAGCATAGACTTGGCCAGGGAAAGCATGTCCTGGAGCAGGCTTTTCACGCACCAGTCTTACTACTCCGAAACTGCCTTTGCCTAAAATTTGAAGTGGCTCGTAGTTGTTGACCAAGGGGGAGGAGTCCTGGTTCCCATGGTAAGCCAAAGAACCTGCCCTCATTGCCCTCGACTCTCTGAGATGACACGTTTCCTGCCTTCTATATTGCACCCGAATCTTCTCCTTCTCCTCTGGTGTCATTAGCAAATAGTTGCACAACTGAGACTCGAGGCACTGGCCCCGCAAAGCTCTTGCGTTTGGTTTATAGAGAAGTTCATTGAAGTAAGTCTCGAGGAAAATCTTGGCGGCGGATGCCCTCTCTACAGTTGCAATGGTAGGTCGAGCCTGAACAACACCGGCCTCAGGAATAGTACTGAGAGCGCGGCCTTCGGGGCTTGAGCGGGTCCATGGATTTCGCCTATTGTATCGTCTATCCATGATTTCCCAGTTTGGTAGCATAGATGATTCCATCGAAGTTTTCGCTGTGGACCTTTCATCGGCTGTTGTGACTGTATCGCTTGCCTCAGAAGAGGGCGGAGTGATTAGTCCACTGGAAGGAGTAGGATTGACCAGCTGCAAAGAGCTTCGTGCTCGTTTTGGGGAGTTTCGGATTACCAAAGTAGAGTTTGATGCCATAGCCGTGGGATGCAACCCCAACTTTCGTAGTACTACATCCTTTGCATCTGGACTTCTTGTTCCACGTTCCAGTCTTGGGACAGATCTGAAAAGTAAATGGGGTTTGACTTGGTCCTCAGGGAATTCATGAGCATCTTTGGATGCTTCGACACCTACTGCATGTCAATGGGATAGAAGCAAGACATATAAGATGGCTTACGACTGCGTGCGTTTTTTCTCATGTTCTTGAAGGCACCTCGAAAAGGTGCCCATCTTTTTGAACCGCCAGTGAGAAACTTCCGCGAAGTTTGCGCCTCTGATCCGTCTGCAACATTCAGTTCGGATCCTGGAGACGCTTCAAATATATTCTTCGAATCGCAGGACGAAAGACGGACGAATTGTTGACTGGCTTTCTTGAGCAGGGTTGGTGCCATGATGCTCCAGGGTAGTCGATAAAGAGAAAGTTAGCACTGCATCCATCAATATCCAAGGGCAGGACGCGTTTAATAAGATAATGCAGTAGCCAGATACGGAGAGAATGGCGCTCGAGGCTTTCTCTCGGCGATGTTGCTGCGGAGCAGAGTCGGAGGCCGTTGAGTCAGAAGGAGATGAAGCTACCTCAGGCTGAGTGGTAGATACTTGGAAGGTTCGACATCCACGACTTCTTTTATGAATCCTATAATGAAACTAACACAAAGAAGGATCGGCAGGGAGAAAATACCAACTGAAAAGGAAAGAAATAGTATTTTATCTGTATAACCTTACAAAATCCTTTCAGACACAGGGAAAATTATCCCGCCATCAATAGCAAAGCGCAAGCATAACCCTTTTTTATCGTACGCCATTTCATATCATGCAACGGGGGCGGTCCTCGCCACATCATTCCTGTTTTGCCTTTCTAAATGGCCGCCTTGTCTCTGTTCCAAACACCGACGACCCTTGGCAGAATGTACAAGTCTGGGCTCTCTTATCCTCGCATGCAAAACAACAACACCGGGTGAACAGCAGATATGATATGTGAAGCCTGGGGAATACAGGCGTCCACGACGTCATCAACTTGTCGCCACATTCTGCCGCCTCTGTTTGGGGGTATTATGTCACGAGGTCGGTAGCAAGTCGGCTCGGTGTCGAGTGAGTGGAGGCATATGCTACGCTACACTCACTTGATCTCAAGAAGCTTGACATCGAAGATCAATGTGCTATTGGCGGGAATGCCAGGAAGGCCACGGGAGCCGTAGGCAAGATGAGCGGGGATAGTAAGACGGCGCTCACCACCAATGGCCATACCAATAACACCAATGTCCCAGCCCTTGATCACTTGTCCCTTACCAGCCTTGAAGGAGAAAGGCTTACCCTTCTTGTTGGCTATCAAAGTGTTAATCAAGTTGAAGATACCGCGGGAGCTAGTTACTTACCATCGAACTGCTTTCCGTTCTGGAGCTTGCCGATGTATCGGACACCAACAGTGTCGCCGTTCTTAACAGTACGGCCATTGCCAATAGTCCGGTCGTCGATGGTCACGCCCTGAACAACCTTGACACCGGTGGTGGCCTTGCCCTGCTTGGCCTTCTCAGCAGAGCCAGTAGGGCCTTGTTCGAGGTTCTTTGCGAATTGAACCTTCTTAGCGTCCTTCTTCTCCTCGGTAGCAACAGCCTCGCCCTTGTTGTTCTTGAGCTTCTTCTGTTGCTTCTTGGACAGCTTGGTATCATCCTTGGAGATGAGCTCGTCAAGACCCTCGGTGGCCTCTTCAGCGGCGCGCTTGTTCTTGCCCTTTTGGACGGAAACGAGCTTGGGGGCCTCCTCCTCGTCAGACTCAATCTCCTGAACACGGGGGTCCTGGACACCATCAAGCTCGTCACTCTCGTCGCTCTCCTCACCCTCGAGGGCATATTCAAGCTCATCAGGGGAAAGATCGTAGTCATCCTCGTCCTCATCCTCCTCGTCCTCATCATCGTCCATGATGTAGTTGCCGGTGAGGTAGATGGTGTGAGTACCAGTAACGACAAAGAAAACCTTCTCGCCATGGTTGACAGTGATATCGAGGGGTTGCTGGTAGTTCTTGCATAAAAATTAGCTGACAGTTCCGGGGTTCTGCTTCCATAGACTCACTCTTTCAGTATCGAGAGTGCAGATGACAAAGTTCTCAAGATCGGCACCCTCCTCGCTGTCATCATCGGAGTCGTCATCCTCCTCTTCGTCCTCCTCGGTAGCCTTCGCCTTGCCCTTGGCCTTGCCGTTGGGCTTGGCATCCTCCATCTCCTCATCAGATTCTTCCTGAGCAGACTCAAGAAGTTTCTTGATGGCAGCAGCCTGCCTCTGCTTCTTGGCCTTGACGGGGTCGCTAGGGCCACCGTTGGCCTCCTCATCAGAGTCCTCCTCATCGTCGGAGCCGGCGAGGAGAGCCTTCATGTACTCATCATCGATCTCATCATCCTCATCCTCATCGAGACCAGGGAGAGCACGCTTGACGAGGCGCAGGGTGGATCGAGGAACAGTAGGAATGTTGCCCTCACCGTCAGCCTCAGGCTCTTCGGTAGGGTCAACGGCAGCCATGGTAATGCGGAACTGTAGGATTTCACAGTTAGAACTATGAGGTCACGACCATACCGAACTGCTGTCGCAAATGATGCGCCGCCAACTGAAAGCGAGCCAGCGCAAGGAAGCGCATTGCATCGCATAAAAATGATTCGACGCGTCGGAGAAGAACTTACAGAGGCAGGGAATTCCATGGTGGCTGGAATTAAGATCTCTCCAGGAGGGACCTCGAGGCCGTAGACGGGACCAGGAACAGCGGACATTGTGGCGGTTATATGATTACTTTTGTTTCAAACGTAGGATGAAATGTAAAGCGTATGCCGGAAAGAAACAAGAAAACAGAAAAGTGAGAGAAAGGATGAAGAATGGTGATAGAGTGAGGTTTTCCTGAGACTCTCGCTCACTGCAAAAGAAGAAAACTAAGAATCGAGAAGCAACTCCAGAGCTTCGAAATTTTTTTCGGGGCTCAACAAGGGCCCCACGTGTACAACCAATAGAACTCTACGATAAAGGCTCTTATCGCGGTGGGGTGTTCACTGTCACAGCAACACGAGTTACCTTGTCTCCGCTTTGGTGCAGATTTTCCCGCCGCAAGCTCCACTAAGAAGTTTGTGAACAGAGCCGTCCTAGGTCCTAGATGACAAAAAGACCTAGGTAACTTAGTATAAGTTTAGCATAAGTTTGGGATACCTTTTGCTGAGGTTATTTTGACACCCTAAATTAAGGTCTGATGTTTTCTTGCTCCCTGAGGCCGTCTTAGCAGGCTGGCAACACGGCTGGGGAAGGGTCAGAAAATTCTGGACTGACAAAACTACATACCTGGGTTGGGAGGCAACATTAGTTGAATTTGGTAGAAATCTTTCTCGCCGTTCTGAGTGCCGTGTAGAAGATCTTGACTGTTTTTGAATACTGTAGGAAGATAGGTAGCTTAGCAAGGGGAGGTCAGAAGACTTGGGATATCTATTCTAAATAATAAAAAGACTTAAGTGATATATATTTTGATATAGATTTACTGGACCTTAGATTATGTATTCTCAGTAACTTGATTTAATACTTGAGGTTTACTTGCTTTATAGGGCCCTAGGTCCTTCCTAAGGGGATATAATAAACTAGACCTAACTCCTACTTCTGGAGAAATATATAATAGAGTATATAGACTGTTTTAATGTCTTTTTTTTTTCTAAAGAATTTGAGAATTAAATAATAAGTAAAATCAAATACCGTCAATCCACATTAATCTCAACCGCATGATTCTATGCTTAGTGGATATCTGAGAGTTTTAGAATATCGTATTATGAGTCAAGACGAGTGACTTGAGATTCCTAAATACATGCATCTTCGCCAATACCTAGGTGGGTATTTAGGAGGAATCATTCTTCGCCCTGAATAAACCTTTCCCAAATGGTACCATGCTGAAAAGCCAGCTCTGGATAACTTGCCATGCGAATACTATAAAGAACTTGCGCTGGCTCTGATGGTAAATCTGAGGTCGATCACCTACATCGACCAGCATCGCACCCAGCTTAGAGATCGATTTTGGCCAATATTTGTTTTGTGCCTGAGCATACGCAGCCATGAGATCATTACCGTTGGTTATCCCACCTGATGTTTCTGTTAGCAACTGGCTCAATCTTGACCTGGCGTAGACATACCACTTGACCAAAGGTTACCGTCCTGGATCCACCGATACTCCTCTCCCACGAAATGTGCGTTGGGGTATTTTTGGATTAATTCATCTTGAAGCCCCCTGGGGCCACTTACCTGGCGGCTGTCGAGAATACCTGCAGCACCGCACAGATAAACACCAGTACAAACGCACAATACATCAACGCCCCCAGTGTTGAAATGGTCTCTTAGCCACTTTGTCGATGCCTCTTCAAAGTCATCCGCTGGATCTGTACCAGGCACGACGATAATGTCAAGTTTGCCGGGACCGACGTCATCATCTTCGTACGTGTGTGATGCACGGATGGATAGATCTGCAGTTAAGTTCACGGTTGGAAACAACTTTGGCGATGTGATATAGGCAATCTTGGTGCTGGGTGCTATTTCACTAATGTGTGCGGGGAGAGGAAGGAGGCGAAGGTATTCTTTAGACATTGAGGCGAGAACATCGACAGTTGCCAGATCGAGTAGCTGCACGCTTGAAGGCATGAAAACGCCAATGCGTAGCTGCTTCGAAGACATCGGTATAAACGATAATAATGAATTCTGCTAAATTGAGTGGTAGATATTGAGCTAATACTTGTAGGTTTCGGATGATAAATAAAGGTACTCTATGTTCTTTGCTCTTTAAGTGTACGTTATCTTAAATAGTTTTAAAGGTTGTCTCCGTCGATAACCCCTTCGACTTACAGCCCGTATGAGCTAGGCATTATTTAAGAATAATGGCATGCAGTGTTTAACAAACATTGGTTCCAAATGCTGAATCCGTCACTCAACCTTCTTCTCATTGGTTCAACTGACTTTAATATCCGACGTGTTTCGGCACCAGAAGGCCCCACTCCAACCTGGTCTTCAACGTTCTCTCTTATGCATATTGACGTTATTCAACTTGCCAGGAAGTAGAACAAAATGGTTATAATACAGTAGTACCACCTATGAGTCTAAAAGGATTCAATTTTGAGATCTGTAGCTTTCTATCTAAATAGGCATGGCATAAGCTTATAGTATTTAAGCAAGATACTTTATCCCAGACCCTGTCTAGGGGAGGAATGAAAACTTAGGACTTTGATCCTAAATAATAAAAAGACTTAGATAAACTTAGTCTCAGTTTAGTCTAAATTTAGTATACCTTTTACTAAGTTTATTTTAATACCTAATATTAAGGCCTGATATTTTCTTATTCCCTGAGGCCTGTATATTATTTAGAATTATATAACATCTGTAAGTAGGTAGTGAAGAGCAAGTATGATTTATTATACACAAAGCAATGCATTATAGATCCATCTGTCTCTCCTCGAATTATTAACATTATATATATCGTTCTAAACGCGCTTCGAGATGATCTCTTAAAGAAACCGACATCATTCTAAGTATTAAGTATCCTTGCCAAATGCATGTAAACTTTCCTGAATAGTCAAGTCATTAGTATATATTCTTCCCCGGATGAGTTCCGAGACTAGCCATCTGTACCCATCATCATCATCATCATCATAAACCCGTGCTTGACACTTCAAGACCCCAGTGGCCACGACGATAGTATTTCTAGTCTTAGGCCATGTTGCCAACCTTCGCGCCGGGTATCTGACGCCGCGTTGCCTTCTTGCTCACAGTATAAACAAGGTCTTGGCTCCAAAGCTGGCAAATCAAAGCTTGAGCACTGGGTACGGTGCCATATAGAGGAGCGACAACGGGAATCGCAAAGTAGTCATACCAGTTGTTCTTGAGAGATCGTCGGGAAAAGTCCATCCCGTTGGCCAGTCCAACCTTGACCATTTCCCTCTCCCGGCTGGCGACTCCCGTCTGGTGAAAACTTTCGTATAGAGATACGTAGACCCCAATTTGAAAGAAACCGTAAATACGAACAAGATTACACCAACTGAAAATCCAAGCCAGGTTTCGTGGGTCCCCATTGCCTTCTGTGAGCTTGACATAAAGCGCCGAAGAAAGTACCAGTATAGCCATATGAACGGGAAGAAAGTGAGCTTCGAAAAGGCGATGCAGCATATAGAAAACATTTTCCCAGTGAGGGTGTTGGATAGCTTCCCTGTGGATGCTTGAGAAGATGCCGTTGTCATAGGTCTGTCCGCTGTGCTCATCGCTTGCGGAGCTTTCGGGAAAGGCAAGATGATCGGCATCTGAGATGGTGTAGTGAAGGGGTTGATAGGAACGGCAAGTTTGCTTGCGATCTTGCCATAGCTGAACCAGTTTACGAAGCGCAAAGCCAGTATCAAGAGCACCCCACATGTGACGCAGGGCCTGTTTATAACGAGCGCGAGTGTCTTTCAGTAGCCCTCCACCTCCTGTGACGTTACTTTGGCTGACAGGGCTATAGATGACTCGACTGGTTAAGTTACCATTGAGGGCGAAAAAACACTTGATATACATATGCAGGTCCTCACCGATGGCTTCGCTGCCACAATCCCATCCACCAACCCGGTCAACCAAATCGAGAGGAAGAGAGTAGACGGATGTAGGCGGAGAAATAGAGGAGCCAGGGTACAAGCCAGACATACCAGCAGCACCCCAGAGTATATCAGCAACACGGACAAGAGATGGAACACAATGTGCGTTCCTGTCGAAAATAATAGGAGCCGAGTAGATGGTAGTCAATGCGGTTTCGGAATAGGATAAGTGCATATTGGTCAGAAGTGTAAAGTAGTTCGATGAAAGATGGCTATCGGCTAGAGAATCCGCGAGTCAGCAATGAGCGGGCGAGGATTAAGGGTTGGTTTCCAAATAGGCGTACCATCAATACCAGTGATTATAACGTTCTTCCTCACGGCTACTGAGTACCTCCCGCTCAGCTTGCGAGCAGCCCATGCGAGATTACTGCCTTTGCCAGCGGCCTCACCCGGGATATCCGATGGGTGAAGTGTGAAGTCAAGGAATCTGAACTTCTTCGCGAATTCCTGTATCAGTCCTAGAGCCTTCGTTTCGGCGCTACTCTCTCTGTGTTCCATTCCAAGATAGACCTAGTGAGAAATATCAGTGAGAGACTTTAATAAACGAGTCTGGCATGTTTATTGGATACTGGTACACAGTTACGCCTTGACTTTTGAGAAAAATAAAATCTTACATCATATGAATAATGAGCCTGAGGATGGGATGCCAGAACATCGAGGGTCTCCCTGAGTGTATCAACCTCTTCCTTGTAGTTTGGAATGATGATGACATGAACGACGTTATCATAGGCTCCTGACACACCGTCTGTGTAGTATTCAGGATCGTAATCGCCGGCTTCACTGGTAGTGGAGGAAGCTGAACTGTTTGGACTGGATATGAGAGTTTCGGCGCTCGACACCGAAGTATAGGAGTCCCGACGTGAAGCGAGTTTCTTCAGATCAAGCAATGAATCACCACGCGCTGCTCTTTTCATGGATTGGGTGAGAGTCCAGATAGTCCAGCAGGCTCGGAGAGGGAAAATGCAAACCAGTATATGAACAAAAAGGCAGTAATACGCGAAGACGAAGCTCCAAAAACCAGCACCTATAGCAGAATCTGAAGGATGTTGGGAGGCAGGCTGTTTGCCTTCATATCGGTATTGTTCAAGAGAGGCATCCTGGTATATGACCCAATAGCAGAGAGCACTTAGCGCAATCATACTTAATCCCCCTGCGCGTTGCGCGAACCATGTGAACAAAGACATGTTGTGTAAGATAAAAAAAAGAATTATGGTTTCTTGGATATTTGAAGCTGCGATGTGGTTCAAGAGAGCCCGAGTAGCCCAGAGGCGTTTGGCTCAGGTACGATGAGAAAATGCAAAACAAGAATAGGCTTGCATAGACTAGGTTGGCTAGAGCAAGAATTTGTTAACTGGAAAGCAAGATAGGAAAGAAAGACAAAGGGGGCGGGATGACGTTGAAAATGATGTGTAAGTGGGAGGCTACGGAGAGATATTCGCCTGATAGATTTGAGGTAGGCCAAGCAAAGTAAACCATGCCCATCCGATTTCACAATCCGAAAATTAACATGAAATCTAAAAGGAGTTAGCTCTGAGAGATCAGAGAACAAAAAGACATGGGGACGCTCATGATGGTCAAGTCAAGGGCACGAGACAAAGGGTATTCGCCAGCCTCCAGATCTTAAGATACGGTTACCAACCCTTATGGCACGCGCCATCTTCTACCTTTTCTGATTCGGCCAGAAGAACAAGATAACATCTTCTTGAAGCTCCACGCCCCATGTGCCGAAATATGGGGTGGGCAACATGGGATATGATATCGTGAGGCTTGATCGTCATGCTGCTTGCGAACCAACCATCGACTACATACCAAGCAACTTGAACTAGCAGTATCTTGAGGTATCGCTCGGATTGGAACTGGGGGTGATAGCGGTCAACGTGGTTTCTGTAGTCTAATAATAAGCTAATGAGACTTAGCAAACAATCTCATTAACTATGCATCTGCTAAGCATTAATGAATCATGGCGAGTGGACCCGAATCGGACCCCTTGACTTTGGCTCAGGATTATCTTTGGCCACTCACAAGTGAACAATTGCCCATGGCATAGCGAAGATACCATTTTTCCTGTTCCCAATCACCGTGATGCAGATCCAGAAGTCATGGACCCCAAAGGCTCCAAGCCGGAGCTACCTTAAGTGTTTATATGTACTGCACTCAGTCGTTTTCGACCATGGAGGCTCATAGGATTAAGTCACTCATGAAGCTCAATGTCCGACTTCAACATCTCAAACCCAGGTACTTGACGTTAACACGAAGCAAACCATGTGCTCAGAAATCACATTGTTTAGAAAGTGTGACACTTCTCGATCCAGAGTTCCTGGCAAGTTCTTGTCTCTAATCCATGTACTTGTTCATTCATTTCTATGCTGTTTCATGGCAATGCTTTGCCCTAAATCCAAAGCCTCTCTGTTGACACGAATCAAAATCTGACCTGCACGCAAGGCTCAGGTCAATGTGGCCAAATGAGAGTCCTGCTTCTCACCAACCCAAGGTTGACCGTCGTAAGATCTAGTTGCTCTTGGTCGGTGCCATGGCGATATGTATATTCCAGGACAGGATTTGGCGCATTTGGCTTGTCTCAGAAATCACACACTGTGTCAGTTCTACATAGAAGACCACTGATCGGCTTGGGCATTGATTGTTGCTCATGATCTCAATGGAAATTGAGATGAAGAGTGACGGGCTTGGTGCAAGACGCTTGACCTTTGGTTGATGCCTGTCCGACAACGTTGATATGCAGCAATTTTGACTGGCTCGAGGCTATGTCCACGAGGCTCGCTCAACTTTCTAGTGGTTGTCTGGCCATTATAACATTTCCTTGGTCTTGTTTGATAGCCTAAGATACCTCTGTCAATCGCAAGCCGTAACCACAACACGCGCCGCTATCAGTGGTTGAGGATCCCGCCAGATACCTATTGGGCTAAGTCCGGTCACGGATGGGAGTTCGACCACGACTGGAGATTGTCTTTTAGATATCTACCCAAGGGATTTGCGATTCATTGGTTGTAGCCAGCCAAGCCAGCATCCAATTCAATGAACTTGTTAGTCGACGTGGTTGTGCAGGGTCTCGTTGATGTTACATGACTATCATTGGCCCACGGGGTTAAGTGATTGGATCCCTTGCATTTTCGGAAGTCCACCCATGTGAATTTTCGGAATCCGAGAAGCTATACCTCCCTAAAAGCCCAAGATGAAGCACGAAAGCTGAGACCTCTGAAATGGCAAAAAACTTTAACTTATAGTATATATTTAGCGGACCTTATTAGGTACATTTGGCACCTTACTTTAACGTCCGAGTTTTCTTGTTCTATGGGCTCCTAGTCAACTGAGATGAGACATAAACGCATAGTTTGCTTGTGGAAGAAAGGGAAAATAACCATAAGTTCTGTATCGGGGTAGAATCAAAGTCGCAATCGTGATGATGCTGCTGCTGTTGTTCTAGTCAAGTTGGCTATCAATTCTGAGACATTTACAGCAAACACGGGTCGGGGCGGCCATATTACACTTGGATACTGAGAACAGTCTTCGCTTGAACCTTAACTGAAGACTTAAGGGTTCCCATGAAAGAATGAGGCATGCCAACTGCCAAACTGCCCTTTTCGCGAAAATAACAGAACCCTCGGACTATCACAGATCAAGATTCAATGGGAACACTCGCCGATTTCTGCCGATTTCTCTTTCAATGGGTATCTTGTGTTTAGGAAATCTTCTAACGTTATTCTCCGTGGTAAAGCCCTTCCCTTGCGGTTTCATTCAAGTCCATAAACACCGTACGCCAGCCTGCACTTCTACAGGTGATATCGATTAAGTTTGCAACATGAGCTTCAATATCCAACACTCACGCGTTTCCCCTAATGCCGTGATGTCAGCACAAGACTGGCTCAGAAGCGTATACTGGGCGAAAACCACCATAGTTCTGCATGTCCTCCAGGCAAGTCGTTATTTAGGGTGCCTTTTCAAACAGCTTCTGAATCGGTTTGGCAGCCTAGAAAAGGGTTAGTACAAAAGCCAGATCGTGACTAGGAAAACCGGCGTCAAGAAACTTACATCAATGAACTTTTCCAAATCATTATCCAAGTTGGCAAGGTCATCCTTCCTTCTTTTGTTATCCGCAATCAGCTTCTGCTTTCGCTTAAGCAGCTCCTGTCGCTGTTGCTCCAGAGCTTCACGCTCAGACCGTTCGTGATCTATGCGCGCAACCATCAATGTATTCTCGTCATCATTCTCGTGTTCGGGATGTTGGGCAAGGAATTCCTCGACAGGGATAAGAGGCAATTGTTGGTATTTGTGGCTATGATTTGTTAATGAAATGCTGAACTCGACCCCCAGCTGCAGCTGGAGTCAATGTACAAGGGCTTACTCGTATGATTCGCATGCTGTGATCTCTCCTTGGAGGTGTCGTTGTTCGTAATACAGATTCTGAAGCTGGAGATGCAGGCGGTCGACTTCTTGACGCGATTCGGCAGTCTGGGACTTGGTCTCACGTGCGGAGAAACAGACGTTTCGGTGCAGTCCTTTCAGATGCGCCATGGTTGTGAAAAGGAGCTTTTGCTGCTTGGCGATTTCAGCTTGCGCTTCTGCTGAAGGGGGTCCTTCGCTGTATGATTGTTCACCCAGACTGAGGAGTGCGCCAGCCTGATCGCGTGCCTGGTCTGAAATCTGCAAGACTGCACAAAGCCTTGGGTCGGTAACAATTTTGTCGATCGCCATGTTCTGTATGCGTGGGTCGTACTTTTTGATGCGAAAAATGTAAGTGCAAGGTGTGAAGAAGAATAGCTGGATGGATTCGAGAAGTCACGAACTCGACCCCAGGCTTTTGTTTGTTCCTGGGCTAACAGAAAGGTGGGGCTGGGCTCACTGAAAGGGTGGTTTCAATGAACATGATCTACCGTATTTCGCGGTCTACGGAGAGAGAGTACCCAAAAAGATAGGCTACCTTAGGTATACTTGCTTTCAAGAGAACGGCCTATTCTGCACAACAAATTCCTAAGGTGAATGTTCTTATAAAAGCAGTCTGAGTGAGAAATCCCTTCCCTACATGGTCTCTTTAACTGCCTCATGTGTCCTGGTTCAAAATACACATTGGTGACGTAGTTGTTGATTAGCTCGATTCTCTAACAATCAACGGTATACCGGTCAAGCACATGAAGAGGGTGATTACAGCCACCCTGTCACCTAAGTAGGTACTAGCTTTGGGTTGCAGAAAAATGCAAAATTTGGATGTCTTCTTAATGGCGAGTCCCTGGGACGCAAGAAAACTTCTGATATGTCAAGGTGCCAAAATATTTAGTCTAAGGTCTACTAAATCTAGGTATACTAAATTATGCTAAGTTTACCTTGAGCTTATGGTATTTGATTATTGATCTCTGATCAATTAGCCTCTCAGTCATATCTTCAGTCTACTCACTCATCCACCGACTCTCTTTGTCGAATCGTTTGAGTGCCAACTGCTTATTGACTATAACCCAGTATTTTCTCTCTCACCTGCTTGCTTAACGGATTGTCGTTTTTTAGGCCCCTGCCGAAAACCAAGTGACTTTCCAAGATTGACTTCAGCGGTTGCACCGTTCCTCGACGGCGTGACAATAAAGTTTCGCTCAGACATAGTCTCAGTTTGCATTCATTCATTTGATCAATATTTCCACATCTCGGCGAGGTAGAGGATAATAGTTACGGTCGATTCTAAGCCTAATAAGCAGGCCATTGACAGTGCTACATTACTGCAAAACAAATGACTCTTGTGGCTTTTGTCGGCTATGGGGTCACCAGAACAACTCTGATATGGATGGATCCATGAGAGGCCTTGGAACCAAGATCAACGACTGCTGCGTCGTGAAAGGAAACCCGCGCCTAGCTGTCTTGATGCTCGAAATATTTAATGACTTGTTAGCCCCTATCCTGCTACAACTTTCAACATCAATCCCTAAGTACCCTATTGTCCAGGAACAAAGACCAAACGAGAACGACATCTCAATGCAAGTGGTCGGAGGGTGCATCGGAGGCGTTTTCAAGGTTGCCACCCTATTGGTTCGAGAATGCATCCTTCTTGCGCAATCAAAGTCCATAAGCGGGCCGTGGCGAGCTGAGTTACCGAGCTATCTATCTCGTTCTCGTGAAAGTCAGGGGCTGTATCCAGGGGAAGGTCATACGCGCTCATCAAGGAATCCGGATGTCCCTCCAAATACTCTTCGGAGTCGTGGATTAGTACTTTGCTGGCATGGAAAGGGACCGAACTTGTCTCCCGATTCTACGGTATGTTATGTCTTTGCCTTGTTTAGACGATTAGGTCGTTTTTCAAGTGGCGTTCGTTAGTAACCCAACAAAGCCGCCAAGACCGCCCCCGGTACCGTCATTTCAGCTACCAGTCCTTTCTTCTTTGATTTGACTGCCCAATTTCTCAACCTCTCATTCATCATGCGCTCTCGCTCTGTTCATTCCTTCGCCCTCTGTCTGACCCTTCTTTGCTTGTACTTTCATATCCCCACGAACCATACTCTCCTTTCTAAGCCTTCATATTCTCAACATCATATCATTTCCCCATTTCCAAGCCTTGGCTGCTTCCTTACACGCAGATCCTTATCCAACTCAGCAAGAATAGGAACAGGACAGGACTATTTCCGCCAACCAGACTCGGCAATCGTGGTCCCCGCGTGCGCAGGGTCCGCAAGGGTGCTTCTCTTTGCTGCGCCCAACTTGTTCCGAGACTCCTAATCATTCAGTAATAACCAATTGTGCTCTTCATTTTTTGCTCGTGGCTTCGACAAAGCCAAGTCGCACAGAAGTTCGAACGCACCATCCACCGTTTACCAGCATCACCAGATGCAGAGAGTTTAACTCGTCGCCACCTCAGTTGCAGCGTCACAGCGCTTGCCGGTTCAGCTTAGCCCAATTGTCGCGGCATAATCACCACAATATTCGTCTCAAGTCGCAGCTGCCATCATGTCAGACGTTACCACCGCCATCACAACAGCCTGTGCCTATAAGGCTCGGGACGGGGATAATATAGCAAGTACATCTGGATCCGACATTCGACCTGACGTTGAACCCCGAAGACGACGACACTCCTTCTTCATTCCCAGGAGACGATCCATTGTTGGCCATATCATGGATGGCGAAGAGGGTCTTCTTCTCAAAGTCGACCTTTTCCTCTCGGAACTCGAGCGTCGGCTTGACTTTATTGAGAACTATGTTGACTTGAGTAAGGACTCCAGCATCTCTCGTACCTTCTCTACACTTCAGGCTGTTCGTTCGAGATGTTCCCACGCTTCAGAGGAAGTCCTTGGTGCAGGACGACGTCGTTTACATATTATGGTCGATACTCTAGAGGCAAGATACAAGGAGACCTTAGAGGCCGCCGAGTCGCTGAATGAGAAGGCTCACGTTGGAGTCGATTTGCTCGAAAACATGCTCTCTGATTTTGAAACTAGAGCCTACAAATTGCGTGAGCAGGGCTTCGCAAACGCCGCCAACGCTGCCGAGGCTTTCATGGATGAGGGGCGCCGAGTTGCAAACGAAGGAATCGAGCGTGCCATCCAAGCCGCCCTTTCACTGGAGGAGCACATTCAACAAGCTATCGTTCTGGCCAAGGAAGGGCGCCTCCTCTCCTACGATGACCTCCCCTCACCTTGGCGAAACAACCCTCACATCCACAAGGGTTACCGTTTCACTGAATCCAAACTCGAATGCGTACGCTCAGCCTTTAATCTTTCCAATGAGCTAGTCAACATCTGGTCCCATGCACTGGGTCTTATTTTGGTCCTCGCGATCGCGCTCTATTTCTACCCAAATACCGCCAACTTTACACTCAGTACGAAGTCCGATGTATTCGTCGCGGGCGTCTTTTTTGTTATGGCTTGCCTCACTTTGGTTTGCTCAACGGTTTGGCACACTATGAATGCCGTTGCAGATGTCGATGCCATTTCAATATTTGCTTGCGTGGACTATACCGGCATTTCTCTGTTGATTGCTGCCTCAATCATGACAACTGAATACACAGCCTTCTACTGCGATCCTGTCAGTCGATACATCTATATGGGTTTAACAGCTTTCCTCGGAATTGGAGGCGTCATTCTTCCGTGGCATCCTCGCTTTAATGGTGCTGACATGGCATGGGCGCGTGTCGCCTTTTTTGTTGGCCTTGCCTTGACCGGGTTTATGCCTATGGTTCAGCTTGGGTGGACTCACGGACTCGACTTTGTGTACAATTTCTACTCGCCAATTTCCAAGTCGATGCTCGTGTACTTTACGGGCGCCGTTGTTTACGCCAGTAAGATCCCCGAAAGGTGGTTTCCTGGCTGCTTTGACTATGTTGGTGGAAGCCATAACCTCTGGCATGCCGCAGTTCTCGGAGGCATCCTCTTCCACTACTCGGCCATGCAGACCTTCTTTGCCAACGCCTTCCATCGAGCAGAAGCTGGCTGCCCTTCATACTAGATCATTAGGGTGTGCTGGATGTGCCCTCAGTGACCAACCCAAAACGGGCTAACAAGTTTATCAGCCCCCTCGAAGCGTGTCAAACATTTGGCTGATTCTGTCAAGTCTTACTCTACTTGGCCCGCGCCGCTTGGGTCTTGCTATGGTTAGTTGCATGCTCTACTAGAGTTGATCTCAGCGCAAACCCTATGGCAAGACTTTGATGAAGTACCTATGCGTGCCTTGGCTGCAGCGTGGGTCCAATGCCACTACCTATACGAGGGCTATTGCGCCGGAGACTTGGATTGAAACAGCTTAACAACTTGTTAAGACGTGTTGTTCATCCATGATATGAAAACTTCCCAAACTTGGCAAGCATACTTGAGTGATAATAGACGAAAGCTATACACTCAAATCTTCTTGATGAAGCTAGAAGCTTGAATGTCGTCATGAGAAGCATATGCATATAAGCCGGCGCTGAGTTTGATTGATGAAAGGATTAAATATGACCCAACAGGCATGCGCGGACGAAGCAGTAAGTTCGCAATATGATACGAGGCACGTGTAAATAGATAATAGATAACCAATCGTATATTCATTCATTCATCCTAGAGCATTCGTCTCTGTCGGAACTCTCTATTGCCTGTTGAAACTGCTCAAGCTCATATCGAGCATCATTAGAATACCATCCATCGTTCCATCATAACGCGTTTCAAAAATCATAAAAAACATAAACCAGAAACCACTTTTGGTTACAATACCATTTCCCGCTTGCCATCTGTTCACAATTGAATTTGGCAATATCGGCTAGAATTAGTGTGTTTGTTGCAAGACTCTGGAACATCTTTATAGGCTGTTAGGTAACGGACGAGTGGTTCGAAATAAACCTTCCATCCGCGTGGCAGTATGCACGTCAGTTTAAGTGAATTTCGCGACCAGACCCCTGCTCAGTCATGTTATGCCCTTGTACAGAGTATCACCCGGAGTGGTCACAGCACTTGTAAGTCAATCCAGAAATATCAAGGACGTGCCATGTTTAAAGAGCGTGAGAAACGATCTCAGCATAAACATCGTCGGGTATCTTCTTGATAATGCCAATTGTGACGGATTTGACGAGATCAGCGTTAAGCTGGGGGAAGGATCTTAAGACCTTATTTGGGCTATTTGGAAATCAGCAATTATTTGAGTAAGGCTTTCGCATAATCCTTACCTGGGTGACTGAAGAATTTGAGTCCGCATAATTGTAAGCTGCGCGACAATGCAGGCAATATTGAGATGAGGACCATAGGCAAACAAGAAGTCCCAAAGCCGTAAAACCTCAGGAAGTGGTGGTGTACATGCACACAGCGTCAGAACTGAAGGGAAAGCGTAGATCTCAGCCGAAAGGCCCTTCGCAGTAAGGTACATGCTTAGCTTGGGATCAACAATAGCAAGGACCTTATCAACCAGTGCAAGGCCACGATGAACGCCGTCCATGGCACCGCGAATATACCCCGGGCATTCTCGAGTCAACAAGGAGTGGAACGCAACGAATGCTTCTGCTTCACTCCGAGCTGCGTAAAGAAATGGTGCTGCCAGAACGTTCATACCCTGAACATAGGTGCCGGGTTCTAGGGTCGCAGCGCCTGCGCCGGATTCAGAGCCCTCGGTCGTAAGTGTTAAGGCCCGCGCGCGACTGCGAGCAGTTGGTGATGACGTGCTTGTGCCTGACTGAGAACGACCGGAGACGCTACTACCGCCAGGGAGTGAAGCTCGGCTGCTACTAGGGCGGCTTTGGCGTTGTTCCTCACGCGCATCGTGTAACTTCCATGCAATGGCGTTAAGTAAACGAATCAGACTAGCCTCGCTGACACGGCGGCGGAATAGAGGGTCGGTCGTAAGTGTGCGAAAAGTGTCGTTGCGGATCTTGGAGTAAGCCGGAGAGGCTCCTCGGTGGATGAGGGCGAGGTAGTCATCGGTCGACAGGATAGGAGCGTCCAGGAGGACGAGCCAGACGTATATTCTCAATGTTGACTACCCGAGACCGCTGTTAGTACATCATGCTGGGAGCACCTGAACAGTCCTCTTACCATGCCATCCTCAGCACTCTTGACACCTTCATCGATAACCTTCCATCGTGCGCTCTCCAAAGCACCCAAGAAATCACCATCTGTTGGGCCTTCGCGGATAATCTGGTGAAGAGGCAGATGGCCATGCGAGAATACGGGCTTCTTACTCCCAGCACGCTTGCTGGCTGTGACAACATTCATCTGGTGAATAAGTGGCGGGGTGGCATCGCTATTAGCGCGGCCGCGCTGAGGTGAGCGATTGACATTCTGGGAGAAGCTGGGTGTGTCTGAAGCAGCAGGAGGCGCTTGCGACGGTCTTGTGGGTGAAGCATTGCGCTGGGGGTCGCGGTGGCGCTGCTGAGAGATGAGCGAGGGCGTGCCTTGCTCGCGAGCGCGGGCTCCAAGAGTGTGCGCAGATTGAAGGCGTCGAAGGGCGCGATGAGTCCGCGGCGATGGCGGGGCCTGGAGTTGTGTGGTAACCGGGGCGGGGAGTGAGGGGATCGCCGATTTGAAGCTAGAATTGGGGTTCGAAGGCGGCTCCATGGTTGCGATGCTTGAGGAGAGTTTGTCAAACCACAACCATAGGGGTAGGCATGGGTGTTAAACGACAATATATGCGAGAAAGAGCCAGATAGCCGAATTGATGGGGGTATTAATTAGGGCTGATGACGCTGAGAATGGGATTTAGTCGTTCGGAGCGCAGTATTAGATTAGCGGAGAGGCTGGAGGCTGAGTTGAAGTGTGAAAGAGACGTGATGTGGATGCAGGGACAATGATGAATCGTGTTGGTTTCGCGTTCTTCAATTAACCTCTACACTAAGACCTATTGAAACCTACCTATCTTGCTCAGGCTGGCTACCACCAATTGTTCTTATAGCAGATCCTATCAACTTTCAGTCGACACATTTTTATTAATCCGATAACTCGCAAAGGCTGTTTGGCCCCTTACTTTGGGTGTCTTGGTGTTTGCCAGCCCACGACATTGAGGAATGCACATCATTTATCAAGAGGTTGGATTTCAGGTGTGCTATTTTCAAGCCGGATCGGAGCTGGATGGACCGATTCGCCGACTTATCAAACACCTAGAGGCGGATGTTTATGCAAGCAAGTATTGGATTAGTACCTACCTACCTAGGTTTAGGTAGTACCTAGGTACTCGTTATAGATACTACCTTACCTTTAGCAGGCAGCGAAATATTAAAACATACCTAGTCATCTATGCGTCTACTCTGTATATCCTGATTGATGTTTTTCCAGATTGTAACAAACTCCGAAAATTAGAGAAAGATATTATTTAGGTAATTTACATAAACTAGGTAGGTAATTCTAAGTAAAAACTCTCAAAGTTGGATAACCTCAGGTTTCTTGGTCTGTTTCCTGCTTTTATAATAGCACGACCTGAAGTTCTCTTTCCGTTTACTATATTACTACCTTAGTTGTCGGGTAGTGCTCGCCAATTAAGAAGATATCTTGAAAGTCTATGATATTGGATACGTGGGTAGGAAGGTAGTTGTGGAAGTAGGTAGGGGCTCTCTTCTAAAGTAATAAGAAGATCTAGGTAGATTTAGGTAAGTTTAGGACATATTTAGTAGAACTTTTGATTAGTAAATATCAGCATCCTACTCAGGTTTAGCTCTAAAGTAGGTATTCTTGCTCTATCTTACCGACTTAGATATCACAAACGAGAAACTGTCATTGCCGAATGCTCGACGATCATAGAAGATTTGCTGACTGACTGTTGTCGTAAATCTCGGGATATCGCTAGTCGTGTCACATTCTTGGTTTTCTAACTTGGAACTACAGGATCTCAGACGTGGGGTTTGATACACTTATTTTCCTGATCTTGTTACGCTATTACCATGAAGGGGAAAGTGGCGATTGCGACATCGAAAACCACCCATTTTTATATCATGCTGAATGCTCACAAGCTGATCAAGCGCCACACGACTTTTGTCATTTATTCAGGAAAAGATGGAGAATCCGCTGAACAGAAGCCATGACAACACATTCTGCCCTCCATATCTCCTCTCCACACAATGCCGATTACCGATGGGATCACTAGTTTCACCGAGCTCATCATGAGTTTTACCACTCTTTAAATACAAGATTGAAGCCCTTGCCACAACATAGCACTGGTCTTCTTCGATTTACAGCCTCCTTACTTTACCTTTCGAAGTAATCAGGTTACACAGCTATCCCAGCTAGAACGCATTGTCAGATTCCTGTTTTACTGTCTTCCAATTTTGAGAACTCATTATCCCACGTTGCACCCTCCAACGATTATGTCGCCTTACACCCCACGATATTCGTCATCGGCCTAAACTAAGACCCCAGACCACAAGATCAAAGATCAACACATTTGCTATTATCCTATTTGCAAGAAGAGCAGTCCTAAGCCAGCTACTGTCTACCATACGCCTTCTTGAACAACTCAGACCTCCACGCCTCTAAATGAAATCGGTTACCTGCAGCTGGTCCGGTGATCACTGACTGCTTCACTTCAGAGCAGGTTTCACATCATCAGGATCAGAGCTGACAGACACATACGAGCGATGGTTCTGTCTGAGTTAGCAACCGCTTTATATTGAAAAGAAGCTAAAGGGCGAGGTCATCTTTGGCTGCCGTAATCTGGATCTTCTCTTCAAAGGAAACAGTTTTTTGACATCAACCGATACACATGATGCTAGGCCACATAAACCCGTTGGGCAGGGGGGTGGCTAACATTCTGGGCATCAAACTCGAAGACCAGGACCAAGACTTACAAACTGAGATACCAAGCAGTTCATCTATCTCTTCAGAACAAAGACACAATTCGTTCTACGAAACTGAACCCACATCGTCGGAATGGATTAAAAAGCAGGTCCCGTCGAAGGAGGAGGTTGTTGCATATGCAGCTTCATTATTCCCATTCGCTGCTTGGATCAGCCACTACAACTTGCAATGGTTTGCGGGTGATTTGGTCGCTGGTATCACCATAGGTGCTGTAGTTGTTCCACAAGGCATGGCATATGCTATTCTCGCAAACCTAGAACCCCAGTTTGGTCTCTACTCGTCTTTTATAGGGCCTTTGATCTACTGGGTATTCGGTACCTCAAAGGATATATCTATCGGTCCCGTTGCCGTTCTTTCGACTGTCGTTGGGAATGTTGTTCAGAATGTCCAAGATTCGGGACAAACCGTCCCGGCCCATATTGTTGCGTCAGCGTTATCAGTCATCGCAGGCTTCATTGTCCTCGTTATTGGACTACTAAGGTGCGGATGGATAGTCGACCTCATTTCCATGACCTCTCTCTCAGCTTTTATGACGGGCTCCGCCATCACAATTTGCGTCGGCCAACTACCAGCACTTCTTGGTCTGTCAGGTTTTTCGAACCGAGACCCCCCATACAAAGTCCTTGCAAATACAATCGAACATCTCGGAGAGGCAGGTTACGATGCTATCGTCGGAGTCTCAGCCCTATCAATTTTATACCTTATCCGTCAAGGTTTCACCGCTGCGGCAGAACGATATACAAAGCATAAAAGACTATTGTTCTTCACCAACACAATGCGTACGGTTTTTGTTATTTTAGTGTATACAGTAATGAGCTGGGTCCTCAACATGCATAGAAAAGACGATCCCCTATTTAAGGTTCTAGGGGTAATCCCAAAAGGTATCTCTCAACCCATCTACTTGAGTCAAAAAATACTAACAACGTAAAAGGATTCCAGAATATTGGGGTTCCAAAACTAACGACGGAGCTCGTTTCGGACTTTGTTCCATATCTACCAGCTACCGTCATCGTCTTGCTTGTTGAGCATATGGCGATTTCCAAGTCGTTTGGGCGTGTCAACAACTACACCATCGATCCATCTCAAGAAATGGTTGCTATTGGAATGGCAAACCTTGTTGGGCCATTCCTTGGGGCATATCCAGCTACAGGCTCATTCAGTCGTACTGCGATTCAGTCGAAAGCTGGCGTACGAACCCCCGCTGCTGGGATAATCTCTGGACTGGTGGTTTTACTTGCAACGTACCTATTGACCGCTGTCTTCTTTTATATACCAAGTGCCGCTCTTGCAGCCGTCATCATTCACGCTGTAGGAGATCTCGTCACACCTCCCAACACCATTTACCAGTTCTGGAGAGTTTCACCTATCGAGGTGTTCATCTTCTTTACCGGTGTTACCGTCAGTGTCTTCACACAAATAGAAGATGGGCTATATGCTACCGTTCTCCTTTCAGGAGCTGTGTTTATCTACCGTATCCTGAAGGCCAAGGGCAGGTTCCTTGGCAAAGTAAAGGTTCATTCGGTCATTGGCGACCATGTTATTGGTGATGATCATCGAAAGATTGTCGGGGAGTACGGCACAATCGAGGATTCCGATGTTTCTACAAGAAATTTGTTTATCCCCCTTAGTCATGGCGATGGCTCGAACCCCGACGTTGAAGTTGATCATCCATATCCCGGGATTTTCATCTACCGCTTCTCTGAAGGCTTCAATTACCCCAATGCCAACTCATCTCTGGACTATCTGACCGACTTCATTCAGTCCAACACGCAACGCAGCAGTCCCGAAGCTTTTGAACGACCAGGCGACAGGCCGTGGAATAACCCAGGGCCGAGGAAATCTGCAAAACGTCCTGTTAATTCAGATCCAGACTCTGCACTTCCGACATTAAAGGCGGTCATCTTGGATTTCAGTTCTGTCAACAACGTCGACATCACCTCGATTCAACGACTGATCGATATTCGTAATCAGCTCGATTCATATGCCTCTCCTGACGGTGTAGATTGGCATTTTGCTTGCATAAATAACCGATGGTCCAAGAGAGCATTGGTGTCAGCAGGGTTTGGAGTCCCATACAAATCCAACGAAGGCACAGTACCTCGAAGATGGAAATCGATTTTCAGCGTGGCGGAAATCGGAGGCAAGGACTCTGCTGCAGCAATCGCTCAGGAGACAGACCTCGACGAAGTGACACCAAAACATACGGATAACACAGACGAAGAGCCCTTGATTGGAGGATTTTCTTCGGTAAAATCCTATGGCTCAATGTCATCAGGAGACCTCGAGAAGCAGAAGCGGAGAGGTGCTGTTGTTCATGGCCTGGACAAACCACTATTTCATGTAGACTTGACAGGCGCGTTACAGAACGCAATAGCCAATGTGGAAGAGAGGACGATATCAAGAGAAATAGCACACGATTAACAGCTGGATGGAATACGGGTAGACCAACAGGAGCGGGCCATCTATGTCTCGCCCTTGTTACTATCATATTCTTGACCATCAGCGCGGTTTCGAGTATTTTTAGCATGAGCACGACTGATGTCCGCGATATGAACTACTCGCAGTGGTTGTATGGGGTGGTGGCTATACCAGTGACGGTTCTCGTCATTGTCCTAGGACTCTGGTTCATGGGAGAGTTAAGAAACCTGGCTCGATGGTTATTTGGGCGACCAGGAAAGGGATCTACGGCGAGCCGGCAGTCATATCACAAACAGTCAAACCGGCATATTGGGCAGCTCCTCCAACCACTCAGCTAGCTGCCAAACCGGCAGAGTATTCAGCGCCACCACATGAGCCGAGGCGTAGAAGGGTTCAGACTCAAGCAAATTACCCTGCACGCCAGAGTCGCATCTATCGATCACAATAGGTGACCTGAAGGCGAATAGTTAGCGCACATGGGGAGAAGTACTCAGTTGGGGTGCAAATATTGTAACTTTTGCTTGAGTTGTGTTAGGATAATAGGTCTAAAATGATTACAAGTTCGAGTTTCAGGATAATATAGGACATATTTTATAACAGTTTGCTCTAAAGATACTCGAATTTGCCCTTAACTCCTGGAGAAACACTAGTTAAGAAGAACCAGAATCATCAATCGTAATAAGATAAGGCCGTTACAGAACCGTCCATTCACAGTCATTCAAGCACTCGCTAATCATCGGTAGTACTCACGCTCACGGTCCGTGATACGGAGCCGTACTCTATCATCCTCAATCATCCGCCTAGGTGGTGATGGGGGTGAATACTCCCGACGTCGAGTTCCCTCAACGTACCGGAAGGTTTCATAGCGAGGCTCGACTTGAACCGGGACAGGAACAGGGACGATCCTCTCACGCTCGATGACGCGCTCTCGATCGTGATCATATGATGAGTGGTGGCTGTGCCTGCTTCGGGATCGAGACTTGGGCTTCTTCTTTTTCTTGTGTGGCTCAACGTCGACCGCGATGACCTCGATAGGCTCCTCCAGTGGAGGTGAAGGGGGCCTGGGCTTCACAACTGGAGGAGGCGGAGGCTTGGGTTTCTCAACTGGAGGGCAAGGTGGAGGAGGCGGTGGTTTCTCGACCACGGGAGGCGGCGGTGGTGGTTGAGGTTGTGGAGGTGGTGGTGGCAGCGGAGGTCTGACAATTACTGGAGGTGGTGGAGGAGGAGAAGGTTCAGGAGGAGGAATTATTCGTGTTACGCGATGGCTGACGATGCCATAGTCCTGCTCCGGGTGCTGGAGATAGAGTCGTTTCTTCTCGTAGGGTTTGGTGACTATTGTGATGACGTCAGTGACGGTTCAGTTTACGATATGGCACACGGCAATGTGCAGCAATAGAAGACATACCCATCTTGTCGGCGAACACAATACAGCTTCAACGACAGCAATAATCAAATGCAAGCAGTTACCTGCAACGCGATATACAAACAGCCAAAGGGTGTTTGACGGGGAAACCCGAGGATGATCAAGTGGGGTACTCAGGTCACGATGGTGATGTGGGATGCTTTGGACAGTGATGGATGATTGACAGTTAACGGTGGCGATAGAAGGGTGGGAAAGGGAACGGCGATCTTTTATGTTCCAATGAAGATTCGAACGATCAGGCTGCAATGGAAGACATGGCATGTGAGAGAAGGCTATTGAGCTTCCATGATTTCTTCCAACCCAACCCAACCAATGCCCAAGCCAAAAAGTCAGACCAATCTAATGGATGGATGGGACCAGCAACTCGAACTTGGAACACAAAAGGCTCTAACTACCAGTAAAACACGAGGTCACCGGATCATGACGTCGCACATGCGTATGCACGTCAGCCCCACCTCCAATATTCGGTCATCTACAAGAAACCAGATTTCGCGATTATGATGGGCAGGGGCTGAAAGAGTGCATGCTGAGTAGGCCAAGAATCCAACCAGTCATGTGTGTAATTTTCGGCACAGCCTACGTTCTGGACCCCTGGACCCTGAATAAATGGAAAGGATAAAGAGAAAACCTTGGTGCCAGACGGCAGGGCTGAGTTGTTCTGGCTGGATTACGGAAACCCCCATAGAACCTTGGCGGTAGATTGGTAACGGGGAATGCCATTGTGTTTGTGTCGACGAACAAAGATATTCCACTCAGGTTGTGTGTGTGTCGAGTACATGACCGAGGTAGCGCGACTCGCAGCTGAGCTTAATTGTATTTTGGCAACGGATCTCAAGTTTTATTCAATGAAACATTAGAGTGGTTTCAAGTGACAAAGGTGTCGACCGGTACGGCAGTTCAAACTTCCAGAGGCCGGTGCCAAGGCCCGGATCGGAAGCTCTCTAGACTCGGAGTGAGTGGGTCCGAAACGCCGACTCGCGGTCATAAAAGCACCGTAACAGTTTCGGAGTCACAACACTTCTGGTAGGTTTCTTCAACGTCTCGCTTAACAAATTCAAAGTCCTAATCTTACGTAGAACTTTAGTTAGATACTCACCCTGGCAATCACCGCCTCCTGAAACCAACATGTGCACTACCTCGAAACCCCTGAACTTCGGCAAGTCATCAGGGGTGATGAGACCCTGGGGTGCATTCTGACATGACAGGATTATTCTGATCGCCAGGGTCGAGGCGATCGTTGGTTCAAGTTCTCCAGGATCTACATTAGAAGCAGGAAAACTTCAGGCTTTAGAAGATAACATTAAAATAAAACTTAAAGAGTCCCGTAAACTTAGACTAAATTATCTACATCTTTTCGTCGCTTAGGATCAAAGTCCTAAGCTTTCTTGCATTCCCTAGGGTAAACTATTTGCTGGGATTGGTGGTAAAATCCTCCAGGAAACTCCTCCAGGAAACTAGTCTACATAATAGTGACGATAACCCTATTCCCCCAAACTCCGCCACTCCGTTCTACCGTGGGCCCTGTTGTTTTAATCTTTCTGGCGAATTGGTATGGTTTTTAAGCCGGTACGGAAACGATTCAACAGTGCGTTTAAATATGATCGTACAAAGTGGAAATATATCAATATAGCGTGGTTGAGCGGAAGAATTCAAACTGTAGCAGGATGGAAATAATATTACTGATATAGGTCAAGATTCAAGGCTTTACCTATTAGCAGTCCTAACACTCGGGTTTATCCAAGAGTATAACCAGCAGCACTGAGCTGGTTGAAGGTAGGTTCTGGCATTATTTACTGGAAATCTGTACCTCGCTGATATGCTCGGTTGGGTCATCTACATGGACCGTCGTTACTTATCCGAAAATGTAAACAAGCTTCCGACAAACACCTAGGCCAACACATCCGGTGCCAGAACGTCCGTCTTGTCAACTGCTAGGTTCATGCGTAAGGCGAGAAATCCGAAACAATTATTGTCTTCTATCTAGCACCTGACTTGGTCGTTCGCCACTACAAGTTGACCCGTCTAGCCCGTTTCCATCCTCAATAGTGTTCAAGCTTCTCTTTCTTGTGATATCGATTGAACTGTGGGAGCCGAATATCTGAAACGATTTGCACCTATTTGTGGTAGCTTAATAACCTACCAATGCGAGACTCCGTGAATGGCAAGTCTCATATTGAAACAAACTGTCTGGAGTTGAAACAGTCTCACAATCCCATATCGTAGTCATTATTCTAGCAAGGGGAAGCCAAAAAAATTTAGGGGTTTTATTCTAAGTAATAAAAATACTTTAGTAAGTTTAGTATATTTTAGTTAATCTTTAGACCAGTTAATTTTGGCACCTTATTTTTATATCAGACGTTTATTATCCACCGAGGTGAAGCTCCATGGGGTTGAAAGGTCAAGATGGTCTGGATTTAATGCTAGACACGAACTTATGGACTACTCATACGATCTGAGTGGGAAATACGCTCTTCAAGCATCTGTGCGTAGTATCGTTCTGAACGTACTGTGACAGACTGTATATCTGATGATCGGCTGATCGGCTGATCTAGTCTATGGTGTTTGAATTCAGACCCGAATAGTTACAACACGCCCCAATTAACCATATGTGCCCAAATATACATCTGCAAAAGACAAAAGGACAACAATACAACATCCATTGTTGCTATCGAATTACCCTACATAACTAGATGAATAAATTCCTAGTTTCCAGCGGAGTCGAGGTGTATTTCCTCAACCCTACCCTGTAACGATAAGATCAGTCAAGCTTGGGAATCAATAAGGATATGTGGAACTGGGCCTCAAATACAACAGGCAGTATAGAGAAAGGCTACCAAGGCAATATAATGCACAGAATTGGCATAAAAAAAACTGTCCCATGCGTTGCGGGCGGAATCATGATGATCGAAATCACCGGTTTACAAGGTATGAGAGTAGTAGGGAGTATCCATCACCTATGTAGCATGCTGCCATGGTATCCGAAGCATACGTAGTATGCATAATTAAAGGAGCTCGGCACTGGTAACACAGTTTTTAGACCCATGGAAGTCCCGAGCTGTCTAATCCGTAATGAGCAAATGAGGACTCTTATCACTTCTTCAAATCACACCGCTTTTGCCGACACTGCCCAGGTTTAGGTACTATGTATCTACATACTATCTTCCTCTCTTCCCCAAAATTCGGCAACTCTTTGCATAATTTTGTACGGCCCATACAGAAGGAATGTATGACTTTATGAATAGTTTATTCGAATGGCTTATCCCCTTTTCATGTACCTAGACCCCTCTGACAACCCAACAATTCATCATTCTGTCTCATCCTCCAGTGACCAACCTTGCCATTTCATGCAACGGGGCTATCTGTACCGGATTTGTGAAGTCGGTGTCTTTTCGTGAGAAAAGCCATTATTCGGGATGAATCTTGGCCCAAATTGCAACCGTGCCTTGCTTGGTAGATCGAACAGGTACCAACGATACGGTTCAGGGGGTGCGACATATGGATACTTCCAACTCATCTGGCTGTCTTGCCGTACATATGACAATTGCGCGATAAACCAGCCACACGGAATGATTCTGGGCTTTCGTGTTTGAGGGACATCCCCTGCGGCGAGGGCTGATGGACTTTCTCAGTCCCTAAAGCTGCAAGGAGTGTTGTACCGGCATGAGTTGAAGATATGTCTTATGGAGTGGCCCCTTGTCCAGTTCATGGACCAAGATAAAGAAGCAAGCCGAAAGCAAGGACGAACTGTTCTTCCTCTCCCATATGCGCCTCGTTCGTCTTGGATGTGATACCTTCAGGGTGGCTTGCAGTAATCTGCCAGATGGCTGTTGTGTTTGCCTCGAATACGCGCTGAAGTGTGGGTGGCCATACCAAACATTGGACAAATGAAGGCAGATAGCTAAGAATAATTTCAAGTTCCCATTGTTACAAGCTATGCTAGCCCGAGGCGCCTTGCGTTTCTCCTTGAGATCCCAAACAGAGCCGGCATGATTCACTGCTTGGTAAGAGTCTAAGAGATCGATCCGAAGCTTGCTTTGTGTCACCCGCCAAGCAGGTTGGTCAGTGCTTCCTATTATTTGGCGGGCGGTTAACGCTGGTGGTGCTGACAGGGTTCTAATAAGACGGACGAGTGATAACAGATGGATCTTCGGAGTCCGGACCACTTGAGATGGCCAGATTGTACCTGCATAAAGCAGATAGAATGGATATCGACTGAGGGTGGGACACGTGCATCTGTGCTTTTTTATTGACCATACCTTCTGTTTTTGGACATATCAGAGCGTAAGCGAGACGTGTAGTGATTACTTGTGAAACGTGCAGGGCAATCACTTGCGAGAATTTGACGATTAACAGTCAACAACAATATTTGCCATTAGTATAGGTATCAACATCCTGAGGTGGAACCTGGTGGTTCTCAGCTCATTCACTCCATTCCATCCAGAACACGGTCCCATCTTTTCTCTTCCTAGCTTGTCCAGGCTGTGTGTCTTTTTACCGAGGACCCAATGCACCTCAGAAATCTTCCGGCCGCCCACCCTTCATGACCAGACAAGAATGGTTAGGCTCAACTACCCTTCCCACGCTGGAATCCCTGGAGTGGTTTGTTTGACCGTGCTGGATCTGGCAAAGTGCTGCGAATCATTGGGAGCTAGGATCAGACGTGACAATAGCCACTGCGGCTCTGATTGGAACACTGGTCACTGAGGCTTCTAGGGGCCCCTGCCCTTGTGATTACTTTAGAGACGAGCCCACTTAACTTAAGGCCACTTACAGACTGTAATGGTCTTTTGAGGGATAGGTCTGTAATGATTTCCAGAATAAAACACGTCAACAAAGATATTAAGAGGTGATGTCAAGTATGTGAACAAGTATAGCAGCCACGCTAGTTGGGACCATATAGTGTCATAACATTAAACTACAAAACGAAGGGATTTCATGTTGAAGAGCGACCCTAAGCCCTGAGATCCCACCAAGAACTTGGGGCTATAATGCCGAGTCTAGGTAGGTTTGAACCTTGAATAGGCAAACCTCTAGAGCTCCCTCGCATCCGGGATTCTGGACCCCAATCCCTTGAGGCAAGCTTACAATAAGAAACCCCTGGCTGAACTGCCGCGTGAACCTAAGCTTTGCCACTAATTCGTAACGTTATTGTCCACGGGACGGGAGAGTAAAATCTCACAACGTCCCGCCGTCCGTGTCAGTTTGCGTACCAGTCGTGTTGCAGCCTGAACCAACTATTTTGAGCATTTGGTAACTTATAGAAGGTGGCTGATTTGGATTCTAGATCTTCCAAGCCCCCGTTTCAAATGAAACGACAAATGTTCCTCGGGCTCTTGTTGGACTTGTTTAGTTTTAGACCTATACTGACCTCCACCAGAGTCTCTGCTCTGAAGCATCATGACGATGGAAAAACAAATATCGAAATCATTCCCCGCAGCAGCCGCCGCTCTTTATCAATGGAACCGAGTCAGTCCAGTAATTAAACCCTGACACAATCTACTGGACTGGCATCATCCACAGCCATAAAGTGGACGCTTGGGTGGCATCTTCTAGTGAGGTACGATTGTCGATTTCGAGTGGGCAGGGCGGAAGCCTCGCGTGCTTCGTTTGCTATTAGTGGCCTTTAGTGGGGGAGCCGGCGAGTCACCCCTGATCACACTGATTCTGTTTATCCGGCCTGCATCGAAGCATCCATTTGCATATATGGTGGCAATATCTGCTTGTATTCGTACTGCAGATACAGTTAGTTAACTATCTGACATATCCAGCATCTAGGTATGATATGTATGATAAGCGCCTTGAGCTTTGTGTACATAGAGTCTGTGCAAGGTGCAAGGTGCAAGGGCATCCATCATCTTGTGTTAAGGTAAAGGGGTCCCTTGATCCTTGTAAGCTTCTCCGTGCCTCCGTGCACCTGGCCAAAGCCTTTAGAAGTGGGCAAACGACTCCATCGCGTCAGTATCAGTGGCGCTGGATGTTAGCTTACCTGACTCGATTTTGCGTGTAGAGACAAGAGTAGTTACTCAAATTGAACAAAATATGTTAAGCTAGAGTGAACGTCGTGTAGCTGGTGCTAAGCTTTGCTAGGTGCCTCTTGAAGTTAAAACTCTCAGGTCACTGATTCAAGTAAGCCGATAATCACGACCGTTTCCCGCCGTTTTTCCCGCCCCCTTTCCATATTAGGATTTACGAGGGGCGGCACCTCACTTTTCGTCGATAGTAGGCCATCAAATCAGCAAATCTCCCCCTCAAATCATTTCTCAATATTCATTAGTACCCGTACCTCCTTTTACCTCTTCGCATTACTCGGTTCCCTTGCTTTCTTTCTCGTTAATAGTAATTATTGGAGCGCGCCGGCGCATACACGTTCGAGCGAGTACCGCATTCGCATGTCAATTTGCTTGCTCGACCAGTCTCTCTCCGCAAACGACGTTCCCTGCCGGCAGCCGCCATCGCTCCATTCCCAAAGCAAGGTATATTGTCTCGTTGTACAGGGCAGCCCGGCATCCACCTTTTTTTGCAGCTTTTGCGACGGCTTTCCAGGCTTCCCAGTCGTTCGCTTCATCTCTACCACGTCTCCCCAGTTAAACGACACTCCACACCTACCGAAAACTCTCTTACTACCAGCCGTATTATACCCGTATCCATCCTCTGCTGCCGTTTTCTTGTCCTGTTCTTCATACTAGACGCTACTGTACCGTCTCACGCTGGCTTGTACTCCGCTGTAACGCGGTTACAGCTGCATGTAACGTTGGGGCTCGGACTGTTCCCACCGCAGCAACCGGCATCTCGAAACGCCTCACTTACCTCACATCAGCACTTCACGCCTTGTACAGTACGCCGCGATATCTGCGACCCATTGGCTGATGCCTTCCGGTGCATGACACCGCCAGGGAGCCCAGTGCACCATGCCACAGCTTGCGCTCCAGAGTGCAGAAGCTTCTGCTGCCTCTACTGCCTCCAGATCCAACTCCATCACCACTCCAGTAGAAGCGACTTCATCATCCGATCAAAACCTCCTTAACAGGGCTCGATCTCCCTACGAAGTCCCCGTTGACGATAGTCCTACGGTTGGTCGCATCATTCGTCCGAGTCCAAGTGTCCCATCCCTTGGTCCATTGTCCTTGTCGAGTCCACGGTAAGCATACATAATGTACATGTCTTCAGCAGATACATCCCAACTCCGAGCTATCTCTGGTTGCTTTCTCTTCTTGGGTCATCTCCACACACCCCCCCTGGCCATCTGCCCCGGGCTTCTTCTTGGCCCCTTCTGTCTCTCACAATCTCTCCCCTCCACACTTCTTTACTGCTTGGCCGTTCTTTTAACCAGCGATTATCTTTCTTACTCGCCCCGGGTTGAACGTTGTGCGAGGTCTCCATTGTACTTCGTGCTGTCACCATTCCTTCCCCCCCAACCCGGGACCATATTGCGCTCTGCTGTGGAACCTTTCGATGCGCCACCTCTAACACACTGCGATCTCTAGATCCCCACGACCAGCTATCTCAAGTCCGCTCGCGACCTCCGCCAACTTCCCTTACGGACAAGCAAGTCCCAGTCCGCGAACCGCCGTTTTCCCGACTCGGTTTACTCCAACGCCAACATATCGAACTAATCAAGAACTTGAGAACAAATCGAGTTTTGTTAAGCAGACCTCATTCTACAGCGATTCCTCAGACGAAGGATCCCCAGAACCTCACAGTCCTAGGTTTGTCTATCATAAGTGGTTATTGGGCGCAATCACCACGACTATCCAGGCGTTGCCGCTGTAGACTAACATTCTAATAGACAGGGCTATGCAGGCAGTACGAATGTTTTGCGAACCGTCTCCGAGCCCATAACTTCAAAGCCTGTTCCAGGCTCCGACTCAACTAAAAAACCGGCTATGGCGGGTCCGGTCTCTGCGGCCCAGGCTGAAGCTTCGAAAGGAGTCGCCCGGAATTCGTCTATCGACTCGGCGATTTCAGCAATATCGACCAAATCAGGCACAACTGGGAGTCAAGATGGTCCACATGGACCTTCAGAGATTGCTCATCTTATTAAGACAGCAGGCAGCCCCGAGACCCTTATCCAGTACTTGCTGAAAGAGAAGCACTCCCAGTCACAGCAGAACAGCCAGTTATGGCGTCTAGTGGACAAGCAACGGGCCATGATTCTCGGCCTTAACAAGGACTTGGAAAGGGCTTTGAAGGATAAGGAAAAGTATAGGAAGAAGCTAAAAGAAGTCATTTCACTTTCCTCTGCTTCGGTGTCACCTCAAGAGAATACCCAAGAAGCTGTTGAAGTGCCTGTGCCTTCGCTTCCACGAGTTGATATTGAACGAGCTAAGGAACAAACCACGCCAGAGTCACCAGTCCTCGAAGCCGAAAGTCCTCGAAATTCACCGATCGATATTACCATAGCGCCTTATCCCATTACTCCTCCAGCAGATCAGCCCAGCGCACCACATTCAGCTGTGGGCGAACTCTTGAACCCTGCACATGCTATGCCCAAACCGCAAGACCACGCTTTAGACAAGTACGATCACGAGGCTGAAGAACGGGCCGCTGAGGAGGCAAGGAAGGAGAAGGTTGATGAGCCTCTGAAAGAGATTCCCTACAACGTCGCCATCCCTCCATCGCGTAGCCTCCCCAGTGAACCGCCCAAAATGCCACCGCCCAAGCCACCGGTAAACCACCTTCCTACAGTCGCGGTTCTCGAGGCTACTCCCCAACCTGACGAAGGACTATCCAAGTTTCCGGTGCCGCCACCGAGGAAGCCACCTCCAGCACCCCTGAAATTGAAGCAAGAAATGAGGACGCAGCTGAGCCCATCTCCCGAGGATGGAGAGACTGAGTCCGATTTTGATGATATACTGGAAGTTGATGAAATTGTTCACGATCGGCGGGGTCGGCGAAGAACCCGAGAAGAAGACGATCGAGACCGAGAGATTATTGCTTTTAAGGAGGCGGCTGCGCGCAGTGCTTCTAAAAAGAGCAAGTCAAGCAAGTCCAGTCAACCTGGATCTCCGATTCAAATGCCCCAGGCCCCTGCGCAGGAGCTCGCTACAGCCTCACTCGGTGAAATGCTCAGCGCAACAAAGACAAGGGAAATCCCTGCGCCATTGTTAAGTCCCGGTCTCCCTGCAAGCCCTCGGCCTTCAAACTTCAGCTCGCCGCCTTTGTCTCCAAGGTCGATGAATTTTCAGGCTGCGCCATTGTCCCCACGACCACCTCGTCAACCAATTCCATTACCACCAAACACCCCTTTAGCAACTCCGGCCCCAATACCAGCTCGAGCAGCTGGCAAAAGCATCGTCTCTGAAGAAACTTCGGTATCGCAGAAAAGTCGCACCGTACAGCAAGAACCCATCAGCCGCCCTGATCAACCATCCATCAGAATGTCGAGCCCTAGCGAGCGTACAGAAGTCTTCAAAGGCCTGGTCACAGAAGAATATCCAGATCTTCTGCTCCCGCCCAATGCTCTGCCCTCTATTAAAATTGCAGTTGCATCATCACGCATGAAACCATCTCGAGCAAGTATGATGTCTCTCACACAACTCGAAGAAGACCCAGTATTTACTCTCGCTATCATCTCGCGATCGGACAATGGCGAGCTTTGGAGAGTGGAGAAAGACTTGGCTTCGTTGACAAAACTTGATCAAAGGCTCAAGCAATGTACATCCTACACAGTCAGAGCTCCAGAACGTTCGCTGTTCAGCGGTCATGCGCCGGCCAAGCTCGATGCCCGTAGGACGGTCCTGGAGCAGTTCATGGATGACATTTTGGATATTCCTTTTGACTCAAAAACAGCTGTCGAACTTTGCAAATATTTGTCAACTCATGTGCTCCCACCAAATCTAGACGACTCGGTATCAATTGGTGATTCGAGCTCTGAGATGAATGGCAACAAGATAGGGCCCGACGGGCGACCTTGTCGCAGTGGTTATCTAACTAAGAAAGGCAAGAATTTCGGTGGCTGGAAAGCAAGATATTTCGTTCTCAATGGGCCTCTACTCAAGTACTTTGAAGTGCCTGGAGGTGCGCACTTGGGCACAATTAAGCTACAGGGGGCGCAGATTGGCAAGCAGAATCAGAATAACGACAACCAGTCACCGGCGCGTGTAGCAAACGGTGATGACCTGGACAACCAATTTCGTCATGCTTTCCTCATCCTGGAACCGAAGAAGAAGGACACGAGCAGCCACTTCAGACATGTTCTTTGTGCCGAAAGTGACAAGGAACGGGATCTTTGGGTGGATGCTCTCCTCCAATGGGTTGATTATCGTGATCCTGAAGATTCTGAACCTCCACCATCCCGGGGTGGACCTGTTCAGGATCGCCAAACACAAGGTACAGCCACAGGCACAGAGCGTCCCTCTGCAGGCAAAGTTCGAAAACCCCCTGGGAAGCCATACCATCATCCCTCAGATTCGGATACATTGGTTGGCGTCCGGTATGATTCGACTCAAGCAGGAGATGCCCCCCAAGTTTCAGGACCTGCTCGACCCAAGACTTCAGGTGGCATGCCTGACCAACATCACAGCCATGGATTTGAGAGCTTTTCCTCGTCTCAGAGCAAGATCATTTCTGGACCCAAGGATCCACAGCCTATATCCGACTTGGGTGCTTGGGGGAACAAACCGAACTATGGCCCGACGCCTGATGAAAAGAAACAGAGGAAGCGAAGTTTCTTTGGGTTTGGACCCAAGACTAGGTCTTCATCAGAGGGTCAAGATTCTTTGTTTGGTGGTAGCGAGGTTGGTGCGAATGCAACCCCACCACAGAACTCTTACCAAGGTCCTGTGCGACAAGCCTTTGGAGCACCGCTGGCGGAAGCTGTTCGATTTTGTTCTCCTACAGATGTTAATGTACCGCTCCCTGCCGTCGTTTACAGATGCATCCAGTATTTGGATTCCAAGAATGCTGTGCTTGAGGAAGGAATCTTTCGACTCAGTGGATCCAACGTGGTTATTAAGCAACTTCGAGAACGGTTCAATGTCGAAGGGGATATCAACTTGTTGACTGACCGTCAATACTATGACATTCATGCTGTGGCCTCGCTGCTGAAACTGTATTTGCGAGAACTACCAACAACAATACTGACAAGGGATTTGCACATGGAGTTCTTAACAACGATGGAGATTGTGGACCATGCCGAAAAGATGACTGCTTTGGGTGAGCTGGTTCACCGGCTCCCTCAAGCTAATGCCACCCTCCTCAAGTATCTGATTGGCTTCCTGATCAAGATTATCAACAATGCAGACATGAATAAGATGACTGTTCGCAATGTTGGCATTGTCTTTTCGCCAACCCTAAACATACCTGCACCAGTCTTCGCAATGTTCCTCCAAAATTACGAGGGAATCTTCGGTGTCGATCCTGAGGTTTATGAGCTTCCTTCACCTATTTCTGAACCCGAGTTGCAGCGCTTTGAAGCACCGCCACGATTCGATCTACCTGCTCGCCCATCAACGTCTGGTAGCTCATCTCCTCACGGGCAGATGCGGAAGGATAATGTTCGAGAACTACAGCGATCTACTCCGACTCCTCCGCTTCTCGTCAACAATGCTCCAGTGCGAGGCTCACCCCCTTCAAGTGCTACTAGGCCTGGTTACGAATCTCCAGCTGGTGCTTACGATATTGGGTACCGACCACCTTCAGCCAACGAAGGACGGGGTGCCTACGACCGACGTTTCTTGCAAGCTTCACACGAGGATCTCGCCAGCGCCTCCGCAGCATACGATCAAAGCTTTGTGCCCAGCAACAGACGCCGTGAGAGTGCCATCTTCATGGGTGGCATGATGGGTCCCCACCATCAGGGATCCAAGAGTCGCTTGCGAGAAGAAACGCGATTTTAAACTGTATATGTGCTTGGTTTTCTATGTGTTTTGCTATTGCTACATACCCACTCGTTTCAACATGCGATGATACCATACATGCCATACCATATTATTTCATAACGACTTACACTATTAATACCTTGCATCTCGGAGTTTGATCAATGGCCATTTGAGGAGGAATACTGTTTTGGATTGACTGACACTATGAGGAGATTGAGCGTTGCCACGAATTGCCTAAGAGAAGACCAAGGTTAGGGACATAGCTGATATAACCCATATGGAAACGTCAGTGAAGAACTTCAATGACTGTAACTGGAGTAAATGTCATTGATCTGATCTTGATGATGGGCGGGGCCGCTTTCTACTTAGCATGGCGTTGTGGATAGTTTTTGAGTCAAGAAGATCCCGACATAGTCGAGACCTGAATGAATCGGCTTGTCATAGTTCTTCTTGTCTTGTGAGAAATACTCGAATTCATTCTGTGATTTTATTGCCCAACTGTCTATTCAAATGTGTTTTCGGCTTTTGCAACACACCCCTTGCTGGTGCACTGCCGATTCCAAGTCGAGGTCCATGCGTGATCTTTGTCTCATCGCCCGTGAGCTATGATGCAGACGATGCTATGTTCTAATAAATGTGCTACCCACCTGGCTTGAGGGAGACTTTTCTAATCTTGTGATAACCAAGGATAATTCTGGTAATTTCAGATTATTGATGGTCCTAAGGCTCTTCTAATATTATCTCACGCTTCAGTATTCCTTTTCAGCCCTTTACCTGTGAGTTCAATGGCTCCCTAGTCCCTTGTTCTCTAAGGTAGGTAGGTAGTAGGTAGGTAATCCACTTGCCTGCCGACCCATTAGCCTATCTATTGGATTAACAATTCACCGTAAATCCTAGAAAGGAAGAGCGAGGCATTTATACCTGTTTTTTGTTTTTGTAGATCCTCATTTGTTTCCGCTTTCCCTTTCGCAGTTTGCCTGTCCTTGACTCACTTCTCAGATATCAATCCTCTTCTTCTACGGCTTTAACCATGACTTTCACGCTTTACGATGCGACTATCGTCGAGGCCAAACTGGCTCTAGCATCACTGGATCATATTCTCACCGAAGCAGAGAAGCATAGCAATGCAGCCAGCTTCCCAGATGCGCGACTCCACGAAGACATGAACCCGTTGAGCTTCCAGGTCCATGCAGCCACTCGATTCGCTGAGAAACTAGTCGCCAGGCTCTCTGGAAGGGAGTCTGTCGAATTTGAAGACAAACTCGTCACATTTCAGGATATGCATTCGCGCATTCAAAAGGCCCAAGAGTTGCTTGGGAAGGCTGATAAAGACGTTGTGAATCAGCAGGGAGAGGAGGTGGCCCCGACAGCATTGCCATCGGCCGGAACAATGGATCTGCCCGGCAAAGCATTTGCCATGGGAGCGGCTGTCCCTAATATCAACTTCCACCTGTCAATGGCTTATGCTATTCTGAGGAAGGAGGGCGTGCCTTTGGGAAAGAAGGACTTCATCATGCCTTTTGTAGGCGAGTATATTGTGAAGATGCAATAGAAGCGGAATAACCTGAAATAACTGATATGGCAATTTGAGCACCTACATATCGCTGTTTGGCGTTGCACCTCATGACTTATATTTATGCTCAAAAAGGTCTGCGATTGAATGACCTCGTTGGCCACCCAATTCATGGTCCTATGCTGGTAAGACCTTGGGCAAGGTACTTCTTGTGGCCCCTTTATGCTGTCTTTTAGAGTTTATCGAAGAGTCTTGTTCTAGTCATGCAATACATACGCAAACGTTGCGATAGAGGAGCGAGCCCAATTGAGGGCAGATCGTCGTAACCTTTATATAAATTTGATATAGTTGAAGGGAATATGATGAAAGCAGTCACACCGATGGCCCGGAGATATGGACAAAATGCTCCGACTTTTGCTGACTCATTCACAACCACTTCTCGGAAGCGTCGGAGTCGGCGATAACCTTCGCCGTCCTCTTCCATCGCATCATCAAGACCGGCCTACTAAAGTACGAAGCTCCGATGGAGCTCGATCCTCGTCTTGGCGCAACTGGCGATAGAGCCTCAGCATTAGCAAATTTCGGCGCGGAGGCAACGTCAAGACCATCGCCGGTCCATCATGTCCCTCATGGCAATAGTGCTCTGATACCAGTCCACGACGTACAGGATGATCACAACAGTGCCGAGAACACCCCAAGCGCATCGACCGAAAATCGAGATACGCCACAACATCAAAATCAACAGCTTCAATATGCCGAACACGACGGAGATGGAACCGATCCAAAGCGGCCGAGGGCCTGTGAGGCATGTCGTGGGCTTAAGGTTCGTTGCGAACCGGACCCCAATGACGAGGGACCTTGTAAGAGGTGCCGGAAGGCTGGAAGGAATTGCGTCGTGACAATGCCAACGCGAAAGCGCCAGAAGAAGACGGACAGCAGAGTGGCTGAGCTGGAAAAGAAAATTGATGCCTTGACGGCGAGCTTGCAAGCAAGAGCGGCACCTGGAGGAGGCCAAGCGCATACGCAAAACCAAGGTCATGGCTGGGGAGAGTCTCCTGGAAATGTTGCGCCGAAACCACCCAACGAATCCAACACAGCCGCTTCTTCTTACAATAACATGAAATGGCGAAACCCCGGGCAAACCCCTGCATGGGGATCGTTTTCATCGGCACAATCTCCCATGCCGTCGATGCCGACCGTGGAACAAACAACAGACCGCGCATCCCCAGCCCAGTCCACGGCAGCACTAGCTACAGCAGCCACCGGGCAAAAGAGGAAGTTTACAGATGGCCGTGAAGGCTCATCTGAACAGCTTGCTACTGAGGAAACACCAGCCGAAGCTCTAGCGGCTTATCTCACAAGGGCAAAGGGTGGTGATATCGTGGACCGTGGTGTTATCACGATGGAGAAAGCTGCTGAGCTATTTGCTCGTTACAATGACCATATGATTTCACACCTGCCGGCTATTATCTTCCAACCTGGTTTCACGGCATCCGAGCTCAGAAAAACAAAACCTATACTGTTTCTGGCCATCATGGCAGTGGCCTCTGCTGAGTCACCCATCCTCCAAAAGGTGCTTCAAAAAGAGATGAAGCTCACATTCGCCGAAAAGGTGATGCTTTCGGGCGAGAAAGGCTTAGAGCTAGTGCAAGCACTCAATGTAGCCGTGATCTGGTATTGGCCACCAGAACATTTTGAGGAGCTGAAGTTTTATCAGTTGGTCCACACGGCGGCTGTTATGGCCATCGATATTGGACTCGGCCAGAAATTGAAGCAGCGCCGTGGAATAGTCGTGCCTGATACCTGGCGTCCTAACCCAAGTAACGGACCAGGTGGCCAGAGCCGTCGATGGGCACCCCCTGATCCAACAAGCATAGAGAGTCGCCGTACATGGCTGACATGCTATTTCCTGGCAACCAACACTTCTATGGCCCTCCATCGACCGAACCTCATCCGATGGACCCCCTTCATGGAAGAGAGTCTTCATCTTTTGCAGTCGTCACCAAACGCTGCGCCAACGGATGCTTACTTCTGCCATTTGGTCTGGACACATCACCTTTCTGAGCAAGTTAATGTGCAGTTTTCTCTCGACGACCCAACATTTGACGTCCATATCTCAGAAACGAGAACACAATATATCCTCAAAGGCCTCGAAAAGGACCTAAAACGGTACAGAGAGAAGGTCCCCTCTGAGTTGCTGCAACGTATGTACTTAATAAATCAACAGCTGGAATCGTTCACTGACCAAAGTAGCAACGCTTCTGATAAGTTTCGGCGTCCTCAACTTGTACATGCATGAGGTGGCGTTGCAGGCTCGTACAAGCGAACCTCTGCGACCTCCATTCTCAACAAGCTCTCTCCAGGAAGGTCTTGTAGGGGGGGGTAGACTATCCCCAGCACATATCAGTGCTATATCCGTATGCCTCGGTTCTATCAAAGAAATGCTTGGCACCTTTCTAGCCATGGACGTTTTCAGCATACGCTGCTTGCCTGTGTTCAACTTTGTCCGGGTCGCATATGCCGTCGTTATGCTCATCAAGCTCTACTTCTCGGCCTCAGCAACAGGCTCAGAGCTAGGCCGCGTTATTGATAAGGAAGATATGCAAGTCGGAAAATATCTTGATAACCTGCTTGACAAATTCCGCGCAACTGCAGCGGAGGATCGTTGTCGCCCAGCAGCCAAGTTCCTTGTGGTACTTGTTATGCTTCGTAGCTGGTTTTATAGACAAGCTGAGTCGGAAGCCAAAGAATCGAAGCCACTTCCAACAGCTTCCGCGATAACACCATCTCCTTCGCAGGCACAACAGCAGCCTCCCCTACCTGCCAATAATTCGGCACCACAACCTTCTGATCACGCATCTACGGCCAACACTCCACTCCAACTCCTTTCAGAAGTTGCTACCGGAGCAGGCTCCCGAAACCGTGACTCTTCAGCCAGCAGGCCTTCGATGGTTGGATGGGGCTCAAACATGCCGCAGCCTCCGCAGCCCTTCTTCCATGACACCCCCGACAACAATTCAAGCTCTACCGCCTCCATACCCTACCACAACGAGCCATTTCCCGCAGATTTGGCTGCTGCAATGGCGCCCGCAATGCCATCACTACCCCCCACAGCGGATGGGATGGGCAGCTATAACTCTGGAGATCTTCTTGACTTTGCAGGCTGGGATTTGGAAGGCATGGGCATGGGCATGGGGTCGCAGGGGATGTGGGAAGATGGCATGCGTATTTTCCTCGAGGAGCCCTGGTTTAACACCATGTTCCAAGGCAACCCCCAAGTTGGCAACAACGCCATGAACTTCTGATACCCTCCCATAAGCCATCCCTGCTGACAAAAATAGATATCGGCGGCTTATCTTTCAAGTTGTCAATTTAGACTTTGACTGTATATCTAAGCAGCCACGTCAGACTTGGCTTTCTGCACAAGTACTCCTCATGGAGCAAGAAAACGCCTGAGCTGGAGGCTAGGTACCAAAATCAACCGGCCTAAGGTCCGTTGAACCTACACTAAACTTACCTTAATCTTTTTGTCACCCATGATAGACGTCTTGAGTTTCCTTGCCTGACTCAAGTACTCAATCAAAATGCTCCAAGCCAGGATGTTTGTGTCTCGAACAGTCGGCTCACGGAACGCACCCCCCGATATGTATGTGGGATGCAGCTTCAAATGTATGTTTTAGGTGCGTTGGCGCCAGTTTAGATCTGCATGTACTCGAAGCGGTGTGAGCGTTACTTGTCGGTTCTCTGTGAGAAGAACGAATTTACTGAAACATTATTCACATGCTTTTTAGCTGGGAGTCTGGACTATGTATTAATGAGATTATGGGTCATCAATCGCACACTTCTAATAAAGCTGGAGACATAAGTTCTACCAAATGGAGGATTTCGATGCATGGATTTGACCGTATGACTTTCTACGAAATCCTGTAACTACATGATCTTGCGGTTCAATAAGCTGCTAAAGTCACGAGTCCTTCGGAAGGACGCTCTGATGATAAGACCAATTCCATTCATTCTAGCGGTGGTCTATCACATTATTGACACTGAACGCCCCGGCTATCATCTGCTTCCAGTTCCTCATGTTCTTGGGTCCCGGCACATGGCGGTAAAAGCATCACCGTGTCCCTCGATGTTCCTATGCTCGGAAGCGTCGACAGCCCCTATCCTCTTCGCGCACCATTTCCACCAGGTTCCTAGTTACAAATATTGGCATACCTGTGCTCATAAGACGAAGCCATAACGCCAACAACTGGTCAAGTTCAAATATTCCCTATGCTCGCTCTTGTCGTGATTTATAATTCGAAGTTTCCCCTCCCACCGTCCTTCAATGTCTTGTTTCAAGTTAACCTGTTACCGCTCCTTGTACGCCTTTGAGTGTTTGATACAGCTTTGCATGTTTTGTGGCCAGTTTCGCATTTTCCGTAGATCCCGCTACAAAAGTTCATTGCAAAACACCAAAAGCATAAAAACCAAATTAAAAGCCATGTTTTCAGCAACAGATCTCCTTCAAGGGATATTTGCTGAAAATGGCAAACCATGTCAGGAACAAAATTGCGCAGTGCAGCTGAAATTTAAAAGGAAGCATACGGCTATTAGGAGCGCCGGACAATTGTGGCAAGGTGGGCGAATCGTCATTGTTGGTGTCATCATCGTCGTCGTTATCATCTTCAAGTGAACATGTATCTGAGGCGTGGATGCTTTCAGTCCATGTAGAAGTCACCCTTCAAAATTCTCTCCTGAAAGGCATCAGGCTTTGGTCTTTCAGGCTGTCTCGGCGGCTGCTTGACAGAAGAAGCCTGGACAGGAGGCTGCGGCATCTCAGAAACAGATTTCGCCCGGTCGTGAATGGAGCCCCGGGGTGGGGAGGAGGAGGCGAGCGAGAAGGAAGCCCGAGGAGCACCGATGACGGAACTCTCGGCACGAGACCTAAGCTGCTCGGACCAGTTGAAACCTTGCTGGTCTGGGCGCGAAATATAATTGTCAGATGTGGCTCTTGGATTTTTGGTGTTGCTTGCCTGTGTGACAGAAGAAGCGAGGCTGGGGCGGCGTCCGGCAGACAAAGCTGCCGCAAGGCTCGACCCTTGACTGGGGGAGCCAACAAGCGACGCCTTCCGACCACTTGGGACGGGGCGCCCGTTTTGAGAAGTAGGAGGAGAGGATGGGCTATTACCATTGCCAGGGCTTCCATTTGGGCGAATGTTGCGCATGTTCGAAGTGCCAAAGCTCATTCGTCGAACGAATGGTGTTGTGGGTGCAGTCTTGGAGTACATGTCGTCATCTTCAATGGCACTCTCATCAATAGAATCCGAGTTGTTGGAGTTTGTCGACATGCTGCCTCGACGAATGAAAGAGGTATTTGTGGGCGAAGTTCCCGAAAGACCAAGTGTGGTCACGGAGAGACGTCGACGACTAGTGTCAACTGGACCCGACTGATTTGGAAAGCCGTTGCTGTTGGGAACCGAGTTCCCTCTTTGAAAGAGGTTGGTCAATGCGGCCTGGGTGATTGATCCTCGTCTGTTGCGTGTGTACATTTCGGCGTTGGTGTTATTGTTGGGGGGTACTGTGTCTGTGGACATGATGGGCGACTAAAAACGACAGCAGTCGTCGGTAGTTATAGTTTTGAAGATGTTGTGATATGGGGAGATATGCGAGGTAATGGCGCCAGAGTGGTTCGAGAATGGCAGCAACAGCGTTTCACGTGAATTTGATGGTGGGATGGTGTTTAGAGAATTGTGGGCTGCCGAGAGCGTTTTCTAGGAGACGAACAATCCTAAAAATGAGAACAAAGAAGCCTCGATAGATCGAGTAAAAGGGGGAAGGAAGAGAAGAAGAAAGAGTTTAGAAAACCGAGATGGGAACGGGGGGAACCGAGGGTTGATAAGGCCGGACAGTGATGGGTTGGTGAAGAAGACGAAATGGGGTCAATCAACTCTAAAACAGGGGAGAAGAGACAGCTGGTTAGCGATGAGAGATCGCCGTTGCCGGTTTGGGTAAAAGGCAACCTTTAGGTCAACGTTGGAGGGGAAATCGGCAGTCAGCGGCAACTTGGGAATCGAGCGAGACCGGCGCAACACCCATGCCCAAGGTATCAGCATCAATCAGTGTTAGTCTACCTGAATAGAATCGAGAGTCGTCCGTCAGTGAACTTGTGAAGAGTCAAGACCAGGATCTGAGGCGGACGGTAGCATTCAAGAATTGACCAGGGGCCTTTGGTTCGTGGACCACCTTGGTAGGCAGGTAGGTATGCTCGTTTGTCGAGCTGACGCCGGTACATGCAGTCGCGGCTAGCTTCAAGGTTGTTTTGTGACGGGGGGTTTTTCAGTAACGGATGAGACCTCTACTAGAAAAGATGGGGCAAAATGAAGGGAAATGGCTGCAGCGCGTAGATTGAGCCCGGGGGCCGAGTGACGTAGTCGCTGCAGAGTGGAGTTTCCCGCCGGAATCGGGATCAGGGTTGGTCAAGCTGTTCAAGGATGCCTGGGGCAAATCTGTGTCGTGGGGCACTAACCAGCACTGTAATGCTCAAGGGTTCATCGTGGAGGGTGTCCCCTCCCGAAAGAAATGGAGAATGCCCTGGGGTTGAACCCTTGTCTCTTGTCGCTTACCCAGTTCTGAACTTCTGAACATGAGGCTAATGGCTTATTTGGGTCTGGGCCCTCTGGGGTATCTGCCCGGTCACTAATCTTGATATGATCTCTTGGGCTCTCACGTAGCTGTCGGAGCTCGTCAGTTCGACTCGAACTTCGTGACTCGGAGATCTTGTTTGTGTAACAGTCGGTTGGATAGGCGGTTCTCTTTTCATCTATCACTGCTGATAGACTACCGAAGCCCATATGGGCAAGATCTGATGGCATCAGAAGTAGAACATAGCGTACCCAAGCGGACTGATGTAGAGAAGCTGTTGGTAGATTACCTTGGCTATAGAATCAAGGAATGATGATCTGTCCTTGTGCAATGTTTCGTTGAGGGAGGGCTGATGCGTTGAGTTACATCGTAGTTTTTCAGTCAGCAATCTAAGGGACCTATGAGACAGAGTACCTCCTCGATCGCCCATCCCGGTTCAAAATTCTCGTCTACTAATGATCCATGCCAGGCATCTCATTTCGAAGAACGTTACGGATACGATGTCAGAAGCTCTCTCGGGGCTGGATCAAAGCGTTTTGAGCTGCCAGGGCACGTCCTAAAAGGGCAATGAAGCAGAATTGGAAGGGGGGACACCGCAGTTATTTTTAACCGCTCTTCTTGATGTAGCCGACGAACTTCTTAGACTGAACCGTAGCAGCGTAGCTAGCAGTTTCATAGTTGTGTGTTTGCCTAATTTCAGGTTGAGGGCAAGTGAAAGGTGCATAGCATTCACGAACGTTTCTTATTGTCCAGCCAAGATGACTCACAAAGAGGAAGCACTACTTGATCTCCCTTTTTATCATCTTACTTTGATAATTAACTATAGGTATGATTATTGCAGGTGTCGTCTCTCTGGATTTGGTAAATACTTTCTCCTCGGTTGACGAACGGAAACAAGACCTTTCCCTGCACTCCATACTTATCTCGCATAGAAAATACATGACACCTGGCCCTTTTCTCTTTTTCTCATTAACATCTATCTATCAACACGTCAACTTTTATACATGCCCTTTTTCTTCTGGTGGCCGAGCAACAAGACCAAATTCCATTTCGGGCTTTGACCTCTTGCATGTAGTTTTTACGTCTTATAGCAGGACATGGCAATGTGCCCTACTGGTCCCTGTTCCCTACGGCATCTGCGGCTTCACACAGACCATTGTTAGCGCCGTTTGGTTCACTGCGGAGAAAACGGGTGCAAGGGGACCGCCCCAGTAAGCCAATCTTATCTCGAAACAGGCGCCTCGTAGGGCACCTTAGAACATCCGCAACGGAAAGCGATCCCAGCACATCCCCGTCTACGTCACAAACGGGTACGTACTGTGGAATGTTTTCCATTTTGCGGGGTAGTCTCTGTGACGAAAGGCAACAACCAACTGAGACAAACCTTCAAGCGTTTTATCGCAGGGATTGCGACTCTGCCTCACAGGCACAGTTCAGCAGCGGCAACAGAGATGGAGATATGACGATTCTGGAGGAGGATCAGAGGTCTCTCGATCTCACACTTTCGTGCCAGCTTATCTCGATTTTCTGCTACAGCACGAAGCACCGACAGACGACCGAGCCAATGAGAACTTGTGATTGGTCGCCCACCAACTACCAACTGTATATGCCTTACGTGCCAAACTGAGCGTGCCCCTGGTGTCCAGAAATATAATGACAGCCCAGCAAGCGAAACTCTTGGGCGTTGCTAGCCTCTGTCATCAGACAAGCCCATATGCTTACTGCTAGCACAGCAACGCCATCAGTAAACAGTGGTGAGAGGGGGGATTGAATGTGACGATAAGACACTAACGACGTAACTGTAATGTGCATACGAAACACCGTAATCTTGATTAGCTTAGCTTTGGTGCTGAAAAGGCCCCCCCCTGCCCAGAACTCTTGAACATGTTGACAGTTTGACTCATGGATCGCCATTACAGTCCTCGAGCTCACGTCCAATCCCATTTCAGCTGTTGGCAGCCCATCACACCTCAGTTTCCCCTTGACATGACTCTTGTCAAAACCTTGCATCACACACGGCCTGGTCCATGCTTTTAGCGTCGAGCATCTCAGATCAAGTGATGCTCCTGTCTGATGTTATCTCAAGCTTCAACAGCGATCAGTATCGCTTGGGGAATTGGGCGCTATGAAGCGATGACACACGGTGGGTGGCAGAGTCGTCATCACCGTGCCATATCCATATTCCGGCATTCATTAGCAATGCTTGCAGCAACCTTTTCATCTCGTTTGTATTTTGGGACCATGTTGGTAGGCATGCCTGTCGCTGTTCAAGTTACGATGGAGCGTAGAGAGCCCATCGTGTTACATTTTAGAGACATATCCATATGCTTGTGTCTGCATCTTGTCTTTTTTAGCCTTCATGATCATTTCTTCCACAGGGGAATCCATAGACGGGGACTGTTAGCCTTTGGACTTCCCCAAATGCCACGTTATTCAGGAGGTCTGAACTCCGACTAAACACGCAGGTTAAGTTCGCTACCTGGAAACTAAAAACAGCGTAACGGGGCCCTGGTCCGCTGTTTAATGTCTAAAGCAAACCTCAAGATAGCCAATCATGGACCGGGAATGCTACCCCGCGTCCGCCCACATGCTCCCGAGACCGGCTCACGGCATCCTCGGCCGCTGAGGTGCATTGGTGTCCTTGGCTTTGGCTTCGACTTCGGCAACCTGTCTGACTTTTTGAGCTTTTGGCCAGAATTCCTAAACCCTTTTACACCCTCTTTGGTGTATTATGTGCTCGATGCTACTCACCCAACACTACCTGGCCAGTGTTGAGTGTCACCACGCTTTTTCTCTTGATTAATGACAATCAGTTGGTCTATACTCGTCGAGGGATGACCGATTGCTCCAGATATATCACCGTCTGAGGTGGCAGTCTTGTGGTTTTGTTAAATTGATAGCAGCCATGTATAGACAGAAATTTCATGTACAGAATCGTATTGTCTGGAATCCAAGACTAGGAATTGGAGGGACGAGGTTGGGTCTTGGCCAACACACCACCAAGAGATTGGCGAACTTGGTGGCGGCCATAACCACCTGTGGGTGCAGAGATAGCGCCAAAGAGGGGATGCAAAGCTAGGAAGTTATCCACGATGCCACAGCTTGCAGCCCACAGCCGAACAATAGGTTTGCTGCACTATAATACACACTAGCTCAATGGTAGGTCTGTCCCTAATGGTGGGTGGGGGGCAGCATCGTCAACGTCAAGCCCACCCATGTTCTTGAAGGTCTGGACCTTGGTGAGCATGTCGATCTGATTCGAGCCACCCAATGAATATCCTCGCCAGAAAACACTACATAACAGAATGATTATGTGCTTCACTTACTGGAATCTGCTGTTCCCTCACCCATCTCTTGTCTCATCCCCATTCCTCACTCTTTTCTCACTCTTTTCTCACCGTTTAATCTAAATCCCCTCCTCTTTGTCTCCTGTCTTTATAGCATAGCTCAACCTTTTTTCTTGCATATCATATTTACGTCTATTCTTCTAATCTTTCGATTATTTTCTACTCATCTTCAGTACTCTCCGCTCTGTTATTCACCGCTGTTGTTTCCACTCCCACTTTATCTTAACTTGTTCCCCACCCTCCGTGGATTTCTTTCGTCCTTCTTCTTACCTTGTCTTCGGCGCTCCCTCGCACTATTACTCGTATCGAATATGACCTGAACTCTGCCGCCGGTCAATCGGCCCGCTCCCCATGAGCAGTGCACCTCCTCCTTTTGTTCCCTTGACAACATGAATGATGCTCGATTTGCAGTCGACCACCGCTCTTTCGTAGAAACACCACTCCTTTCCAACTCATTTCAGCACCATCATTCGCATGTGTAACTCTTCAGCCTTTTTACAACTCGCCACGGAGCAACTCATGAACGAAAACAACCATGAAAGTGGCTGCTGTTACTAACCGATGTAGACCCTCTCGTTACCTCACGCCTGTGACACAGGCCTTGGTCACCTCCAATGATCGGGCATGAGAACCGCGACATTCCTAGGTGTGCCGGAACATGAATCATATGATGAAGATAAAAAGGTCAAACTGGTATGACTTTGAGGGTGTTGCTGTTAGGGTGACAGCACTCACAAATTGTAGATCCTCTCGGAACGAGCTACATGTAGCAACATAGTACCCGACATGGATTTGGAGGATATATGGAGGGGAGGATTTTTGTTTGCAGGTTAGGTTCAACATGGAGGTTAACCATTGTAAATATGAACTCTTTGATCCCTCATGAAAGCGAATCCTGTGTAGTCATCAAGGCTCCAAGACAAGCAATGAGAAGATCTTTCCAAGCCAGTGCTCTCACTCGATGAACTGCAATGCAACCAACTTGATGCACCAAAATTTAAAAAGAAAAATGACAAGAGCTACAACTATAAGTGCTACAGTGGAAATATATTCATTTTCACTTAGAAAATGCGTGTTAAGGATCTTTTTATTGTGATCGTCTTTCATAGCATATAGTTAAGCATTTCATTAGTATTGCATGTCTATAAAATTAATCTTGAGATTAGCATAATATACAAGTGGAATATTTAACATATAACTGTAGTCCTTGTTGAAGGCCAATAGATGGCGACAGATGGCTGAAGCTTTCTGTTTTTCACTTGCTGTTGGAGCTCCATGGAAGACAGACTTGCCCAGTTTCTGTTCTTCATCCAAGAGGCTCGACGCTCATACCATGTTTGATCCAAGAACGTCGATGCTCTAATACCATGCATTACATGTCTCTGAATGCGAACTGCTCTAACATTATCATTATTGCCAATGAAGACTTCAGTCTGCTACAGTGCTGCGGTGTTACTGCATAAATCATTCGACGCATTTACATCTCAGTATTGCCAAAGGAGTCGTCATGCCTACTGCTCAATAGTTCCGTCAAACATAATCTTTCCTCGTAATAAGTAGGGCTTGATTCACTGCGATTTCAAACAGCCTCCGCTCTTCTTTGACCACACAACCCACAAACCCCACAATCGCCAGCATTGCGATACTGCGTAGTTTGACACGCGTCGGTTGAACACTGCCACGAGCCTGGTGTTGAGGAAACCAATACATTGGCACACATTGCACACGTAAGTGCTAAATTAGGATTGTCGTAAGAGCACATGGAGCAAGTTCCGTCAGAGCGTGCCTGATTGCTTGTCGAGTCGACTGGCTGAGATGAACCCTGCGGGGGCGAAACTGGAGACCCGTTTGTGGTTTTTGCATTGTTGTTCGATGTCGTTGGTATCTTAGGCTGTTTAGATCCTCTGGTAGGTTCTGCCTTGATAGCACTAGGAGATGCCGCTGCTGGCGATGACTGGTTGTTGAGAACTTGAGGCCTAGGTTCTTGAGGTGGTTCTGTAACTTGTGGCTCAGGTGACTCCCTCTTGATGCTCCTAATCATTCTTTGAAGTTCCCGACTCTCATCTCTGGCCCCAGGATCATCTCCATCCTCATCTTCACAGACTTTGACCATGCCGCGGCCTTGTCCATCAAGTAGTTTCTTACCATTCACATCAACAGCATCCTTAGAATCTTCTCCAGGCTCATCCTCAAATTCGCTGCCACTCCTGGAATCTGTCTCGTCATCATCTTTGATGGTCTCAGGCTCTGTCTTTTGCTTTTCGAAGCGAGCGAGTGCCGCCGCCGCCCGGAGCTCGCGTCCTCTCATGCTTCCAGCAACCCGAGGTTTTGCTTGGATCTTCCTGCCACTCTCCAACTTGACCTTTTCTTCTTCATCGGCACCGAGAGCGACCCCATTCTTGCCAAACTTCTTCAAGATTCGTCTTTCCTTTCGTTCTTGGTAGGACAGTTGTGGCTTGACCCGTCTCTTGCGACGTGATCTGTAAGTACCTCCGCAGAGATGTTCTGGTAGAACCTCATCAGCAAGCACGCTATTCTTTTCCCATTCACCAGTGGCAAGGTTGGCACCCCTTCCCCAGAGGCCGTCTCCGGTATAGTTTTTGGACCAAAGCTCGTGCATCCGAGAAGCGTACAAGTTTCGAACGGTCCAGAATGCTCTTGAATGATTCATTTGTTTGCAATGTGCCAGCTCGTGCATCATGACCATCTGCACATAGTCGAATGGTAACCAGCGGCCAGTACTGGGCGACTTTAGAACGAGTTGAATGACTTCGCCTGCATTAAAATTCCGTCCAACGAATTCACGATTTGGCTCGTACTCCTCTAGTGAAGTAACGTACAGGTGATTTTCTCGCATAATAGGACCTGATAAGGACAGATATTAATACTGCATTACTGCTCAAGGAAATCAGTCAACTCACGACATTGTGCTGCTATTCTCTCAAGAAAGTCCTGAGCTATCTGTTTGTCTGAACCCTCCAAAGGCTTGATGAAGACAACATGGGGATTCGGTTGCGATTTCTTTTCATTCAGCCGCTGGTACCCAGCAACCATGTTGCTTCGAAGTCAGTGATAATAAATGGATTGTTTACAGATATGAGCACGTATTTCAGTTCTGAACCGTCCTGGTAATAGTTGTATACCAGGTACCTGGAACCCAAAACTGAAAATGAATGACGCACAGGGAATCCGCAACTGAAAGACGCGTAAAGTACTTAGAAAACTCACGCGACGCCACGTGACTGGTACGACATCAAATCCTCGACCACTCTACCTAGGGGAGGGAGGAAAGTAAACTCGGGACCTCGATCCTAAATGATAAAAAGATTTAGATAACTTAGTATAAATTTAGGATAAGCTTAGGATACCTTTTGCTAAGTTTACTTTAATACCTTATATCAAGTTCTGATTTTCTTGGTCCCCAAGGCCACTTAAACAATCGGCGAATTATCCTGGTCTTGCATAATAACAGTGTCCCAGATTTCATTATAATTTGAAGAATCTTGCGATAAAGGAAACAACCAAGTATCTATAGCTCACCCTCCGCCGTTCCCTTCTTTTCGTGCTTGGTACTGTATGCACTATCTGCTTCGTGCTCACGCTTGCCGCTTTCCTGGCCTGAAAGTAAATCGTGCTTCTCTCCCGGTTCCTGAAAGAATCCATCTGGTCAGCGAATATCCTATACCCAAAAGAATCGCTCTTACCTTGACAGGTGTCTCAGATGAGACATGTCGTTCAGCGGACTTTTTCTGTCTAGCTTTAAGTTTCTCCTGGTAACCAAATTAGTAAAAGGGTGTTCAATATCATTGGACTGCCATCCATTCTAGACTTTTGTAATAATACTGACTTCCGACTTTTGACGGTGACTCTTTTCTTCGCGGAGTCCCGCTTCGCCCATCATCCGGACTTGTTCCCATGATGGGATATCCAAGCTTTTCAATATCGATGGCTTATATACATAGGGCATTGTCGATGGATGAGACGACACAAGGCGAGCAGATGATTCGAAGGCCACGAGCCACACCGGGGGTATTGTCTCGATGGTAGAGAGCTGAAGTATTATGTATTCTCCGGGCACAGGCTGTTAAGTGGGGTTCTGTCGTTCGTCGAACGGCTCGAGGATACCTTAGGTTGATATAATCGCTTGGCAAACAATACAAGTTTAAAATGATAGAGAGGCCTCACTTTATATAATCAAGTGTAATATTGTTTATCTCATATAAAACTATGAGTCACGTGTTGTGAATCATCGCTGCCGCCTAGATTTCATTTTATTTCTTATAAATAGGATCCATTGTGATCCTGAACCTCTCCTTTATTTATTCTTCTTCTTCAACCCCACTCCTCCAGCATTCACACAAGCCACTCTCCAGGCCTATTGTCTCTAAGTTGCTTATTGTTCTCGGCGGTATCCTCTAACAATATCACTAAGAGGTTTCTCCTTTTTCGACTCTCCTTCCCCGATCACATCTTGTATTTCACACATATCCAGTTGGGCGACTCAAACAGGAAACACGCAACTTAGCTACACGTTATCGACTTCAACGTACCTTGGTGTTGATCTTGATCAGGAATGACGAGACACGAGACTGGGCATTTAGTGACTCGGGGCTGGCCTACAACACGGCAAAGCCAGGACGGGCCAAGTTCAAGATCTTACGAGTGAAACCACCCAACAGCCATAGTCTAAGCTCAAGAGCCGGTGTCAATTTCGCGGCTGTGGACACAGGGTTGACCAAAGCCGACTTCACTGAACAAAGGAATGATTGGGACTTTAAAACAACGCCTACGTAAAAGCCACTGAGATTTTCTATGATATGGTTGCTGACTCATAGTAATAGCACGGAACTTGTCCTAGTCATTGGCGAATGATTAGCTGAGAATGATGATAAACTCCTCTCAAAAGAATATCTGAAAAATCATCCTCGTACAATGAATGTTCAATCTTTCGACAGCACGAGACATGTACATCTAGACACGATGGAGCCTGGTTTCATTATGCAATTACTCGGAGACAATGCTGAAAGACGAAGATTCTTTACTCTCCAAAATCGAGCGGATGGCCTTTGCAGCTTGAAATAACTCGCTTCAGTCAAAACCCATAGGAATTACAAAAAGTGTTACTAGTATTCTAAGTTCTTCGTTGGCGACCGAGACACTACCAGAAAAAGACAGTCAACGAACATCAAGCAAGCCAATATCTGACCATGGCATGATCTCCAGTATGATCGCAGATGGCAGATGGCCGAGGGTCGAGTTTCATTCACCACAAGGATCGCGAAAGCGGTCGACGATGCAGTCTGCTCTGTCTAGTAGAAGTTGCTGCCGGTGCACTCGCTCTCTATCCAACGTGTCGGTAGCGTTAAAACGCATGCGCAGCCGTAAGTTCCATCTGAATACTCTTGCTGGTCATGGGATGCTGATGACCTTAGCTATCTGCATAAGTTACAGCAGCTGCAAAGTACTTTCAAATCTTGTTGCGCAGCTGAATCTTGAGCTGATAGCCTGGGTCAACCTGGAATGAAATACATCCTGGGGCCGAGCTAATAGAGTTTCTTACTCTACCTGGGAACTCGTTGTCAACACCAGCCTTTATTTATTTTTATTTTTATTTTTCTTTTTCGAATACAAATAGCTAATATCCGCCACTGGCCATCAATGGCTCTAACTCTTCTGTCTACAATATAGTTCGTCATAGCCAGAAGTCCAAGAAAAAAAAAAATACCATGTTGCCTCATTCTCAAGTCCTCAAGCAAGCAAATAAGTCGAAAGTTACAGCGAGCCTCGTCTCTCGCGCTGAGTGAAAGAAAAATCACTTCCCTGGCCCTTCATTCCTTGGCCAGAACCGTCGTCTCCTGTTTGTGTCCCCACTGACTTTGAAGGTTCTGGTGGCTCCTTTTCTGCTTTCGTTTGTTCGAATAGCTCCAGCAATGCCAACTCATCTGGCAATGGACTGTTGAATAAATGGGCGCTTCGGCACAGCTGCTTATACTCAGCAATATCATGCATACTGTTTTCCAGAATCTTTTGCCACGGCGTTTTCAGGTCGCTGGCAAAAAGAGGATGCCGTACCACCCAGAAGAGCACAGCATCAAGGATGCTTGCCATAGCTAGCCTCATGGGCACCATCAGCTTCTGAGGCTGTCCCCGAACGATGATATCTAATGCCCTCTGATAGTGCCATGAGAATTGGACCCATTGGGAGCAGTCCAGCTTCTGAGAGAAATGGCCTCTACGTATTAGAGCTCCAAGTTCACTGGAAGTATTCTCGATCACGCGAAGAAGATGGCATGTCATTTTCGCCATACGCAAGTAGACAGCAGTGGTATATGCCAAGACACAACAAGGAATATGCGCAGCATTCCAGGGCTTTTGGGTATCGATGTCGCAAATCTCAACTTCTGTTTCACGTATCAGTTCCTGTTTCCTTCAATTTAGATAGAGCCCGACACGTACTATCGGTATAGATGAAACGTAAACAATGAGCGACAGTTTCAGGAGCGAAGCCCACAGTCACCACAACTGGTGTCCCATCCTGAAGTTTTCAGTTCGAATAATTACAAGCTGAACGGAAGAGAAGATACTTACCACATTGGGTGGTGGCAGGTTATCGCGGAACCAGCCTGACTGAGGTACCACAATGTTTCGATGGACTCGAAAGCTTAAGTTCCCCGACCGTACCACCACATCAGCACCGAAAGGACAATTCCACAGGCTAAAGGCGGTCAGTTGATGGTACTAGGTGGACACAGAGAAGGATCAGCTCACTTTGAAGTCGCTCGTGGTGCCGCAGCCTCAAAAATATGGCGAGATGAGGAAGACGTGATAGAGGAAGGGGACGTTGATCCAGGTCCAAACGCACCCGATATTGTATCGTCTATGGATCTCTTTTTGCCTGGAGAAAGCGAGGAGGCCCTCGATATACTGGCAGTAGGTGTTTTGACCGGCGACCATGGTGCTTGAGGCTTAGGCAGAGGCGGAAACATTCCCGCGGTAGGATTGACCCGAGGCTTTTTGGCTGGAGCCCATGGGTTACTTTTGGGAGGTGAGGCTGGTCGAAGGGAGGTAGCTGCATCTGTCTCTGACTTGCGCGACGGATAAAGAATCGGGACTGATGTTTTGTTCCTTCGCCGCCCATCTATGGAGGCATGCTCCATGACGACTAGTTAGTAATGAAAAGAGAGAGTAATCCAGAGTGTGTGGAATAGTATGCTTCGCGAGCGTTGACAGAGGGCTTTCCAGCTGAAAGCAAGTGAGCGCATGGAAGAGCGCACCAACTGTGCGAAAGATACACTCCAAGGATGCACAATAACACTTTTGTGTGAGGTCCGAGTCGTACGGAACTCAGAACAGGATTGAAGCAGGGCGCTGAAATATGAATCAGAAACAGTTTTCGCCTGGCTGCGAGGACCGCCAACAGCTGCCAGCCGTCTGTCGCTCAAGCACCCGTCTTATTGTGATTCGCCCTCAAGCGGATACCTGCTGCACTGGCGTACTGTTTGCGCAAGATAAAACACGGCCTCAGTTTTATTTTTACGAAACTCTCAAAAGTTTAGTTCTCATGAGTTTTACATTTGATGATCTGAAGTCCTAAATGACTGATATAAGAAGGAAACCGAACGAACACTGAACTTCTTCAAAGATATCTACCCACCCCTGATATGCAACAAGTTCTCTGACCATTTTTTGGAAATATAAATTAATTTAGATAACTTACTGCTGATAGCTCACGGAAGAATAAACAGTGCTACATAAGAAGCATATAGTCTAATTTCAGTAAACAACTTTGCCCAAGTATGGATAGGCCGCTCAAGAGATCGTAGCTTTCCAAAACTGATATATGCCGCTCAGGTGTTTATCTAGATCTATCTCAATTCTCGTTGCGAAAACTCTCATGTGAAGGCCCACTGTTTTCATAAACAGAGGTGCATGTTACTTGGTGATTTCTGCCAGTTACCGAGCAGTTGCTGCACACCTGTTCTTGCCGACTTGCCATCCAAACGCAAATCAGGTATTCACACACACAAACCTCTTCGTTCTCTACTTCTAGAAGACTGGTGGCAATGGGGACACATCTGGCCACAACTTCGTCGTTCATGGACAACTTATGGCAATCGTGGCCCGCCAGAAATGGAGGCAGTGGAGGTTGTGCCTGTTCGCGATGGAACTCAAACCCCTTGAACCTTTGCTGGAGTATGTGGAGGAGTAGGATAATGGTATTAGAAACCGTCACTCGCAGAGAGAAATACGGTACCGAACCATTTGTTTGTCGATGTGAAGTAATAGAGAGTTTTTTAGTGTTTAGATGAGAGAATACTGAAGTTCTTATTCATTCCATCCTGGGGACTTACCAATGTCATAGAAGCATATGTTCTACAGCTAGGTTTAATGCGAAGCAATGAGATCTCTATCCTAAGATATCCTAAGTTAACCTAAGATAACCTAAATTTACCCAAGTCTATTTGTATTTTAGGATCAAGGTCATACCCAAGTCAGCGCAGTGTAGCTGATCCCTCCAGGCGACTCAAATGGCTCTCGGACGAGAAATGAACATTCTTCTGCCAATGTATCTTTGTTCTGTGACGCCTTTACTTTGGGCGTAAGCCTGGTGCCAGGTTGGCACTGTTGCTTGCAGAGGCATGTCATGTCAAATATCCAGCATCAACCCACAGACAATAGTATACACTTACAAGGCTATCAGGTAACCTACTTCATGTATTCGTAGCTGGGTCATCTATATAAAAGAGTCGTAATTGTAATTACAGCTTGGATTCATCTACCTCATCGTCCTCACCATCCTCACCAAAGATGTTGAGAAATGAGATGTGAACTTCATCAGTCAAGTCGCTTGCCTGTAGACTGCGTCCCTTCTTAGAAAAGGCTAGACGAGAACATTCCTAGGAGACAATTAGTATGATGCTTTAGGACCATAGAACTCCGGGGTTCGCCTATTGGCTGGAAGCTTAAGAGAGAATGGCAGCCAGAGGTGACCTCTATGCCTTTGAGTCAGAAAAAGGGCAAAAGACATACTCTTGTGATAGCAGAGCCACCGAAGGCTGCGAGTCCAACCAACTCGTGCTCGCCGATGGGGTCTTTGCCGACATCCCACAGACGGTCCAGGTAGGCTCTCCTCCATCCCAGAAATGTGGCAATTGAACCAGTCAGAGTATCTCCCTGCCCACCACTCCTCTTCTTACCACCTTCAAGGTCCACAGTCAGTGTCGTTTCGCCGTTGGAGATGTAATCCTTGGCACCCTTCTGAACCACTGTCACGCCCTTGAGAGTTTTGGCCAGAGCCTCAACGCGAGCGGTCTCAGGCGCATTGTCGTCGACCTTGACTTTCAGTGCGTCGCACAATTTGCCAAACTCGACAACGTTGGGTGTCAGCACAGCACCGTCGTAACCGCTCACCAGCTCGGGCTGCGTGTGCACGATCGCCAGAGCATCAGCATCCAATACAATGGGGAGCTCTTGCTCGCGAGCGGCGCGGATAACGCGGGCGACAGTAGCATGCATCAGAGGATCACGACCCAGACCAGGCCCGATGACGAGGACATGGAGGCGAGGCAGTAGGTCTTTGATTTGAGCTGCAATGTGGTCAGCATTGGACTCGGGATCCTTGGAAGCATTCCACGCCGCAGGCTCCTGTTCTTTTTTGGCGTTTTCACTCTGTCGCATCAGCGGATGGACCATGAGGTTTGGCGAGTATGACTTGATGACAGTCGCAGCAGCCGGCGTGCAAATGACATGAGACTACATTAGAGAGCCATGGTTAGCCAGAATATATCATCGAGAAAAGTACGAGAGTACAAATTACCAGATCAGAGCCCAGCCTCGCGCTCGCCATGGCCGAGAAGTAGGGTGCGCCTGTATAATTTTCACTGCCACCGATGACGGCGACTCTACCCAGCTGGCCTGTTCTTGCGTCAGTCTTGAATCATCTAATGAGCGCTTTTGGCAACAAACCCTTATGAAACTTCTCCAGCATTGGCGGAATCATACGCCGCACCTTGGAAAGAACCTCTTTTGTAGCAGAAGACATTTTCGGGCCAGATTCTTGAGGCGACATCGCAAGAGACTTATGTGATGAGAGAATGAAAGTTGAGGCTGAGACGTTGCAGGGAATAGAGATGTATCCGTGAGTGGCGGGGTGTTAATTCGATCAGATCAGTTTTACGCACAAGGTCCAGCAGGTTTATAGAAGAAGAAAAATATGTGAAATGACGCAGGTTTTAAGAAAGAAAGAATCGCAAGACAATCGGCTAGATTTGACCGAATTCTAATCGATCGGAATCGATGAGGTATTGCCAGCTTGGTGTTACAACTTATGATGTCACTTTTATAAGCTTTAAACTCCAGGTGCTTTGTTCAATAAAATAAACCCAGGCAAAGACCAAATAATGGATGGGTCCTAAGTTTGTGAGAGGATTGAATTAGACTATCTACAATACATAAGCTAGGTATCCAGTTGGCTTCATTCGACCGCGTTGTTTATCCCGCGGCCAACCAAGAGAAGGCCGAAATCCGAAGACCTCTATCAAGGACATTGACGAAGAAGAACTTGAGATTTTTAGAGAAGCATTATTATTTGAATCCGCGATTTCCTAGCTCACATTCTTCTCTCGTAGATAGTTCACCCTCCGAGTCCCTGACGAACAAAGTGAGCCTCAACAGCCTGGATTTTGGGGACGTTTGCCTCTGTGATACCGAGCTCATTGAGCAAATCTTCATCGCTCCATACGATCATGATTTCCCCCTTTATTTCACCCCAAGTCTCATATTCTTTCCTTATACCCGGCTGCAGAATCTCATCATCCGGAATGGGAAAGAAGTTGACGTCGCCGGAGGGTTCATCGTATCGACCAAAAACCAAGAAGAGTGTCTGACAATGGTGATACGAAGATAGGGGTCCCCACCCGTGCGAGGAGGTCTTCAGCTTGTATTCCACCACAACAATCCACTGCAACTTTACGAGCGACACACATAACCCTATCGTAGTCGTAACTGTCGCGAGTGCTGAAAATCCAATCGTTATACAGGTCATTTGCAGGGTCAAGATGATGTCGCTCGAGATACCAAACCAAAGTACTTTTTAGATTATTTTGAGCCTTCCAAATATGAAAATACCGCAAGTCTGAGATACCTGGTGAGACTCATGACATACTTGACGAATGGAAGGCTGTTTGTGAGAGAAGCTGACTTGCTAGAAATCGAAATCTCCGCTATAGGGAATTGGGTAAAACACTCTTTCTTCGTTCTGAACGGCTCTTTTCCAAATCTCACATCGAAGCTCCCTTGGAAGCTTGGTAAACAGTGGGAACGACGTTGGTGTGCCCCTGGTAGGTTGCGTCGTAGACTTTCCAGGCTCAGGGGCGGCGTGTGCTGGAAATTCGATCTTGTTGTGAAATAACCGAGTGCGTAAGGTCTGACGTTAAAACGAAACAAATAAAAGCAAAGAAGGTGGCTTAAATACCATCCGGGTTCGTCAATGTGACTTCGTAGCTTCCGATCGGAAGAGTGAGATGTAGTGAGATCAACATCTCGTTCGGTGCCATCATGACAATGGCACATGCTGTGCCAAAGCGGGGGTGTTGCTTGAACAAAACGCGAGGCGATTAATAAGTATCACTCGGTTTCAGATGGTGAGGTACGGGAGTCTGTACAACAGAGTGAACTTTTCAAGTTGCCGCCCAGCTTGAATCGTGAAGAACGCAAAGTAGAGATGAAGAGAAGTGATGAGAGTAGGTCATTTGGCGGATGTCAGAAGTTACGAAAGCTAACCTTGATTTACAATGACAATAAAAGAATATACGAGGCCTTACAGATCACACTGAATAGATAGACAGTTGCCGGGCGTTTAAACAATTGTATGCAGCTGGTAAACAGTAAATTTCTTCGCCTTCACCCAGTGCTGAACGAAACTTCCTCGCAACCAAGAAAGGTTACATAAACTATTAGGGAAGAGGCACTCTCATTTCCCATTATACAAGTGCAAATAACAACAAGGCTAATTTCCCTCATGTAACAGGTCCTATTTTAATATTGTTGAGGAACCTTGGTTTCCTGAGTAATGATCACTCACGATGATTCTGTAGCCGGGAGAGCAATAAGACTTGGGGTATAACCTTGATCCTAAGAGATAAATAGACTTGGGTAAATTTATGCTATCTTAGATATCTTAGGATAGAGATCTCAGGGTTCCGACAAAGACGAATGCTCTAGGATGAACAAATGAATATACGGTTGGTTATCTATTATCTGATAAGATTACCTGGGGCGATGCGGACTCCATTACACAAGCATCATTCCACCACGCAACCAAGTTTGGTGGTGGTTTTGATACCAAATAGCTTGTCCCAAGGGGCGTCAAAGACCTTATTTCCAAGTACAAGCAAGGTTGTGACCTTGTTGGACGCCTTCCGTCGACACAGCATAATGGCCATTCTCTGTTGGTCACACGTCGGGGTCTGCGGCATGCTGAGACTCGGAAACGCCTGACGCAAAAACTACGTGCCTCCAAGCGAATACCACCCTGGTTTCCCCAGGACCCAGAAGTTGACGCCATTTTCTGGGCATGGGAAAACAAAATCTATGTCCAGGTCAGCAAACCCATTCCCGACCACAGTCGCGAGGCTTTTCGGGGGCAATTGACAAAGGTCGGATGATGTGGGTGAAGCCTGTACACCTCGAGGAGGCATATAGAAGAGAAAAGTCGACCTCGACAGAAGACTGACCCAATCACGAAGCACATGAAATCATGTATGAGCAACAGTATGGCCCGTATATCATCGCAAATGAACGACACGACACAGTCACTTACGAAGCTAAGGAACCCATTGGTACTCTGAGGATTTCAAAATAGTCAGCCACCAGCAGCGCAAGCAGGAGAAGGCAATCTTGTCATTAGGCACACATACAGCACATATCCCGACCTGTATCATGCCAGATTTCCCAACATCCACCAGACTCTTCATTCCTTCCTGACCGGTGCTTCAGCAATCAAATGGCGTCGGAAGGCCCTTGCGTGAACTTGTTTATGATAGCAGCGTGAATATCATTGTCCTTGGAAATGTAATCACGCCAGGAACGCAATGGCGTTATCATTTTCATCGCGTCTGCTTGAATCTTGGATTTCACCAACTCGCTTGCCATGTGAACATCCGATGTCTCTGCAAGCTCGGCAATCAGTGTGGCAGAGTTGATTGGTGCTTCCTGTTCGTTCGTTGGACAATCGAGATGAAGGCTTGCAATCGTGTTATCGAGTGTCTTTAGAATGAGATCGTTGTATGACACTCTAGCTGATGCAAGGTAGAGTGTTGTATCAGCGGTCAATGGCACTACAGTATTGGACGTGGGGAATTTCCTTGGATCATCTCATCCGCATCGAGGATGGTCGATTGTAACGATTCGTCATCGTCGAATGTCAGCTTGGACGCCATCTCACAAAACTGGAAGAGCAATGGGCGATATAAGGCATCAGGCAAGGGTTCGGTTAGATGCCAGAGTGCCCCCATACATAGGCCCTTGTCGAGTTGGATGATGGCATCCGCAGTTAAGATTCTCTCGGCGCGAGAGTTTATTGCTTGTGGCCATAACTTCTACTGACAGTTAGATCGGGGGACACCAAGAAACTTTGCAGAAAAGAACTCACTTTGTAGGCCTCGAGGAGCCGGCGGGCATCTTGCTGTTTCATTTCGCCTCGGCCAAGTTGTCGGATACACTCCCAGTAGCCATTTTTCTTCTCATCCAGAAGGGCGCATGGGTTCAAAGAGCCTCTTGCAATTTATGCAGCCGTGAGGAGTTCCTCCAGGTCATCGGTCGAGCCAGTCTCATCGTATACTGCCAATGCCGACATACACAAAGACTGTAGCGAAGATGCTGGATCGATTGAGGGGCATGTGCGCTCATCCACCGACAACTGGGAAGCCCTTGGACGCACAGGCACATCTAAATTATCGACAGTGTTGGCGATATATTATGAGATGGCTTGCTTGATGTTCGCTAACTGTTTTTCTCTGACAATGACCGCTGGTAACGAAATGTCAAGCTTGATGACTAGGTACTTCACACCATGCATCAGGGCGGCGGCAAGAAGCCTTAGGTAAGTTTAGTATAACTTAGTAGGAACAAGTCCAAAGACCCACCTTATTATCATAAACTTACCTAAGTCTTTGTATCACTTAGGATAGAGATCCTAAGTCTTCATGCCGTTCAGAGGTCTTGATGTTTTCTTGTTGTCCAAGCCTTGATCCGCCCCAACTGCACCAGTCCACCACTGGACCTTAAGCTTCTCAGCGGTCAATTCGCGAAACTCGCGAACCTCTGGGTAGCTCTCAGCTTCCTCCTGATCCATATCGATGACTCGGGGTATGAGTTCGGCAACGACCTCTGAGGCAGTCTCATCATTCTTGAGAGACTCCCACTCGGCGGGAGTGTTAGTGGCTGGATCAGCCATTGCGATTCTATATTAGATTATTATCATTGTTGCAGATGGAAATAACAGTATATGCTCACATTTAACGGTGGCGTTAATAGGGGAGTGTTATGAAGTGTAAAGCGAGGCTGGCCTTTTGAAAGTCAGTCGAGTCATAAAAGAGAGGGCGTGTGTCAATACTTACGAGTTCAAGACCCGGGCGATTAGTTTGATGTTCAGTTTATAAAGGGAAATGCCCTGTGGAGAGTTAGTCAAGCGTAGCTTAAGGGAGGCGAGAAGAGGATTGAATACCGGGCAACTAGAGGTGACTTGTCTTGTAGCTTGGAGATGTAGAAGAGAGAGAAAGAATAAATGGGAAGAGGGGAAAGATTCTTCTTAAATACCCAATGCCTGGGGCCGGACGAATCACTATCAAGAGCTGCAGTGACAGTGAATCACTGTCAAGAGGTGACCACCAGCAAAAAATTCAAAATTTCTCTCTTCACCACATATCTCATCTTAGACTCTGATTTTTTCAGTTCTCCAACATCCAGGAGCGGCTGACTTCTCTCTCTCCAACACCAACAAAGTCAAACATTCTTTTTGGCCTGCTCGATTTCTAGATCAGAGTCATCCTACAATTGCGATGACCATCAGCATGTCAAACCTTCCTATCGCTCGGCCCAGAGCTCTGGAAATACCATCTGAGCTCTACGAAGAGGTCATGTTGTGGTGCAATAACCCAGAAATTCACCATAGTGCTACACTTTCGTCCTTGGAACGGAGAGATTTATTCTCAACGCGAAATTTCGAAGCGATCCACCTCGAAGATACTCAAGAGAGATTAGACGGAGTGCTTCGAGCTTTCAACTCTGACCAGGACGATACAGCGATAAATATTGCTCGAGTGAATATAAAGCTGGTTTTCCATTGATATCTAAGTCTGCCTAAGTACTGCTAACAGAGTTGATACAGGTCTGCATCCTTTATTGCCAAGTCTCTGCCCCCAGAAAATGATTCGCAAGCGAGCTGGATTGATCCTCCTGTTCTTAAGAGATCATGTTTGCAACAGTCTGCCAAATCGATTAGCAGCAGATCTCTGGAAGCTGTCTAGAATTCGAGCTCTTTCGTTTGGCCCTGAGAATCTCGACGAGGATCAAATGAGATTTGCAAAATAGAACGCCCCTTAAATACATATCTAGGTCTCCTAGGCACGTGACCAGCATTTCAAGATGCAGTGAATCACTGCCAATCTAATATTTAATTGATAAATTCAATCGACGGGAACAAAACACTTCTCCCCCTTTCAACTTATCACCTAAGTAGATAAGTCTGCCGGAGGCTTAACATTGAACACCTTCCTATACTATAGTATTCCCTTTTGCCTGTAGACATCACCTGGGCATACATACCTTACACCACCTTTCGAAAGTCTTATCTTTATAAATCGTCTCCTCAAGCGTCCATCGTCTCCATGAATCCAAAGAACAGCGACAAGCCCACTCCCGCCAAGAAAACAGACCAGAAATCCTCAGGCCAGTATTCTAGATAGACGACGACCGCTTAGGATTCTCCAAGAATGTGCTAACTTTGAAAGTTCAGTTCCTGGTTTACTGCCCGAGGACGTAGAAGAATGTCTTGGGAAATTCCTGGCAGTTGTGGACGCAGAGAATGCTACCGATGAAGACAAGAAGCGTGCTCGGGAAGCATTTCTATGCAGCAACAGAACCTAGGAGAACGATTTGCATTTAGAACAATGTGCTGAAAAAGCAACAATGAACCAAATGCCGAGATTGCCAGTAGGAATGGCAAAGAAACACCGCGAATGGTTCACGGAGGTTTATAAGCTCGCCAAACAGGAAATGTCTGAGCCAGGCAATCAGCTACAAAGGACTGACCTACCCGAGAGAGCACTATCCATTTTTCATATTGCCTCTTTAATACCTACGGCCAACCCCAGAGCTCGGCGCCAAATCTTCATCAATCTATTTGGAGAGTCAAATGTCCACGTCAAGTTTCTTCAAAGCAAGGAGCAGTTCAAGCGCGAGGGCCATTCAAAATTTTCAAGGGTCCCGAGGCGGTGGAAGACTTTTATGCTTTTCGTTATCAATAAAAAGCAACAGCATGCGACGAAAGGGTTGCCCTTTGCTTGAAGATGCTCTAGCAGAGTCCCGAGGTGCCACCAGAGCCAGACTAATGTGTTTTCCGATGTCATAACACGTTACACAGCTACACTGTTATGTTGATTGCAGTTTTGATCCGCGTCATTCTATGCATAGCTGATGAACGTGCCGACCTTAGAGAGGCAGCCCTGTCCTCCGGCCTTTCTAGAGCAGCGGCTCTACCGGCTCGAAACGTAGCGAAGAGTCTTTGGTATAATGGATTACCCTCTGACTTCTACGTAAGTTCAGCATCTCCCTTGCAAATGACATCAATTGACCTTTAATAGGATCTTGACACCCTTACTAAGGGTCTTTGTAGGGGTAATAAGCATTAGCCATATGAGCCAACGCCATGGCTATGTCTTTCCCACTTGGCCGTGTCAACCTACGTGCGCACATGGTTCGCCCGTTTACACAAAATCAAGTCCACGCGCTAGTCAAGTCTTTCTAGCTGGGCGGTTTCGGCCTTAACCTGCAAGGAGCCTGCCACGATGGTATAGCGATCGAACACACGGAGAACCTCCCTACTCTTGCCATTACCTTATGCTCTATGACTTCGGCCATAACAAGACAGGAGCGGGAAGTTCACTGGGGGCAGAAAGACCGTTTTCTGCCTGCAATCAGTTCGTAAATAAAGAGTGCTTCAGCTATATCCGGCAGTAGAAAAGACCCTTATTCCTGATGAATCCCGACCTTTTTAGAACTTCCGCAAATATTTATCTAGATTATCCTCCTTGAGATGCTGAGGCGTATATATGGCTATTGGTAAGGTTTGTCACGGGTCAACTAATCTTTACGAACTGTTTTCAAGCCTCTAAAAAGCTCTTGGCTTGATCCAGCATTATGTCAGTTATCTGGGCTATTATATATAAAACTACTTTATGATATCCTCTTCCTCTTCCTCTTCCTCTTTTTCTTTTTCTTTTTCTTTTCTGGTTTCTCTTTCTGTGTTTTCAGGCCATCAGAACTCGGCTTGCCGGGCTATAAAACCCCTTTCACGGCCATCCCAGCTTTCAACTTTCTCTTCCTTTTCTTATCTCTGATTCGAAGTTGCCAGCTGCCTTACGCTTCCAAAAGGCAACGCGGCTCCCGGTCATCGACAGAATACCGCTGACCGGTATCGGTATCTCCTCGTCTTCTCCAAACTTGAACCTTTGACTAACCATCCGGCCAAAGCTTTCGATCCTCACTTTCCATCGCCGACTATACACGCGATAGAGCGCCGTCTGGTGAGATTACACATCTACTGTCTCCATGTAAGGATATCCTCCACTGACAAAATCCTAGCAGAACTCAAAAGTCCATTCAGTACAAGAAGCGCATGTCTCTGAGAAGTCACGCCTCACCCGTCAAGCCTCCGACACTTGCCCAGATAAGGTAGCCGGGTAGTCGTCATTGGAAGAGATAAAAGTCCAAGAACACTTCGGATTAAGCTTTTATCAGATTCTATCGGATAATAAATCGACAACACCCGAAAACGCGCGGCACTCCAGCGGGCTGAAGAGTCAGACAAGAAAGCCAGAGACGGCATTTAGAGTCCCATCGACTCAGATAGTGACACTCCCTACGAAAGCTCCGACTTCGAAAGCAGTGTAGAATTGTCCATCGCCGACTCTATCATCAGCGAAAAAGCTCATAGCGAAGATCGTGCAACCGATAGGCAAATCAACATGTCTGGACCAGTGAAGCATTATGGCACCAAAGCCATAACCCGCTCAAACATTTGGACCATTGAAGACGCCTTTCATGCTTTGGATGAAGAGTTCTGGTGCAGAAATGTCGTAAACAATCCAGCGAAGTTCGTTGCAGGAGTGTGCCGCCCACTGGAGGGTGACCCAGGCTATCAGCTTTGGCTTGAGCTCAACGGCAAGATTCGACAGTACTTTCAAGTTGCTGCAGCTTCTCCAGATAAGCAAGGGAGCCATCATCCTATGACCAAAAAGACCATAGACGCAGCACTTGCAGCTGTGGATGCTTTCTATGGCGACCAAAATGTTGACGTTGATGGAAAGCAACTACACTGGCGACAGGCATTACCTGAGAGAGCGGAGTGGATCGTCGACCGCTTTTGCAGTCCCTTCCTGGGGTGGAACCCATTCCTTAGCAATGCTGCCTCTATATTGGGACTCGCCAAATGGTTGGACATTATGGAACCTGGTCATGGAACCCGAGCTTCTATTGAAGGAGATGATGGCTCCACGCAGGGAGATAATCAAGGTGATTCATCTGAAGATGGTTCCTCCACCAAGGACGAACATATGTCCGTCAAGAACGATGATGCTCTCTCAAATTTGAAGACAGAATTTGAGAATCAATAAAAGGAGATTAGAGAGCAACACGACAAAATTGATGAGCTGCAGTCCAAAGTCGAACATCTCGAGGAAGAACACGACAAAAAACAAAATGGCCTGGAAGGACTTGAGGGTGACTACCGTCACCTTAAAGATAAGTCAGAGGGGCAAGCCAAGGAGATGGAACGACTTCGATCTACGGTTGTTGATTTGGAAGCTAAGGTGAATCAGCTCAAGAAACACGCTGATAAACAAGGGGAGCGTCACAAGAAACATCTGGAAGGGGTAGAAAGGCTCAATTCTTCGTTGACGACCTCTATGGAGGATATCAAGAGCTTGAAATCTTCCATCCTCCATCAATCACCAGCTGGTGTGAGTCCAATTGCCACAACATGTGGTAAGGCTACCGAATCCGTTGAGGATGTCTTTAGCAATGGGTCTAAGCCATCTACCACTCAAGCCAGCCACTTCAAGACGGCGAAATCACCTCCTAAGCCTCGGGGTCTTCCTCCTAATACAGCCAGTGACGGAAGTCTTTCTGCAAGTATTATTTCCTCTCTATTCGGGACTACCAATGCTAGGCCTAGCAGCACACTCAATGGAAGACAGGCATCGCTTAAGCGTAAGGCCTCCGCTCTTTCCACCCCAACGACTGCCACTCCAACACGAACGTTTTCAGTCGGTGGTGCACCCAGGTCTTTCACACCTGTCAATCGTGCAAACCCATTTGGTAGTCATGCTTACGCCCAGTGTGATACAAGACGCAAAATGCTCAAAGGTAGAGGGCAGTCTACAACCAAGGAGGAAACGCCCAAAAAGAACACGCCCAAAAAGGACGAGAAGTAAATCAGAAGAGCACGGAGGCAAATTCTCTGGAGTTTGGCAGGGATATTCGGCCTCAAGTTGAGATTTGGGTTGTCAAGAATCGTATCGGGACGATGGAGCAAAGTCTTAGAGCTTAGGTAGTCAGAACTTGCATTCGAGGAACGGTATAGCAGATTTTGCCCTTTACTATTAGTTAGTCGAATTAAGATACTTTTCATCTTGCTTTTGATAGAACGGTAGATTCGCATTTGCCTCACATCCTTATGAGCTTTAAGGAAGTTTATAAGTCTTGTATAAATGTTATGATATTATGATGTTACGAAGTATATAAGAATGCAGTTTATATAACTATAGATCTTCTATTTAATATAAACTCTTATATAATTACTTTAAATAATAGCTTGTATTCTTATATATATCTAGGGAGTGACTTATATATTTCCCTAGGATATTCTACTTCTCTTTACTTCTTTATTTTTATTTTTATTTCCCTTATTATATATATATTATAGATATAGTTATATAGCTCAGTTACTTGAATTGAGTCTCTGTATTGGTTAATAAACTAGCAGATTATGAAAATTATAGGTATAATACAGAGGATAAGTATATGTTATTATTTTCTGACAGTTCAGTGATTCAGAGGCCTTCCGGATGGCTTCCCATATGTCCATTATAAAAGGCAACATATTTCAAGCTCTTCCCTTTTTTTCCCTATTCCCATTTCATCTTCTCTACTGTTCAGACATATCAGTGGAAGACGAAATCCACTGGATCATATCAGCTATTATCTGATCTTCTTTACACTCTCTATTTCATTGTTAACGCATCTCCTACGATGACGGAATCCCAATTCGGGATGGCTGAACAGCAAGAAGAGGATTGGGCGTTCAGCTGCTCTGGGCTTGCCTACAGCACAGGCAAACCTGGACGAGCAAGATCACTCATCATCAAAGTCCGACATGGGACCAGGAGTTCAAAAGAGTCCATTGGTTCCTTCAGTACGCTGGATACTGAGGTATCTCAGGATGGTTTCGGCGATGGAGAGGTTAACTTTGACATGAGAACCACCAACATGTAAGAGTCGTCCATCGCTGATATGAATGCCATTTGCTGATCCATAATAATAGAAAAGACCTCGCCCTCGTCGTCGGGGAATGTTTTGAAAAGGACGATGACGAGATTCTTGATGAACACTACTTGAAGAACACTCCGCGTGCGACCAGTGTTCAAACTTTTGACAGAGAAATCCACGCATACATCGACACCAGAGAGTCTGGATATATTGTGAGATTGGTCAAAGATGAAAGTAAGAGAGTCAGATACTTCACCCTCAAAAACAAGCAGAACGGCCTCTGCGAGCTGAAACCTCTCTCTTCTATGAGTTACCATTTCAAGAAGTGTATGTTTTACTCTGAATTTGTGGTCGGCGAACGACAATCTATCCGGGAGATGCAACGAGCTCATATCCGTGATACGATTACCGAGCTACTGAAGGGAATCGTCGAAGATTTGGAGAAATCAGATTCCCTGGGATCTTCGGGGCTGTCTGAGACTGATCCTTCAGCCGCTCACCAAATATCAGCACCAGAAAATGCAACAGCAGCTTCAGATGGCGACATTAGACTTCTTCAGAACCTTGACGGGGTCTTGAGGGCTGAAGAAGCTGCGCTGAACCCGTCGAACTTGGAAAGTCGAGTCGAACCAGAGGTTGAAAGCATCAGGAAGATTCGACAGCTTGGAGAAGGCGGTATGACTATGGCGGCTGCAACCGACTTTGTCCATGAATTAAAGGTAATTACCCTTTGCGTCTGTCCATTGATTGTCCCTCGTTGACCAAACGTAGATCTTCTGGCCTGAGATGATGACCCCGTTGACGGAACATATTGTCACACCGAAAGCAATAACCCAACTTGATACTGGCATCTACAACGGGGCCCTGTCCATGGTAATTTCTCCAGCCCTGCCTGCCTCGTCAACCATCGTCGACGCTTTCCTCCGTACACTCATCTTGCTGTTTTGTGACAAAGTGTCAACCTCGACCTTCAATGATGATCCCATCTTGCTTGCAGATGCCATTCTACACTCGTATCGAATTGCAGAAGCAATCGTTGGCAGCCCGTTCTTGGGAACACCAGTCAATAGTTCTGGTTAAGGTGCATATCTATCCATGGGTGAGGAGACAAGGTGACTGTTTACGAGCATTGGAATGGCAGACTGGGTATATGCATAAAGGGGCTTGCTACGTTCGTATTTTGGCGTTTGAACATTTGGGAAAGGGGACTGCTTTAAGTTGAACGCTCGAAGAGAGATATGAGCTAGTCCCCAAAATTATCTCCTTCTACTAAGGTAGTAGGTAGGATGGTAGGTAGTGTAGAACACTTTGCTCATTTCTAATATTTTCAGTCACCAGGGTGTATCTGAGAAAAGACCATAGTCTACCTACCTACTAACGTTAGTTAGTAATCAATGATGCCTATCGGTGAATGAACCACAGTTACCTAAGGTACCTAAGTAGGTAGCTAGTAATTGATCACCCACTTGACCAGCTTTGGGCTACAGAGGCAAGAAAACTCGAGATATCCTAAGTGATGAAAATATAAATCTAAGGCACCTACCTTAAAACTGAGTATGAATTCGGTGGATCGTTAGACTGGTCATTTTTGGTACCTTGGTTTAAGGCCGAAGGCTTTCTTGTTTTCGAGGCCAGGGTAATGTAAAGAAGGCAAGATCTGTACGGAGTACCAGTACAGTATCGGTTGCTTTGGGCGCTGCTACCTTTCCCGCCATTGGTTGAATGACGCCAGCCCCGGTATAGTAATGGCCCCTCCAACTCGCTTTCTATTGGAGCCCTGGGGCTCAGCGTTTCGGTTCCTGACTGATTGTCTCTACCACACCGTCATACCTCGTCAACCTTAACCATCACAAGCCATCTATCATGTCGCAGAACTCAGTCGTCACTATAGACTCGAAGCGTCACTTCGACTCGGTCCTCAAGTCGTCACGCATAGTCATCGCTGACTGTAAGTAATCTCCTATCAATATTTACGATCCTTGCGGTAGTCTAGAGATACCCCGCCATCTCAGTCAACTTATCCTGCGATGCGACGTATCGTTCCCTTTTCACAAATGATGATGATTAAAACTAACGAATGATTCTTTCAAGTTTACGCTGATTGGTCTGACACTTCCAACCAGATCGCTCCTATCTACGAAAGATTCGCCAAAGACGTAGCGCAGCCGAATCTCATCACGTTGGTCAAGGTTAACAGCGACAACCAACCAGAGCTCTCGCAAGAGTACAAAATTACAAACCCGCCAACCTTCATCGTTTTTGCAGATGGAAAGCAGGTCGACCAGGTCCAGGGGGCCGATCCTCAGAAACTCAAGGATACTCTCATGAAGATACCTGCCTTGGCCACTTCGCTCAATGAGAAGACGGCCAGAGAAAACGCTGGCTCGGCCAGCGGTGGTCCCAGCTGGAAGGGTATGGAAGCTCCCCGAGGCTACAACGACATCACCGACCAAATAGAACTCCGTGATCTGGAGGTTCTCAACGCTGATGAGAGCGCCGGGACTGTTCGAGTTCTCTTCGATGGTTCCAAGCCAAGCGGCCTCGGTAACGGTAAGGGAACCTCCAAGGACTATGTGCAGAGCGGTGCAGATGACCAGCTGCTTTTGTACATCCCTTTCCAGTCCATTGTCAAACTCCACACTCTCCAGGTCAGTTTATTGGTCCTTCACGTTGCATCAAGTCCGACACCAACTAACCGCATATAACAGCTCACTTCCCTCCCTCCCAAGGACGACGAAGACGTGATGAAGCCCGGCAACATTCACCTATATATCAACCGCACTCATAACCTCGACTTCAACGAAGCCGACGATACCGAACCAACACAGGCTATCGAGATTTCTCCTGACGATTGGAACGAGGAGGGAACAGTGAGCCTGAGCTTGCGATATGTGAAATTCCAGAAGACATCGAGCCTTGTGATCTACGTTCAGCAGGGTGAGGGTGATGGAGAGACTGTTCGTCTCGACAGAGTGAGACTCATTGGAGAAGCTGGAGCCAAGCGAGAGATGGGCAAGCTTCAGAAGGTGGGAGAGGACGAGTAAGGTTTCTCTACTAGGAGTCCTGTGGTTCGCAATGGAATATCGGCGAACTTTTCTTGTGCCTTAGCATGCATTAAAACATGACCTCGACAGGGAACAGGTAATAGGAGTTTTGGAGCAAAAGGCGAATAATAAGACCGCCCAGTCAGATAGACACAGTTTTAACTCCCCCCTTGTACAGTTCTGCAATTGTTGATTCTGTTCTCTCCAAATTTCATGATCGAACGGGATACTGACGCAAGTATTACACATACATGTCACGGAATAGAAATTTTGATATGTCCTGCCTCCCAACCACGACTAAGATGTGTGAAAACACCAGAACCAGACGATGGTAGGGCGGGCCTGCAATTATGATTGATCTGGGGCATAACTGACGCTGCGATTACATCCACGGAAACAAGGATTCGAGCAACACGGGTACAAGAATTTCATGTTATGCCAGCCGCACGAAGAAGAAAAGAAGAAAGGAAAAGCTCTGCTTGGACGACGCGTTCGAGATTTTAAGCCGCTGGATCTGAGCATGGTCCGTGCGTATTTTACTCGGTTAAAAATCGTTCCGATCTCCGGGTGGACCAACTGTAGGGTAACAGAACGCAAAGGGTGAAGTGTACAAGGTGATCATGATGTGTGCCATATCGACACATTGATGTGTGATCATGATACATTCTCTTGATTCTGTATGGTTCAGGTGGTGTGGGCATCACTTCTCTGAATGGCGCGCGCACATGCTCGCTAAACAGGGCCGAGCTCTTTGTTCTCGGGACTGAAGATATCAACCATTGTGCCCACAATGAAGATAACCGGCCACCAAATCTACATCATGTCATGATGAGAATTCGATGGGCATCATACCGATGACCGGAAATCCGTGCGAATAAACATCATAAGATTCGTCGCCATGATTGCTACCTGTATTGTCCGTCATGATCAACTGATTCGCGCGCGGACACGGGATGGAACCCCGCGATTCGTGCAAAAACGACACTTTAAGCTTCGTGATCTGCCACAGTGGTTTACGATGCCACATATCAACCGGGCCGGAAGATTCGAGCCACATGAAGCTTGTAGAAAAGCGCCGCTATAGATCATGGGGTGATTAAATTGCGGCATCAGCTTCAACCCTACTCTAGCATTATGAGAACGCTCGTCACTCGCACGTCTACAACTCATACACAAGCAACTCAACTTTTTGAAGCCTGCGGGGTTCAAAGCGAGGAAACTGTCTGTACTGTCCTACAGTGGAGAATATAATCCGCGATGGGCTTTGTTGCTTTCAACAACTTACCGGCCGAGATTCGGTCCATGATCTGGGAATACGCCCTACCAGAGCCTCGAGTATACGAGATTCTTGACACGCCATTTTCAACGCTCAAGACCCCAGCCTCTACAGGGCTCATGTTCTCCAGCAGCTCGCATGATGCGCCCCCTGTACTGGCAGCTGTATGCAGAGAGTCCCGTGCCTTCGTGCTTCGTCGCTACCGGCCACTAACACTCTCCGACACAATCAAGTACATCGACCCAAGCCGAGATATAATTCTGCTTCAGCCCTACCTCTTGATCAAAAGGCTATTGAGAACTCTGCATTCTCTCGCACAGGTGGACTTCATGAAGAGAGACCTGCGCCAAGTGGCATTTGGGACATCATATGGATTCAGCACTGGTATCTACCACCCCATACTAAGCGGCAAAGTATCGAAAAACAACATGAAAACGCTTGTGAAAAAGCTAGCAAGGTTCTCCAAATTAGGGAAAGTTTTATTTGTTGTTCATGAGGAATTCAAGTGTGTCATCTCAAAACCCCACAGAGCGGAGTCGCAACTTGAGCTGCAGCTTTTATCCAGCAGCTTCGTGAAGTCCCAAGAAGATGACCAGTCAAGGATTGCTTGGCATTTTAGTCGGAACGAGATACAATATTATCCTCTTAACTTTGAAGAAGAGGTGGAAGAGGACGAGCCTGACATAGAGGATGACGACGTGGAACTGAACCGCAAGCCGACGAACGATGATTGGAGACGATTCAAACGACGATTCCTGAAAGCTGTATATTCAACACTGGCGACAGAGCTACAAGAAAAGCCAAGACAAGAGCACCTTCCTTTCCTGATCGAAGGCGCAAGTTTCCTATGGAGATATGAAGCATCATAAACGGAATTTCCCAGCGCCACAGGATCATCACCAGGATCTTACGACTCAAGCGTTGGAGTTGCGCCCGTTGTAACGACGTTAAATGCCGATCATTTGGGCTATTTGAGTCTGGATTCAAGGGAGCAGTGGTTGTGTTGACACTATCTGAAGCACTGCCATCTTGGTTGCTTCGATTTGTGTGTATGTGTGTGCGTGTGCGGAACAACACATCGACTAATGGCGGCAGATACCCGCACCCACAGACGCGTTCTCGGCCAGGCTCTGCAGTGATGTGAGGCATCCCTAACCTCTTATGGTCCCAGCACGCGCGCCCTGCATTGGCGTCAAGGCTGCCATGAGTTCAAGAGCCTCTGGCAAGTTCCGAGCGAAAAGCTTGGTATTCGGTAGTGGTGTTGTAGTGGTGTTGGTGGCGCCCGGCATACGGATGCACAGACTAGCGGTTCAATTATGGGAATTGAGTGTATGGCGTTTTCGAGAAGGGACTGTCCCTATTGTGGAAGTTTTGAGAGGACATACAAAACAAGTTTGTCTCGTTACCCCTCGGTAGATGTTCTCCCACATCCTGATCGGGAGTCCGCAGCAGATGTGATTGGCCGAGCTACGAATGCACTATCTTTTTGCATGGATTGCTTCATGAATTGCCAGTAAGAGTTAAGGCGCAAGACGCTGCTGGGACCATAGTAGGGTTTCCACGCATGAAACATGCTGCCATTTACACTACAAAATGAAACATCTTCTGCTCACACTTCTGAGGCATTTAATGCATAGTTAACAGCGAGAGAACTCTGGCTGAACTTCGATCCCTTGATGTTTTCTAGAAGAGGACCCTCGAAGAACAAGGTCAAACTTCAATGGCCAGCGAAGCTAGCCGGCATTGGCTTTCGGTAAGGTCACCGAGCTGGAGCTCGCCCCTGTTGAAGCGCTTGACTTCAATTGGATTAAATTTACGGTGCGCTCGGACTTATCGATATGTATCATCGAAGAAGTGGATTTAAGCTCATCAAAACGTGCAGTAGTAGCTTCAGTTGACCACTTAAATGATGACGTCTCTTAGCCAACTTCACTTGGCTCATCTCAAAGATCCAGGTTTCTTTGCAGTACATACACGAATAACCACGACAACCACACATCTCTAGAACTCGATTCGCCTAATACGCCACTATCAAATGGTAACGAGCTTGTTTTGACACCAAACGTGCAGAATGACCGTGATATCGTCTACGGTGGCTTGAGCACGGTTGCATTGACAGCAATAGCCAACATCGTAGCGGCCCGACAGCGTTCGGGGCGTATGCTAATGAGGTCATCACCATTGTTATTCGCACAACAATAGCTGCAAAACTTGCGTTGTTGCAAAAGCCTGGGCAGGCTCTGTGGGTCTCTGCGTGTCAGGAAATCTACATGTTACATATTCTCCTCAAACAGAAACGGAGGCTGGGCGGATTTAACATGATCGCTGGTGACACTGTCAACTTTGACACCATTTCTGCAGCTCGCACCAGGAACAAGCAGGAAATCCACTGTATTCGAGACCAAAAACACGCAAAATAGACTCCCGACCATAGCCGGAACCAGCCTAGGCCATGCCCAATATGCAGGGAACTAAGTCATCCAATCAGATTGAACCGGCGCCGAACCTTTCTTAACGGGTTCATATGCCGGGCATCAAAGACTAAAGACCACGGAGGAGGCGCATTTGACAAGTTGAGTTCCCGTTCGCCATGCACAGTCAACGGTCCGGCATGCCGTTGCCGATACACTACCGTGAGGCTCTATGCGGAGGTTATTGTACTTTCTATTTCCACCACTATTGTCGATACTACCGTCACTGTTGCCGTGCAAGCTGAGCAACTCCCACTGGGCTTGCTGACCCCCCTGGTTCTCCTCTGTTATATTATATCCACCTTCATGATAGGATATCATGTCGTCGCTTCTGCCAGTCTTGGCCCCCCGGCTTCCGGGATGTCCGCCGGCGGTAGATGACAGGACCTACACGAAGGAGCACACAGAGGAGGAGTGGGAGAGTATGCGCAACGTCATCAGGAAGCTATATATTCAGGAAAATCGAAAGCTGAACGAGACTATGGCAATCCTTCAGGCCAGATATGGTTTCGCGGCAACGTGAGTGAGATCCACGCATGTGGTACCAGCAAGGTCCAAAAACTGATTCGTCTTTCAAAGGGAGCAGATGTTCAAGAAGCGTTTAAAGAAATGGGGCTTAAGAAAACGTACATATCGGAAAGGTCAACCTGGCTCTGCAACTTCCACTCCCCTGGATACTACTGAATGTTCTGGGACGAGTACATTTGACGAACAAAGCTCATCCTCATCCTCAGCCTCTCCAGAGGAACACCATGATGATCCAACTACGTCTATGGCTCTCATACAGCCATCAAATACCGGCCCATACTCTGATTTGGAACAGGTTCTCGGCGGCGTCTTCAACTGGAGTCAATCCAAACTAGAAATCTTTCCTGTCATGTCAGATCCTATGTCGGAATACCTAGCAACCCCAAACTCCCCCCCTATCCGAGACAGTCGTACAATGTACCGCATTTTCGAGCTTGTTTTCGACCTTTGGTTCCACGGAAAGGGTGACCTTGCTGGTATGGCTGCACGTCGAGGGTTTTACGTGCTCGAATTTGTGTTGAGCGATGATCACCCCGACCTTATCTGGCATGTGTTAGATACAATCTACGATATGGTGGACCGAGGACATCTTCGGCTTTTGGCCCTTTTCTTGGATCATGCTACAATACTCGCGAAACGACAGCTGCCTGCTCAACACCCGCTCCTCCTTATTCTCCAACAGCTTCGTAACTGCGATTATCAATCAGATGAGGGAAGGAAATACTTGTGTCATTTGTTGCGCCAAGCCTGGCTACGGAATGTTAATCTCTTGGGCCAACATATCGAGACATCGGATGCCCATCGACTCTGGCTTTACGAACAACTAATTTGGGATGGGAGAACACGCCTCCGTAGGGAAAGCGAACTTGGCAAGCGGCAAGACGCGATGTATCAGGCCCTAGAAAGGATGGCTGAAGCACAGAGTCAGACTTCATCTGCAATCGATGCGGATCAGTTGCGAGTCGAAGCATTGCGACTTGAGTTCACACAGATGGATGTCGGTGACAAGAAGAAGGCTGAGGAGCTAGCCATCAATTTACTCGATCTTACCAGAACCGAACAAGGACCCAGATCCAACGATCGATTTCACGCATACGCATGCAAGATGTTGGCTCGAGTACAGGAATCGAGGCAGGAATGGGACACGGCCGAACAGAACCTACGGCATGCCATTTCAAAAAGAGAGGTAGCACACGGTGCGAACAACAACCTACGAGTCATCCGTGATATGTGGGTGCTGGCAGCGCATTATCAGAAAGCTGGTCGACAAGCAGACGCCAACGAGATCACAGCTGATGCGTTATCGAGAGCACAGAGATACTTGGAGCAAGATGTCGAATAATCATGATCATCAATGTACCGTTCAGGAGTTATGTGTATAAAATGGGGTGGTTCGGAACAAAGCTATTAGGTTTTGGGCGTCATGGCATAAGATACAGGGGGTGTCGAGGATTGGCATATGATTCATTCATGAGTAACTTCCACGGCAGTTACTCAGCGAGTAAAGTTTCTGGTTTGTCACGAAAGAAAAGCACAGCGATGATTAGGAGTATTTGATATCTTCCTTTGAGAAGACATTGGTTGGAGTTCTAGTTTGAGATACCCAACGCTCCATGAAGCGAATTGAAGTTGAAGAGGTTGATTTGATTGGATTGCCACATTGACGCAGGCACCGCCACAATGACGTTGACACTTCCGCCCTGGGATAGTCGTCGATGGCCTTGATTCAACAACACTCGCATTACATACCAACCTACCACCTGCGACTTGGCATATCCTCGCGAGGAAAATTGTAGACCTTTTGCTCATTAGAATCGACTCTAATTCCATTGTCTTTTGCAAAGACCTCTGTATTACATGAACTCATCATGACTGCTGGAGCCCCCCCGAACTACTGTAAGCTGCCATCATGACCCCACTACATGTGAATGCGCCAGAGTGAAAACTGACTAGAACTTTACGCAGATGCCATTCTCGAGGTCTCTGATACTGCCACCACTCAGCAAATCCGAGATGCTTACAAGCGGTATGTCACTTTTGCTTTGTAGTCTTGACTCGCGACACAACTAACCCCGGTATTCAGCGCTGCCCTAAAGACGCACCCTGACCGCGTCTCTAATGACTCCCCAGAGCGAGCCGAACGGACACGAAAGTTCCAGCTCGTCAACGACGCCTATTACACACTCTCTGACCCTGTACGCCGTCGCGAGTATGATGCTCAGCGCAAACTCTTCAACACTAGCACCCCCTCAGATCCCTTCGAGGACATTCCTGAGACGGAAACTGAGGGTGGCGCCGCGCCGCGACAGAGCCCTTATTCCTGGGCATGGAACTTCTTTACCAACCAAGGCCAAGCCCCTGCTCAAGGTCGCGAGCAAACCGAAGATGCGCAGTTTAGTGATGTGTTCGAGGAGATGATGCGCGAGGAGGGCATGGCCGAGGGCAGGGATAACCACCCCACGGGCAAGTTCTGGAGTATGGTGGGTGGTGTCAGCGGCGGCGCTCTAGGGTTCATCGTAGCCAATGTGCCAGGTCTTGTCGCAGGAGCCGTTGCGGGGAACAGACTAGGAGCTGTCCGCGATGCGAAGGGTAAGAGTGTCTACGCTGTCTTTCAGGAGCTTCCCCAGGACGACAAGTCAAGGCTGCTCAGCCAGTTGGCGGCCAAGGTCTTCAGTCATGCTGTTGGTATTTAAAGTCGAGAACTCGGAACGGATCAAGGGTGGGTTTATTGGGCGCTCTCGGAGTTGGGTCAGTATCGGCAAGCACACGATTATAATGAGTCGATGGAAGTTGGTCCCTAAGTAGTTTCTCAGGAATACACGTATAGCAATGACAACAAAGATTCATTGCACGTACCTATATCGTCCCAGAGAGACTCATATTATATCGCGCAAATAGTAAATCTTATCGGGTTTCGGACTTGAACGAACACGAACTCTCAATATTTTATCATGTGGCTTATGCTATCTAGAATTTGCTCTCATGGACAGTAACTGGATCCCGCTGTATGTCAACGACAACCAAAGAGATGATGGATAATCAGGTTGGACCATATTTTCAGCTGTTTCATCCCTTTTCATGATGTACGGTTTTGTTCGATTAGAAGAATTAAACCCATTAGCCCGGTTCTCTGCCTACCTCTGGGCTAATAATGGATCCTGAGAGCATCGAAGTTTGAAGTGTCAGTACGTAAGGCGCTTTTCTGACTGACCTGATGCCATGTGCCGTTACTATCTAAAGGCCACAGACCAGGCTAATAAGATGAAAAGACGAATTACTCAGAAAAACGTGACCAAATTGTCAGTTTCTTGGTTTCATTTGCGGAAGTGGTGCTAGAATATGGATGAGATTCGGAAAATATCCCACATTTATCATCAGACAGCGAACTAACTCCAAGGGTCAGGAGAGTATCAAAAAGCTCAGATACTTGGACCTTGTTAGTAATTTGATGGTTCATGTTGCTATGTTCATTCAGACTTACTGTATGGAAAGCTTGGCATCTTATTGACCATTGACCATGAGTTCTCATTTAATTGAAGTCTCTGCTATTTATTTTCAACGTCAATGATTTTGGCTTACTACCTCTGTCACTCGTTCTAGGCTGAGCGGTTGCACATGGCATTGTCCGCAATGAGATATGGTTCTCGACCTATATTTAGATGAAGCGGTTCTCGGTATTATAATAGTTTATAATTCTACCACTCTTGCGAAATTCTGGGCTTGATTACGACCTTCATAGCATTCACAGACCAGCATAGTTAAGTAGTTCATATGTCTTTGAGCACATGAAGGACTAAGCTTGGGTAAACAAATGCCAGGGACACAAACCAGACCAGCAAGAGATCCCGCTCACGCTTGTTCATAATTTGTTGACACGAAATGTACTGTGGTGGTTTGACAACACCAACTCATAATCTTGGAGCGGCCTATTATCCTATAAACAACAAATCACTTCTAGCCCAATACACCATCATGCGCCTCAAGTGCTCCGTATAACGTCTTAGGAAGCTTGTTAACATTGATGGAGGACGGTAAAGTGCCATGAAGAATTTCACATACATTTTTGTGCCAAGCTCATAATCCCCACATGTATTCCAACGCGACGTCTTGGTTCGACAAGCAGACAAGACATTCTCAGTCTTAGTCACGATATCGAAGCCTCCTCACAGGCTATTAAAAGTTGCCCGAAGTAACCACTGCCTACATAACCTATCTTCGGGGAGGAGGCTGGAATCCAGGCGGTGGCGGGCCACCAGGGTTGAACCCGGGAGGAGGGAATTGAGCACCTCCAGGGAAACCAGCTGGAGGAGGGAAGTTTCCAGGAAAGCCAGGGGGAGGGGCTTGGAGACTGTTAGAGACTCTTCGAGGATATCGGGACTGTTTGAACTTACCACCACGGCCGGGAAAACCAGGAGCACCGGGGAAACCGGGGAAACCAGGCGGGGGAGCACCACCAACACCAGCAGCAGGACCCTTATCAATATTAGCAATTAATCAGGTAACTATAGCGGGAAAGAAACACTTACTGCGAGGGACGGAGGTGCAGCTCCTCGTCCAGCAGGACGAGCAACACCAGGGCCAGCGGCCAAGGCAGAAGGAATTCCACCAGGAGCACTCTTACCTAGTCGCGCACTAGGATCGGCGGGAGGAGGCGACTCCACGGAGAGGGAGATAATATGAGCGCCTCGAACGATCGTGAGGCCAAGAGTTCGCTTCTCCTCTGACTCGATGGTCTGGGTAGCTGAACCGCTTGCGCCAGGGGCAGATGGCTTGTTTTGCTTGCGCTTTACGCGTCGAAACTCTTCCGTATCCGCAAGTACAAGGTTCATGTGCTAAATTCTAGTCAGCCTTGATCTCAACAATAATGGCTGGAGATGTTGTACCTTGTCAAAGGCAAGCATCTGACCGGTCATTGCCCTTCCATCGTTAAGAGTAACCCGCATCCGCCAGTTGATCTGTTCCGTTCTAGTCAGCTTGATTGAACCATCGCAAAGACGTAGCATTCGAATCGCATGCGTGTCGGGGTATACGTACGTAACCGGCCTGAGAAAGAGAACTGGTTAGCATATCAAGATCAAGCAGCTCAAAACGCGTAAGAGTAGGGGGGCAGACAAACCATCTTTCCTTGTTTGTTCGACATGTTGGCGGTGTTTTGAGAGCGTGCTGGGGCAGTTTCTCTGTGTTTCAAAAATTGATGTTAGATCGCGGTGTATTTGCGCGCGATCGTAACAACCTTCAATGCCTGGAGCTCTGAAGGTGAGTTAGGTATGAGGTCCAAAATCTGCGGAGCCTGATGCGGAAGGCTGAAAGGTACACCGACAAAGTACCATTTTAGCACTAGACTACTTTTAATTAGCGCCAACCCCACTTGGGGCACCGACTAGCTTAACCCTCAATCAAAATAATTACGAGCTCACAAAAACTGAAAAATTAATCTTTGCAACCTTCGCGATCCACGACAACTCCATCACCAGGTCGACTAATAACAGCAGTCATGGCTTCCGAGAAGGCAAACAACCCCATGCGGGAGCTGAAGATTCAGAAGCTCGTTCTGAACATCTCCGTCGGAGAGTCTGGTGATAGACTTACCCGTGCCGCCAAGGTGCTGGAGCAGCTTTCTGGTCAGACCCCCGTCTACAGTAAGTTTGCCAATTTTGAACATGGCGATGCAATTCCACTGACTGAATTTTTCAAAGGCAAGGCTCGCTACACCGTCCGAACCTTCGGTATCCGACGTAACGAAAAGATTGCTGTCCACGTTACCGTCCGAGGCCCCAAGGTAAATCCACACATGATTATTGGTAATGGCAAAGCGCAGAGATGCTAACATCCAAAAGGCCGAGGAGATTCTTGAGCGTGGTCTCAAGGTCAAGGAGTACGAGCTCCGCAAGCGCAACTTCTCCGAGACTGGCAACTTCGGCTTTGGTATCAGCGAGCACATCGATCTTGGTATCAAGTACGACCCCTCTATCGGTATCTACGGCATGGACTTCTACTGCTGCATGACCCGACCTGGTGAGCGCGTCACCCGCCGCCGCCGAACCAAGTCCCGCATTGGTGCCAGCCACCGCATCAAGCGCGAGGAGACCGTCAAGTGGTTCAAGTCTCGCTTCGACGGCATTGTCCGATAAACGGTTGAAAAAAATTGGTTGTTTGAATTTACGGATGGTCACGGCGAACATTAAGGGGAAAACTAACATGGACATGTATTTTCTGTTGCCTTTGCTGCATCAGCTTGACTTGAAATTTTCAGTCGAGCCACGGCCTGAGAGACCGACCGGCGCTCTGCCGGCTTTCCGATATTCACTATGAATGTGACATTGCCATCAATCGTCAGATCACTGGTACTTTGTCTGCTTGGCCTCTCGTCTGTTTACGTCTACGCGAGACGTTGTGAACATGTCCTTCGGGGACTTTGGTGCATCACTTGTATCCTCGATGATTTCTCCTCTTTGGAGTAATGTCAATGCTCCTGACCTATGTGAGACTACTATATTCTGAGTCGTTGCTTGTGATTTTGCGTGTCCACCGATCGGTAATTGATTGTCAACGTAGTGGTGAACGGCCAGCTCGTATATGTCTTGAATATATCGCAATGCTTCCGATGCCGACACCGTATGATGTCAGGGCTATTTGGTTATGAGTTGCCAAATTTGGGTGTGAAACGGTCAACTCTGCGATAAGAATTCACAATCGTGCCCTGTCAACTTTTTCAGGTTATCATCATCTCACAGCAAACGCACAGGCAACTGTTCCTAGCGACAGGACTGTGAAGGTACTAGCTCTCATTCCAAGATAATTCTGTTTCGTAAAAGAGATCAAGATCACGATGCTTCCCCAGGTGCAAGGGGGAAAACACATTCCTACGAAGGCAGGGTCCATTGGTGGTAAGAAAAACCTCAATCATCAGAGACAAATTGACTGAGGTAGGTTGAGAATGCCTTATAGCGTCTGATAATCTTTAAGGGTTGGACGCTCAAATATGACATACGAATTCTTCTTACACTCGGGAAGCCTTATAAAAAGAAAGCCGACACCCATAGCTTTCATGGGTCATTTGTCCTATTCTTGGGGCACATAGGACCTCCGTCAACACAAAGCAGTTAATGTGAAAAATCACAAGCAACAAGGCTTCGACACCTCATAGATTAGTTTTAGATCGGAAAACTCCAGCGCAAGGTTACAAGATAACAAGCGTGCTCCGGTTGTCAGCTACCAGAGCTCGCCATTGATCAATTTGACGGTTAAAGTGTTGGCCTGACGTTTATGATAGCGTTGCTAGTTGGGCCATTCACTTGGTTGCTCTGTAGCTGAGCCGGGGGGTCAAGAAATCCTAGGACCTTATTCCTAACTGATTGAAAAGACTTAGGTAAACTAGTAAGAACTTAGAGGGCCTTTTGACAAGTTTATTTGGCTTCTAGTTAAAAGTAACTCATCCATTTGAGATATTGAAGGTTTTGAGGTTTTCTTCTTCCCCGAGGCTGGGCCAATGTAATAAGGCTCCACAACGAAAACCACAGCTTAATGCATCAAAGCTCCATGAGGCATCCCCCTTGTCTGTACAACGACTTCAACTTTTTGCAACCGCATATCTCAGGCACTAACTCGTGGCACTTACCCGGATAATACCGATCATTCGGCGGTACGGGAGTTGACTGGGATGAAAGAAGTCGATTAGTGAGTACAATGAGGTTATTGGGGATACAGAGATCTAAGGTGAGGTCAATTGGTAATAAATAGCGAGAGGTGATAGCAATTGGCCATCTCAATCTTTCCCGCTCTCTTATCGATCTCACAGATTCTGTCGAACGTCAGCTCTGTGAGCGAAATGAAGCTCCGAAATTCAAGCGGGTTGGGAAAACAAGCTAAGAAATTGTTAAGGCTGCTTCGGAATATCCAGGCAAAACCGCGCACTGAATCGTGATTGGGCCACCGGAGCAGCTGAACCCCACTCTATCCCTCAGACAGACTCTGCTCTCCATTACCATCCTCCTCAAAAATCTCCATTTGCTCTCCTGTAAAGGCAGCACCGCACTCCCCAATCTCCCCTCCTCCCAATTGCACCCGGCTGCAATTGCTCTCCTTTCATCTCCAAACCTCCCGTATACCTCTAATATGTTCCGGAACGCCCTTCGACAGTCGACGCGCGCCGTCGGCGCTGTCTCTGCTGCTGGCAGGGTCGCCGCGGTAAGTTAAAACGTGCTCTTCCGAGCCCCCGAATCGACAATGCCATCGACCAGCGCCCCCAAATACCGTGCATCCATCGACAGCCCATCGAAAGAGCTCAATTGAGTAGTTGGATTATGCTTTTCAGTCTCGCATGAGCTTTTTTGAGCTATTTGGGACTGCTGCCACCGCTGACCGGTCGAGGACTTTTTCGGGCTTCGGCTAACTTGTTTTTCACCACCAGGTCCGAAATGCCGCACCCGCCTCCATTAACGCCGCTCGATTCTACGCCTCCGACGCCAAGGCCACTCCTACTGAGGTTTCTTCCATCCTCGAGCAGCGAATTCGTGGTGTTCAGGAGGAGTCCGGTCTCGCTGAGACTGGCCGTGTCCTCTCCGTCGGGTATGTGGATCTTTACTGGGAGCAACCGGAGCAAAGCGCAGGTGGTGCATGATGTTCTCAAACATCAACACCACGCTGTCAATAGCCCTGACACTCGGAACGAGTCAATTGAGATGCAACTAATACTAACACTTGACTTGCAGTGATGGTATCGCCCGTGTTCACGGCATGGCCAACGTTCAGGCCGAGGAGCTTGTCGAGTACGTACTGATCAAATTATGGAACAATTTCGTCATGCATCACATAGCTAACTGTACAAAAGGTTCGCTTCTGGTGTCAAGGGAATGTGCATGAACCTCGAGGCCGGCCAGGTCGGTGTTGTGTTGTTCGGTTCTGATCGTCTCGTCAAGGAGGGTGAGACCGTCAAGCGTACCGGCGAGATTGTAAGCATACTTGTATATCCTGAACTATTCAGCTTGAAACTAACACATTACCAAGGTTGATGTCCCCGTCGGCCCTGAGATGCTCGGCCGTGTCGTCGACGCTCTCGGTAACCCCATTGACGGCAAGGGCCCCATCAACACCAAGGAGAAGCGCCGTGCTCAGCTCAAGGCTCCCGGCATTCTGCCCCGAAAGTCCGTCAACGAGCCCGTCCAGACTGGTCTCAAGTCCATTGACGCCATGGTTCCCATCGGCCGAGGTCAGCGTGAGTTGATCATTGGTGACCGTCAGACCGGTAAGACTGCCGTTGGTCTCGACACCATCCTCAACCAGAAGCGATGGAACGATGGCCAGGATGAGAAGAAGAAGCTCTACTGTATCTACGTCGCCGTCGGCCAGAAGCGATCCACCGTTGCTCAGCTTGTCAAGACTCTCGAGGAGAACGACGCCATGAAGTACTCCATTGTCGTTGCTGCTACCGCCTCTGAGGCCGCTCCTCTTCAGTACCTCGCTCCTTTCACTGGTGCCTCCATCGGTAAGTTTTTCGCTCCTTCTCTCCCAGGTCACAGGAATATCTTCCAATCGAACATCTATTACGCACGCAACAGATTCACATCAACATATTGTGAATTCTTAAATGCTTTGTTCTCTTCAGCGTCAACTTGTTTTTCATCGATGCTTGTGAAACTCAATTGCTGACCAGATGTTTAGGTGAGTGGTTCCGTGATAACGGCAAGCACTCTCTCGTCATCTACGACGATCTTTCCAAGCAGGCTGTTGCTTACCGACAGATGTCTCTGCTTCTCCGACGTCCCCCTGGACGTGAGGCTTATCCCGGTGACGTTTTCTACCTGCACTCTCGTCTGCTCGAGCGTGCCGCCAAGATGAACGACAAGCTTGGTGGTGGCTCCATGACTGCCCTTCCCGTCATTGAGACCCAGGGTGGTGATGTCTCTGCCTATATTCCTACCAACGTCATTTCCATCACTGATGGTCAGATCTTCTTGGAGGCTGAGCTGTTCTACAAGGGTGTCCGACCTGCCATCAACGTCGGTCTCTCCGTCTCTCGTGTCGGTTCCGCTGCCCAGCTCAAGGCCATGAAGCAGGTCGCTGGTTCCCTGAAGCTTTTCTTGGCCCAGTACCGTGAGGTTGCTGCCTTCGCCCAGTTCGGTTCCGATCTCGATGCTGCTACTAAGCAGACCCTCAACCGCGGTGAGCGTGTAAGTCGAATATCTCCGTCTAACGGTAATATATAAAGATACTAATCATTTTTTTTTAGCTTACTGAACTTTTGAAACAAAGACAGTATAGCCCGATTTATGTACACCCCTCCCTTCAATAATGTCATGATCCTAACTTTTTAATAGGGCTGTTAACGAGATGGTTCCTCTCATCTTCGCTGGTGTCAACGGTCACCTCGACACCGTCCCCGTCAACAAGATTCTCCAGTGGGAGTCTGACTTCCTTGCTCACCTCAAGACCAACGAGTCTGAGCTCCTTGCCACCATTGACAAGGAGGGTGCTATCTCCAAGGACACCGAGGCCAAGCTCCGTGACGTCACCCAGTCCTTCGTCAAGAGCTTCCTCGGTTAAATATAATCAAAAGCAACTTACGCGGAGAATAACGGGGGCCTTTGGGGATGTCGCTGTCTATACCGAATATTTGTTGTCGCTTTTCTCTCTTGAGGCGGAGGGAACATGTCGAGGGGTCGCGCCAGAATGGAGCGACGGGAATGAGATGAGGGAGATTCTCCTGTAGCATCGTCACATGTAAAATAGAGCTTAAAACTCAATCAATGTCCTCTATTCTTTTTGTTCTCCAAATTTGCAAGCTAATCACGTCTAGACGAGTCCTTGTACGTAAACGTGGAACCTCAAATCGATGCGGAAATGAATCTCGAATCATATGATGGCAAAATTTGACACAACTACGCCTCGAGTTACAGGGAGACTTGACCTGTTTCTGTTGATCTATGTAAAAGTGAGGTTCCTGTTTGTTATCCCCAAACCCTCCAATCAGTCAACTCAATAGAAGCTCTATTACTTAAGAGGTGATAAGTATTTAAAATATATGAAGTTTTAAAGATACTTAGATATACCTTCTAAGGCTATTATATAAACCTAAAAACTATATTAAAATAGATAATTTACTTAATTTGGTTGAACAATTACCTACCTCCAGGTAGGTTTAGGCACTGTTAGGAAGCAAAGCCGCCGTCTACCTCAGGTGTCCGAGGAGTTGATTCAGAGGGTTCAGGAGAGAAACTGGGCTATATGATCCAATAGCTCGACTCTTCACTTAAATAACTGATTGAAAAGAGATTTAGCCAAAAGCCACCCTTGATTTCCAGTTTGATAGCATCAACTCTGGTAATTCGTCGTCCATAGAGAGATATTCTCAAGATCAAAGAGCGTTTTGCCACGCATAAGCCTGTGCGAGATGATGAATACAGCTGTTAGAGATCCTGCAGCTTATTTAAGTCACCGAAGCCCTTTTCTTTCTTGAAAGGGGCAAAGGACATCCTCTGTTTGACCATCAATTGTCAGAGAGATCCCCTCATAGGAACTAAGTGTTAGAATTAACATCCTCAAATGAAGTAGCAATTTTGTTTTTGGTAAATGGGTTTCCCAGCTAACTACTTATTTACCTCATTGTATGTGTTGTGCATCGGGATGATGTGATGGCCACTTGGGGTATTACCGTTGGTAATGATGCCGATCAACACGACCTTATCGCGTTGTTAGATGGGAATTATGGAAATATTAACATAACGCGATCAAATTTTTTCTATATGACATCGAAGGTGGTATCTGAATTGCTATAGTGCATTCAACTTGAACTGAGTAGGTATACTAACTTGGCGGCCCTGATATTTTCTGAGATATTAGCATACTGGATGGTTTCATTGGAAATGAACGATTGCTAAAGGGAAAGTCAGATACGACACCTGTTGGATGCTGCATGTATTATATCGTCAAGAGTGATTGGGCTTATGATTTCCTTGAGTGATCTCCTATTGTTGGTCAATTGAACAGATGATATCTAGGGTCAGTCATCTCCCCCTGCTATCCTCTCTACGTGAACAACGCCAACGATCGCGGGCTGTCTTTGATATACAATCAAGGAGCATCGGAGGAAGCTGGGCTGCTGTTCGAACTTTCTTGTCACAGCAGAGTTAATGCGGTTATCCCTCGAAAGGGCACGAGGCAGGGTTCGGAATTACCACCAGTAAATGTAAACAATATCGACTACGATATCTGCCATATACTAACTTTATGGACAGCAAGTTCTTCAAATGATATCATAAGCTATACAGAATATGTATTAGACCAGTAAACACCGGCAATGGCCCCTTAAATCTGTAGCCACCTTTATCTCCAAGCCAGTCATTCTAAGCATGGTGTCCTCCTGCTTGATGAACTACGGATACATTGTCGCAAGTAAACAGTTGCAAATCTCTTGTTGGATTATGAACGGGCCTCTTTACTACCAGAATTGAAAGGGAATTGGCACTGCCATCTCCAGAAAAATGTGAGACAGCATCATATGCCTTCTTGTTGGCTCACAGAGGCGTCGAAGAAGTCACCTGCATTGCTTCGTGTTACATTTGGCCAAGTAATCTATGTGTTGAGGCGAGCCTCGAAGGGAGAATGTATCGTCACAAAAGTTACCGGTGTCGCTTCGTGGTCAAGTAGGTTGATCGATTTATGCGTTACACGTCGTCGCAGACAAACCAGTTGTAGCTTTAACCCCTGGTGTCAAACTCTGTGACCTATTGCTTTAACATGTGTCTTTACCTTTACCAGTTACGTTTATGCTTAGATGGCTTGTAATCTTGCCGTTGTCGCCGTTACCAATCATATGAGGTCCCTAGATGAGATACATGTCACAGATCGCCCAGTTATGGCTTCGACCAGTTATCTCAAACTTGATACCCTTCTTTTCGGCGGCCATCCCCAGATCTTACCTCATATGTACTTGCTATTTGACTGCTTTACTTGAGTTTCACCTAGTTATTTCGGCCAACTTCTCTAATCGCTGATGGCTAGACACCCTGATCGCGAGCGGTTATCGCACTGTTGCATTCCCTGATGTCATGAATAGTATGTCAGTCTCTTGACTATTATATAGCATCTCGATTATTCTATATAAGGCTTCTACTAAGTAAGACCAAAATGCAACATGCAATATGCCACTTCTCGGTTTTGTTTTTCGTGGCTTGATTTGTAGATGCAAAGACCAAACAATACTGACACTTCGCTATGTATAAGATATAATATTGAGAATAGAATTTAACAGTAAATAAGACAATCGTAGCTCATACTTGATTTATACAAAGTTAAGTTGTCTGTCTTGTTAGGTACCAAGGACTTGATATTCGGTGGCTTGTAGCAGTATTCGCTTCAAATGAAGGTGTGAAGATTCATATGGTTTAGATCCATAAAACTTGCTATTGGCTTGCTATAGTAATATATGTCAAAGGATGGGGAATTCTGTGGGTGATTTCCTGAAAGTTTGGTCAACCTGAATAAAAACTGGTGATACTCCTCATCCAAACATGCACAATGCTCCCGACACCATAGATACGGGCCCTCCTTAAGAAAAGGTAGTCCCATGACTCTAATAGCTATCTCTATTGCGCTTCTGAATCAGTAAAATGATTCGTCCGAATCAAGAACCGGTGAGACAAGACCGTCCAGCGCACAATGAATGGATGGGACCAATGTTGAAGTTCCTAGTCCCACCCAGTAGAAGAACCAGAAAAAGTATCAGCGTGCAAGAGCAGCAAAACAAGGAACAAAAGTAAATGCAGTTCTCGCAGAGCCAAGCCAACGGTGAATCCGACGTCAAACTTGACAATCAACAGCAAATCTTGCAATGTCTCAAGTTGTGGCGCTCCGGGTTCCTGCGGCAGCGAGGATACTGCGATATTAGAGTGTCTACGACAACAATGAGAGACAACAAGGATGCATCATGTATGCATATGCGAGGCATTGAATACCCTCAAGAAACTGTTGGTCGAGAGACGATGCTCTTGCAGTAGCGTACGCGCATGTTTTTCTGTGCTTTTGTTGAGTTTTTCGTGCCGTTGCCACTCCCGTCTCGCGTGGCCGGACCAGATCCGCGTGGTTGACGGCGGAACGGATTGGTACCATTGGGGCTTGTGGAGTGGAGATTATCGGGGCTTGATGTGAGGGAGAAAGATGGAGCTCAGTCGCTATTTATTCCTGCCCTTCACCTTTCTGGAAGCATGCATGAAGCAAGGGAGGAAGATGAAGGATTTTCTTCCGCACATAAACAGGAGGAAGAGGGATTTGCTGAGACTCGGATGAGCCGCGTATCGGAGCAAAACTGGATGAGTCTGGATTTACTCTTGTTCTAACAAAGACTCTCTCGCAAAATTTCGAGCCAATCTGGGACTGTAAGATTACCTGTCTGATATCGCCGTATAGGTACATGTGTAGATGCAGCTGCCGGAAGTGGGTTACATTGCTCTATCGATCGGATTCTGGGCTCCCGTCAATCTGGCATTTCCTTTCTGTCGGGCCTGTTACTGCTCCGCAAGAGAAAAAAAAACAGCCCTTACAAGATCCAGCCCACAGCTCTGCTTTTGACAGGCATGCCCTGACCAGTCAATTGAAAGCCAGCACCAATCCAAGGAATACTTTGGGAACTGACAGAGTGAAGCCACACAAGCGCATGTCACACAAAGATGGTTCGCAGTTAAGCGACACTCCCGCAGTTGCCCTGGGTCGCTGATGAAGTGGTTCCATCAAGGTGACCACAGACCTGGTACATGACAATATGAAGTGAGATATTCAGCCAAGTCAAGTTTCACTACCTAATGAGTTCTCATCTATGCAATTGTGGAATGTCTTGGACTTTCAGATTGCTGCTCCAGGTTCCGTAATATGAAGACCAAAAAGCACCAATATCGTGGATAGTCAGTCATTAGGCATATTTTGTGCATGCTGTTGATGTTTTGTTTTAGTCTGGTCAATTGCATAAAGAACGTAGGAAGGAAAGTGTTACCTGATCAGGCCTCTCCCTACCTATTGAACAACACATCGAAATGGTTCCGGCCCAGTACATTCAGATTTTGTTTGCCCATCGTGCGCCTGGACCTGTCGCTTCCAAGTCTTACAACAAACAGTGGCAAGCCTTCAAGAGGTCTGACAAGCTGAACACAGCTGACGAATAGGTTGAGTAGGACAGAAATCTTGTACCATCAAGAGAACCAGAACATACGAAAACCAAGTTCAACCAGACATATCATCTGAGGTAAGGGCTAGCACAAGGGATTATGAAGGGAGCGTGAATAAGTTGGATGCTGTGCACAAAACTCCTTTTGCCTCTCATGGCCGAGCCAGCTAGCCACTCTGCCACTGACTTCTGGGAAACCTAAAAAGTTTGTGTGAGACACTATGCATCTTTCTTAAGAAGCTGGCTCGTTACTTGTCGCTTGTATTTGTGAGCGACTCAGGCTTGTATGACCCAAAAAGCAAGGGGTAGTCTTGTTGACAAGACCAGATGTCATTGGCGGGGAGCACGGCTCGGACCCGGTCATTGAGGTCTTTTGATTGACGGAGACGAGTCCTCAAAAAGCCTAGCAGAGACACAAACCAAGGCAGAGGAAGTGAGATCTGATGGGAGATCTGTCATAGCAGAGGTAAAAAGAATATACGGTGTTCTCTTACAAAAGGTCGAGAGCCTGCTAGGACATTTGCGTAATCGCCGTTCCCGTGGCCAAAGAGTCATGCTGAGCTTCTGACTTTCTATAACGATACATAGCCTCTGATTGGTCAGGCAGCCATGAGCCTCATATTGCACATACCTGGGGTTATGCTGACCAAGGTTAGTATCATGTGATTTTCACACATTTGACGAGAGATATCTGCCGCAATTCATTACGTCGACAGCTGCAAGCTTTCTTTGTCTGATGCAGCAACTGCTGACAAGGATATAAGAAGCTAGGAACGAGCAGTTCTTACTCGAGGATAAGGTGCACGGCCTAACAACCATGACAAGCGGGGAACTCCCATGCACTCCGCCACCACAAAGGGCCAATGAACAGAGATGAGACAGACAAAAGAAGCAATATGAACCCCACCCTTCCAGGGTCCCTGTGAACAAAGAGACAAGGGCTCGCCATCGTTTGGAAGTTGGACTTGACTCCATTATAATGTACAAGTGACGGATGATCCGCAATTGCTAGGAAGGTAGTATTTGACTCTTTGTATGCAGAAACTGTTTGGTCTTGCCTTCATATCAGCCTTGTGTTTCGAACAAACTTGAGCATTGGGTTGCAACCAGGAGTCCTTATAGAGGAAAATGATGGGAAGCTCTGCTTGTCCGCCAATGGCTCATCGAATGCTCATCTAGTTAGTTGTTCTCATGAGTGAACATATATCACACCGCTGTAAGTCAGATATTTCGCCTGCTCAGGACTATCAAGAAGAAGAAAAAGGTTTAGGGAGCGGAGCTCATGATATGCTAAAGCGTCTACCCTAGCTCTGACCCTGGCTTTCCACCAGATCCTGATGCTCGTCTGAGACACGGACCGTACGTGTGCCTGTGCGTAAGTCTTGGCCTCGGCAAACTCGTAGGACAATAGACGAAAGAGTACATAGCACTTATGGCAACGTGTAACTGGGACTCAAAGCAATGAGCCCATACATGAGGCTGCAACTCACCCAAAGAACAACAATAAGTATCGAATCATCAATTCGAAAGAGCGCTATAAGGGTTATTAGTATCGCCCGAGAATTCAGTGACAGCCCTAATCGCAGAGTGTGAGCAAAATTTGTGCCGTATTTTTTTTATCCACGCGTAACTAGAAAACCACGACTCCTTGCGGAGTGATGATGGGTCATGGTATATACCGGGCTATGCAAGGAATTTCCGATAGTTCCTTAATCATGATATTTGCTCCAAGCCAATGGGCTTTCGGGAAACCTTCTTCGGTAACGAAAGTCCCTCGCTCGCAGCACCGCCATTCTAACGGCATTGTTCAGGATACAAAAGGGGCTTTAGTTGGAAACTCCACCCTCGACCATAGAGTTCTTGGTCTTCAATACGATAAGAAGTAACTACATAGCACGTGCCTGAACTGAATTTACCCTTGACGGAAGTGATCTGCTATTGCTGATAACCTTCACGTCTTGGAGCTTCCCACAGTGTACAGAGATTCAGCTTGACAGGCCACCGTCTTTTCAGCTGCTTCTGTCTCAATAACAAACAAGGCAAATTTGCGAATAATTCCACTTGAGAGACAAAATATGTCAGTGGAGATTTGCCTATGACTAGAAGTAGATATTTTGCCTGCGAGACCGGAATGCTGGCATATTACCTAGCTAGTTGGATTTTTGTCAGAATTGCATGTGAGTAGCGACGACAACGCTAGGAAGGGCTTGGTTGACCTCAACGGGAAAAAAAAGCAAGTCATCCACCGTTGGCCCAGGGTACTGTACTGTATCGTGGGGGAAAACAAGCCGCGGTCTGGTCTCTCGGGAGAGATCAAGGAGCCGCGCTCCTTGCAGTGATGGCCCTTGTTAGTTCGCACCAGCAGTGGTATCGCTTTCCCGTAACATATCCTAACATTATCAGAGCGCGATAAACCTGGGTCTTCTAATGGGTCAGCAATCTAGAGGTGTGGTGACATCAATGGCAGAGCGCATGATTCGTCGTGTATGGAAAGGAACCTAGATGGCGAGCAATTCAATTGCCGTGTCAAGGCGATCGAGTCGCAGAAAGGCAGGGATGAAAAAGAGCCTTGGGTCAGATAATGAAGACAGGGGTAGGGTAGGAAACAACATTCTCTTCGAGTATCGTCATTGTTTGCCTACACTCGAACTTGATTTTCCTCTTTTCTCACGAGTAAGCAAAACATCGTAAGGACATCTCCGGACTATTCGAAACTGGGTAGAGTGTGGCTGTCCTGTGGGCACTCGGACAAGCATGTCTCTCGCCAATGTCTCTGCTGCGCGTGTGCCCGTTTCTCTTCTTTAAAGAAAAAGAAACCACAAGCAACTCTCAATGGATGCATCCAGGCGTTATTGAGGAGTTCATAACAAGACTAGCCCAAGTTTGCAAGGGTACTAGGGGGTGCTGAGGTCGAAGGGAGTTCGTGCCCTAGGGAGGATCTGGAGGGAGTGCAGGGGAGCGGCGTCAGCTATGGGTGTGCCCAACTGCTCCAAGTGGGGCTGACAAGGGCGCTGGTATCCTTATCCCTGCTCCCGCAGCAGCCACAAACGTTTTACCCTCCAACGTCCTACCGTTGGAGCTGGTCATTCCTTACTGAGTGATGCTTAAAGTCTCCCTGAAGCCCAGAGCTGTTTCCTTTGACAGATGATGGTAGGAAGAAGGATCGTTCCTGTTGTTTTAAATCGCTAAAATTACAGTATACCTGACCTTATTCATTCGCCTTATTTTTTACTGCTTATTTGCATCATCGGCAGTCGTGGTAGGAGAGCTACGGGTCCTTGGTGGTTCTTGCCTCGTGCAACACAAACACAGCCTCAGGTTCCTTCCCTCTCTTCACTCGCTCCGTTACACCTGCTGTGCAACCTTTCTCACATCATACCGAATTGCATTTGCTCACACCTCACACAAAACCATCTTATTTCCTTTTTCATCATTTACAGCTCAATCAACATTTAGATCGCTTGTTACAAGAACCGGAGCACACTATTTCATTGTTGCAAAGGGCCCAGGGCTCTACGCTGTTGCAATTCGCATTACAGTGCAGAGTGACGAGGACGAGGACAGGATAGTACAACATCGAGCTCGGAATCAACCCATTATGTGCCTGTCGCTTTGGAACCACATCAACTAGAATACAGTTCTTCGATCATCGATTCACATCGAACCAACGTCTCGAAGAGCACGCAGGTCTGCGTCGGGATTCCAACTGATTGCATCCGCCCTTGTGGCCATGAACTATCCTACTTCCTGCGATTCTCCCTTCGTCACTGTTTGATACAGTCACACCCGAATCAGTCTCGAACATCTAGCGACATTCAGCTTCAATTCCAGTCTGAACTGTTTTGCCTTGTTCTCGCAAAACACCAATTTCCACCGCGAGTGACTCTGATTCACCCCAGAGGTCACTTCGGCTTACAACTCGCCTCTTAATTTCCTCCACTGATAAGTCTTCACTGCATCAGATCTGGTACGTTACAGCCCAATTCCTTCGTTTCGTGCACCTCTATGGACGAGGTGCGCTCAAGACTATCTTTCACTTCGCTAACACGACTCGACCCAGGCATCCTGCGCAACGTTAACTTGCCTCTTCACTGACCAAAGGTTCAATATGGCCAATGGTTTCGGAAGCCTCGAGCGCTTCTTCGCCAAGAAGAAGACGCCAGCCGCCTCGACCGATTCAGTTGAGCCTGCTTCTAACCCTCCGACAATACCTCAGTTTCCTTCACCTTCTTTTATTCGCCCAAAAACAAGTCGCATGGCGGCGCGAGAGGAAGTTAGAAAGCAGCCTGGCAATCGAGTTCCATCTCTAACGGCTCCTCTTTCTCCTCATCGAGTGGACTTGATGCACGCCCAGAGCCCCACGCGCTTCTCAAATTCGCATAAGTTACAGTACTCCCCCCTCAAGGCTTCTTTCATGCCTACACAAGACGATTCCTTCCTAGAGGACTTTGATGTTTATCAATTTCCGCGACCTCCAACTCGCCAGGGAGAAACATCTGCTTCTTCATCTACCTGTGATCCAAAATCATCCATGGAAGCCCCTAGTGAGCGTAGCCTTCCATTACGACCTTCGAGAAAGCCTGCAACTAGAACTTCGCGGCTTGATACTCCCCCGTCCTCAGACCTGGAAGATGAGGGTGCCCGCAGCCCTCAGTATTTCCGCGACAAAAAGCTTCCGGCATTGCCTTCCCAGAAGCCTCCAACGCCAGAGTCTTCACCAGAGCTTCGTCCGGTTCACGTTGCTCAACTTCGAGCATCCAAGTCTATCGACTTTCTGAATAAGGCAGTTTGCAGGGACATTCGCCGCCATTTTACCAAAAATCTGGATCAGAGGCCACTTCGAAAAGCTATCAGTCAGACTAGCCTGGAAGACACCACAAATAGGCTCTCCATCACTAGCTCTACACTCCGAGAACCAGACTTCAACGAGTTTTTCAACCTCAGTGATGATGATATTGCTGAATCGGCTCCCGCAGATGCGGATGCGGTAGAGACATCAACATACGCCACTGCCCCTTCTGCCCCCGATTCTCCTCGTTCTTCCCTCCTGACACTCACCCCACCTTATGCAAGCAAGCCTGCAACTGCTGCAGCATTTGAGGCGGCTAGGATTGCTAAGCGCTACAACTTCGATCTCGTTTACGTGGTCAACTTATGGACTGACTATGAGCGAATCAATTCTGGAAGTCCTACCAGCATGAACTCACCAAGCAAGAAATTTGGACCCTTGTCTGGTCGTCTCCTCGCCGCTTATGGACTGGAAAATGTCAACCTGCCTTTCCAAATATCAACAACAGCTCATAGCAAGATTTTGAAGACTCCAGGTTGGATCGAGTATCGAGCAAAGGAGGTCCGTAATGATGAATTTGCGCGAGGCTATGCCTGCGCTTTCTACACTGGCGAGTGTTCAAGAGGGGGCTCTGTCATCTCTAGAAACTCTTCTTCTTCAACATGCTCTATCCAATCTATGAACACTGACCGTGGAATCATTTTTGCGGCGTACCGAAAACCGCGAGCTGACGGTAGCTTACTTGGAATTTCTTCTGGCCCTGCCGATCTTGTCAACGTTCACAAGGATGCGGAGGCGCTTGTCGAAATGCTCGTGGACATCCATGTAACGAATAGACTCCGAGAGCCTCAATCGCGTTGCTACCAATCAGAAGAGACAGGCCCAATGCCATCACAGCTAAATGGGCGTCTGTGAGGCCAACATCAGGTCTCATCCTTACAAACCACATCACAACGAGATATGTTTACACGACTTCATTTCATTTGTCTTTCATGCGAGCAGGCCATGCTTCGCTACGATGTTATTGCGAATTTTGCGTTTACTTGTTTGACTCAAGATACCACAATGGGCGGTCACCTGTCGATTTTCGTTACACGTTACGGTCATGAATGGGCGTCACGATTGATATTGCCAGGTTGTTTTTGTACACCGGCACAAATTTTGAGGAATGTGGTTATGGAACCAACGAAGGAAATGTTAATGCGCCTCACGTAAGGGTCGGTAATAGTTTATCATCTATAAGCCATTGATAGGTAATGTGTGGATGAACTATACTTGATGCTTGATGCATGATGGTTAGGGAAAGCAATGAGATGTTTAATCAACCCAAACCCACTATGACAATATAAATGAACAAAACTTCTTATACCCCTCTTCATGCCATTCGAGTCCTTACTGGTACCAGCGTTGAAGATTCTCTTGGGAATATGACTGCCATTTGAAACCACCTCAATGCTCCTTAGATTACTACCCCTTGTCCCTGTTCGTGTTTAAAACATACGGGCGAGAGTACTAGGAAAAATGATAGTGAAGGACCATAAATTAGCTATGGAACTTTGGGAGCTCCAAAGAAGCTAATGGGGCTACAAAAGATATCGCGTATAGACAAAAAGAATAACCGAAAGAGCCTGGCTGGAGAATACGAGTGGGATAGGGGATACTCACTCCATACCCATGAGAGCCTTAGCTATTATCAGCCAGTCTAGCTGCAGTGGAAGCTGACCATGATACATTTTTGGGCGGTCACATCTAGTCTATTATCTAGATTGAAGCATTGGTAGAGCCTAAAAGCAGGGCATGGTCCCTCCGCCCATTAAAGGTTTGCTCAAGAGATCACAAAATCTTCAGGCGATCATTTTAAACCTGTCATCTCTTTATAGTCAAAGGAGAGCATTCCCTTTGACCCCAGTTACTGGTAGTGGCTCTTGCGTATGTATGTATATATTCAATTCTTAGTTTACGTACTTTGCTTTTACTCAGAGGACTTGAGCAACTCATAAGGGGGTGAGGAGATGTCGAAAGCTGACTGGCGATAGCAGGCGTTCAAAAGTAGATCAGCTCAAGACTTGCTAAATACCTAGTAGGCACCCCACTATTACTTGAATGAGGGAACTCTGAGTGCTATGGCAATCATAAACCTCGAAGGTCCAGATGTGAAATGTGGGAGGGACGAGTTCCCAGCCTGTAAGCTTCCAGGGCTATCTTCGCCGTCATTTATTCTACTAATTCGAAATATCAGATTCATAATGACTTACATATTGAGTGTGGCCTGTTGAGTTTATGCTGACTTTCAAGATCGGTCATTCCATTGCTGCCTCGGCCCACAGAGTCAAGTACTTACGTATAGACAAGTCTTGGATAAACTCGAGCCGAATGAGAAAGCTTATTATTTCCATAGGCAATTGCCATATACTGAGTCACTCTACGGAGATCGTCTATCTTTCCTCCATATGCGTCTCTCTTTTCTCCTGGTTACAAGAAGCGTGTTGAGTAATAGAACATCTACGAACTTGGACTGTTTGTTACTGGGCTTGGTCATGATAGGGTTTAAATCGGCTCCCTCGGAAGGTATCAGTGCTAATATTTCTATTCCAGGAAGAAACCGAGGGCATAACAGAATAATAACACTCAAATACTCACTGAATGATACCTTTACATGTCTCCTATTGTTTAAACGATTGCGGCGCGTTTCTACTATGGGTCTCATATTCTCTCTCTAAACTCGATCATGCTAGGCCGGGAACATATCAGCCAAAATTTTCACGTATCTAATGAATTTTTGCCCCTTTGAGATTATTTAGGGAGCGTTCTGAGGCCTGGGTCCCCCCTTCATTAGAATTGGATCTCAACTTTGCCGCTCTCGCTAAGTATGGTGAAAATCAATACTAATCGTCCAGTGGTCACCCCCTAGACAGCCAGAAGACCCAAAACCTTTGCATCAGGAAGCGAAAAGGCAACGATTAGGAAACTACTAAGTTTGCCTTATAATATGAAGTTGTAGGTTCTCTAACGCCTCTTTGTTATTTCTGTTCCTTGGCCCCGACAGCTTTTGTAGAGTGACTGACGAGTGCTGCTTTCGTTATGGTGAGCCAAAGTACCAGTCGCGTTGATCAGAGGTTGAACGAAAGCCCCAGGAAGGATCGGGTTATCCATCTGTGGAAGCATAATTAGAAATATATTCTAACGTATTGTTAACATCATTTGAAGTCTAACCAGTATGGTTGCCCCTGTTGCTTTCCACCCCCCTACAACGTTGAAATCTGGAAGTAGTCTATCTTCGAGCTCAGCTTTGGCTTGGGGAACGTGTCTATAAACTCGAAGGTCTCTTCTCTCAAATCAGTTTGTTCTCAATCCTGATAAATTAGCTACCGTCAAGAGTCTTTTATCCAATGTTTGTCTTTCTCCATGCTGTGCGGATCATGTCATGGAGAACTTCTGCGCGATTTGCCAGAGCCTGAACCTCGTCCGGTTTACATATTATTTCACCCATGGCCTTCTTGAGCCCTTCAGATTATTTTGGGGTATCTTGCATCTGCTGAAAAAAAAAATGCGGCTGAGTTCGTTATAACTTCATTAGTGACCTAGCCTAGAGAGTTTGACCACTTTGTTTGCACGATAGAGTTCAGTCAACATTTCTTACTGAGGTAGTCTGGATAAGCCTAAGATTTTGAACTTAATAGATGATAGATCTCGCGGGATCTCTCATGGTTGTCTTGCTACAAACCATTCGTTTTGCGTGTAACACTCCGTGTGACGAACTCTGAACCACGGAACTGGAGAGGCCAGTCAGAATATGAGGCAAATGGCTATTAAGTCACCATTCATTATTTGCATAAGCAGTGTAAAGTGTCACGAGACCACGGTGCGAGGTACAAGTCTATAACCTGGTAAATTTGTATTGATCGTTGATTTGGCGGTGGCGACATTAGTCGAATGGGATTCTTCGCAATCCCTGATCACCACCTCTCTTTTTCATCTCTTGGGCAGCAGCGATACTGCTCGGAACCTTGATACCACAGCAATCACCCCAACCTGTGCCATCGTGAGCCTTTCCAGTGTGGTCATGGCCCTCGTGTGGATCATGTTCGGCATTCTCGTCTTCACCAGTACCGGTGTCTTCGCTCATGCCATCTGCTGCTGGCACGAGAGATCCAAAGAGGAAATGCTGCATGACAGGTAGCTTCCCCAAGACTTCAGCGACGAACATGCGACGCATGCCACCATCGATCTTTGTCCACGATCTCGCTGATGAGATATCGTCTAGCATGGGACTGTGCCATCTCAGACCCTTGACGGTCTTTGTGCTGTTTACAAAGCTGACCTGACCAAGATACATATAGTCGTGACCGAACTCCTCAAGGGTAAGGTCTTGATGGATAGCTCTTGGGGTAATGTATGGGTGGTGCAGAAGCTGTGTGGCACCGAAAAGAAATGGGAGAAACTGGTAATCATCAAGTCCCCAAACTCCGTGTGATCCCGCAGGCTCAAGGTAATAAGTCATCTGGATGACACGCATCACCTCAAGGTAGCGCACGAATACACGGAGGACGAGGGGTTTGAAGTCGGATCGCTCTAACAAGCCCAGCTGGTAAAGGCAAAGGAGCCAAATCATGAAGTTCAACTCATGACCAGATCCATAGTCGATTCGGTTTCCGTTACCGAAAGACTGGCAGAAGTATGTAGAGAGCTCGGCGATAGCTCCCTCGTCTTGGACGCCGATATCTCGATGCCAAGCTGCACTGTTGCTTTGCGCAAGCTCGAGAAGGCCGCGGAACGCCTTGTTACCAAATCTTGATCCACCTTGTTCATTCGGAGGTGATTTAGCTACCAGCTGCTCCGCCTCATCGAGAATATGTAGTATGACCTTGAGAGGGCTGCTCAGGTCGGCGTCTCGAACTGCAGAGTTGGGAGTGTCGACCACAGACTCTGCTAGCCCAAATACCCAGGCCGTAATGAGCTTATATGTTGGTGAAGACAAGAAGATATCATGGTCCTTTTTTGATAAGATTCTTCGTGACGGTGTCTTGAAAGTCCAGTCGGACGTATCGGGTGGCGTTGGCAAGGCGGGTGTTTCGGGAATGGGAGTAGGGTTGGAGGTAGCTGAGCGTCGCTTTCGAGGTTCGAGCTTCGGAAGTCGGTCTTTAAGATTTGCTATTGATGATGCTTCGCCTTTTAATGGTGCGGATTGGGTAGAAGCTTTCGAGTCCATATTGGGAGAGTTGATCTATTGTTGATAGGCAGATGTAGATGTAGAATGGAGGTTCATTGAGTGTATCGCGAAGGCTGCATGTCATGAGTTGTGGACCCATGATTGGCAGCCACCTCTGCGGGTAGCTTCTAAACCGCCCCACTATCAAGAAATCCGTAACTTCGATATTGAGCCAACAAACTCATGGAAACTCTGGGGAACTCACTCTTTTGCTAAATTCCGTTAATTTGTTTTCCCTCCTCTGAGTTACCTCTCTTAACCATATTTTCAGAATCCAACCCTATATCGCCTACCACTTCACTGCCCTTGCCCCGTGCGCTACGCTGAGCTCAACTTCAAAACCCCAAGAAAAATTTCCAGCCTTACACGACTAAATCGTCTCAACACCAACAACAATGGCTCCTTTAGCTGAGCCTGCAGCAGAGCTGTCACATCTCGCCAAAGCTGACGGCTCTGCGACGTTCTCATACGGGGGATATGCCGTGATAGCCGCTGTAAATGGCCCCGTAGAAGCCCAAAGACGAGATGAGAATGCTTTCGAGGCTCTAGTGGACGTCATTGTTCGTCCTGCCGCTGGCGTTGGAGGTGAGATCCCCCACATCCCTTGTTACAGAATGGCAATTCCTTATGCATGTTACAACAGGTACCCGTGAGAGACAGCTTGAGTCAATCATGCAGGCAGCGATTAGGCAACTTATCCCTGTGAGAGACTATCCTCGGTGTGTGATCCAAATCACTCTTCAGGTTGCGGAGACACCTGAGAATGCCTACGTCAACGCAAAACTGGTCCAGGCACAGTTGGTAAGCTTCAATGTCAAACTTTGGTGGTACCGATAAGCTAATGCTCGTTGCAGAATCTCCCTATCATTCCTGCACTTCTTCACTCTGCCATCCTGGGACTCCTCAGCGCTGCCATCCCTCTGAAGAGTATTGGCGCGGCGACCCTTCTTGCTGTTCCAGAAGAGGAGGGCAAGTCCATCATCGTCGATCCAAGCGCTGTCGATATTGATCATGCTAAGTCGGTTCACGTTCTCGGTTTCACTTCTCATGATGAGTTGCTCTTGTCGGAGAGCGAGGGCGCCTTCACTCCCGCTGAATGGACCAATGTTCTTCAGCTTGGACAACGTATATGCTGCGAGCATCAACAGCCTGGTTTCGATACAACCATGTCCGGCGATGACATGGAGTCAAGAAGCATGAAACAGTTCATCCGCTCTGTCATGGAAGCGAAGGTGGCGGAGGATCTCTACTGGAAATGATACACCAAAGCATGCGCATGATATCCCACGCTCGGTATTTCCAACATGATTCTCCCGCCAAGATGATAATCAAACTCTCGTCTAGGCGCCCAGCCTCGGCTGTCTTACCAACCTGATAAATCTCAGCGTCAGCACGTGGCGAAGGCTTACCGCACTTTGAGGCCAACCTCAATCCTGAGAAAGAGGGTCAAACCCTCAACGATCAAAACGACCGTTGTACTAGTATTAAAACCGCCAAGTATAGTTGGCAGAGTCTCGGGACTTTCTGATCCGGGCTGCTATCGGGTAAGCTCTGGATATGGCGGCTCCTTAGTGGACAAGTTCCTGGTTCTATGTTTCACCACGGCATCAGAAATTGTATGGGCGGTCTCAGGCCGATTCGGGGGTCGAATCTGTTTACGAAGGATCAAAGATACCATTGAATTTCGCGACATTTTTGAGTTCACATTTTCACGATCGTGTTTTACCGTAGCTGGTTGGCTAGGGGGGGAAATAAAAAACGACCCCTCGATTCAGCGAATTTTGGTGTAGTTGGGGTCGTTTAATTTTTCTCCCCGAGGGTTGGTTATCGTAACTTGATACTCTAAGACGTGATGCGCTTTCACGTTCTCTAACAGGGGGTTGACAAACACTGGGGTTTGCATTGAGATGAGAACTGTCGAGTCAAATATGATATTTCCTTGCAATTACCTATCATGGTGTTTAGCAATGTTTCGAGCACGTACATGCCTAGATCTTTGAATGCTCAACAAGAGCTGAGTTGAAGTTGAGAAGCTGAGACGAATTGCCACGCCTTTGCCCAACGATGTCACATTGGTTATCGCCCACAAACCGACATGTTTGGTAAACAACCTGTTACCTAGCTTGGCGCCACGAATACTGATACCTGGTGTCACAATCGCTAAAGGTTTATCACAACTAAGGTTACAACGAGTAAGCTCGGGGCCTGAGGTCGACGATCAACAGAAGAAAGTTTCAAAGGACCAGAACGTGAACATCAAGATGGCAAACAATGTATAGTCCTTGTGCCAAACCCTTCTAAAATACATAATGTGCATTATCGTTGGATCGAAAACGATTAAGCCACTGCAGCCACAGAGGGAGCATTGGGCGCTACTGAGACCATGAATCAACAAACTGGGGAAATCTGCAACGACCCTGAACCATTCACCATTGAACCGTTGAAAAGCAAGACGGTGCCCACTTGACAACTGTTAGTTCCACTTTCCCGCACGGTTATAATCGAGAAGTGTAACTAAGTGGTTGAGTTGAGGCGCGGCTAGGCTAAACATTGGTTACGGATCCATAGAACATTAACAACTATGATATGATTTTGATATCTTATTGACATCGATTAAGGAATACTATTTGCTGTTTCTCCTGCCTTGTTGACACTAGCATAGTACTTGCTAATTCGCTTAGTTTATAACTACATAGTTGGGTCCCTGTACAGAGACTAAGAGACTGCAACATGGTTTCCAATCGACGTCTCAACAGGCGCTAGACGAGGAAAAGATTTTGTGACGAGGAGTTCTAGGCTGAAAAAGGGGTTACCAGGGTCGACCCTCCAGTGGAAGGGGCTGGACTATCCACGACGGGAGCCTTTCCTTTCCCCCCCAAAGCTGGGACCCTAGAGCTAAAACACAGGGGATAGAGGCAGGTTGTATAGCTCGCGATATTCGAAAACACACGCAAGGAAAATGAAGTCAGAGTATTAAAGCCCCAGCTAGAGCACACAGCAAATTCTTGGGTTCGGTAGCCGGTCTCAACACTCTCCTTCGAGCACTCATATTTTGTTCTTTTTTTTACATTGATTCTAATCACGCGTTCGCCGACAAGACTCTGTGAGTCTCGTGCAAAATCGCCCACTTTATTTTCATCTTCGCCTCTCGCTTACGGCCTCTTTTTTTTATTCCTTCGCTTGGTCACCAACATTCTTGGTCGCTTGCTGCGTCTCTGTCTTCTTTGTCACAACCCCCCAATTGGCGCCAAGTAATTTAACCTCTTGGTTCTCCTATTCTTTTTTGAGGGCTGAATCTGCTCGACAACCTATCTTCTTCGCTGGTCGTTGAAAACTTACATCACATATTTGTGGCTTGCAGCTTTGGACTGGCGGCCGCGTAGTGTTGTGTTACATCTGCACTGCAGCCAAAAGAGATCCCGGAATCCTTGCCTTGCTTCTTTTCTTTGTGTGGCTCTTCGCTGTTTCTTCCCGAAATTCCGGTTGCACTTTGTGGATTGCAAAAGAAGGTTCTTTTCCCAGTCTCAACCTTGAGTCAACTGCCGCCGCCGTGACGTTGAATTTGAGCAACATATAAAGTCGGCAGCCGAACACTGCAACCAACAAGATCAACCAACAGCACGACCAACAACCTCAGGATCTAGTCTAACCAGTCTCTTGGTGCTTGATCGCAGCTGCTCACATCACCCACGTGCATCGTGTATTGCTGCGACTAAGGATTCTCATCACACGCACCACCAATAGCGGCGTGTCCCTCCCGCTCGGCTCGGCTCTTGCGTCTTAAGAAGCTATCGACATCCCTGGCGTATCTCCGTAAGTGGGTGTCTCATCCCCGCAACAGACTGGGGTTCTCGACGAGATTTGGCAACGGTCAGAAAGATAATTAGCTCGTCACGGGGGTTACGGATATCACTTTTCGATTTCTCGATTTTTCGATTTCCAAGAGTGGGCTGCTACCGTTTTCCCTAATTGGATATCCTACAACCCTGTCGCACTGCGCTGCATCGAGGCGAGATTATTGGACGAGAGTCTATTAATATCTTGATATTCAGGGTAAACGGTGACTGATTGATTCAGTACATCCATCAATCGCTCTATCAGCACATCCTTGTATTCCATTCGGGGGATCACAGGGGAAGCGAGGTAACAACAGACTTGCATTGCGACGTCATCTGTATCTTGCTTGTCAAGCCAGCCCCTGGAGGGTTCAAGCGCAAACTGGAATTGAGTGAGATTCGATCGTCGGAACGTGGTCGGTACTGTACCTGATACGGTTGCAAGTACGGCATTGCACTGGCATTCACACACTTATCAACTCCGAAGCTTTTCTCCGCTGGTCTCCGCGGCCCGCTCACCTGTGTCGGAATTCCCATCGGCCAAGCTTATTGCTTATCGCCGCCAGGATCCATCGAAAAAATCACTTAGCAGTGAACAAGTCCGTTTGAGCAAAAGTCGGGTGAATAATCAAGTATTGTGTGGGAAAGCACACGATAAAAAACAAAGACAACGAGAGACATCGCGTGCTCGTTACATTGGACCCCCATCTAATTTTGGGATTCTATCCTATTTAGGGTCCTGGTCTAACATCCCCATCTGTTCCACGTTACGGGTCACTTACAGGGCCTCGTCCACCAATTCCTTTGCCCCCTCCCCTCCAAGTCTACCGACCCAAGTACCTAGCCTCCTCCGCCAGCAACGGAAGTATGACAGGCGTACTGTCTCCCACGGCTCTCCACCCAGCTCTTGGCAGCCCCCGAGACAACGGGTATTGCTTGTCTCCTGCTCGCTCTTCCCATTCACCTGTCCTTAATAAGAGGAGCACACTCGCCGATACAAGTTTAAGCTCGGACACTGTTCAGACCACACAATTAGAAGTTGAGCAGCCAAGTGTGTTCTCAACATTGTCTCCATCCCCTTTGTCGTTGTCGGTCTCGGATCGTTTAAAACCTCAAACTCTCCTGGAAGATTGTGGAGCCTCTACTTTGTCATCTGTCCCAAAAGATACAACTTCATTGAGCTCGCCCTCTTCACAATCTTCCACTTCACCATTACCCTCGTCAACTGCAGAGCAATCAGCTTCGTCTTCTTCAACTCAGAAAGACGCACTTCGGTCTAATTGTGGCCCGAGGGCTTTGGCTTCGGTGATCCGACACAACAAACCCGACGCTTTGTCACTCGCACTCCCACACACAAACATGCCTTCTCTTCGCCAGACGGAACCTTCAGAGTCTAACTCTCAACCATCCTCTTCGGCTGGCCCTCTACCTGGCTTCACGAGTGTGTCAAAGGACCCTGCCGCTGCCACGCCTTCGCAAAGCCTAACTGATGCCCTCAATGACCTCGCCAAGTCTCGCTTGACCACGGGCGCCATTAACACACCCAACACCGCCCGGACTTACACTTCCACCTCTAGCAATGCCACAACTTCATCTGATACGGCCGCTACCATTCTCGCCTCAACTTTGCAGTCGCCATGTTTCTACCATCAGCGATTTGCTGATGCTGTTGACATTGGCAAGGTCCTCGAAGAAATCAAGAATGATGTTTCCATGTCACATTCGCGTCTTGTCGCGACTGCAACCGGTGTTCGAGAGGTTTCCAAGCAGCTTCAGCGTCGTCCCATCAAGCGCGCAGTCCGCAACATCATGATTGTCACCAAGGCACGCGACAACCAGCTCGTCTACCTTACTCGCGAACTTGCCGGGTGGCTTCTGCGAACCCCACGTTATGGCTCCGACCTCGGTGTGAACGTCTACGTCGATGCTAAGCTTCGCAACTCACGACGTTTCGATTCATCTGGTCTCCTTGCCGAGAACCCGCGCTTCCAGCACATGCTCAAGTACTGGACACCCGATCTGTGCTGGAGCCAGCCTGAGAAGTTCGACCTTGTCTTGACTCTTGGTGGCGATGGTACCGTCCTCTTCACCTCATGGCTCTTCCAGCGCATTGTACCTCCTGTGCTCTCATTCAGTCTGGGAAGTCTAGGTTTCATGACCACATTTGAGTTTGAGAAGTACAAAGAACATCTTAACAGAGTCATGGGCGATGATGGCATGAAGATTAACCTCCGCATGCGCTTCACGTGTACTGTTCATCGCAGCAACCGTGGAGCCGGTGCTTTGGACGCACCCAAGCTCGAAGAACCTGAGCAATTCGAAGTTCTTAACGAACTCGTTATCGATCGTGGTCCTTCCCCCTATGTGTCCAACCTGGAGCTCTATGGTGATGATGAACTCCTCACTGTTGTACAAGCAGATGGTTGCATCTTCTCCACCCCAACTGGCTCTACAGCATATTCTCTATCTGCCGGTGGCGCTCTTGTTCACCCTGACATTCCTGCCATCCTTCTTACACCCATCTGCCCTCATACCCTATCGTTCCGACCCATGGTCCTTTCTGATACCATGGCTCTTCGAGTGGTTGTTCCTCGGAATTCTCGAGCCACTGCCTATTGCGCTTTTGATGGCAAGGGTCGACTCGAGCTGCGACAAGGTGACCACGTCACAATCACTGCCTCTCAGTACCCCTTCCCTACTGTGACACGCACCGATACAGAGTGGTTTGACAGCGTGAGCCGTACTCTTCGCTGGAACGTTAGAGCTTCCGCACAGAAGCCTTTCGATACCGACACCGGAGATAGTTGCAACGATGATGACGATATCGGTTGGGACATTGACACCGACAGTGCATGCTACGCAAGTGAAGATGGGAGTGTCAGTGCCAGCCCCATCCGTCGGCAAATGAGCCTTCTGGGTATGTGAGGAAAGTACATGGCATCAGCGGCCTTGAATAAGAGCTGGTTTTAGGCATGGTGTTAGCGGCGTTACAATTATTGTCTGTCATTTCAGATTATCTGGGTACAATGATAGATCAGCTTTTTCTTCATTTTGATATAAGCGGAATGGCAAAGTGGTGTGGTTTTGGAACTATAGCGGGAAATATTTAGACATTTAGATGTAAGACAGATTACGATATGTGGCCATATGGCTCAATAGCAAGATGCCTGTCAAGGGATAAGCCTAATCTCTCGAAAGCCCACTCAACGTCTAGTGCCTCCTCAACTTTGAAGCAATGAAAGAGGCACATTGTAGGATTGGTGCTGATACGGATTCCTATGGTGCCTCAGGAAGATATAAGCGATAGTTAGGTTTTCTAAAGTGTCTTGAGACGGTCATAAGAAGTTGATATGAATATATTCCGTAGGAATATCGAGTAAATTTAAGTTGCTGCTTCAATTTCGATAGGCTTCTGAATATGCTTATGTGCTTAAGTTAACTCTAAGCGACGGTTGTCATTTCTTCTGTAACCTCGGTTTTTGCCCAAGTACTATCACAATATCATTATTTATTGGTCATCATTGAGCATCATTTCAAGAGGTAAACTGAGTCTTTCCTTGATGGTCCTGTGAGACAGTCTCTTATTGTCAATTCTTCTTCCATCCAGGAAGCCAAGTGACTGGCTCCGTTCTCCATCACATCAAGTAACAGTATGTGAATACGAAGATATTTACAAGCACAAATTCCAGGCGCCGAACTCTAACCCAAATCCTAAATCCCGTGCCGCCATGAATCAGGACTTTACCGAACATTATACAGCTGTAAACATTGAGAACCAGACTCGTGTGAGCCATGCAAGAAAGTGATTCCTTATCTGCCACAGAAGAGGAAACGACAACAGTCAACCTAGGCTATGTCAAAGTCATTTCGCTCTTTCCCGGGGTTCCATTCCCCAGCATCTACAGATATAGTTTTTCCTTTTATCCTCTCTTCACCTCCAAGCTCCTTGGCTGAGAGAAAGAAGACCTGCCACGCAGTCCATATCGGGCTTTTTACTAGGACTGATAGAACCTCGAACCATGTCTTGTTCCTTAGAAGACAGCACTGGTTTCATCCTGTCCTGGAAAATCTCCAATCCTTCTTTGACGATGGAACGTGGTCGTGTGGGCGCCATGTTTGCGCGGTTTGCGAGTAGGTTTGGGCTCTTTTGCTCCTGTAGGGCTCGGCCAACTCGTCGAGGGTTATCGCCAACATGTTTGGGGGCAGGCGGCAGAGGTCGAAGGTGGTAAGGATCCGGCGAACTGGTCTCCTCGTCAGGGTTCAAATTCTCCTTATCCGAGTCACCACCTGTCGGAGAGACCAACATCGAAACCTTCACCTTGCCATGCGCCCTGTCAGCCTTTTCCCTTTCATCCAAGTCCGCGTCTAGTCGTGAAATACTTGACCCGGTAGGATCCAGCTTTGCCTTCTTTGCCTGGTGAGGTCGTTGGGGCCTTGTCATGGGAGCGTTGCGCTTGGCGTTACTTGGTTGAAGAATCCCGCTCGTGGAACGAAGAATGTTAATAGCTGCAGCCGCCGATCCGTTCGACTCGTACTCGGCCTGCGCTGTCAGCTCATCACGGTTCTCAGCGTCCGCACATTTTTCCCAGGCATGCACATCACGAGACCGACCTCGCACAAGACTAGGAGGTAAACTGCTAGTGAGTTCCGATAGGGGAGGGAGAGTAACAGCGCTGCTACTACGTTGTAGGCCTCGTTGCAGACCACGCTGTCGCTCCTCAGGCAAGTATGGCGTTGTGGAGGATGGTCGAGGGGGTAATTCACGTGAAGGAGAGCCTTGGTTGGAGACTAGCTCTGCCTTTCCGTCTAAGGATGTAGAAAGGTGAACCTTGGGCTGGCTTTGGGAGAGAGGGGTGGCAATGACACGATCAGAAGCGCATGAGGACGGAGGGAACGTATCAAATCTACTTTGATTAGTGAAGGCACACTGAGTATAATCGTATGCGGCATACCTGAATGAATCGTCACCGCTGCGGATAAAAGCAGCCGGCGTAGAGAATGAAGTGGCCCCAGCATTCCAACGGTTGGACAGGTAGCCAACATTACTAGATATAGAGCTTGACAAAGAATGGGATACATCTCGAGCTTCGTGTGGGAGAGTAGGATCGATGCGGTTAGGAGTGGCGTCAGAATAGTAGCGAAAACTGTCATGGCCAAGGGTGATTGGAGTGCTATTCACAAGGTCTGAGTGATACCGTGGCATGGAGGGTGTCCGGTCGAAATGTCGAGGGGGCACAGAGATGGGATCTCCAAATCGAGATATAGAACTTTCGGACACTGGAAATGGACGTTCGGGTTTGCTTGGAGTGGTAGTGTGTGTAATTGGGTCGAAAGTTGAGGGATGCATAATTCCATGATGAAGAGCAGCAACTTCTCCCGGTGACAAAGGGCGAGATTTCCTGCGGTCATTCTGTCGTCGATTTTGAAACCAGATCTGGAGGGGATGATGTTAGTTTGGTGATTTCAAACCCCATGGGAAGACGCGTGGTAGGTCGCCATATCAATGCCAGGATCTAATAGCAAATGCAATGTTGTCAATGCCATACCTGAACTTCCTTCTCGCTTAACGATACGCGCTGGACAATGTCTAGGCGCGCCTGTTTATCGGGCTTAGGGTTACTACTGTATGCCTCTTCCAGAACCATTTTGTCTTTCGCCCTGCACAACGCCATCAATTCAAAATTAGCTCAGTCCTTCCAATACATCGCTGCAGCCAGAATTGAAATGTCAGGTAGATCAACATACGTTGTCCGTTTCCTCTTTCCCTTGGGATGCTTCTCCGAATCAGTTGCAGATACGGCTGAATTGGTTGACGCATCGGCGAGAGGAGGGAGACTCTGGGGCGTGACAGCGATGTCGTGAAAACGCGGGGCCGGGGGAGCGTGTTTATCGGGCGTGGCGGCGAAAGAAGGGGATTTGGTAGAGTCGGCCATGATTGCGGTAGAGAGGAGGGTGATGGAGATGGCCTTATTGAAGATTCAGACGCATTACTGCCCAGTCAGAGAGACGCCAGATTCGTGTTCTGGAGAAGAAACAACAACAATCGGAAGATATCAACTTAGAAGATCAGCCTGCAAGATGGGAGCGAAGTCAGACCTGATGGTTTGAAAGCTTTCTGAGATAATGATGAAGATGACAAGTGAAGAAGAGAAAGAAGAAAAACGAGGTTGTCTTGATGTTGGCAGGCGTGCTTCTAAAACGAGGCGGCCCGCCTAGGATGAAAGTCGTCCCTTCGTACCTAGGCCCTTGAGTGGAGTCCCCTCTGTACTCTGTAAGGAAACCCCATTTGTCTTGGAGGCTTTTGGCGCTTGTGCCTCCGCGTAAACCTTGTATAGTAAACGCGCACCCCTGTCAATTTACGTATCCATCCGCCGCGTGTGGCTCCTGAGATGCTAACAGCTGGCGGCCACCTGCACCATACATGGATGACAAGAACCCAGCAATAACAAAAAAACCAACCTCCCCTACCGACCTTTCTAGATCTACATTATGTTCTTTTAGATCAGCTTTCCCGCCTTGTCTTTTTTTGATAACCCAGTTTTAATAAAAAAACGCGGTACATCAAGAGCGTGTCTCACCGTGTCTTGATTATTTAAGCTTTTCATATAAAATGTCTTATTCCAGATACATGAATGTTTATCGGCCAGATACGAGAAAATTTGACTCGTCCCCTTACGTTAAGTACTAACCTTAGGTGGTCTGGATATGAAGCACTGTTTCCTTTTTGCACCACCCCGCAACAACATAAAAAGACGCGCGCTACAGGACAATCACAACGCGTGAAATGCTAGGTATAGCTCTATTTTTTCTGTCCCGTTTGAACTTTGAAGAGAAGGGTAGAGCATATAAGCCACGAAAGCAAGTTCGGTCTTGGTTTTTCTTCAAACAACCTTTTACTGGTCGATATGCAGCTAGTCATCCCGTTGCATAGATTATGCATGCGAATGCATTCAAATATCAGTTGGGCACATGTTTCCGATTGCATTTTAGTCGTCTTGTGGGCGACGTCAAGAGACAAAATCACATAGTCTCATCAATCTTTCTCCATTCCCTTGTTTCTCAGTTACCATGCTGCCCCACGTAGTCAATTAACAAGTGGTATTAGCGATCCTGGGGACCATCTCGTGGTCAATTGACACCCCTGTTTCATTAAGTGGCTGCATGCGCCTGTACGCAGGGGTGTCATGCCCGCCATCCATCCTTTTTAAATAGGAACTTAACCTAAATAAACAAACACACTGCCAAGCTTAATCTCGAGTTCATTCTTCCATCAGCTGGATCCTTGTAACTACTACTTTTGATGTAAACCTCTTATATCATCTGCGTTCCATCATCCATTATCGAAGTTGGAGATCTCCAAATTCACCACCTTTTGTGATATCGATTACTTAACACTTCGACGCCCACCTCAGTCTCTCGTATAACGGCCAGGTAGTTATGGATCCATTCGCGGCTCCAATGTTTCGTATTGTTTTGATGGGTCCTCTAAACGCGTCTCACATCCGGGCTACTGCATCAACAAAAAAACACAAACAGAGCATATATGTCAGTAGGTATTGAGACGCGTTTCGAAAAGCTTTGGGATGTCATGCGCATTTTAACTTGGCCTTGGAATCCAAATTCCTCCTTTGCATCCAAGGGTTCAAGTTAGTACCACCTGTACTGCAAGACTTGATTCACACATTCACCCAGGTCCTCTACTATCACGTTTTATTCCGCAGCACTGGGAACTATGTCACAGTATTAACGGTCGGCTAGTACGGTAACTTTGATGACCTTTTGAGTTAGAGTTCTACCGGTATTTATTGTGTTATCAATCTGATCTTACGAATCAGCGTTCACAGAAAGCTGCTGTCGGTGTTAATGGCTAGTACGATCAGATCTACTTCTTACTACCTTAGGTAACTTAAGTTACCTTACCAGGGATTTCACGCCAACATATGTGCCGATGTCGATAACGAATTGAAGGAACTCCACATGGAGCCTTTGATTTTGAATACATTCGATGTCCAAAAAAGGTAGGTAATCATAAGATGTGTTGTGATCTATAGATACCAACGTTTAAGCTCAGCTCACTGGCATATTCGAAGAAATATCGCCACAAGAGGTCAACAATGTTAATGCGATCTTCTCAAGTCGGACAATAACCATGGTCTTTGGCATGACATCTCTTTTTGCGTTCAAGGGAACCTTATGGCTTGGTAATGAAGGTCCAAAGTCCTCTTTCGGACTCTTTACCAGCACAAGGGATTCTCATAGCTATGCCCAAGGACTGATCGAGCAGTGTACAGTTCAGCTCACGTTTCGGCTGAAGATTACTGCAAGGCTCCCGCGGCTACCTTAGAAGAGACCGGCAGGCTGCATGCAGAAGATGGGTAAGCTCAGAATTGTCAAATCAAGGGTGATAATTGAGCTTTCATAAGTCGTGTCACCACAGTACCAGCTTAGTGTGATGAGGAAGGCTGAGTACCTAGTACCGTAGCGCCTCCATACAAACGAAGAGCTGTAGGTTAACAATTCTGACAACTGGGGTTACACATATTTGTGTGTAGGTATGCCAACCTCATCGTCACATGGGTGTCGGCGTTAACTGTACCTAGACTTCGATTTAAGTGCCCTCAAATCTGCCCTTCACTACCTTACGAATTGCTCGGAACTAATCCTCCGCTTTGAGCATGTCTTGCATCTCTTCATGATCACTTTATGCACAGTTGCACGGTGAATTCCATCAAAGGGCCATTGGTCGTTGTTTTAGCCAAGCCACGCAAACTTGGCCCTATTCGTTGTTTTTGGTGGAGGAAGTCTAGCTAAACTAAATAAGACACTGCTCTTTGCAGTGGTACCGTCCCTTGAGCCCCAAAGAAAGGCATGACGGCCTGTCTTTTGTGCCGCCCCATAATCACGCTACTGTAAACTCCAGGACTTTCGCCCTGTATCTCATAAATGGTCATTTCGGCTGCCTATGTGCCATCCTCAAACACTGCCCATGCATCGTTCCTTGGATGTTTGGCAGCATCCTCCTCAACAAAAGTATTCCGTAACCACACGAGTCATTTACAGATCGTCGTCGGAAAGCTCACCAGGCAGAGGCATGGCGGCGGCCTCGTCCATCTCCTTGCGGTACTCCTCCAGGAGCTTCTCGTCGACCTGGGCAGTGGGGGGAGCCAGAGCGGGAGCAGCAACGAACTCCTATCATATCTGATTAGCATGTAGATTCAAGTGTCAAGAGATCGTGAGATATTATCTTACAAGCTGAGGGTTTCCGACAAGCTTGCGGGCGAGCCAGAGGAAAGGCTTCTCGAAGTTGTAGTTAGACTTGGCAGAGATGTCGTAGTACTGGAGGTTCTTCTTGCGATGGAAAGTAATGGTCTTGGCCTTGACCTTACGCTCCTTCACATCGACCTTGTTACCGCAGAGAACGATGGGAATGTTCTCGCAAACTCGGACGAGATCACCTGCAAGTTGTTAATTGCGGGTTTGATGATATCATGGGCGGGGTGGACTCACGGTGCCAGTTGGGGACGTTCTTGTAGGTAATGCGGGAGGTAACATCGAACATGATGATACCGCACTGGCCGTTGATGTAATAACCATCACGGAGACCGCCAAACTTCTCTTGACCGGCAGTATCCCAGACATCGAACTGAATCTGACCGAAGTTCTGTGATGGATTAGTGCCCCGCATAGGTCAACGTGGGGTCGCGAGACTTACGGTGGTGAAGCCAAGAGGGTGAACCTCGACACCGAGGGTGGCCATGTACTTCTTCTCAAATTCACCAGTCAAGTGACGCTTGACGAAGGTGGTCTATCGCACATGATGGTTAGTCGATGTTGATGCATGATGGGGATCGCTTCATATCTCTCGAGAATCGACTTGGCGGAGTAGGGCTCGAAGGTTGTTGATAACATCGCGAAAGAAATGTTGCGTCATAGGAACCTACACACCTTTCCGGTACCACCGTCACCGACAAGCACGAGCTTGAAGGTAGGAGTCTGCTGCTCAGCCATCTTGATGGTTGTGTCTGTGGTGTTGTAGCGACAGATGCAGAGGATGTAAACAAGCGGGGTGCTGAGAGGCGTGAGTTAGCTTCTGTTGAGTGGTCGGCAACAGCGCAAGACGGTCGATCGAATGGGTATAGAATGAGATGGACGTCGGTGCGAAGTGATGCTGAGGGAATGGATCCTAAATACCTGAAAAAACCGTTGTTGACAATGTGGGTATACCCAAGATTGATTGACAAACTTTCAAGGTCGACCTGATGTTTTGAGAGTGGCGGGGGACTTTGGGCAGGGAAGGACCTCAAGCGAAAAATTCAGTCGCCCCTACCTACCTTCGAGTGGATAGGCTGCACGTGATATCCGCCCATTCAGTGCCTCTAGCCTGCTGCGAGTGATCCACCTTATGGCCTTCTATCACCAGCCATTACCGTCACCGCCTTGGAGCAATTCTGTGTTGTTATTGGGCACCGCCCAATCGATCCGGTCTTCTACGTCTTCCTGTTCGCTGGCTCGATCTGTGCTAGGCTGCCTAGTGGTGCCTTGCTTGTTCGTCATTTTTCTTTGTGAGGTGATCTAAATGCTTGTAAGTCAGCTTGATCCATGCTTGCACCCCGATATCATGGATCGGGTGAGCTGGCTACCTCACTCCATACCCTTTGAATCAATATGGTTTAGTCAGCATTTCCAGGCAAGCTCTAGGCATCTTTAGGTACCAATTCGTGCTGGGGTATTTACGAGCTTTTATTGGTCATTTTTACTCTTCCTGCAAGCTTTCTTGCTTCATCAATACTCCAGGGTGTCATCTGACAAAACAGCTTTCCGTATCTGTTGGCCACCTCTTATCATGAGGCCATATACGGATTCCATGAGAGTGTCCAGCACACCTTTACTGTTTTCTAGACAACAAATACAAAGGCCATTGCTAATCTGCTGGCACCAACGAATACATACCTTATACAAAGTACCTTGATTAACATACGTGGTATTGTTAAATGACCATATACTAGTAGCATAGGTGAACAGTGAGGTCGCCTTTAACCAATTACACATTTCCTCAAACCATGCTGCCTACCTGCCTTCCTTGGCTCGAGTCGAATGACAATCTAGCCCCTAATTTATTAAGTCATTAGAAGGCTGATAACTCTCGTGTTAGGTGAAACAAATAAGCTGGTTGAGTCACTGACCAAAACTGCGCCATATTACACTACGTTACTTATCTAGGTCCTTTTATTTATTCCGGTTCAAAGTCCTGAGGTCTCTACCATCTGCTGCTAGTCGATAAGTCAACCCAAGGATTTACTGGATTACGCAGAGAACCGCATGTGTGAGTTCATTCAATCACAATGTATAAAAAAGTGTTTCGTTATATCAGCATGAGACATAGTACTGTATAATCCACTTTTGTCTTTGCAAATTAGGGTGCGATTTCTCTACTCATATACATCATGAGAGAAGTGTCTGGATAGCGGCTAGGTTTGAGGCCCTATACTAGAAAGCCATTGAACTGAGGGATGCAAAGCACACCAGTAACCGGATATTGGCCAAAGCACAAGCCTTAAGATAATTCGCCTCGACCTAGCTCAACCACCAATTTACCTCGCCCGGAGTGATTAGGCATAGGCTTTCTGGTTTATCATGGCTTTTGCGACAACTCGACTTATAGAGGCAAGATATGGCAGCCCAACAATCCTCGCCCACCCCAGTCCTTTCTTGGAGTCAGGGCCAGTCGCAACTCTTGCCGCTCGGCCACACCATCTGGCCTCGACACTCTGATGAAAACGTTGTTCTAATGTATTGTCAACAGGCGGTTTTCGTGTACTATATCGGAGCACAAACTTACCCCTTCGTTATCCTGGACACACTCGGCCACCTTTCTGAGGTTGTCGTGGTTGGCTCGATTCACATAACCAAAGTTCCGGATTTCATCTCCAGGTTTCAGACCGGCGGATTCTGCTGGACTTCCTGCAGCTACGGTGTTGATCTTGGCAAAAGGAGGGTCTAACGGTGTAGAAACTGAGTCTAGCAAGATGCCTCGTGAGTTACTCGAGCTTGCAACTGGCGCAGATTCATTCTCATCAAGACTCGCAAAATGTTCATGAAGGAATTTCTCAATTCGGGTCATGAGAGCAGTATAGTCATTCCGCAGTCGAATGATGCGAGCTCGTGTAGTCCGGACTGTCACGCTGTTAGTGGTCGAATCTTGAATCTGGATTCATTGAGGTACTTTGAGCAACATCAATGTCCGCTCGAGGGAAACCATCGTTTGTTAGGAGAGAAGTGTTCATATCAACCCCATGCTATAATTGTGTTAGGGCATTATAAATGCTATTTCGTAAAGTTCGCAAATACCGAGTCAAGCACCCCTCCTAAAGCCTTGAGTTCGGCCTCAATATCGTCCTTCTTTCGCTGCAACTCTGCAAAGCTTAGATGCCCTGCATCGCCATTGGTGACAGGAGCAGTGGTTTCTCCTGAGGGCACTGTCGGCGCGTGTAGATTTTCCATTGTTGGAATGGAGACACAGAAAAGTAAAGTTTCTGAAACGGGGAGCTTCCTATGTTGTCGGCAGAAAGGGTTGAATCCAGTGAAGACGTCTTTGTCCCAGGCTGCGAAGGGTGACGCCGCTTAGACGGCGGGGAGCTTTCAGGACTCTTCAGTGCACATCCTCCCTACAACAAAAGAAGTGCAGGGGACCGGTTTGGTGGTGTGCGTTGGGAAGCCCGCGCTCCATATAAAATACTGGTCCGTGCACATACACTACCCTGCATGAGGCTCCGAGCTTGTGCTGGCGACGTCACTTTTCTTCCCTAGCAACTTTTTCTCAACAACGCGTCTCTTCATACTACAATATCAAACTGCTATTGCGGCTTCTCCAATATGGCCACCGGGGTAGATGCGCGACTCTTGAAGTCGACCAGATTCCCCCCCGAGTTTAGCCAGAAGGTTGACATGCAAAAGGTTAATTTGCAAGTCATGAAGAAGTGCGTGATCTGATTGCCGCCCTTGTGTTACAACGTGCTAACTCCTCCATTCAGATGGATCGCCAGCAAAATTTCTGATATCCTGGGAAGCGAAGATGACGTGGTTATTGAACTTGTCTTCAATCTCATCGAAGGACCGCGATACGTATGTTTACCGAACCCCGACAAGTCCAGAATGCTGATATGTACAATAGCCGGATATCAAGTCACTGCAAATACAACTAACAGGGTTTCTTGACAAGGACACGGCTGTGTTCTGCAAAGACCTGTGGAAGTTATTGCTGAGTGCCCAAAGTAGTCCCCAAGGCGTCCCTAAGGAACTCCTCGAGGCCAAGAAGCTGGAGCTCATCCAAGAGAAGGTATGCCAACCCCTAATCCTGTACAGTTCGATTTCTGATGGCATTTGATCCAGATTGAGGCAGACCGCGCTGCAGAAACTGCTAAACAGAGACGAGACGACTGGGATCGCCGTGACCGTGAAGTAGCCGATCTGAAAGACCGCGACCGCCGCGACCGGGCTGCTGCTCGTGGAGATACCTGGCAAGGGCGCCGAGGTGACCGTGATTTCGAAAACCGAGGCAGAGGGGGTTTCAGGAGAGGAGGTCGCCGATCAAGATCGCCTGGCCCTCGCTTCCGTGATCCCAGGGACTCATATGGGCGTGATAGTTACATTCCACGAGGAAGACGTGGTAGTGGACGCGCCGACCAAGGCCGACGAAAATCGCCCCCTCGATCACGTTCGGAATCGGCATCGCCCAGGCCGAGCTCAAGAAGTCGCAGCGCCTCCCGAAGCACTGATCAATCGAATCAACGACGAAGACCTGTCTCTCCTGGGGAACAAGCTGACACACGCAAGAGGTCGCGATCACCCAGAGGAGATACATATCGGGGTCGGGCAAACAAACGTACCGAGAGAGGTCGGCCAGCTCGTTCATCTCGATCTCTGTCTTCGGAGCGAAATTCTCCCGCACCAAAGCGCAGACGTTACTCTTCATCAAGGAGCCGCTCTGTAACTCGTCGAAGACGACCGGCTAGAGACATATCCTCATCGCGATCTGAACGGACATCGGACTCCCGTAGTCGAAGCCGAAGTCACAGTTATAGTCGCAGTCGCAGCCGTTCCAGCAGCGCGTCACCGGATCGCAGGACCAAAAGACGACCGAATCATGGACGTGGTGGTCAGCAGCCCTCTAGGAAGAGATATTCACCTAAGGGTAGACGGCGAAATAGTTCTTCAGCTTCTTCGCGATCAAGGATTCGAGAAAATTCAGCTGATGTTTCTGAAGATGAATCTCATGCCCTGCCGACCAAACCCGAGGCAGAGGTTCCGGCCGAATGAGGTATCTGAGGTCAGTTGGCGATAGTGTCTTGAACCGGCACAATCACTGACTTGGTTTGTTCGCTAAGATTTGACCTTGCTACTTGCAATGACCGCGCCACCAAGACGAGGATGAGAGTGATCGAGGTTGTCTTCTTTTGGGGAAACCTAAGCCAACAATTTCTTCAAGTCCTTTTTGAGCCATGAGCATAACAATTATGTTTACAATTACTGACTTTACGGCGTTGGAAAACAGGAGCCTATAGAAAAGCTTTCTTTGTAGGATATTGAGAGGACCACGAACACACATAACTATCAAATACATTGAAGCTTTTATCAAGTGCATTTATAATCAGCAAGTGGAAGCGTTCAATCTGGAACCATATCGGAGACAGAAGAGCGGAGTGCTTCCGGATCCCTGCCTCAGAGATATAATCTGGGTATCGAGCTCCACCACCACAGAACTCACTACTCCAGGTTCAACCTGGGCAATCTTCCGTAGTATAGTGGTCAGTATGCAAGCTTGTCACGCTTGAGACCCGGGTTCAATTCCCGGCGGGAGAGTTCCAGCCACCTGCGATACACAGGATTTCATTTTTGCTTCATTTACAACCTTGATCATTTTCGTTGTTGTTTTGCGGTTAAATCCATGATTTAACCGAGATGCATAAGCGTCTAACGCGGCTCCCCGCGCTTCCTTTTAAGCGCCCCGCATTATCCAATCGCAACCTAACTTGTATCCTTGTTATCAAACGCGACCATTCATCATCCCATTTGACGAGGACATCCATCGAGTGTCGAACCCCAATAACGCCGACCTGCCGAGACAACAACACGCATGGCTGAGAGAAAGGCATCGAACGGAGCTGTAGCTGGTACTGGACAAGTGACAATGTCCGAGTACAAGAAGGCGCAAGCTCGGGTTCGGGATCTGGTCGAGAAGCGCAGAATGCTAGAGAAGCGCTTGGTGCGCATTTGCCCACTGAGTGTAAACTGTATTAGAACTCGGCTGATATTTTCATAGACACAAGTTGAAGACAGCATTTCCCAGAAGGAGACTGCATACCTCGACAGCACACCAAACGGCAACATCATCACCGGTTTCGACAACTACATGAAGGGCATGAGTGGCGCGGCAGCACAGCGACGAAAGGCTGGTCCGATGGAACAGAACAGAGTCTTTTCACGATCGTCGATTTCCTACCGACCTAACAATCTAGTATGGATGAATATCATTTACAGCATCACACGGGATAGGCTAATCATGCTTCTCGTAGGAGGGTATCACACCTGGATCAGGAGGCTCGACGCCAGCTGGCGCGACACCATTATCCGCCGCATTTAGAGACGGACCCTCGAATCACCCGACACCGACATCTTCGACTGCGGTTAAGAACGCAAGCAAGTCGAAGAAGAAAACGGTCGAGCACGAGGACAGCGAAAACGATACTTCGACGAGCAAGAAACGAACGAATTTTGGAGCACAGCGCAAGTAGCGTATGTGCAAAGATATACTCATGAGATTGGGCGTTTAACAGGGAATGGACTCAACGGTAGGGTCAGGATGGCGTTAGGATTCATAATATAGATCGCCCTCGAGACAGACGGTGGTTTGGGACTGAGATCATGGTAGGTTCAGGCTAGAAGTAGCACGAAAATATGCCATTCATAGGGGAGGTTATTAAGCATTTGGGAACCGTCAAGGTGCCAGAATACTCAAAGAGTTTGCGTCAAAGAGCATGCATAGTTCATTCCAGCATGCCCTAGAATGTCCTTGACCTACCTAAATTATCTCAGTATTTCATTACTCAAGATCAAAATGTCTTTTTTTCTGCCATCATCTCAACAAGTAAGGATCCAATTGCTTGATGTCAGGTCACCTTTGAACTCACGGTAGTTCTCCCGGTACTGGGAATTGCCTTACGGGTGAAGTCAAGTTCAGTGTATGGTCTCCCATTTGTCGTTACATAGGTATATTTAGGCCGTGTGTCATGTCTTGAAATCATTTTAAGCTATCCCACGTCAACATGAATCAGATAGAAGCGACGTCGCGACGTCCGTCAGGTAAGGTTGTGGCTAATCGCATCTGTTGCGGTGAGATTAGACCTTGATTAGCCCTTCAACCTCTATAGATGCATGTAAAGGGATTACTTTCATACTAGAGTAAAATTCTCCGGCCAGTATTACTGTGAACTTTTGATTTAAAGGTTAGGTAGTACTAATTATAAAGGAAGGTAGCATGAGCAGTGGATTCACCGGAAGAGAGGGGCCGAGCGGGTGGCTGGTCATGAGAATGAGGAGTCGTGAGGGGGAACCCGTGGCACTAGCACTTATAGGTGTTCTGCATACCTGGGCTGGTTGTATGATGAGTGTGTCAACTGGACACAGAGGTTCTTGATTCTCCTCTTCAATACCCCCAAGAGTCTTTTACTTCGTTGTTTCCCCATCATATCACCTCCAATTACTAGCACCCCATTCTCTCCCTCTCTGTCTCCATGATGACGAGGCAGGCCACGCGGTTCACGCCTGAAGTGCTGATTTCGGCCCCGCGTCGTTCAACTGGAGTCCCAAACTCCACTGGGGAGCTCGTTCTCTACACGGTGAGTTGGAGCTTGGCAATGCCTTCAATTGGTTGTGTCAAACTTATGTTAACATGTTCAGATCTCGTCGTACTCATTCGAGAGCCACTCCAAGTCGTTCCAGATCCGTGTTCTCAATATCAAAGATGACTCTTCCCATCTCGTTTCCGAGGACGCTCATGTTAGCGATCCTATTTGGATTGGAGAGAAAGAGATTGCTTTGATTAGAACAAATGATAATGGCTGCTCATCTCTCTACCAGCAGCATGTCTTGGATGGTTCCGAGTGAGCATATATTAAAAGCAACATGTCGTCTCCAGGAAACTAACAAACGTATCAGGGCACGCTTGATCAAATCTTTTGCAGGCAGCATCTCTAACCCAAAGGCAAAAGCACTATCTGATGGCAAGGTTGCGTTCATTTGCTCCGCATTGACTACGCCCAAGGGCAACATGTATTGGCAGGCAACCGAGCCCAAGACATACACAACTGCTAAGATATATACTGGCCTTTTCGTTCGCCACTGGGATACCTGGAACACTGAGAATCAGAACTCGCTTTGGTACGGCGTGATTATCAAGAAAAATGGTAGATGGGTGTTTGAGAAGGATGGGCTCACAAACCTCTTGGCCGGTACGCAACTAAGCTCACCTGTCCCTCCTTTTGGTGGAGCAGGGGACTTTGACATCTCAGAGAATGGAATCGCCTTCGTTGCTAAGGATCCAGAGTTGAACCCGGCGAGAAACACCAAGACAGATCTGTACTACGTACCCATCAGGTCTTGGACAGACAAGCCTCCTCGGCCACAGATCGTCAAGACTGGACGACTGCGCGGCTATAGTAGTGCACCTACTTTCTCCAATGACGGCAAGAAGTTGGCATTTGCTAGAATGAAGCACCAGCAGTATGAATCTGATAAGACAAGACTGTTGTTGATCCCCAACGTGGACGACTTAAGTAACGTTCAAGAGTTTTACCAGACAGACGATGATGAGGGCGGTTGGGATTTGAGGCCTGATTGGGTTGTTTGGAAAAAAGACGACACTGAGCTGTATGTTGCGGCTGAGAAACATGGGAGATCAATGCTTTGGAAGTTGCCGTCTGATACTCTCAAAGCTCGTGATCTTCCCGAGGCCATTCACAAAGAAGGGTCTGTCGTTGAGGCACACACTCTGGAAGGCAGTGACTCTCTCTTCATTACATCCAAGTCGCGAATCGAGAGCTCGAGCTACGGAGTCCTGGACCCGGAGACCAAGGTTGTCAAAGTGATCTCCACCAGTTCCAAAAACGGCAAGACATTCGGTCTCTCCACGTCTCAAGTAACCGAATTATGGTATTCTGGGTCGGCCGGCTATGATAACCACGCTCTTGTGATGCTACCTTCCCACTTCGACAAAAGCAAGAAGTATCCTTTGGCGTTCCTAATACATGGCGGCCCTCAATCAGCGTGGACAGATGATTGGAGTACTCGTTGGAACCCGGCCATCTTCGCTGAGCAGGGCTATATAGCTGTGTGCCCCAACCCCACTGGCAGTACTGGATACGGGCAAGCTCATATTGATGCGATTGCCAACCATTGGGGAGGTGCCCCATATGAAGATCTGGTGAAGTGCTTTGAGTATCTCGAGAGTCATGTCGATTATGTTGATACTGATCGAGCTGTTGCTCTGGGAGCCTCATACGGTGGATACATGATTAGTGAGTCCAAACGCTCTTGGGCTGGAGTAATACTGACATGAGGACAGACTGGATTCAAGGTCATGATTTGGGCCGTAAGTTTAAGGCTTTAGTGTGCCATGATGGCGTCTTCTCAACACAAAATCAATGGTCGACTGAAGAGCTCTTCTTCCCCGAGCATGATTTCGGTGGAACATTGTGGGAGAACCGTGCTGGATATGAGAAGTGGGATCCGTCTCTGCATACTGGCAATTGGTCCACCCCTCAGCTGGTAAGCGTGATACTAGGCGGCGACAAGAAATATGCTCACACCTTTCTAGGTCATACATAACGAACTCGACTACCGACTGCCCATCTCAGAAGGATTGGCCATGTTCAATGTCTTGCAGGCTCGTGAAGTGCCTAGCAAGCTCGTCATGTTCCCCGATGAGAATCATGTGAGTGGTGAGACAATTGGCATATCCTGTTTATTTGCTGATGATCGATGTAGTGGGTGCTAAAGCCGGAGAACTCACTCGTTTGGCATAGAGAGGTCCTGGATTGGATTAACAAGTACAGTGGCATCGCAGATGATGAGGCTAAGCTTGAGAAACAGACTGAAGGGATGACTGTATGAATACGTATGTACCACTGAGAATGCTATTAGGCTATTATATTAGGGGAGGAGACTGTGTTTCGAGGAGAACCCTTTGATAAACTTTCAGGTTGGAAATGCGCCATAATGTGATATGATATGAAATCGTATTATATATTTCATCGATTTATTATTCAGTAACCAGAAGAAGACCCTCGTGGTATCTTGTGGCTCCCCGAGACAATGGCAGCCTACATATAAACAAAAGCTGTGAATAGTGGTACCACGTGTCTCAAGGCTGCTCATAAGCTGAATCATAAGCTCGCCATGGAATTGCCATGACCCTAATCACAAGAAGCCTGATCAGTATATATAACAACGTAGGTAGGTATATGAGGTAAAAAAAAATGACAATGCTATATTCGTAAGTAAGTCTTCTATTTTTTGCTCAGATGACCAAAACCATTTCATAATGAAGAAAACCTAGAGAGAAAGGTTTTTGACATGATCTTCTATATTGTTTCTCTCAGTGTTACCCATGTCGTTCCATTGTTGTCGTAACATCCACCACATTGGTGTAAGTCGTGTGCCTACTCTGGGTGCTATATAGAAAAGGCTCCACTCTTTTTATTGTTAGGCCGCGCCTATTATTCTTGCACCTCTGCTCTGATCTGCACTTGCCCCAAAGGGGCCAACTTCATACCTTTGGGGAAGCTCATCGCAACAAGCTTCAATAAATTTTGTGCAGATTCCAGGCACATTGTTCGGGTATGCGCTGTGAAGCCATAGCCTTAGATACCGATGACGGCCCAGCTTTGCTCCCGCGACATCGATATTGAGACGAATCAGCAACTTATCAACTTCCGAACGCATTCCTTTGACGATCGCAAGCCGAGCACCCCAGTGACCTAATCACCAACTTACTCTCACACATAGAAACTACAACAATCGCCAGACAAATATGACGACACCGCCGTCCCTATTTCACGCGCTTCTCCGGCCCTCCATACTCCAGATCTTACGCTCAACAGGATATCATTCCACGCGCCCCGCGGTCCTCGACTCTCTGACAGATCTTGCCGCCCGATACCTGTCGCTTCTCTGCCAAACTACTGCCCAGCATGCGATGCATAATCAAGGCGACAGCGCTGACTTCACAATCGCTGATATACGGATGGCGCTCCAGGACGCGGGTGCGCTGATGCCAGAGCGCGTACCTACCGAAGAGATGTGGCGCGGCGAAGAGGACTTGCGCGGAGTTGAAGACTTTATAGCGTGGTTCGCGGGACAGCGCATGAAGGAGATGATGGAGGTCGGTAGTGGGGACGGTGAGACGGATGCTACAGATTATCTTAATGGTTGGTTCCTACGGATGGCTTCCAGAAAGCACAGCTGACAGTGGCTTCACAGCTTTGAAGAAGAAACACAGTAAAACCGGCGAAGACGCTAAGTACCACGGTACCATACTCGGTCGTGGCCACGACACAGGTGAGATCCAAGTCGAAGGAGGGTCAGAGACCACCATCGCAGAATGGATCTCCAACCGTGCCTCGCCCCAAAGCAGCCCAACGCCCGGCGAAGAACAGCAGCCTGACGAAGATCAGCCTCCACAGCAGCAAGCACCTCAACAAAACGGCCATGCTAGTGACGATGATTCAGGACTAAGTTCAGTCGGTGATCGTATAGATCAGGATACAATGGACTTGTCATAGTGAAAGACAGCGGCCGGACAAAGCGAGACAGGCAGGCTATGGAAGCGGTGGTTAGAGTGATTGGTTCTTGGTTAATTGCATAGCGACGGAGTTCTTCAGGGAGGAGGGCGACTGAGCTAAAGGGAATAAAAGAAACTCGTTGGTCTCAGGGGGCTTTTTCTAGCCAGGGTTTCTTGCTGCTTTATTTGGGCTGATTTAATACCAAGTAGACGTGCACATGCAGAGCACTTATACGAGCGTTTCTAGAATTATATCTCATGATTTCTTCTCTTGTCAAGCCTGAATGCTTCGTTGGATATTCGGGACCTTGTTGTTTTCTCAGAAGCAAAGTAATATTTATCTATTCATGCAATGTTGTCTTCTATCATAAATCTTGACGAATGCTGCTTCTGCGCATATCTAGTATATAATGTTACAGTGGGCATCGCAGAGCCCTTTTATGCTATTATACATGATTCGAGTACATCGGCGGATATCTAAGCGCCGGCCATCAATGCGTCGCAATTTACTCCTTTGCCCCTTTTCGTAACACATCATACACCCCCATCTGCTCTGCAGCCTCCTTGAACATTTTTCTCTTGAGAGCATCGTCGCCTTCAGTAGGCCAATATCGCTTTTGTAGATATTCAAAAAGCGCCTCGCCACGATGCTGACCCTCAAGACGAGAAGCATCTCCATCCGCCCATGAGAGAAGACCACGGTCAAGATCTCGCTTGGCAGTCATGAGACGGCGTCGATGGGTCGGCGAATCCCATTGCAACTTGGTCGTCTCTAACATCAGCTCGAGAACGAGCGTTTCGGGAGGTATGAAGCCGAAAGCATCACGGAGAGTCGACAATGCGACGACAAAGCCTGTATCATCCTTGATACGGCGGAAAGTATGTAATATCTTACGTGCGAGCTGACCATCCATGCCATCGGGTTGGAAAACATGTCTGAACTTGACAGTCTCGGCAAACATGGCACGAGTGGGCTCAGCCTGATCAGGTACAAAGCCAGCTGAGACGTGGAGGCGGTTGACGGCGAGCGTCTTCCATAATGCGCTAAAAGTATAGGGATCAGGCTCGATGCCCTTTTCCGATACGAGAGTCAGGTATAGGTTTATAGCTTCCTTCGATTGTCCTGCTTGGATATAGGACTCGAGGAGTTGATTGATGATGAAGGAGTCAGCCTTCATATCCGCTTCACGGAAAGCTTCCCAGAGCATCAGCAGTCGATCGTGCAAGTCTCTCACTCGATAGTTCTCCGCCAATAGCGAGAAGGTCTCCAAGGTTGCTCGTGGTAGGGATAGATTGTCGTCCTTCTTTAAAGGCTCGCTTTGTAAACCCATGTTATTTCCTCGAGATTTGACGAACTGAATTCGAGTCTCAATCATGCCCCATGCCATTTGATCCGCCTTCTCAAGATCTTCAATACCGCCAGCCCGTTGCCAAGCCGCGATGAGACCATTCAGCTGGATAGGAGCTGGCTCAATGCCTTTTTGGCCCATAAAGTCCACAACGCTGTGAGCTCCGTTCAGATCGCCAGCACCAATCAACCTCTTCAGCCACTTTCCAAAAAAGAATTTGTTGGCGACCACTGATGGCATATATTTTTGCTTCTTCAAATCGATTTTGCCATCGCTCATCATGTCAACGAAGGCGTATAAGGCATTCTCGGTTTGATGTGTGGTCAGGAAGTATGATATGACTTGATCATAGTCAGCCAGCTTCATATCGTCTCCAAGAAGCTCGCGGAGTTGACGGTATGCAGCCCAAGCCTTCCCCTGGGCCTCTTCCGTGCCCAACTCAGACCATGTCCTAATCAAAGGCATCAGAATGCGAGGGTCGGACTGCTTCTGGACGAGTTTGTTGATGGCTCGCTGTGCCTCTTCCAGATCACCTGTTCGGCAATACATCCTCACTCCAAGCTCCCAGAACTCTTGAAATGTTTCGGAATTTTCGTTTCCAAGTGTGCTCAGACATCTCCTCCAGTTCTCGATTGCCTTAGACTCCCATCCATCAACAAAGACCGCCTCAATTGTCAGGAGTTGCTGAGCAGGGTTTAAGGTCACGTTTGCCTCGCTCATGTCTCGAGCGAGAAGTGCAATATGTGATAGGCGATGAATATTGACAGACTCATCGGCTGAGAAGATCTTCCACAACAGATCCCATACTTCAAGGGGGACATGACTCCAGCCGTGAGCTAGAGACAGTCTGGCTGAGTGATAAGCCTTGAACACCCCTTGCACGGTCTTTGCTGTGAGTTTGACATCGCGGCGATGATCCCTGGCAGTCTTTGATAACGCAGTATTGAGGCGAGCGATCTTTTTGCGTTGGTTAATTGTCCATGGCTTTTCTGGAATTTGAGGTAATGTTATTCGAGAACCCAGATTTCCAAATCCTGGCAAGCCTGGAAGTTCTGAGTCCAGTCTCTCCAACAGCTCTTTTGGTAGGTCTGCGCCAGTTTTGTCAATCTCCTCATCGATCGCCGCTGTATATGCGTCCAATTTGGCAATAATTCTCTCGAGGTCGTCTGCCGTCCTCATGTTCTGCCATTCGGGGCCCAGTTGATCGACCACATCCTGGAAAGCTTCTTTTTCGTCCTTTCCACCAATATCGTCTTTGATTTCCAGAAGGGCTTCCTTGAGACCTGATGTGTCGACTTCGTTCAGTGATGCGCCGAACGCTTCTTCTCCGGAAAGTTCAGTTCTCTTGTCGTTGTCTTGCTCGAAGAACCGCACACTGAATGACTCGTTTCCGTCCTTCTTGGGATTTCGAAGAGACTTAATTCGGTCGATGTATTGCTGCAGCTCAAATCTGCTGGGCTTCTGTGTGATGGCATCATCGATTGATCGCTGTGTAGTGGCTTTGGTGCTATATGATGCCGCTATTCGTGGTTGTGTCGGCCGTTGTCGAATTACCAACCGGCAAGATCGACATATTGTGTCATTGCTTCTTCGTAGCTCGCGTAAAAGCGGTCGGCCCGCCATTCTCAACACATAAGGGCCCAAGGTAAGGTGAAGCTTTGGCGAGACTGACGCTGAACCTTTTTCAGAGGTTATCGATAAGAATTTGAGGAACGGATCTGCCACTTACAAGAGGTTTGGGGAGGCCAATCTCACCGCCTTCTGCATCAGGCTACATAGATAACTTTTCCAGTGGCAGAAATTAATTTTTGTTTGGTACTCATCGGCGGGCTGAAATATTGCGACTCCAAGGATACCCCCAAAACAGCAGCAAAATGTCGAATTCCACGCCAGAATTCCTCCGATTCACAGGAAATCGATCCTTCACCCAGCGTCTAATTCTCTCGACGCTGACCGGTAGACCTATCCACATTTCCAAAATCCGAAGCACATCGCCTACGAATCCAGGTCTTGCCCCCCATGAGATTTCCTTCTTGCGCCTTCTTGAGGCTGTCACAAATGGCAGTTCCATGCAAATCTCTTATACGGGTACCACTATAACATATCACCCTGGCCTGATCACCGGAACTATTGCTGGTTTTGGCGCTTCCGACGTCGATGTCATTGAGCACAACATCTCTGTTAACAATACCCGCGGCGTCACCTACTTCCTTATGCCTCTCTGTTTACTTGCGCCCTTTTCCAAGGCGCACATGAACGTCCGATTCACTGGTCCTGGCGTTATCACATCGTCCACCGAAACAGGGGACATCTCCGTCGATTCTTTCCGAACTGCCATCCTCCCTCTCTTTGCCCTGTTTGGCATCCCTCCTGCGCGGATAGAGCTTAGGGTACTTCAACGATCATGCGCTGGGCCCGGCGGAAAAGGTGGCGGTGGATGTGTGGAGTTGCGATTCGCAAGTCAAGTGCGACTACCGAAGACTCTGCATCTCAACCGAAGCCCTGGTCGGATAAAGCGCATTCGCGGTGTCGCATACTGTACTGGAGTATCTGCCTCTAACAACGCCCGCATGATTCACTCAGCACGAGAGATCTTGAATACCTTGGTTTCCGACATTCATATCGCTGCGCAATATGATCAGGCACCGCTTGTACCCACTGGCGACAAGGCAGGAAGCAAGAGACGACTTGGAATAGGATTCGGTTTGAGCTTGGTCGCTGAGTCAAGCGCTGTTGGAATTCTCTACTCTGCAGACGTTGTCGTCCCCCCCCAAGGCGGCGTTGTTCCTGAGGACATTGGAAAGCAGTGCGCCTTCCAGCTACTAGAGAACATCTCCCAAGGTGGCTGTGCCACCCAGGTTTCAGCCAAGACCATACTTGTGCTTATGGCTATGGGATCGGAGGATGTTGGTCGTCTTAGAATCGGTAGGGAAGTTCTCGCAAACGAAGAGATGGTTATCCTCGCGAGAGATCTGAAGACATTTGGCGCAAGCAGTTGGGGTTTGAGGGACGTTGGGGACGATACGAATGATATCATTGTTTCTGTTAAAGGCACTGGCGTTGGTAATGTTGGAAGAAAGATAGCGTAAAAGCACAGAATAATCCATTTTATATTTCAGATTTCAGACATTGAAAATTATTCAAACGCGCTAAGTTGATATCATTGTCTATCGTTCTGACCTGTTCGAGCTGGCACATTGAGGCCTCGTCTACGCGCTTCAATGGAAGCCATAGTTGCTCCATAGCTAACTGTACGGAGAGAATATGCGGCTGTTCTCTCAATATTCAACGCTGCATTGTGGAGTGAGTGAAGAATATGATATTCGCCAATGATCGCATTTCCGGAACTCAGGACATCAGACAGATGTGACCGTGTTGGTTCATCGATGAGTGGTTCTCTAGCCGATGGCTCTGATTCTCCCGACGTTGAGTTGGCCTCCTCAGCTGTACTGGTACGTCGCAAGGGCTGCAACTCGATGCCGTCCTCCTCATCAGCTGGTAATGAGCCGGGCATGTCCCTTGATACTCCACGCTCTTCCGCATCCAGATCTTCTATGGTAGGGCCCATCTCCTGAGCCAGGTCAGGTACCATAGGTCGGAAGGTCTTAAGAGTCACCCGTAGTCTTTCCCGCTCAGTATGGACCGTCAGCATTAAGCATTGAACGGCGAGGATCATGACATCTGCTAGAACATAGTAAATGCGAGAAGTGGGGGGCTTTTGCCCTATAAAGTCGATGACCAGGCCACCGTGCATATAGCCTCGGTGGTAGTCAGGACCAACAGGCAGAGAAACAAAAATATGCAGAAATATGCAGATGATGTTGGGAATGAGAACGAGACACACATGTATGGGACTCGCAGGCATTAAGAAAGGAAATGATTCATCCTTCGGCGTGAGATATAAGTACTGGCCAACAGATCTTAGGATGAATCGAAACATTGAGCACCTAGAGGGGCATCACTGGTAAGCGGAGTTCAGGAAAGATGCGCAAGTAGTTGAACATACTCCATATAGTACAGTCCACTCAGCTCCGCGAAAACCAGGGTATCAAGACTCCTGAGCAAATGTGTGACAAATTCCAACTTTCTCGCTAATCCAGGGTTGCGCTTCTTCCTGCTTTTCTTCTTCTTGCGACGCTGAGGGTGCAACTGGGCGCGCGACCGAGCTGATCTCGAATGCTCGCGTGGTAGATTCCATGTGACACGGCTGCCGGATGAAACATTGACTGGTTCGGCCGTGGAAGCTTCATTCGGCGCCGTAGAGCTCGGCGAGGCATCATCGCTCATTCTCGAGTATCGTCATCTACATCTGCATCTGAAGGGGAGCTAGTTCTGCATGAGCAGGGTGACAGCTCAGGAGAAGCACGTGTGGCTCATGAAGTGTCGGTCCAAGGTGTATGGCTGCAGCAGAGAGTTGTCTGATAGATTCAAGGTGTGTATAGCAATGCAGTTTCGACTGGCGCTACGGGAATATATGATATCGGCTACAACAGGCTCGTGAATTGAAGTGACTTGTTGCAGCATGAGGCGACTTGAGGCGCCATGATAAGATTGCAGGGATTACATGTAACAGCCCCCAGGGCTTAGGTAGGTGCGGCAAACACATCCATAAGATTAGTACCTGGGTTCTACTTTGGGTACTCTGGTCGGAAAAAGAATGGCCCGACCATGGCGGGACAGATGCCTTCCAACCTGCCATAGTACCCCGCCATCGGACCGCTATGGTGGGCGACGCAGCACTCCAACGGTCCAAATAATTTCTGCCCTCCGTGACTCAGACGAACAACGACAGGTCAAGAGCCAGCTCGCCATTTTCTCTTGGCTCCTCACAACCCAAAATCCTCCGACATGACGACTTCCAGCTCCGCTCCTTCGGGGTATCTCACCTCCCAGATCCTCCAGGCCCTATCGGAAAAGAGTCCCCTGCTCTCCTCAGAAGCCTTCCCCACCATCGCCTTCCAGGACATCAAGGCTGCACTTGATCGTCTGGCTTCACGATCTATGATCACATATGAGACAATTGACAAGGAAGAGGCTATCCTTGAGCCCGAAGCGGAGCAAATTGCCGAACATGGCAGTCATGAGGCGCGTGTTTTTGAGGCGCTTCGAAATGCCGTGGAGGGGTTGTCGATCCAGGATCTTGAGAAGGCCATTGGCGACAAGACGGTGACAAAGGTCGGACAGGGCAAGGCTTTCAAGGAAAAATGGATTAAGAAGAGCGCCGACGGCAAGCTGATAGCCACTGTATGTCGAGTCATAAGTTCTATATATGAATTTGGGTTCAACTGTTAGCTAACCTCAAGTAACAGGCTGAGTCGATCGAAGATGTCACCCGAGCGCAGCTACAGAAGATCAAGGAGACCCGGACACACGAGCCCAAAATCTTGACTGATCTGCGAAAACGGAAGCTGATCAAGATGCAAAAGGTTATCAGCTTCAAGATTGAAAAGGGGCCTAAGTACGCCCTCGAGATTCAGAAGGAGGAGACCGACTTGACAGCCGACATGATTGCTTCTGGATCATGGAAGACTGCCAATTTCAAGCCCTACAACTTCAAGGCTCTCGGCGCGGACCAAAATGCTGGCGCACTTCACCCCCTGAATAAGGTCCGACACGAATTCCGACAGATTTTCTTCGAGATGGGTTTCGAGGAGATGCCTACCAACAAGTTTGTCGAGACTGGATTCTGGAACTTCGATGCCCTCTTCGTGCCCCAGCAGCACCCCGCCCGTGATCTTCAAGATACCTTCTACATCTCAGACCCCAAGGTGGGAGACGCGCCACGATCGGAGGAAGGACAGAACACAGAGGAGTACTGGGAGAACATCAAACAGGTCCACCAGAACGGCAAGTTTGGGTCAATCGGTTACAGATACCCCTGGTCGGCGGAGGAGACCAAGAGACTGGTGCTCCGAACCCACACTACTGCCATTTCAACGGCCATGCTTTACAAGCTAGCAGCGCAGAAGGGACCTGATGGACGCCCACCTCCCGCGCGATACTTCTCTATTGATCGTGTCTTCCGAAATGAGACAGTTGACGCAACCCATTTGGCCGAATTCCATCAGGTTGAGGGTGTTATCGCCGACTACGGTCTTACCCTTGGTGGTTTGATGGAGTTCATGGAAGTCTTCTTTGCTAAGATGGGTATCACCAACCTCAAGTTCAAGCCGGCCTACAACCCTTACACCGAGCCCAGTATGGAAATCTTCAGCTATCACGAGGGTCTGGGCAAGTTGGTGGAGATCGGAAACAGTGGCATGTTCCGACCTGAAATGCTGGAACCCATGGGTCTGCCAAAGGACATGCGGGTGTTTGGCTGGGGTTTGTCCCTGGAGCGACCGACCATGATCAAGTACAAGATCTCTAACATCCGAGAGTTGCTGGGCCACAAGGTTGATCTCAACTTTATCGAGCGGAACCCTGCGGTGAGATTAGAGAAGGAGTAAAAAGTTTTTTATGGATCTGTACTAGAGAACAAATAAGAACAAAGGAAAGATACGTATTATGCGTGTTGGGTGTGTTAGAGAGCGGCATCTAGAGGACCCGGTGCAGCTGGTAGTATCATGACTAGACGAAATAAGAAACAAATTGAAAAACCCGTTCTAGCATCAACACATATGTACGTCTTGATCTGAGATTAACTAGGGGTCCCCCTCGGGGAGCAAGAAAAAACCAGACCTTAATAATAGGTGTAAAAATAAACCTATCAAAAGGCATCCTAAGCTTATGCTAGATTACCTAAATATTTTTGTCATTTAAGATCGATGCCCTGAGTTTTCTTTCCGCCCCTAGGTCCCCTGACGAGATGATGGCTGATGAGGATGGACCCTGACTAAAGACGGGAATCGAGGCTTAAGATGGAGTCGTGTCGTCAGTGAAGCTTGTCTCAGAGATAGCGCCCCACAAGTAATGAAGCGATTCACATCGTTCACGGTGATTATGCACACGACAGCTGGACCCTTGCTTTGAGTTTTCTCGGCAGTTGATATTGTCCCAATGTGTCTGACGGTAGTAGTGTCTGTGAGCTTGATTCTTGTTCATGTGATTGATGGTATGGAAACCCACGAACTGCAAGTTGCGAGTCCAGCTACTGCGTTCCCCCGCTTTCGGCATCTTCCTTGTCAGCTTTCAATTGTCTCTCGATGGCTCTTGGGCCCCACGGCTCCGAACAGATCGGCCCCACGACCCTTGAGCCCCGCCCCGCGTGTCTGCAGGCTAGGACGGGTGCATCCACTTCAAACCTCGTCATTGAGATCCAGAGACGACTTTGACGTCTGTTATTCATCACGGCTATCGAGAATGTGCCCGCACCTTGTACCTATGTACTTCTCACAGCATCATATTGCCCCGCGTCTTGAGGAAGCAAACGAGCAGCTCAGAGTAGGCAATTGATCCTCATGAACTTTGTAAAATGCAACGCTGCAGGCAAGCATTGGCATATGCATGATAGCTACTTGTCAGTTGCGGCCTGGGGACAGTAAACGCCTGTGGCGTCCTTCCCCGCGTAAAGTTACTGGCGGTTGTGATTCCCCTGCCAGGTTGATGGGTGGTGTGACCTCTCTCAGCTCTGCTCTGAGGTATTGACAAGACCTCCCAGGTTTTCCGCGTTTGGATTGTAGGAGGGATCAGCGGTCTTAGTTAAGGGATCAAAGAGTCATGATGCTCACTGTTCATAAGCGAGATGCCCATCGTTTCACCGTTTCGACCCCCTCGAAACTTTCCCTCAGATTCGTAGGCTTGGTAGGGAAGCTTTTCCAGTATCTGACGATCGCAGCGTGCTGGTTGGCCATAATAGCTCTCCAAGGGAACTGTCGCAGACAGCAAAACAGAGGCGAATGGTGACGCCACTTTTGTCATGGCCTGGTTGGCTATGCTCCAAAAAGGATGGCCGGCACGTTTGAATTGGATGTCCGGCAAAAGCTTATGCATTGACGCATCTATTGGCCAGTTCGCTCGCAGCTCTACAGTGATGATGGGTGATTGACTTCCCTCCCGTGGCACGCGAGATCAAGCCCTGGCTTGGTCGAGGCATCCCTAGCTCAGACAGAGTAGCACTCGCTCTTCCCTTTTGCTGCAACAAGAGAGGAAAGGTCCATGGATCGACGTGAACTGGCCTGATCTCTCCTCCTCTCACAAGATATAAACTCATCTGCTCCCCTCCGTTTGGCTCATACCTCTTCTCTGTCAAACTACCTACCTACATTAAACACCAAACACTACTGCCAGACCATAACAACGAAGGATAGACATCCAAATCCACCAATTCACCCAGTACTCACTTCAATCACTCCAAATAACCGATACCATGGATTCCGGTGCTCCTCAGACTGCTCCTACTGGCAACGTCAGCGGCCGTCGCCGAGTAAGTTCCGTCTTACACCTCTTTTGTAAATATCAATCTACTAACACAACAATCATCAGAGCTCTGGCTTCATGCCAGCCTTCGCCAGCCTCAGCGAACAGAAGCGAGCCGGCGATGCCAACGCCGCCCGTCGTGCGAGTATGTCGGACCAACAAGCAAAGGGTGGCTTGTTCAGCCAGTTCTTCCACAAGTACGTCACTATTATCACATCAATACTCGTCTCTGATATTGACAACTGTTGCAGCAACTTCGGCAAGAACGCTGCTAAATAAATGAAATGAGAAGACGACAAATTGAAAGCACTGGCACTGTATTATTAGTATCATGACGGCGGATTGCAGGGTGTTTGGGCCCTCGAGTATTGTTTTGTTTCCGATTGGTAATTAGGCTAAGAAGATGCGAAGCCAGTTGAGATGTTGGAATAGCTTAGCCAAATGAAATGATGTTATCCAATCTGCATTCCTACTTGTGAAGAATGTTTCGTGATTTGTAAGTGTAAAGTAGAAATCCATGCATTAAATTTGTAAAGGAATTGTGTCAGGCAATTACACATTGAAGTAACTCGTGTTATTCACCAAATCGAAGCTGTTCCTGCTGGGGAAGATGCCTTTATCGTGAGATGCTGGTTTACCTATTTCATAGCGCAATAAAAGATTCTTCTAAGATTACCATGTGACCTGACGCCTCCGCAACAATGCAGTATACATCCGTATATCCGACAATCATGATAAATATATCCGCAACCATCTAGTCTAGGTGCTTCTAAGTGCGTATCCAAGCAACCTGTTTACATCTTCATATTCTATGCTTTAACCATGAAAATCTGTATAAGATTAGTAACCTGGCCATGTATTTGCGAAAAGAGGAGTAAATACCTGGTTCAGTGCCTTGGTGTCAAGCACAGCCTGTCTCTTTTGCGCAATAAATCGTGACCGCACAAAATTCCTGCTCCCTCTAGGTGTCGATGTGCCAGATGGTGTTGTGGCTCCTGTTCCAGGGACCGAAGCCGTGGGTGTAGAGTTCTGTGTGACTGATGTGCTGGTTGATTCGGATGCTTGCTCTTCCTTCTTGCGCTTCTTCTTATCTTTCTTATCTTTTTTAGACTTCTTCTCCTTCACCTTTTCTTCGTCTGAGCCCTCAGGGGACCGGCTCTTGTCCTTGTCCTTGGACTTTCGCTTCTTTGAGCGCTCTTCGACGTTCTCGTCGTCTGAGATGTCCTCTGTGGACTTTTTGCGGGACTTCTCTTTCTTGTCTTTTTTCTCTTTCTTCTTCTTGGCCCTGGCGTCGTCAATGTCGCCCTCCTTTACTTTTCGCTCTTCCTTGCGTCTTTTCTTGCTCTTTGAATCGGTTTCTCGACTTGAAGTTTCCTCCTCATCCTCGTCGTTGGTTGCCTTTCTCTTCTTAGACTTCTTCTCCTTTTTGGATTCTTTTAGTGCAGGAGCAGACTCCATGACAACGTCCTCGTCGGCCTTCTTCTCTTCCACTTCTTTCATCTCATCGCCCACCAGTAGGCCACCGTAGACAAACTTCATGGCGCCGTATCGTTGCTCAACAAAGTGGTGCGTCTTCACAGCAAGTCGCGCTTGTTGATCCTCCTCGATAGCATCATCCGTCTTTCCGTTGAGTCGACTGAGCAGATCTTGAAAGACATCTAGACCAGTAACTTCATCCTCTTTCGACTTGCTGAAGCCCAACCCCTTCATGTCATCCTTAAGAACCACGCGAATGTATGAGGCGTTGGCGGCCGTGTGCAATTCCGAATGCGGCGCATCTTGTGCTCCGAGGAACTGGCCCGGTTGCCAGCCTTGAGCTCGCAGGATCTTCTGGCCGAAGGTATTCGTATCTTTAGTCCATTTTGTGTTGTTTGGATCCTTGTTGATCTTCCGTCGACTGTAGTTGGTTAGCGCAGGCTGTAGAATGACACGGCTTGAGAACATGTGCCCCTTACGTCTTGTTTTCTGCGAGGAGTCCCATTTTTGCGATCTTGAAGTCTTGAAAGATCCGGTCGCTCAATGCGTTCGCGATGGCAGAGTTGGACAAGCCTAGAGAAAAAAAAGGTGGGCGGTGGGGATGTGTGGCCGCGGAAATATCTTATCGCAGGATATCATTGGCCAGGCAAATGGCATGAGCGCCCCCCTCCCTCTGCGCTAGCTTATCTTCACCGAGACTCACCGAGGTCTCAATGAACTCACTACCTAGAGGGAGAATCTTTAAAAACTTCGATTTGGACCTGTAAAGATACGAGTACTCAGGATAGTCCAGATATTATAGCATGAGCTTACAGGTTCTTCCACTAAGATATTCTCACATTCTAGGACTGGATCAAAGTTGAAACCCTCTTTCACAAGCTACTCAAGGACAGGGGTACTGGACTAGGAACGCTTCTACAGTATAGCAACTAAGCTAATTGATTCATGTATGAAGCCTTCGTTTGCTCCGTTCTAACTTGCATCAGGGTACCTACCATTAAGGCTCACGGGATTATGTGCATAATTGTAACCGCCTTCTGGGAATCTTCTCCGTTTCTTGGGACCTTTGAGCAGGAGGATAGGGGGCAACAATTGGATATAAGAAGCATTCTGTAGGTAACCGTTATTTTCAGGACTATTTGTCCATCAAAAACCGGCATGAGAGTAGCATGTGTAGGCATATGATACATAGAGTCTAAAAGCAGCGACCTTCCCATGATCCAGGTACCTAGTGATTGATATTAAGAAAAGCAGCAAACTCCGAAGCGTCCAAATCGCCTTGCTCAGGAAGGAAAACATAATGAGCAGTTTAGTAATTGAGCTCACCACTTCCACCACCCGAAACCTGGTCCAAATCCTCATAACTCTTGAGGCTTCGGCCCTGGACTGCCTCCCGAGGCCCGCCTGCAGCACCTCCAGCGCCGTCACCCCAGCGTGACCCGCCATTGCGGTTACGACCACCGTCAAAACGGTTGCCGCCTCGGCGATCATAAGGTCCAGAACGGTATTGGCCTCGTCCGCCACCCATTCCTCCACGACGGATAGGTCCTCCACCAGAGCGTTCGTCCATAGGGTTCCAACTTCCGGATTGCATGTTTGCAAACATGGGCGAGAAGTTGCCTGGAGCCATGGGGAAGCCAGGCATACCTCCTCCCATCATACCGTTCATGGTAAAGTTCTGCAGGTTGAAGCCTCGTGGTGTTCCACTACTGGATTGGCCATTGGAAGGCGGGAAGTGACCATTTGAGTTTGCGTCGGTTCTTGAGGGTGCAATGTGAGAGGGGTCCATCACATATGAGTTTATGAGTTCAAACTAAATATCTTGGTTAGTACAGCACGATGAAATGTGACGGGGCGAGAACTCACCTCTTGCCTCAGGTTATCAAGCCAATCACCGTGGCGCTTCTCAACGTGCTTGCGCCAAAAATGCTCTTCCTTGAACAACTTGGAGCACTCGGGAGCTTTGCACCGCCATTTGTGCTCATCCTCCTGTTTCACATGTTTAAGAAGCTCTTCATCGACAGCCTCATCAGCAGGTCGGCCACCCAGCTTTCGAATATCGACAGATTGAGGGTCCAGAATCTGGGTAAGCTTATCTTCGAAAGTTTTAACCCAGTTAAACGCTCGAAGCAGTTGCTGCTCCGTCTTGTTTGAGGCGTTTCGAAACTTCTTTTCACCTTCAGTAAGCTCGCCCTCGTTCTCTTCTGCTCCTTCGCCCCTCTTCTTGCCTGGGAATGGCTCTCCACTGGCGCTGGCTCTAGCAACAGCTTTCGCGGCAGACGAAAGTGTGCTGCGAGGTCTGCGTAAATGGCCACCAGGGCATTTTCGTGTAAGTTCGTGAACTGAATCACTTTCGAAAACACAAAAGAAGCAGAAGTTGAAGACGCGGCGCAAATATTCAATCAGAAGATCAAGTTGCTTCTTCTTGACCAAAAGATCCTCGTCATCAACTTCTTCATCTTCTACGGCACCCTCCTCCTCTTCCTCTTCTTCCTCAATTTCAATGACGCCGTCTTCTTCCTCGTCCATAGCTTCGTCCATTCCCACTTCTCTGATCTTCTTGACTTTCTTGACAGTGGTTGGAGCCACAGCCGGTTGAAGCTGACCTGCGTTTCTCAGGTCTTCGACCTTTTCATCAATTTTCAGAGTGGCTTGGAAATCGGATCCGAATTCTTCCTCAAACTTGTTGACAATTCGCTGAACAAGCAAGAGGTCCTTGTCGATGCGCTCAGGGGCGGAGAAGAGATCCCACAGGGCCTTCTTTCGGGGATGGACAGGTGGGTTGTGGACTCCAACGTGGCAAACAAAGTCTCCTCTGACCTCATCTTTGACAGTCTTACCGTTGATGGCCTCCAGAGCCTTGTCGGCAGTAGATACCGGCTGAGGAGATGTTATCGCCTCATCGCCATCCTCATCCTTGGGTTCAACGCGGTCTACGGGGAGTGATGTTTCGGATGAAGGGTGAAGCATGACCCAACCAATACGGTGGTACCGCTTACTTGGGTTGGGATCAGATAAAGAAAGCCACTTGAAGCCACCTTCCTCCTCGCCGAGATGTTCCTTACAAAAGGCCTCGAGGTTCTGGCGGCTAACATGCGGGGCGATGGTCTTGATCAAGAGAGTTGGCTGGAACTGGCTCTCGTCGCGGATGTCAGCACCATTGACTGGAACCAGATCTCCAACACCCAGGATCTCATTTGTGGCTGTAGCCTCTCCCTCTTCCTTTTCAACAACACCGCCACTGCCATTACTCTCACTCTTGGGAAGACCCTCAAGAGAAAAGTCATCAAAAGTACCCGATTCAAGATCTTGCTCCCACTGGCTGTAAGCACCGCGTCGGTATTCGTTCAGCTTTCCTCTGAAATCGTCACGAATTTCCGGAACATATCGCTCCTTGAACCATTGCTCTTTCTTATGTTCAGAAACAAATGTCCGCGCCATCTTGGCTTGAAGTTCTTCTTTATAAGCATCATAGGCAGCTTGGATCCTGGCCTTCTCCTTTTCGCGATCTTCTGGGCCGCGAGCCCGTTCCGGTTCACGGCGTCGACCAGTACGCATTCGCTCTTTCTCCTCCTTGATCTTCTCGTTCATTCGCCACCATTCTCCAAAGTAGGAGAAGCCAACTTGGTAATGGAGCTTAGAAGGGTCGGGGATGGGGTTCACAGTCGGATTAGTTGACCCGGAATCCTGACCAGGTACGTATCGGTCAATATTGGCAGGTGGTGACTGCATGCGACGTCTGTCATCACGATCTCGATCGTCTCGTCGGGGTCTGGGTTCGTAGCGGTCGACAGTGGCTGGAGAGCGAGACCGGCGGCGATCGCGGCGGTCGTGGCCTTGAGACTTGTAAGCTTTGTCTATTTTTACTGTGCTGAAGCCTGCCACTACTTGGTGGCAGGAAGCAAAATCGCCTTTGGAGGACGAACCTGGAGATCTCCCACGGTAAAATGAGTCCCCGCGGTCAGGGCGCTCATCTCGGGTACGCGAGTCATCTCGGCTCCAACTACGATCAACCGGAGAACGAGCTGAAGCGTCGCGAAAAGATGTGTACGAGTCCATCGTTTATATCGTTGCCAGCGACGCGACGCGGCATGAAAGAAAGCGATATATCTGCGTGAGTCTTCGCGGCTCGATATTGAGCACTTGGCGAGGAATACAAAGGAATTATCTATTATTTGGTAACATGATCGACGTTAGAGAGGTTATCTTGAGCAACGTATGGACAAATGGTAGTGGAGGGAACAAAAAGAAGGTTGCCAAAGAGGCGCCATGAAGAAGAAAGTTGGGGGACAACGCGCCCTGAGCGAAGAATGAGCGTGAGAAGATTTGAGAAGAATGATTTGAGAATCGCAGACGGGTATGCCGCGTCAAAGAGTGAGGAGGAAGGGAGAACGCGAGGCTGCGGATGCTGCTGGATCGACGAGTTGGAAGAGCTGCAAGAGGGATAAGGGGGAAAAGAGCAGGAGATTAAAGAATATGGGGAGACAAACTAATTGACGAGCGCAGTCTTAAAGAAGAATTCAATGGAGTGATAGCGCTTGAGTCGAGATATGCGCGCCCTCACTTCACAGCGATAACAATTCAATGCGATTCGATGTGATGAGTGAAGTGAGGTTGAAGAGGCTGAGTTGGTTGGTAGGCTGGGGGCCAGTCGGAATTGCAGTTCAGCTGGTAAGCGAAATGGTGGAGCACGAGCTAGGATCCCCGGGGCCTCCGCTACGAAGGAGATGAATTCTATACCGAGAACGAGAAGCTCTGAGGCTGCTCTAGGAAAAGCGCGGTACATACATCATCCAGCTACCTTACCGAATCACATTGTTCTATGCTATTTCTCTAGTTTGATAGCATTTTCTTAGATTTCTAAACACTATATCTCGTCTGCTCTACCATGATTTATTATCAATGCAGGTAGTTTTCAACGATTGATGCCGTAATCATTAAACGGTCTGAAGCAATGAATTAGGCTAACCAGGTACCTGTCTTTCCTCCGCAATAAATTGGCCAATAATCAACGAGAAAAGGCCTGTCGGCAAGCAGCGAATGTTGATACAGTGCCTGGAAACAGGAAAGTGGCGATCTCCGCTTGCAACTAACACTGAAATCTGGGGGAGTATCCCGATATGCTCAGTGCTTTAGTCGCTAAAAGGGCGGCAAACAACAAGGCAGCTGACCAAGATAAGATGTCCAATTGTTCGGATATTTTCATAGCCACGTCGGTCCTATCTCCTCCTTTGTTTTACAGCTTGTTCAGCCAAACTGGAGCAACTTTAAACCCTGGTATCATAACCAACTTCCCTCCTCGGCTTGGTTCGAGCATGTCTTCTCCTCCACTCTTCACCCCACTCCCACTCTCTATCGATCGTGATAGTGCCATAGAACTCCTCATCAGAATATGATAAGGGTTGTGCGGCGTATAACAAGCTCTCAATATCCACCGGAAGTGCTTGGTCTTTTTGTGTCAAAGGACCTTGAAACATTGGGAGCTTTGGTTTCCCTTCACTCGACTTATCTTGCACATAAGTTGTCAAGATGACGGTGCCTATTATGGGTGGCGACTCAAGCTATAATCGAGCCGTGGAGCAATTTAGAGAAGCTGAATATCCAATGATTCAAGGTCATAATACCTAGATATGCTTCTGAACTGTACTGACCTGCAAAAAGATTCGATATACCTTGATCACGCCGGGACAACATTATGTTCCAAGTCACTGATGGACTCGTTCGCTCACGAGATGACTACAGTTCTCTATGGCAACCCCCACTCTGCATCACCATCCTCGCAGCAATCAGCGTCTCGCGTTGAAGATGCTCGTATGAATTTGCTCACCTTCTTTGGAGCGGACCCAATTGAGTATGATGTGGTGTTTGTTGCAAATGCCACAGCGGGAGTCAAACTCGTTGTTGAAGCTATAAGGAATCAACCAGAAGGTTTTCTATATGTATATCACCAAGGATGTCACACAAGCTTGGTCGGCGCTCGAGAGGAAGCTGTTTATAGTACATCGGTTGACGATGATGATGTTCAATCATGGCTTGAAGGACAGGTCCCGTTCCGAAACATGACCGATAACTCGTCAGCAACAACACTGTTTGCCTATCCTGCGCAATCCCATATGGATGGCAAAAGATATCCCTTGACTTGGGCAAAAAACTTACGGGACTTGTATCGCAAACCCGAACATCGATTTTTCACATTATTGGACGCCTCCTCGTTTGCTGCTACATCTTATCTCGATTTCAGCGATCCGAACTTAGCACCAGACTTTACTGTCTTCAGCTTGTATAAGATTTTTGGATTTCCCGATCTTGGAGCTTTGCTAGTGAAGCGTTCTTCAGAATGGGTGTTTAACAATCGCAAGTATTTTGGTGGAGGCACGGTAGATATGGTTGTTTCTGGAAAGGAGAAGTGGCATGCCCCCAAATCACAGTTCCTCCACGAGAGGCTAGAAGACGGGACACTTCCGTTTCATAACATAGTGGCTCTCGACATTGCCATGGATATACATCGACGACTATTTGGTTCCATGGATCAAATCAGCTCCCATACTTCATACCTCACCCAACGCATGTTCCAAGAATTGAGCAATATGCGCCATGCAAACGGCGCCCCGGTTTGCAACCTTTATACATCTGCATCTAGCGACAAAAGCACTCTTGGAAACGGGCCTGTCGTTTCTTTCAACCTAAGGAATAGCCAGGGCGCTTGGATAAGCCTTGCCGAGTTTGAGAAACTTGCGAATCTCAAAAACATCCACATTCGGACCGGTGGGCTTTGCAGCCCAGGCGGCATTGCTTCAGCCCTAGACTTGCAACCTTGGGAGATGAAGAAGAATTTCTCAGCCGGGTTTCGTTGCGGTGCAGACAATGATATCATGTCTGGTAAGCCCACCGGTGTCATTCGAGCTAGCCTAGGTGCAATGAGCACAAAAACAGATGTCGATGGATTTGTTGCTTTTCTCAAGGAGTTCTACCAAGAAAGAACGGTACCAATCGTTTCTTCTGATCTAGGCCTCCAGAAATCCATCGACGTCCCTAACTCTTCCGCACTCAAGGTTAAAACTATTACTATCTACCCAATAAAAAGCTGCGCCGGGTACTCGATCCCATCTGGGGTTCCTTGGGAGGTTCGACCAGAAGGTCTAGCATGGGATCGTGAATGGTGCTTAGTCCATCATGGTTCTGGACATGCTTTGAGTCAGAAACGCTGCCCTAAGATGGCTTTGTTAAGACCAACATTGGATTTTGGCAAGGGCGAGCTGATCATCGCATATCGTGGAACACAGCATAGCGGTCAACCAAGCCAAATATCCATCCCTTTATCAGCAGACCCTTCTGTCATTGACTCCAGTATTGACAGGCAATCTTCCAGAGTTTGTGGCGAGAAGGTGAGCACACAGATATATACATCGGACAGGATCAACTCTTTTTTCTCGAATGCTCTTGGGATTCCTTGTTTCTTGGCGCGCTTCCCCCCTGGTGGCTTGGGGCTGAAAAGCCGTCTTTCCAAGGCTCAGATCCAAAGATATCAACAGCCTTCAAAAATCCACACATTACCAGGTTCCTTCCCAGATGTGCCATCACCTCCTGATTCGGACTCTGAACAGCAGAACCCTACCAAGATTCTTCTCTCTAACGAGAGTCCTATCTTGGTAATCCAAAGTTCGAGTGTTGATGCTTTGAATCAGCAAATCATTGGCCGTGGTGGAAGCCCGGTTGAAGAGAAATCATTTAGAGCAAATATAACACTCGAACAAGCTCCTGGTCTTAAAGCACAACCAGCCTTTTCTGAGGATCGTTGGGGCTCTATGAGCATTGGTCGCCAGAACTTCAGGCTTCTGGGTGCATGCCGCAGATGTCAGATGGTATGTATAGACCAAGAAACGGGCGAAAAGAAGGAAGAGCCATTCGTGACGCTTGCAAAGACAAGGCGCTTCGATGGCAAAGTTTACTTTGGGGTACATATGCGGCATGATCCTTTCGCTGAAGGAGACGTTATGAAAAAAGAGTCACAATACCCAACAATTGAGGTTGGAGATTCTGTATCTGTAGAGCTTCGTGGGTGATTCACTTTTTACGGAACATGAGCTCGCATTTGTAGCAGTAAACCAATTAGCAAAATAATTTCATGCATTCTTCCAAGTGCCCACGATTGAGTAAACAAATAATTATGCCAAATTTTGGCCCCTTTTCGGCTGCGGTCTGCCTTCTGAAGCACCCTTGTATTTTACCTCGCAGTACGGTCCAGGTTGAAAGCCGCACTGATTAAGGCTAGATGACTGAATGCCTGGGGTGTATTGCCAAGTTGTTCCCCAGATCTTGCGATCTCCTCAGAGAACATGCAGAGGTGATTAGAGAAACCGAGCATATTCTCAAACAGATTTACAGCCCTGACCAGATACTTCGGCTCGTAGACAGCTGCTCGAGTCATGGCCTCCACGAGCCAGAAAGTACACATACTAAACGCACCTTCATGACCGCCTACCCCTACACCGCGATTTTCTCACATTAGCAACTGCGCCTCGATGAAGTTATTGTGGGATTCCTTACCATCGTTGGACAGCTCAGTGTCATATCGGTACACTAGGCCGGTACTTGTCAAACCGCCCTTTTCTGGGGGTAAGAGAATACGGTCAAGGGTGTTGAGAAAACGTGGATCACAGGGTGAGATGAAAAACACAAGAGGAGCTATAAGAATGGATGAGTCGAGCATAGTTCTGCTCTCAAAGCTTTGCACAAAACACTTCATCTCCTCGTTATATCCTGTAAACAGTCAACACCATTCATCAGTGGAAGTCTTGCTTAGATTACCTTGTTCCATGACACGCTCATAAATTCTGTCTCTTGCCTCCATCCATTTGCCGCGATTGGGACATGGAAAACATCTCTTATCAGCAAGACGAAGCCCGCGATCAAATGCGACCCAGAGCATTATCTGAGAGTATGTGAAATGCTGCTTGTTATTTCGGACCTCCCAGATAGACATGTCGGGATCTATAGCGTTTAGCCAAAACTCGAAGCCAAAGGCTATATGTCTTACCGTCGAGTATAGTCAGAACGTAATCTGAACACATGTTAGCTCGCCAAGGGAATGGTCAAGGTTGTGCAACGTACCAAGAATCTCGCGTACAGCCTTCCAAACATCCCATGGAACTGGCTTTCCGTATTTGTTATACAAGTAGATAGCATCCATCAGTTCGCCGTAGATATCAAACTGTTGATGAAAAGCCGCACCATTACCGATACGAACAGGGCTACTGCCACGATAGCCTTCAAGATGGTCCAATGTAAGTTCCGGGATGTCAGTCTCACCTCGAATGGTGAACATAATAGGCAAGCCTCCATCTGGGCCACGCGAGTGAACGAATCTTTCCATGATGAACTCCATATAAGCATCTGCTTCGGCCTTGAAACCAAGACGTAGCAGGATGTAGATAGTAAAGCTCGAATCACGAATCCAAGAGAAGCGATAGTCCCAGTTTCTTACGCCACCGATGGCTTCGGGAATAGAAAAGGTTGGGGCAGCTATGATGGCACCAGTAGGTTCTATGAAAAGTTAGTCGATTCCTCACAGATTGGATCTGAGGGAGAACCTCACCGTAAGTCATCATCTTGAGTATCATCAAACTTCGAGACACAACCTCTCTCCATCGACCTTTATAATTCGATTGCGCAATGAAATTATACCAGAAACTCTGCGTAGAGTGCTGCTGGGCATCAAGCACATCAGTCGTAATATTCTCCGTGACATGGTGTTCAATATCATTTCGAAGGACAAAAGAAATCGTCTGGCCTTCTTCAATACGGATGCAAGCCACGAGGCCCTCGCCGTTGATTCCAGGACGCTTCTCCTTTCTGAAGGTTATGAGAGGACAACTGGTCTCGTTCTCTCCCTTCTCAATTGCAACGTCAAGCTGCAGCTGAGTATCCTTGCTATGGAACGAGGCAACTTTACTCTTATTATCAGTTGTGAAGTGCTGTTCTTGGAAGAGGGTGGTCTCGTGCTCATCTCTTCCGTAGTTGAAAGAAGGAAAGAGTTCGATATCTGGGCACGGTCAGTCATTGCCTCTAGTTACGTGTCGAGAGGGCAGTACCAAGATTCATTGAACCACGAATGCATTCCACTCGGCGGACCAACCACTTCTTAAGCTCATCTTGGACTTTGGTGACTTCCCGGTAAGCATTCAACTTCACACCTTTGGTGGTAACCTTGATATTCTGTGGGCGAGGGAAAAAGTCAACCACATCGACAACGCCATCTTCATGGATGGACCTTGTTTGTAGAATACATGATGATGGAAGATACTGCTGCTTGGTAGTACAGTTTACATCGGGAGGGGGGGAAATAAAGAAATGCCCTCCTTTGTCCTTGTCGAGGAGCCGGCAGAAAACAGACGGGGAGTCAAAATCAGGCCTACAATTCAGACTATCAGTCGAGAGCTCCGAGTCTCATCTCACCTATCTGCACTCACCAACACATATAGTCAATACTTCCATCGATTCCCACAAGAGCACAGGTGTGCATATTTCCAATCATTCCATAGTCCTCAATTGGGAGATATCCCCCGGTTTGACCCCGACGGGAACCTCCCGGAAGTGTTGAAGAGCGTCGACCCTCCATTTTCAAAGTCCCTATTTTGCAGTCTTGAAACTTGAGGTAGGAGAAGCTCCAGAAACAGGAGCTTAGTCTAGTTACCCCGAATTGGTAGCTCAAGAATGATGTAATGGACTGTGTCGGTGGCCCAGGTGGATAACTTAGTGCTACTCCGGAATCTCCGGCGAATGGTAAAACTGGATCCTGAGTTCCCTGGGCTGTGTTTCCAAAGAGTTCTCTCAAAGGTCAGTTGAATACTGTGAGTGAACGTGAGCAAGATGCGGGGGAGGTCACTTATAAGCTTTCGTGTGTGATCTTCCGCTACGTACTTCACTTTGAGCTCTGGAAGGAATGGTGTGGATGACCACTTTATTACCTGATCAGCTTTTCTGAAAATGGTGAAGTGCTTTCGGGGCTTGATTCATTTTTGAAGCTGACCAAAACATGCCTCAGTTCTCGAGATGTTGGTCAAGCTTTGTCAACGTCTGTTTTACATACGAGCCAATCGCCAAGTAATATCCATGCCTCCCTCCTTGTGCAAATAGAGCCACACCTGTGCGAAAAGGATTACCAAAAAAAAAAAAAAACGAAAATTACATATAAGTTACCAATATTTTAGCTACCTTACTTAAAGGCTGGTCAAGGTCATTTAGTCGAGTTTAGGGTAGGTCTTAGTTGGAGCCCTACCATTCAGTTCCCACGTAACTACCTAATACTAATCCCCCATGACATAACTATGATACCTGCCCGACCTTAGGAATTCTGCTAGCAAGCAACCTTGTCTTGTCCAAGGCAGAAAAGTTGCGGTAGACTCAACCTAGAAGGTAGATGTGAAAGGTAGAATCGATACTTGAATCACAATGGGTTCTAGTAGAGCGATATGAAAAAGTAGGTATAGCCATCAGGGTCTAATAGAATTGTTGAACTTGCTAATTAAAGGTCTGATAGCTACCAAGTACTGTGAGCTAGAACCGGCATTGCCATTGGCCTAAAATGACTGCCCATACCGGGAGGCCTCGAAAGCTCCTTTACTGATCGACTGTAATAAGCCCGAGATGTTCACGTTGGACGGGAAGATCCTAACTGCTGAGGAGCTGAGGAGATGAGGGATCAAGGATCCAAAGATAGATGAACGGTAGATAAAGCTGAACCGATGCTGGGCAGATAAGCCTATCGAATTCCAGATTCACCAGGCCATCTAGGGAAACGCTCGTAGCTGTTATGCCCTCCAGCTAACTCAAAAACAAAGTATGTATGATGAACATATGGTGCCTTACTATGCAACAACACGGGCTCATTAGAAGAAGAAGTATTGGAAGAAAGGACAGCTGGTAACCGATAGGCTTGGTTAATACGAATACAGAGTGTGAATAATGAAGTTTGATTGGCAAGGTCGTATTTGATAAGGACCGTGCAATTCGGCTTTTGCTCAAGTCAGGATAGTTCAGAAGAAGGTGTCTAGATCGAACTAATGAGTCAAATCTTCTCCTGAAAACTCAATTCCTAAGGCTTACTCGAGCGGATACCTTGGTTGCCGCCGGTTCCAAATGCTGCTCAGTTGTCGAGGCCATCAGAATTCTGATAATTTATCGGCTTGCCTGAACATCTGACAAGGATTTTGGACCCGGCGTGACGCACGTTTTGTCTCGGTAGAGGACCCTCTCCGACAGCTGCAGACGGGACCTGTTAGATTTATTAGGGACACGACAAGGGCATTCATTCGTGTAGTCGGGCCCTAAATTGGTCACTTTTTAGAATACGGGCCAATGCCGTGAGGTTTACTTTGCCAAGGCCTCAAATGCCGTCTACCGTAGGCGAAGTGAATCAGAATGAGAGAAAGGGGCTCGTCTACTGCCGGTACCCCGCAACTACAGTCATAGAGTAGCAGTCCATTGATCAGGAACTGGTCATGATATTAAATAACCACCCAGCTTACGGAGTAGTGCCTGGGTTTTATGCACAAATCAGAGACCCATCCGATACGAGATGGGGACTTCTTATTTACCCCTGGATTTGTGCGTTGCAGGTTCCTGGATATTTCAACTTCAAGAGACATAGAATCTTGAAACGCAGGAGCTAAAAGATTACAGATAATGTGTGCCAAGGTCGGAGTGAAAGACTAGAATATTGGATGTTAGACGACTTATTAGATAAAACTCGATATAGGTACGTAGGTACTAGGTATCATATGTCATGTGGGCACTATGATGGACTTGAAATAATGTACACGTGCGGAGCGTGATCAGCAGCCGGATCGCTGTGGACTGAAGATCATTGATGCTATGGGTAGTCACTGTTTTGTTCCAATTTCATCGCATATGACGGGAAGCAGTTCTACTAAACTACCTGAGCTACCTGTGAAGTGATAGAGTTCAATTTGTTAATTTGTCATCGTTAAGATGAAAGTTACGTCCCAAACCCTAATGCTCGGTGGGTAGATAGCATTTATCATTTACCTTTCAATTACAGACAACTTCAAGCGATCTTCATGATATTTGTGTTTATTCTTGCTTCGGATTTGCTGCAAAGCTCGTAGGAAATACCGAGAGGTGGCGAGCACTTGTTTGACTCGAACTATGCTTGCACCTTATTGTCACAAACCTCTAAAACATAATCCTCAAACCAATCATTTCCTCTTTTTGAGGTCTAGAAGCTGTGTCGCGTGCAGATATGCAGTGCGCCACGGGGTTCCATGGATGTTAATGCCAAGAGACCTAACGCCTTCAGGTCCACTCCGCACTTTGGTGCTGCTGGGTTAACAGTGTAAGAAGGACAACTTGTAACCTGGAATGCCAAGCGGATGGGACGAGACCTTAGGAAAGACGTTGTTATAACCAGAAAACTACAGAGAAGCCAATTCTTGAAGAGTTATGATCATATACCCAAAGTTAGAGGCGGAATTTGCCATTCGATGCAATCGACGTCAACAGGTCTCACTCTCGGAGTGTTCCAGTGATCACACATAACCCCCCAAGTGACTTCTGTACTACCTCAGACACGGCGCTACGGTCCCCTACCGTGACGGCCCCGACTTTAACCTTTGCCCTATGAGGATTAGCCCCTCCGCCTTTTCTAATGCACTACTGTACGAATGGAGTCCTTGCGACCACCTAAGCCAGCAGACCTGGACCAACCCAACTCATTACCATTAGCCATCCTGGGTATCCTTTGCCATCACTAACTTATGAAAGCCCCATCGTATCCCCTGCTCTAGTCCTTCTTTTGTCTCCATCATGACCGCTCTTCCTCCTCAACCTGATCCCATCTCCTCGCCATCTCACTCCTCACACTCACCCCTTTCGTCTTCGAAACACGTAGCAGCTCCAGATCGCCCCGAAGCCCTTCTCATTGACGACTCTCTATCAGCCAGAGACCCGAGCCCCCTGAGATCAGTGGCAGGATCGTCATCAGGCACAACAAGAGTGGCTACATCGCGGAATTCCGGTCTGGGTGGAGGAAATCAAACGATAGCTGGCCCGTCTCGTGAAACCGGCGCGAGGTCTTTCAACGGCGACGAGGAAAGCGAGAGCGACTGGGATATAGAAATGGAACCCATTGCAGGCCACCGTCGACGGCGAAGTAGCCACAACATGGCTGGTCGGCCAGCTGGATCACCTAGCCGAACCCGTGTCACAAGCCGTGGTCCTGCACCCACTGGCTCGACAGAAGAACCCAAGATATCCGAAGAAAATTTGGATGCGAACGGCTTTGCGGTCCAGAAGGATGAATCCGCCGACGACAGCTTGAGCGATGAAGACCTCCAAGACGACGAAGAAACAGGATTGACCCGTAAAGACAAGCAGAGGCGGCAGAAGAAGCGCAGCAGAAATACTCAGCTGGATCAGCGGATCGTCAGGGACAATAAGGCTATATCAAAAGAGGAGCGCAAAGAAGCAGACAAGACCGTTTTCAAGAGCTTGATGGTAAACGTTGTGTTGATACTTTTATGGTACCTCTTTTCGTTATCAATATCGATTGTACGAAACGGCTCCTGCGCCCCGTTCCCAGATAACATAATTGCTGACATATTTACAGTACAACAAATGGATGTTTGATCATGAACGGCTGAACTTTGCATTTCCTTTGTTTACGACGTCTATGCACATGGTGGTTCAATTTGTCCTCTCAGGTCTAGTTTTGTACTTCGTGCCCTCCTTGAGACCGGGATACGGTGTTCATCTGTCAGATATGGGCAGGTCGAGACATGATGACGAGCCCAAGTCTTACGGCATGACCAAGATGTTTTACTTCACCCGAATTGGACCTTGTGGTGCAGCTACAGGCCTAGATATTGGACTTGGCAATACCTCTCTCAAGTTCATTAGCCTTACATTTTACAGTATGTTGTCTCTGCGTCTGAGCTCTTGAGGTAACTAACCTTTGCTTTAGCTATGTGTAAATCCTCCTCACTAGCTTTCGTCCTCATGTTTGCATTTGCTTTCCGCCTCGAAACCCCGACATGGCGTCTTGTCGCCATCATTGCTACCATGACGCTCGGTGTCGTGCTCATGGTGTTTGGTGAAGTTGAATTCAAGGTGGGAGGCTTCGCCCTCGTCATCTCAGCTGCCTTCTTCTCTGGCTTCCGCTGGGGATTGACCCAGATCCTGCTCCTCCGCAACCCTGCGACATCAAACCCATTTTCTAGCATCTTCTTCCTTACTCCAGTCATGTTCCTCGTGCTTATCTGCCTTGCAGTGCCCGTGGAAGGAGTCGGAGCTCTCATTGAAGGCTACAAGGTTCTGGGTGATGAATGGGGTTATTTCATGGCGCCCCTTTTCTTGCTTTTCCCTGGTTGCATCGCCTTCTGCATGACGGCCTCTGAGTTCGCTCTGCTGCAGCGCACTTCCGTCGTCACGCTCTCCATTGCTGGCATCTTCAAGGAGGTTGTTACTATTAGTGCGGCTGCTCTTGTCTTTGGTGACCGCCTCACACCCATCAACTTTGTTGGTCTACTCACGACCATGGCCGCTATCGCTGCCTACAACTACATCAAAATCACAAAGATGAGGCAGGAGGCGCAAGAAAGTGTTCATGTTCGGCATGTGCACGACGATGACATGCCAGATTCCCCTACGAGTCAGACTAGCGGCATCACAGACCGCGATGGGGATACAGACGCGGAAAACACTGGCCTGCTCCGTGACAGCATCGACGGCTTGGATCTTGATGTACAACCCCATGCGCCAGCTAATGAGCGTCGCTAAGGGAATAATCGTTTCAACGTCACAACTTCCTTTTTTATATCTGAGCCTGTATATAACGACTCTATGGGCCACCTTTCTTTGCCATATTGAGTGAGAGTCGATACAATGACTCGCCATCTTTTGTTTATATGTATTATAACAACGGCGCCGGGGGTTACTCTGAGGATAGAATCTAGGTTGGGAATTTCCTCTATACATGGTGATATTAGAAGAGCAAGAATATCAATATACCCAGACACCGCACATAATCTCCTTGCCCAATATTCTTACCAGGTAATACGCACTAAGCGTTATATGGAACGGTGCCTTTCTAGGTCAATACCTATGTTCAAGGCGCAAGTCAAGAGTAAAACTAAGCCAGCGACTGTCGAAGGACATGGTTAACACGATATAAGATGATCGAGTCATACCATTGCAATGTAAACGAACCAAGACACCCTGCAGTGGACCGGATATTCTTCATCGAATTAATACACTTAAACTGGGTATGTACGATACCTGCAAACACCAAACACCAAAACGCAACACTTGCTCGGTTGAACAGCACATCAAACGCTTAGCCAAGTAGGCGAAGGCCATTCTTGGTCTTTTGTCCAGGCTTGACCACTCCACTGCCACCCATGGGCCCTAAGCTGGGTTCATAGCCAGCCCCATGATTTCCACCACCATGACCACCCTTCTTATTTTTATTCTTCTTTCCATGTCTGTCCTTCTCCTTGACATTGGCTACCTTAATTTCGGTGTTGGCTTTGCGAACCGTTACAGGGTGGCTCTGAATGTATTTGTTGTTCATTTCTTTGGCGGCTTGAAAAAAGTCGTCAGCGTCGCTGAAACTGACAAAACCGTAGCCCTTGGACTTGGATGTACGCTTGTCACGAATGACGCGGGCCTTTTGGACAGATGGCCAGCGCGAGAAAGCCTTGAGAAGGGCGTCGTCAGTGGTCTCGCCTGCAAGATTACCGACAAAGAGTCGTAAATGGGAGGGATCCCATTCGAGAAGACTGTCGTCTGTCCACTTCTTACCACCGCCTTCTCGGATGACTGTCTTCTTTCGCTCCTGGTTTGCAGTGGTAACTGCCGCGGCCGCAGAAGTTTGGCCATCTGTTCGAGGCCCGGCAAACCCAGGGGCCTTATCCTTGCTATCTGTCGGGGTGCTCGAATATGCGCTCTGCCATTGCGCTATCTGGGCGGCCATCTCGGGGTTGTAGTCGGTCCCCGCAGTGCCTGGAGTAGGGAATGGATTCGCAATTTGTGGTGCTGCGCCATAGCTTTGCGGTTCGTAGCTCTGAGGGCCATAGCTTTGGACGCCGTAGTTCTGGGTGCTGTAACTCTGTGGCTGTTGAGGATACGAATATGCGGGACCCGAGTTCACCGCGCCGGGAGCAGTAGTTGGGTACGAAGAGTACGATGGGCCATACTGAGTTGTGGATGGGGCATTGGGAGCAGAGTAACTCGAAGGGCCGGAGTACGTCGGCGGAGCGTTCGAGTACGCTGGCTTCGAAGCAGTCTGGACCGCCGAGGAAAATGCGGGTTTGAAGCCTGACTTGGAGGCGGGCGGTCTCGGTGGGAGAGAGCTGTTGTTGATGCCTGGAGGAGGAGGGTACGCCATGATGAATACAAGCGAATATACGAGGAAGCGGTGTAATGTTTGCGAGAAAACGTACCTTGAGCCAAATTCTGCTCAAGTTCCTCTTTCAAGAGATTCCCAGCGTCCACAGCTTTTATCGAAAGGGTTCGGCGGTGCTTTGCGGCGGTACGACGCGATTGCAATTGTGATGGCAACTGTTGTTGTATGGAAGGAAATGGATCTTATGATAGTCTTCTTTGATTCGCTCTAGCCTCGTTTTCCAGAAATCGGCCTTAATTAAGTGGGACTTTAGCATCACGTGCGCTCTATGAGATACTTCCTTTTCTTTAAGCTCAGATGCCTACCATCTCAAGCCATATAGGTTCAATTGTATGACTTGAAATTCAAATGCCAAGGCAAAGTGTTGCTTGAATCAAGATATTATGAAAACCTCGGATTCTCATTTGCCATGGGTCGCGATGTCTGGCACAATGGGCGTTGTTGCCTGTATTAAATAACTTGCACCCCCACGAGCTGGAGTGGGTGATGTGCAGCCTGGTTACGTCTTCAGCGTTAGACGGTTAGAGCCTCTTCGGACTATGAAATTCTATGGCATATAGATTCCTCGGCTCGGAAGCAGACGGACTTGACGGTGTCTCCAAAGCTCTTGTTTGGAAAGAAAGCTACCGACCAATCCGAGAGATTTCATGGCAATAACAGGCAAGTTGGAGAACTCTCAACATCATGATGCATCCATACTTTTCGTGACAACATTGGTTCTTGGGGGTTATTGTGAGCTTCGAACATCCGATGAATCTGTAGTTACAGTGGCTCTTTTCACCTTGGGATGGGGGTTAATGTTGTATATAGCGCATAGCAAGTTCTGGAACTTGATCAAAATGTGTATCCGCACCTATTATTTGAGAGGCTGGATGAATGTTCGGATAGTTTAATCTCCATGTACATGGGATGGGTGAAAATGGACGACTTGATCCGTTCTCAAGATAATTTCGGCGGCAGAATTTGGCGGCTAATATGGACCGAAGCAAGCGGAACTTGATTATTACCTTTTATCCCGATATCAAATGTTACTTGCATCTCCGATGGGGGTTTCAACTTCCAAGTCTCTATGAGCCGAGTCAATCAGGATTCGGTGTTACCAAGCGTGGTTCAACGGCATCGTCTTGTTGTCGCTTTAAAGTATCCGGCTGCCGAAGCAGGCTGAGGCATCCTGAAGCGGGTATTGCTTGGCCAGTCTGAGGCTTAAATTCTCTGTCTCATGACCTCCTTGGCTGTTTCGTCATGAGCGACTTCGGACACTAGTGAGGCTAAGTTGATTCGACGCTTATACCGCGCTGTGGCACTGTTGCCAGGTTAAATTCCGGTGGAGCATTTTGGTCAGGCTGGATTCATGAACTGGGCTGAGAGTGCACCTGGGTTGGTTGAGAGTACACCTGGACTGAGCTCAGCGTTTGCGGCCTTTTTCTTTGGGATTCTCCGTATCCGCCTTCGGGGCATTCGGTACGGATTCGCAAAGGCTAAGGCGCGTTGGGGTTCGGGCTACTGTCCGATGAACGAGTCAATTGGCACGGTAGTGATTACACGGGCCCGGAAGACGTGGGTCCCAACACTCGGACAGCATTGCAGGATCGCAGAGAAAGGCTGGGCTTGGAGGTTATCCCAACAAGCATAAGCTTGAAGAACAAACTGAGATGTCGATACCGCGCACGGGACAGGTCTAGGACTAAGGGCTTGACTATGGATGTTAGTAAGGTGAGGCGGATACAACGGAAAGCAATTCATCCAGACTAATATGCGGCGAGCTTTGTACGAGATTTGTGTTGCTTGTGTCACGGTTTCAAAAATCTTGGTAAGCTTTGGGGTTCATCTTGGGGGTAAGACCGCGGCAGCACCGTAGAGTCGTCATAACGTTGGAGCTGAGGGGCGTAGAAGGGGGGACCTGGAGGGGTAACGCTGCGAGGCGCTACAGTCCGCTAAACAAATGTGAGGGAAAATCCCATCTCTGGAACTTGGTGTCCGTCAACGATGGACCCCTACTGATGGTCATTGGCCAGCCAGCAGGTACAAGTCCATGCTGTTGACCAGGGAGGAGTGGAGGGGCATTACCTCAGTCATGATGATGATGATGGCTGCTGAGGAATTGATGCAAAGTTAGTTTGTATTGGTTAATGTAAGTGTTTGCAGGGCTGGCATAGCGGATGAGTAGATTGTCTTAGTAACGATGATTAAGGCAGGATGGGTGGGAGATCAACTAGATACCGCAATTACTCATAATCACCGAGCTGTAGTCAAAAAGGTGATGTAAATGGAAGAAAAACACCTATCATCTAAGTATCAATATCGGCCGCAACACAGTGACGATGACGATGAACAGTTGAGAAGAGCCCCGCCAATCAACGCGGAAGCTCCACCATACTTGGCGTTATGCCCGACAGGTCAATTGTATTGGATTGAGCCTTTTGAAGCGCATTGCGTCGCGTTTGCTTAGTTGAGCCAAATGCAAAGCGGCAGAAAGAAAAAAAAGGTGGGCATCCTTACAGCTCAGACAGGAGGTGGACTGGGAGGTGAGTGCGGACAAGGTACCGAGCGCCCAACTTTGGCACGGGTGTGACAACATTCATCGCCAGGTATATTTCTCTACAACTTTGCATCTCCTCCCACCTCCTTCCCTTCCTCTTCTTTCTCTCCTTCATACATCTTCAAAAACCTCAATCTATACATACCACTCCCCGATCGCATATCATAGCCCATCATGTCTGGCCCTGTGTAAGTTGAAGCTTCCCTCATACCTCATCTCTTGACATTTTACCCCACCACCCCGCCACGGCCTCATGGTGATGCTCTCATGCTCTCATCCCCGCGCCCTCCGGACGCTGGAGCGAGAAATGAAGGGATCGCCATATTGAATCCGTGCCTGGACTGTTTGGGGCAATCGCAGTCTTCATCCTCATGGTGACCATGGCTCATGTTCTCGAGGTAGAGCTCGTCTCGCTCACCTCAACTTGGGTGCCCCTCAACAACACAATTCCTTCACCTCACTCTCAAGCTCTGCTACGAATCTAAATGCGACGAATGCTGACATTATGGCAAGTGCGGATCTGGGCCTCATCGGCCTTGCTGTCATGTAAGTTTGACCCAAGAACCATTCACCTGGCAATGTCAGTGGTAGCGCATACTCACATGCTTCATAGGGGACAGAACCTTATTCTGAACATGGCTGACAACGGCTTCACCATCTGCGCCTTCAACCGAACCGTCTCCAAGGTCGACCGATTCCTGGAAAACGAGGCTAAGGGCAAGTCCGTTGTCGGCGCCAAGACTGTCGAGGAGTTTGTCAGCAAGCTCAAGTCTCCTCGCCGTGTCATGCTCCTGGTCCAGGCTGGTCAGGCTGTCGACGACTGGATTGAGAAGATTCTACCCCTCCTTGACGCCGGTGATATTATCATCGACGGTGGTAACTCTCACTTCCCCGATTCCAACCGCCGCACCAAGTATCTTGCTGGCAAGAACATCCGCTTCGTCGGCTCTGGTGTCTCTGGTGGCGAGGAGGGTGCCCGATATGGTCCCTCTCTCATGCCCGGTGGTAATGAGGAGGCCTGGCCTCACATCAAGGACATCTTCCAGAGCATTGCCGCCAAGAGCGACGGCGAGGCTTGCTGTGAGTGGGTTGGCGACGAGGGTGCTGGTCACTACGTCAAGATGGTTCATAACGGTATTGAGTACGGTGATATGCAACTTATCTGCGAGGTATGAAGAGATAGAGACAAGGGCTACCTCGCACAGAAGACTAACCAAGTATTACTAGGCTTACGACATCATGAAGCGCGGTCTCGGTCTCTCCAGCAAGGAGATCGGCGACGTCTTCGCCAAGTGGAACAAGGGTGTCCTGGACTCTTTCCTGATTGAGATCACCCGAGATATCATGTACTTCAACGACGATGATGGCACTGCCCTCGTTGAGAAGATTCTCGACAAGGCCGGTCAGAAGGGTACCGGTAAGTGGACCGCTGTCAACGCTCTTGACCTTGGCCAGCCCGTGACCCTCATCGCCGAGGCTGTCCTTGCCCGATGTCTGTCTGCCATCAAGGACGAGCGTGCTACCGCTTCCACCAAGCTTGAGTTCGTCAGCCGAACAACCAAGTTCGAGGGCGATAAGGAGCAGTTCCTCGAGGATCTCGAGCAGGCCCTGTACGCCTCCAAGATTATCTCTTACGCTCAGGGCTTCATGCTCATGCAGGAAGCAGCTCGTGAGTTCAACTGGAAGCTCAACAAGCCTTCCATTGCCCTCATGTGGCGAGGTGGTTGCATTATCCGATCCGTCTTCCTCAAGGACATCACCCACGCCTACCGCTCCCAGCCCGACCTCCAGAACCTTCTGTTTGATGACTTCTTCAACAAGGCCATCCACAAGGCCCAGCCCGGCTGGCGAGACGTTGTTTCCAAGGCTGCCCTCCTTGGTATCCCCACCCCCGCCTTCTCCACCGCTTTGTCCTGGTTCGACGGTTACCGCACCAAGGACCTCCCCGCCAACCTTCTCCAGGCTCAGCGTGACTACTTCGGTGCTCACACCTTCCGCATCAAGCCTGAGAACGCTAGCGACAAGTACCCCAATGGCCAGGACATTCACGTCAACTGGACCGGCCGTGGCGGCAACGTCTCTGCTTCTACTTACCAGGCTTAAGTTGCTTGTCGGGGTAAAGAGATGGAACTTTGATTGGTTAAAGAATGAATACCACCGGGCTGTACGAAGCTCGATCGCTGCGTTTTTATAAAATCTGTGCTTTGGTACACAGAACACTGTAACGCTGCAAGGATAATGATGAATGGGCTGGTACGGATTTAGAAAGCTTAAGTGATGAAATTCGGGTTTGTGTTTAAAACCTGTTGAGAAGCATGAAAACAAAATCAAATAATATTTTCCCAATGAAATACACAAATCGGTGATAAGTGACAGTTACTGATCGTGATAACCGTTGTCTCAATTTATCGTTTGAAGCGAAGTTGCTCCACTTGCGAATGATTTACTTGTATGAGAATCTTCATTCGCACTGCTCAAATATTTTAAGATCATTCTTCCTCGCGGTCACTAACACAATATCATACCATCTAGCTATCAAGGATTGAGTTATGTAAATCACCAGAACTTACTTAACGATCTCGTTCTTTTCCCATGGAAGACAGGAGCTCGAGACCCGCTTTTACTTACCCAGCTCCATAGCTCTGATTGGCCATCTGCACATTCGCAGCCTCGTCGCGAGAAGTTCGGAGCCGCGCAAGGGCATTGACTTCTAACAACTCCATCGCAAGTCATATCGTGAATTGCGCCACGCCATACCTTCACCTTCTCAGAGGCAACCCATCTTGACTCATTCAGCACGCTGAATGACTAGCAACGCGCATACCTGGAGATCATTAATCGCGTAATCAGATATACCAACACGCCTAATATCGTCCATCGCGACGCTCGCCCACTATGGCTCAACCGGATCCTAGCCAGGGCGTCCCTCAGGACCTTGTATGTAATGCATACGCGCAACGATGCAATGGCATCGCAACATCCTTCTGACAGTCCTTTAGATGCCCCACGTCCATCTGATCTCTTCATTTCGATATCCTGTGATGCCTCGACTTGACCTAAACGAGGTTGCTAAATGGCTTATGGCTGCACCACAAGTCGCGAGAGACCGGGCGCCCTTTTTCTGGACATATCTCGATAAGCCTACAGACGGCACGATACTCTTGACCTGGCAGCCCCTTCAGCGTTTGGGAACGACCTTCGCAACCGATGGTTATGTCTGGGCGCCTCCAGAACAGGTCTACAAGCATGATCTGGGCAATGGACTGGTAAGGACAAGATGAGAATTGCACAAAGGGACAGCCTGCTGAACCTCACTAGATGCTTGAGATTTACTATCAGAAAGCCGGTTACATTCCCGGCGAGCAGTACGCTCTCCACGCTCGTCGACGATGCCGACTAGTCCCTATCCCTGGTCATCCTAATCCTCCTCAACCAGACGTCGGCCTCTTCATTGTGCATTACGGACCCGCCGAACCTAATGACAGAGTTCCTGTTTCCATGATTCCCTTTGACGAAAGGGTCAACAGCATCATGCAGCAGCGCCACTTTTTGCAGCGCGCTGGCCAGATTCGTCGCAAGGAATTCATGTTATCCGACCGAGTCAACTGGCCTACCCTGCCTGATCTCACCCGTCAGCCGGTACCTCCCCAGATGGCCCCTCGAGGCGTTCCTCAACAGATGGCATATCCCACACAACCCGCACCGGGTCCTCCTGCTAAACGAGCGAGGCACGCCGCGGGCCAGAGTGGCCAGCCCCCCCTACCAGGAATGCCTCAGCTAGACGCTGCCTTCGACGATGAAGAAGATGTTTCGCGAGGAGATATGTTTGACCATCTTACTCCAAGAGAGATTTCTATGAGCCGATACCAGCAGAACCACGAGTGGATGGAAGAGATCCTCTCGTCTCCTTATAGGATAAGCCAGATCACCCCTGCCGATTTAAACCTCGGTTTCAAGGGTGAATTGGCATATTTGACCGAAGGCATCTTTCCCGCGCAAGGAGTTGATGCCTCCAATTCCGTGCCTGAGAAGCCGTATATCGGGCGGCTGGATCCCGAAAAGGCCGATGAATTTCGCAAGCGAGTCCAAAATCACATTGAGTCAACCAAGGCCGAGATAGAGAAGATGCAGGCCGACCATGCCGCAGCTCTTGCAAAGTTCAAGGAAAATTCCATCCTCAGCACAAAGGAGAAGGAGCTTCGAAACACTGTCGAGGGTACAGGCACTGAGATTTGGCGAATTGAGGGCAAGGTTGACCCCCACGACGAGGATGCTGTTCCTCGTCCCGTCAGTACGAAAACAGTCGAACAGATAGTGTCTGAAGTCGAAGCTGCCACGGGAAAGAAGGTCGATATCAAGCCGACGGTATCTCGTGTTCAAGATGGAGGTTATCAGCCACCAGCACCAGAACCCGTTCAGGCTGACGCTTCGCAACTATCTCGTCAGCCGTCGCAATCCGGCTCGCAGAACAGCGGCATCATGATTGGCGAATCTGATATCGATATGGGTGGCACTGCTGCTGGATTACTCGATCAGATGCATACTGGCATTTCCAACACCTCTACACCTCTGAACAACTTTGGAACTCCTCAACCTCAATTGTCAGCGGCTCAGTCTGGGGCCGGAACACCTTCCAATGCCACCGCAGTTGGTTCTGGCGGTGACGTGACGATGGGCGGAACTCAGGGACCAAAGGATCACACAACAGCGCCTGATCAAGGAACTGGCAGTGGAGATTGGGTTGTTGTGCCCAAAGATGGCACTGCGAACGACCAAGCGAATCAGGGACCTGACTCGGGTGCCGCTTCTGTCAACGCAAACACACCCACTACTGCAGGAATTGATACTGCCAAGTCAGTGGCTAAGACTGCGTCTGCTGGTGCCACCCCAGCAGCTGGGACACCCGGTGGCTCAGTCTCCTTTGACCAAAACGACTTCAGCTCCCTTGGTGACCTTGACACAGCAGGTGATGCCCTTAACTTTGACGGCCCTACGTTAGACGGTGCAGCAGGCGAGCTGGGTGAGGGTCTAGATCTCAGCATGGACATGGACGACTCAGCATTTGGGGACGCTTTCCACGGCGTAGAAGCCTCTGGAACTCCCCAGGGTCAGGATATGTAGAACGCACCCCTGTCTGGTGAGCCGGAGGAGGATGATTTCCATTGAAAATGGGGAAAGAATGTTTTTACTGAAAGACCGGAATTGGTTCTCAAGACGTCGGAGAATGGCGCGTCTTTGTTATCATGGGGAGTTTATTCCTTTTCTTCGGCAATTGGGGGCTATAAGACTTGCTTTTTGTTCAGAGTTTTTAGGTACTGTCTCGGGTCATCAAGGCCCGATGTAGGACATTGATTTATGCCTACGGAATAGGAAAGTAGCTTGTAGACTAGAGGCAAGTAAAATCTACAGTTGAATAATTAATATGGTCTGTCATGTACATATATGCTTGATTTTAGCATTATTTGGCCTTTTGCTAGCCAGAACCCTTGCAGCCGTGAGAACTTAGGATAGCAAAACCAAGCTTATGATTGAAATATACTATGCAAGCTAAAACTTATGTCTGTGGTAACAATACTACTAAACTCACGACAATATCCTATCAAGTGACTCAAGTCTGGGTAAGATCTTCAAAACCACGCACCCCAATTGACTCAGACATGAAAGCTCATCGCCGTTCATGATTTGTTGACACGCTGCTCTGCCATCTTAACTGCCTCATTATTGCTTAAGGGTAGGTTAGGATATAATATCTATAATATCTGCTATGATGGAAATATCAATGAATGACATTCACGGGGTCGGAAAGAAATTTCTCTTGGCTTTGATGAACAGAGCGGTTCAAGTGAACAAATGAATGTAATATCATGTAAGGTAACGAGGGCTTTTCTATATTCTATACAGTGACAATATCCCAATCACATCATCTCAAAAACACAAACGGCAAATGGAATATTGCCAAGACTCCAAACATATCCAACACATATCCGTATATCCGTACAACGCCCAGAACAAAGGAAAAGGAGCCAGCGCTGTTCGCCAAATCAAGACGGCATTCCAGCTCGTATGTTGGCGTATGCACTCGTGGGGTATTTCAAAAGATTGTTGACCGTCTCAAGAGTGCCCAATGTGCGCTTTACACCAGAAACGATGCTCTGGGATCCAGCCTTATCTCCACTCGCCTCCCAAAAGAAAGCACCACCAAGGTTTCGCTGGTTGATATAAGCGGCTTTGGCCTGACCCGATTTGAGATCATCGTAAGTAATAAGTTCCCGCGTCTTGCTGTCATATGAATAGCTGGCTACGAGGTCTGCATTGTAGGTAGCTTTGGCACCAGAACGTGGCAACTCCTTGTATAGGTAAGTTCCCTCAGAGTTGCCGCCAACACCCGAGTAGGATTTTCCAAGGCCAGGGGTGTTAAGAAATGAACGGCCGTAAAGAGGCATACCCATGAGAATCTTGTTTGAGGGAACTCCCGCCGCGAAGTAATCGTTAATTGTCTTGTCAGTGCCAAGTTTTGTTGAAAGAGGGTTCTTCTTGGAAACGAAAACGTTGGCCTGATGACCAGTGGTAGTATCCCAGGAGCCAGCATAGTCGTACGCCATGAGGTGCCAAGCGTCAATCCATGGGTTCATTCCTTTCAAATCCATGACTTTATAGTTTGCTGGACCGGCTGATGTAGCAACAGTAAGCATAAAATGGTAGTTCAGTTTGTTGTTCTTTGAGTACTGGTCGAGGGCTTTTCTGAGACCCGAGAGTATCAATACATAGTTGCGAGCTTCTTGGGCATTGGCAGGGTATTCCCAATCGACATCAATTCCGTCGAAGCCCCAGTCAGTGATTAGCTTTATGGCGGAAGAGATGAACTTCTTGCGACGGTCCTGTGTGCTCACACCAGTGGCGAGATCTGGACTGTTATTCCAGCCGCCGATTGAAAGTAGCACCTGTTCGTATGTCTTAGCAATTTCACATTAGGCTGCTTGGTCGCGGCAGTAGAATCACCTTTAAATTGCGGTTCTTCTTCTTAAGAATGTAAAGCTGTTTAACACATCCATAAACGTTCTTTCCACCATTATCAGAGTCACCAGCATAACGTCTTTCGGTGTCAGCGTAAGAGTCTGATGAAAACCTAACGCTTTGTTAACAAGTACAATATATTGATGGGGTTGATATGCTTACACAGTTCCGTCTTTAGGGTTCACTTTAGCAAAGGAGTATAGAACATGTGTGATCTCCCTTACCGGCAGATTTTGGGGTTGGAAGTTCGCCCCATAGGTACCCCTGGTTCTTCATTATTAACACCCATTAGTTGCACAGAAATATGCCACAACTCACCAGTTTGTGAAGTAGAGGATGTTCCGCTTTCCAACACCCCGAGCCTCTAGGCGAGTATGTGCGTTGTTGGCGTCATCCTCATTATCAAAGTCACCACCAAAGTAGTTCTTTGCGCTGCTATCATCCTGGTCATTGGTGGACTCGGGGTTCTGACTTGCCTGCTCAGAAGTGTTTCCGGCAGCAGTATTCTCAGATTCATCATCAGAACCGTCCTCGTCTTCGTCGGGGCCGCCCAGGCTTGGGAAATCCTTAGGGCTGTAGTCGTCCTCATCTTCCTCATCGAAGAATTCGTTATCTGCACCTTCCTCGTCACGCCTGAGGAGCTCAGGTGCCGGAACGGCTTCATCATCGCCACTAGCAGCTCGCTGGTCAGCATCAGGAATGGCAGTTTCTTGCGAAACGTCCTGGTCATCACTCTCCGTAGAACGAGTGTTGTGCTTAGACTGTGCCCAGGGGTTTCGCGGAGGAATAAATTGGGGAACTGTATCTCGAGGAGTGGCAGCTTGACTCTGTTGAGGCTTGCGAGATCCTCGGAAAGGCGCCCTAGGCGGGATGAAAGTTGGCTGTTTGTCATTATTGTCGTCTTCTTCATCCTGAACCTTGACAACCGTCTTCTTCACAGATGCAACCGAGGCGGACTTGTCGGAGCTGTCCTGGTCTTTAGTCGACTTTTGCCAAGATGCTTTTGCTACGAAAGGCATCTTAGGTGGGATGAACTCAGGGACGATAGTCTCTTTAGGATTGTTCGAATCAGCGGCGGTAGTGGTGGTCTTGCGGATTTTGGTGTTAGGGTCAAGTGCGTAAGGCATCTTGGGAGGAATGAACTGCGGTGCGGCGGTCTGTTCTGCTTCATGACGGACAGACGTGGTCATTTTGGTCTTGGTCCCATGTGTATGTTCGATGTGTCCATGAAGATGTTGGTGTCTGGGCTCTACTGCAGGCACAGCAAGTGCTTGCACCAGAAGCGGCGCAATGAGGATGAGTTGCTTGAGCATGTCTGATATGCAGCAATGAATCTCGAGACGAGAGAGAGCCCGCAAAATAACTGTCCTCTGACTTGAAGAAGGCTAGGCAGTGAATGGATGATATGGGCAAGTTAAATTTAAGTTGGCGAGTATAAGTGCTTCTTATAACAACAAGTTGTTTGTAAAGGAGTGAAACCTCGTGATGTGTGAGGTAGTACTCAGATAGTCCAAGGGGTCCGGTCCAACTATCTTGTGAGGGAGTTGAAGCTGAGACAAGATGCTGAAGCCGGGCTGGTTATGAGACAAGGACTAGGGTGACGGAACCGGAGAGTAGTCTATGAAGCGCTGTACTTTAAAGAATGAGATGAAGTCAAGGAACGAATGACGTGGGTTGAGTAGCGATGAAAAAGGAATGGCTTAAGGGTGAGATCAACTGGAAGAGAAGGGGGGGCCAAGGACTTGAGGCAAGGGAATCGGGGCAAATTTATCACATTGGACATGATGAAAAGACGCCACTTGATCAATGGAGGCATGAGGGAGGTAGGTGACCTTGACAGAGTATAGCATCATGACGAAAGCGTAGCTTGGCCGCGTGTTGGTCTAAAGAAGCCTCCATGGATGCTACGGAAAGCAACGCTGGGCTCCAGTCGAGACGATGCCGTTCTCGACTAGGAATGCCCTGACGCCGGATGAGACATGACAAGCAGATCATTCGAGCTTATCGAGCGCCACAAGCCCCTAAAACGTGGACCTGGTATGTCTTGGGACCTTGATAAGGAATGAGCTTAGTGTCTGGAACCAGTGGTTCAAGGCGCTAGGGGAAATGGTCGGAGTTTAAGACATGGTGGTGGCTGTCAATCTTTGTAAGTTGGCATCTTTTGTTATTGAAAAGGCGGCACAATGAAGCCAGGTAGAGTTTGGGAGGCTTGAGAAAGAGGTTGTGGGCGTGAAGCTCATGATGTGGTTGTGAGTGGGTCATGATGATGAAGGGTCAAGGTAGAGTTTCCCTAGGTACCGAATGGCGTCGGATCTGATAGTTGTTCCTGCGTAAGCCTCCTCCCGTTTGATCGATCTTTGTATGTACCTTCCTTTCTGTTCCTGGCGCGTTCTGGCCCCTCCCTTCCTAATTAAGCACAAGTGATTGTTTGAAAGTGGATGTATCTGGGGATCCCTTGATTGCCTTGCAAGATTTGAATATTGTCTATATATCAAATCAACTAAGGGAGAAACATCAATTAAGAACTCCCTGAATCATACCAAAGCAACCCTTTACTACATATCGTATGGACCTGCAAAGACAAGACGCCGCTCCCGGCAATGTCTCGTCTTACCCTTGCGCTCCCGCATGTGAAGGGAGCAAACCCCCCCCCCCCCCCCCCCCCCAATAATCTCACAACTGCAACTCCTCAATATTGTCTTCACTCCAAAACTAAAAAAAATTAAGACAAAATAAATTGCCCTAGTATCAAGGGTCTAGATCATGATCCAGAAGATGAACGTTAGCAAAGGCGTCGCCGATAATCATTCTGGACTCATGAATAACGGATAAATCGGTTCAACGTGTGCTCTCTAGATCAGCATGTACAACGTCCAAGCTTTGGTGATGATTTGAAATAAACAGTTTTTCTCTCTTCGTTGTTCCTGATTCGTACTCTTTACGTTAGAGAGCTCATGACTAAATTTCGTGATTGTAGATGGCTGGCCCTAAGACTAAACTAGTGAAGCCATCGCCATACCCTCGCATGGCGTTCCAATTTACGACTTTCATTCCAGTCATTGACAAACTTGATTCGTAAGCTCTCGGTGGCCTCGTTCACATCGAAAATTCTGCAGTTTAACTCTGATCTGAGACATGGTTATATCCTCCGGATCCCCGACACCTCGTTAGAATATCGCGTTGACCAGCCCCTTGTCAATTAGGGGCATCAAACGCAACTCGCTCACTATAGCATGGGCCTATAATCCAAAAACTCGGCACGGCGCGGCACGAGGTAACTTGAATTGACGTCTTGTAGCCTAGCTTAGTTATGGATCGCCACATAGACGAATGTATTGACACAAGATGACGACTTCCTAGACCCGCGACCTCTAGTACGTAGAGCTGGGATGTAGCCAACTATTATTGAATCCATGTTTTTCTACCAACGGTGATCCCTCATCATGGTTTACTTGATATCTGAAACTTTTATACCAGTAATTAGGCTTGAAGATTATGGTTATATATTATCATGTTCCTGGATACATAGGCTAACCTACCTATACTGTAAGTTGTCTTTCGAAAATAATAATTGTGATATTCTTTGCCAAATTGTCCAATACTACATGAAAAATAGCTAAATCATACACAACATCTCTCAAACTTAATACTCAACAGTAACAACCGTACCCATGGAAGGCTCGAAGGCGATTCGCTCCTTGTCAGTATCTAAACCGTGACGTTCGTCCCTCTCTGATGAAGACTCCATTTCCTCGTCTCCAAAATTTGTCTCTGCCTCATATTGGTAGCCCCAGTCAATCCCTCATCATACCCTTCCTTCGCCCCAGAATGGATAGTCTCCAGCTCAGCCAAGTCATCTTCTGGCCGTGGCTTCTCATCACGCCTCGCGGAAAGGTAGAAGAAATCCCAAGTGAAACTTCGTTCTAGCTTGCGTGGCTTTCCATCGGCGGTCCAGAAACGCTCCTCGCTAAGTTCTTGCGAAAGATGACGTCTGAAATATCGATCTTGGGTAACCCACCAAGCTCGCCAGACGAACAAAATCAGAAGAGTGAGTGGGACGGCGGTCGCCCAATAGTACCAGAAACTTTGCGTGAAGCGGTTCACCTTTACCTGGTCTGTCATAGGTGTCGAGGAATCGTCATCTTCTTCATCTGGGCCGAGCCAGTCAAACATGGACATGCCGAAGAGAGTTCCAAGAAATTCTCCGGGTAGAAAGATGGCGGTTATCACGGCGAGAGCTTTCATCGAGGAACTGTCGCGTGATGATGCTACAGCCATTCGGGCGTTCAGGATATTGTCTTCTTGGGCCATCTTACTGTAGATCTACTGCTTTTAGCTGGTGTTCAATCTTTCGACTTTGTACCACTTACCATATCGATCTGAGCACGGCATCTGGCCTCCGACATGCGTCTATCCGTCTCAAGACCCATGCAAAGACGCAATAAACCATCAAGATACTGCCTAATCTCATGCCAATGGGGCCCCAAAGAATCGCCATCCGTCACTTCATCAGGAAATCGAAGCCTAGGGAGATCTCTGGGAGGCAGAACTGGACTCACTGCGGGAGGTCCCCCTAGAGGGTCGATTACCGTGGGACTCAACATACTGAGATCGTTGCCGAAGTTAGAATAGTTTCCCATTCGCTCATTCAACTCGTCTCCGGCCAAGATCAACACTTTGATAGCTCTCTCCATCCAACGAATAGTATCCAGCAGTTTAATGGTGTCCTTGAGAACTTCGTGCGCCCTTTTCATGAGTTTGGTCATGGTGCTTGGGCCCCAAGCAATTCTCTCGCCATCTTTGCCATTACTGAATGTGCGATTGAGACGCTTCTTAGTCTCTGTAGCATCAAAGCCGGCAATGTTGCTAACATCGTATTCCAAATGAGCCACGTTAGAGTTGTTCTCGATGACAGCCTCTTCACATCGCATGAATTGCACTTGGAGAAGCACGACGGGCATGATGAGAGGGTGCGCCCAATGATTTCTGCATGACTCCAGACGATGATCATATTCGTCGAGGTCATCGAGATTGTGTCGTCTTGGCTCCCATGACTGTCGGACAAGGATGGTCGCCGAGCGTTCGCGGACATCGTATGTCATGGACAGAAAGTCACAAGGCGTCTTTGGCATCTCTGAGAATGCGAGAATAATACCTACTTTATTAGGGCAAGTTATGTGTGGCATTGAAGGAACTTACTCAGCTGAGATTTGTCCTTTGACCAAAATCTAGATTCTGTGGTAGTTCGAGTTGAGTATTGCAGCGTGGCAGGATGAAGGTTCATGGCAGCCAGGTCATCAACTGTCATGCTGAGAATGTCTCGGCCACCGTCGTACATAGTTTTACGCTTGAAACAGATTCTGTGTTCAGTTAACCAAGAGATCTTGTGTATCAACTGTTGAAACTTACACTCGGCGTATTCGGCCTTCCATTCCGGCTGACGGTGCTTCGTCATCGTCTGGTTTTCGAAAACTGCCCTTCAGACAATTAGTTCACCGCTCTCTGTTCAATGCACTATACTGACTTCGCGATCAAGCATATGCCAACGCCGAAAGGCTAGGTCAAAAAGAGCTGTTCCCGAAGCATCATCGCGAGTAAAGTGGTGGGTGATGTGGTCGTCATCATCCACCCAGGGATCCCGCTTGGTGGATGGTGCTCCAGGCTCCTCTGACCGCTTGTAGACAACATACTCGTCATATTCAATGTTAGACGGAGTATCTTTTGCGGTGATCAAAACTTGGTTAGAGCAGATTTTCTGATCGTAGTTGAACAGGTCTAGGCCGTGGTGTACCAGCCCCATTAAGGCGGTTTTGCGCCTCCTCCGGAGACCGACAGCGTGATCTTGCGGAACTTGAGAAGAACGGCCACCCTAATGAATGGGGTGGAGAACTCTGGATTCATGAGAATCTGAAGTTGTTGAGATTGAGTTGATGGTGTTGGTGGGGAGGTACTGAATGCACTCCTTAAGCGAGAAGAATACAGCTAGTCTTTGACACCTATGCAATGCACGCAATGTTATTGAGCATCCAGCGGCGGGTCGAGCTTGTTTATGAACTGTCGAATTGTCCTGGACGCTGACTGCCAAGACATCGCTCTTCAGCCCCCAAACAAGGGTGCCTTGCTCGTTGAGAGCCCAACTCTCCATGGAGGGTTTCGGGCAACAGATAACGCCGTCATGGGACCACTTCGAGGGCTGAGATAGATCCCTCAGCCTCGCTGCGTATTTCCGTTTAAGCAGGAAGCGGTTGACAGGCCCGTTAACCTGCTTCGGATCGGCGAATAAGACGGCGGTTGAGACTCCGGGGCGGACCCGCACGGAGCGGATCGAAGGTGGCTTAGATCCGGAGACAAGTGAAAAGCTGGATTGGTTCCTGTTTTGAGAGCCCGATATTAGCGAGCTGCCATTCTGGGTTTATCTCGGGCGTAAAGACTGAGGCGCAGGTTCGGATAGAGTGACATGCATCCAACATCACGGGACTCATTCTTCGCACTCATAGCCATTTACGGTAAGAAATCTTTCAGTCTTGCTGCCCAACACATCAGATGTTCTTTTGTACGGACTCTAACTATTGGCATTTTAGCAATGACGGTCGTATAAAGCAATTATTGAATAGGTTGGTTGACAAACAATATGTCATCACTCAGACAAGATGGTAAGAGGGAGAGCTACAAGGATATATACTACGAGAACGCTGGCAATTATAGTCTATTCGGTTGTCACATTCTGAGTTTTACATATAGGAAATCATAAGTAAATGGGTGCAGATAATCAGGTTTTTATTATAGTCGTGTATCTGAAAAGTTGAGGGGAGTCAGACAAGTTGCAAGCTCTCGATTAAGATGTTAATGGGCTTCTCCATATATTCTGATAGTTGATGAATCGGTTTTACTGTTTTATGCACTTCTTTCAGTGTTGGAGACTTGTGAACTGCCTTGACTACTTTCATCACTTGCAGACTCATCCTCAACTTCGCTCTCCTCGGTAATACTCCCAAGTCCCGTCCCAAAACTCCAAGAGTTCGTTTCATTACTATCCCTGTTTTCATCCCTCCTCTCCACTTGCTTCCTGTTGTTGATCTCCTTTTCTTCCGTATTTCTTTCTCTGATTTTCCTCTCTTCTATTCTCTTCAGCTTTTGCTTAACATCGTCAATGCTCTTCTTTGCCCTGTCGAGTTTGCCATCCATGGTGATACATTTGTTGCAATTTGTCTGTATCCTCCGCGAAGTCGGTACATGAGGCTTCTTGATGACACAGTCGTGGTTTAACTTTCCATCGCGGAAGTCTTTTGCTGTTCGGCATCGCTTCACGCAGATGCCCCAGCGCTCGTGGGCGCATTTGAAAACGACTCGACCGTAGACGCACATACTGATAATCCTTTTGCAGAGTTTGGAGGTTGTGGTGAGGGATCCCTGATCTAGGAGAAGAAATTTGACAAAAATCGAGCATTTTATCGCTTTTATATCTGTCTCGGAAGAGTGAATTGTTCTTATGTTCATCAAAGCTTTGTTTGTTGATTCATTGTGACAAGTGACATGCATGAACAAGTAATTCCAGAACAAAACAACACATCATGTGTGGCGGGCCAACTTCACCTTAAATTCCTTTTAAAGCATTCAGTGATCACATCCGATGTGAATATTACATGGACTAGGAAACGCAAATATATTAAAAGGTACTTAATTCGGCAAGCGTCCGTGAGCTCCCAGGGTTGTCATCACAAGTCTTGAGTTCAGGCATGCACGCTTTGTTAAAACGCTTTGATGTTGAGAATACCACATCCAGATGTTATTAATAGCAACAACAAAGATATATAGGGCTCTTTCAGAAACCGAAAACTTTGTACTAAGCCTTATGCTTCTAACAAGCCACTATCCAGTACTTCTCGAAAGTTCCTCGCCCAGGATATTTTACCATTTCTCTTCTCTCCAATATGTGGCACTTCAATGCCGACCCTTCTAAAAGTCTTTAGCAAGGAAGACTCCTCGTTGTCCGATATGACTACTCCTCCTGTAAGCAGACACTGCATATCCGTGGTCGAGTCCCCAAAATAAATCACCTCCCCGCCCTTCTCGTTGATGATGTGTTTCAAAGCTTTCTTCTTCTCGCATACATTGGTCATTCTTCCCTCGAAAAATTCCGGTCCTTTTATCGTTCCATCTGAAGCTGGTTCGTTGGCAATAACCTCAATTTTATGCGGTAAAAGAGCTCCTCGTAGAAAGGCCCGGGACCAATTGACCGATATGACACTCACAGCCCAGCCTCTCTGTCTTGCAAGAGTTATAAGATCCGTAAATCCATCTCTGATCTTGATTCTGCCGGCCTTAACAGCGTCAGCACCAGCTTGCGACAACGTCTCAGCGTCTAGACCAGCAAAGATGCGTGAGTCAGCAATGCGTCGTAGAGATGTCTCTTCGACGTCTTTCATTCCTGATAGGAATTCGATCTCATGATCCACAGATGTTCGAGTAACCTCTGGTGATGGATGGTTGTCTTTGTAGTGTCTGTAATCGGCAACATAAGATTGCACCACTTGGTCCCAAGAAGTCTGGAGGTCATGACCATATTTATTCCTCTGTATCTCGAGAGCTGAGCGAGCAAGCTCCCCGATAGAATCTTCTTGGGTGATTGTGCCATCAAAGTCGAATACTAGATGCATCTTGAGACAGGTCGGATAGTAAATGTTGTCTCGAGCCTTGGTCATAAGCGGGGTTGTTCGGGTGATTAAGAGGAGAAGAGTGTATATGAATGCATACATCTAAGCAAAGCAAGTGATCCTAGCCCTTGGACAGCAGCTGATCCGGTCTTATAACAATCGGAAAGCGCCTCGCCTCCGACCAGTTTAGAGTGCATTGGTTACTGCGGGGAAGTTATTACGTATGTAGTTATGATCTAGAACAAGAGTGAGTGGATCATGATACCAAGTGCGAGAGTAGCCCAGCCAAGAATGCTATAGTCCAAGTTCAATCTCAGATCGGATAAAACAAAGAAAGCTTCTGTTGACGAGCGAATCACGACTCTCAAAGCATTTCGCTAGATGATTGATTACAACTAGTAATCTATAAGACTAGAAGGGTATCGCCGCTCTAAAAACCCTACCCTGAATCCTTCGAACACCACATTAATGATATCCTCCGTTTGTTATCCTTGAAGTGAAATCTTGCCCTTTTTATCCTCTTCTAAGAGGTCCGTCGATGCTGATACTAGGAGACGGGCAACACATCCTCCATCTCCGCATCGTCCTCATCGTCATCAACAGGTTCAGCAGCAGCCTCCTGGGCCTCTGCGCCACCCTTGTCGCGGTAAGCATCGCTCAGGCAATACTGGTTGGCAAACCGGCCACTCTTGTTGAGAACAGCAATCTTCTCGAGCACCTGCCGAAGGTATTGTTCGGGCTGCTGAAGCTTTTGTCGCAAAGCCTTCACTGACCAATACTGATACTGGCGGAAACAATCGAAAATGAGATCCAGAAGCTGGTTCTCTGGAATACGGGCTGCCTTGAACACCTCGCCCTTCTTTGGTTTGGCTGTGGCAGCGATATTTTTCTGTGACCTTTGTTAACATAACCGAGAATGCAAGATTGTACGGGAACAAAACGTACGATGAAGCTATCTCCGAATTCGGCTGCGCGGGTAGTTCCAGGGTTCACTACGGCTGAAGCTGCGTGTCGACTGATGATTTGGACCTTGGATTTGTTCGCCTCCGCATCCAGAATCTTCTGCTGAAGCACCCGCTCTTCCTCATCTTTGCCGTGGGGCTCAACACGAACATCATAGGCAATCTTGCCAAAGACCTTTGTCTTTTCTGTAATGCTTTGTTAGCACCTATTCGTGGCACGGCAATGCGAAACCAAGCTTACTCGGGACAGCTTTTCGATAGTATGGTTGATATCGGCTCCTACGGTCGTAGCTCGGTCGTTCTGCTCCGTTGTTGTTGCCTTGTTTCTGCCTCAACAATGAGGCAGGGATGCCAGCATCGGCAGCCTCTTGTCGCGCCTTGCTTCGCGCCTTGAAGCCAGGCAAATCCTCCTCGCTGAAAATGAAGTGGTTGCTAACGTTGTGTTCTTGGACTACTAGATCATATTCGCGAGGCAGCACCTGATGCTCCGGGCAGTTGGCGGAGAGAAGCATGCGAAGTTTGGTCTATGTATATCAGTATGGTGCCATGATATCTTATCAGGTATGCATACATCTAGGCTGCCATCGGGCTTTTCTTCATTCCATGTTCGCAGAGTGCCAATCTGAATTTCGTCGTCATCGCCGAGTCGCTCCGTCAATTTAGACCAAGCTTCCCACATGTATCGAGGAACGCGCGCGAGGTAGAGTCGCTCGAATTCGCCAGCTTTTTTGTCGTAGAATTCGAGGTCGCCAGCATCTTCATACAGGTCTTCTTCGTCAACTTGCGCAGGAGAACCAGACGCCTCGGGGTCGGGTTTGATGTAGGGCTCCTGCTTGATGAAGGAATCGGCCATGACGGTGGTCGAAGTTGTGCAGGACGAGGAATACTTGGAGATGCGACAAGTCGGAGGAACTTAGATACTGTGTGCAAAATGTTTAGGATATGTAAGTTTATCCAAAGTTTAGGATGCCTCTGTATAGGAAGGAGGAACTTTGTATGCGCTTTGTTGATTCGTGCGCCCCATGGAATGGCTATCGCTTGTGAATGATGTCTTTAAGTGGAGACCCAGGCACGCTCCACAGTATGGTCTTCGCGAGCCTTTCTCATGCTTGGTACAGTATCAGAATGCCGATATGTACACGGTATTAGGACAAAATCTCCTTTGTTACTCCGTAGTAAGAAGTTTATCCATCAGCTCGCATAGTAAAGCCGGCAGCTTCCAGTTGCCCTTAGTTACTCATCATGTACTAAAGCTATATCAACCAGATGTCAGCTATTGACAGTGAACAAGATATGTGACAAGTTCTACCACAACCGTGGCAGGCATTATCGGCGGGTTGCACCTCAATCCCCGCGGCCTCACTTCATGATCTGGGGAATCAAATCCTGTACGCTCAACACACATTCAGCTGGCTGAAGCAAGATTATTCCAACCAGTTTCGGCCGCCGGTGGTTTTTTCACTCATATGTTTACTTATGTATACTAATAAGAACCAGATATAACTCGAGTTGGGATGGGCAGTTTCAAAACTGAAGACCTTGGAGAGTTAGTCATTCAGCTTACAAAATGTGTTTAGTTGCTAATTATACATAACAGAGTTGGCACGAAACTCCAGGAATTAGGCAAAGAATGGGTACTCTTCTTTTCTCTTTTGAACTTATTATGACAGTGCTAATTGTGTCAAGGGGACGTCCACCGGTCGACGGCGTCTTTGTGGTTGGTAAGTTCCTCAGATATTCATGACTTGTAACGAGAAAGTCTCAGCTAATTCAGATAGGCTCGGTACATCATGAAATCGCTTGTCGCAGTCTAGTATATTCTTCCAGCATGGCTAACATAAATCTCACAGATCTTGTGGTCCTTCGATATAGCATGGCTATCAATTATTATACAGCACTTAACTAAGGTAACTAAAAATCTCTAATTTTATTCGTCCTTTCAATCGGACAATGGCTAGCTCCCTTCCCCTCTAAAGCTGGACGTGCTGGATACATTCGAGACGATCAAGATCGCTGTAGCGTACAAGAACCCTGAATCCGGCGGGGTGAGTTGATAGATGTCTCCTATGAAGTTGCCAGCTGATACTAACTAATTTCGTAGGAGTTGGCTTCGTACCCTACAGATCCCGATATTCTCGATCGAGTTTCATGTTGTTTATCATGAGATGCCGGGGTGGAAGAGACCGACCACGAACGTAAAGACCTTCGATGATCTTCCCAAGCAGGCGCAAGACTATGTCGAGGTAAGAATCGAATTATTATTAGGGGGCTGTATTAATAAGTGTTGTCGCCAGTTCATTCAAAGCTTTATTGGAGTCAAGGTGAGATTATAATTTAAAGGGTTGTTTTGATCATTTTGATATATTAACATTCGATAGGTAAAATGGATTGGCACTGGCCCTGACCGGGAGAGCATGATAAACATGTAAGTCCGGTGGACGCCATATCGGCGATGAGCTGCTGGTCCTGCGACCGTGTCGCCATGACGGTAAGAACACTAATTCTAGAGGCCAATTATCAAGCGACGGTGCGCAGGAAGAAGGAGGGGTGCAGCTGCAAGCAAAGACCAGCAGCCGCGGTCAAAAGCAGTAACCGCAGTCAACAAGTTGAACGGGTCAACAACAGCAGTGCTTCATCAACGGCAGCAGCCGTGTCAAGAACAACTACCGCTGGAGGCGGAAAAGGCCGCCCGCAGGCATTGTCATAGGTAAGGCGTCGCTTGTTTTTTTTTTTTTTGGCCACAAGCTGGGCGACGGATTTTACAGTCATATTGCCGTAGCATTTCATCATCAACCTGCTTATGGATGAGAGTTGTTAGTCCATTCAGTGCAAGAGCTAGAGCCTTTCTCTCTCATCCCTAGTAAAAGAAGTCTCAGGCGCTGTTCTTCTTTGGCATTATTGCTAAGCCATCTATGAGTCGTATAAAGCTGGGACTCAAGCAGTGGCAAGCTACATGATCCCTCAGAGTCGCTAAGAGTACGAGAAGAAGTTGGGTGTAATCAGTCAAGCAGCCCCTAACGCGTCCAGCTAGCTCCTGAACCATAGAAAAGGTCGCATGAAGTCGTTAAAGTACAGTGCGAATTGAATTTGATATCCACAGTAGGAGATGGGGTTTATATGCATATAGCTTGTCGGAGGAGTGGGTATTGAGGTGATCAAAGGTGATGCTCACTGAGCACAAGGGTGATCAAAGCCAGAGCAAGAGCGGTGGTGCTGACTAACCAGGCCCGGGCGGGGCCTCCTGGGTTTCGTCGCAGACTACCTTACCTAAGTTAGTACTAACCTATACAGGTACCTACAAAGGCTTCCTTTGACATTCGAGTACGCTTTCAAGATCTCACCTCTCTCGGAACATCACACATTTACGATGCTGTCGCTTTCTTTATAGCAATGCTCGGCTGCCTTTCCAAGGGGCCCAACACTTAATCACCCTTCTTTCCTCCACTGTGCTACCCCCTTACCTTATATAACCCTGCCTTAATTCGTCTTACTCCTCAGCTGTAACACTGCTACTCAGGCGTCGCTACATTTATCACAGAACCCTCCTACATATCTCCCCATATAAACACCATAAGGACCACATGAACTTACGATACGTATGAAAGAACTTGCAACACGCTATTCCGAGATACAAGATGCCACCCAAGTCTCTACTAGAACTTGCCACTGCGGCATGCATCAAAAACATCCGCGAACTCGACAGTGTTGGCGACTATCTTCCTTATAAAGCCGTCCGCCTCCTTCTCCTCAAGATCGATAACGCGAAGCAACTACGGACTATCGAACTGAACTCGCCTCAAATCCAGGGCGAGACTGGCGAGGTATGGCTGAAGCTTATCAAACATGAGTTTCCTATGGAAGTCAAGCAAAAGGCATATAAACCACCAAACCCAACTAAATGGTATCGCGTCTATGAGAAATACAAGTCAGATCACCAGAAGGCCCTCTTGGAGAGTGAGGCGAAGCTCAAGAATGCTCTCATGGGACTCAAGGAGGACAAGGAGAAGAACACTAGCAAGATTGTCGATGACAGAAGACTTCTGCCCCGAGGAGGCAGAGTCGGCCCGAAGAAGGCTTGGGGATTTGGTGCGCGAGATCCCAATAGCAGCACTCTCGCTTTCAATAGGGGAAGCCGTACCAAGACTCACAATGGTGCAAGCGTCATGCGCAAAGTACGACGAGAGACGAAGGAGATTGCCAGTATCCACGGCGCATTGTCAAGGCCAACACAAGCATCAAATGCTATCACAAAACTCCGCAAGGCACCTGCAGCTATGGTCGGCGACTATCAGAGAGCCGTCAAGCCAACAATCCGACCTCCGCTCCCTCCTCCACGGAAACCAACAGTCTCTGATGAAGTTGAAACCCATGAGGCACGGGCGCAATACATCTCGGACTCTGATTCTGAAGATGGGGATGGTCTGTTTGATGATGAACAGCCGGGGCCCCGTCGAAAGGCTTCATCTCATGTATCGTTGTCTCCCCTGAAGAAGCCTGCTGCTGGCCACAGCGAATCTACAAGCAAGGTCAAACGTACTGGTCTTCTATCCAACAGCTATAAAGGTCCTAAGCCTCAAACTACAACATCTTCACGGCCCAGAGTGACCCCTTCAGCTGGAAAGTCGTTATCTCCTACCCCTCAACAAAAACAAATATCTCTTTCTCCCGAGCCAACCGAACAGTCTTCACCTACACGTCTCACAAATACACGACCTAATCTGGGCATCGGACCACGCAAGCGCAAGGCTACGGATGTCTTCATGAAGCCTAAGAAAAGAGCTTGAGATCCAAACAAACAATTCTTTGTTTTTGTTTTTTTCATGTTTGACACGGTTTGTAGGGAGGTTTATTTGAGGGGCAATTTCCAACCCCATTGCATTACAGGAGTACAGTGTATAACGGGTCATATCAAGGGAACCAAACGGCGATAAGCGAATGACAACAATGATAACGGACTATTAGTCCATAAATCGTGGAATTAGATTGGGAATAGAATGGAATATCGAGGTTGGCGCACGTGCCAATTTGTGATGTGTATGATAGCATTAAGACGACAAGCGAAAGATGAGCATAGCCAGGCTTGCTAAAACGGGATGCTTAATCAATGAGAATAACTTTATCGTATCTTTTGATATTATCACCGTGTCTTCAGAAAGTGTTTAATACTAGCAGCAGTGTTCGCGCATGACTGCTCCAGCTGACTCGACATCATGACCCCGTGGGTTCAACAGCTGTTGTACTGTGCTCAGTCATTCCACCTAGTACAGTGATCCCTCGTCATCCTCGGTTGTCGAGTGGCGAACTCGTTAAGTCGGGATGAGGTCCACTATGTTCGCTCAAATATTCGTTCGATGTATTTATGCCATCCATCGTCCTCCTCTAAGGGCGAGAACGAGATGGAGAGTGTCACCAGCGGAGAGATTGTATTCGGCAGCAGTCTTGTCATCGGTCCTAGACGGGGTGCGTTAGTACACTGAAAGACATGCTGTTCGTTCAAAAGTTTGTATGGGAACGTACATTTGCTTGCCGCCATGGATAAGTCGCTGTTGGACGGGCGGGATACCCTCCTTCTCCTCGACCTTTTCCTTGATCTGGGAGACCTACAAGCGGTCAGCTGAGATCTCTCCGCTTCTATTGTCTGGCGCCTTTCGAGATTTACCTTGTAGTCTGACTCAATATCCAGCTCGATCTCCTTACCGGTCAATGTGCGGACCCTAGTTATCGCAGTGTTAGTTTGCTCCCATGCTTACCAGCATGACGTCGAAATTCCGGCATGTGACGTACTTGATCAACATTTTGGCGGCTGTGGTGAGGAATCGGGGCAATGTGCTTTCGAGGGATTTTACAAGAGGTTGCAAAGAGCAAAGGAAAAAGCGTCGCGTAGGTTTCGAGTATGCGAGGCTGATGTGAAGGTCAAAGCATTGGTGGCTGTTGGGCTGACTGAGCTTGATTGATTCATGGTGGGGTTATGGGCTAACACTGACGGAGGGGGAGGGGCGACCCTTGCAGTGACTGGAGCTGTTGCCTACCTCGGTGATATGCCTACATACTACTATACCTCAGTACCTCCTAACTTATTGTGAGTTCTGTAGCTCATGATGGTTAGATGCTTTAGCGAATACGATCTTGCGAAGATTGAAAATCGATTTTTTACCTATTTACTCGTGTCTATGTGTTAAGCGCCGAGTTTCGAGACTCAACTACTGTTTCGCGTCGGTTATATCTGAAGTGGTTCACTCTTGTCGTTCTCGAATTGGGACCAAATTCTATGAAATCGTTTGCAGCAGAGCAGAATTGGTAGTTCGACTTTTTCTACCTCATTATTCCTAATAGTACAACCCTTTCGGTAGACATACAGTGGAGAGTTCATTAAATCCATAAGCACCTCTCCTCGTTCACGGCTCGTCCGTCCATATCATCCGATCAGTTCTTGTCATTACTGTCGAAGACATTGAGACCCAGACCCTCGGAGTCAAGCATGAGTCTGTTCTTAGAGCCAGCCTCTTGGAGCTGGGCAGCAATCTGTCGAGCGTTCTCGATCTTCTTGAGCTCAACATAGGCCTTGTTCTTCTTGATGGCCTCACCAATCAGTTCAGCAGAGCGAGCCTCACCCTGCGCCTTGACAACCATGGCCTGCTTCTCCTGTCGAGCCTTGTCGACGATGAAAGCAGCTCGTTGCGCCTCTTGCTGGGCAACCTGCTTAGCCTCGACAGCAGCTGTGAATTCGGGAGAGAAGGCAAGGTGCTGCGGGATGTCAGTCAGATCAGATGCTCTTGTTCAAGTATGGTATTATTTGCTTACGGTTAGAGATACGTCGTCGAGGAGAATGTTGAATCGAGCAGCTCGTCGAGCAAGGTTCTCTCGAACCAGTCTGGCAACATTCTCTCGCTGTGTGATGAGCTGGCTAGCGTTGAATTGAGCAACAACACTCTTGAGAACCTCATTGACAATAGACGGCAACACACGCTCATCGTAGTCGGTGCCCAGTGTACGGTAGATCTGAGGCAGAGCATCAATCTGTGGGCGAGAGAGCACACGGCAGGTGATGTTGACCATCTGCAGATCCTTGGTTCCGGTCAAAGAAGCAACATTGCGTGGCTTTGCTCGGACATCGTACACAATTGGTGTCTCAAACCAAGGGATGTTGATGTGCGTTCCTGTTTGCCCAAGTAAGTGTCTGAGCCGAATCCTCCGAAGTTCGTTTTCTCGCACCTTCATTGTATATCTCCTTGCTCACACCAGTTAGCCTCTGGTACTTGATGGCTCTGTGACCACCATCGACGTTGAATAGGGAGTTTGATAGGAACAGAGCACCACCGGCGAGTAGCAGACCGCCGAAGAGGGCACCACCGGCTGCTCGAGGCATCTGAGGGCCACCTCCTCCAACACCACCACGGGCCTGCTGCATCTGTCGAAGGCGGCGCATGGCTTCCTCCTGCCAGTTGTTGTTCGACATTGTGAATGTTTTATTTTCGGAGCGAGCGTGGACGAATCGAACCGATGTGATATGTCGACTGACTTTGGTGGTGATGGTTTTAGGCGTCCGTGTAGTCGTCAATGATGGTCATGAAGCTACTCGATTGAAGCTGTCGGTTAATGTGGGTCCCCTTTTTTGCCCACCCAGCCTTTCCCTTTCCAGAACAACATCCATTTGCTTCTGGCCTTAATTAGGTAGTGGTCTAAACCAGAGTGTATCAGAAAAGCAATAGACAGGTAGGCAGCAAAATGGTTGACAATAATATAGGTTTACTTGATTATGCATTATACCGCTAGATACTTTATGTGGTCATTTTCATCTGGTTTTATCTTAAAGTGCATTGCACCATGTAGTCTGTCGCTACCTGCATCGTACTTAGCTTACCGCGTGTTGATGGGATATTATGACCTACCCTAAATCATAGCAAGAGTATGCGACCACAAATGACTTTATCAGATCCGTCCATTATATGACATCTTAATGAGAATCGATCTTTGATATCCTTTTCAATATTCATAATACTGGTGTAGCAGTACGTCAACTAGAACAAAGGCATAGTCAGCATATTAATAAAGCTTCTTGAAGACATAATCCAACAGAGATAATCATGTATTATGTCAAATACTCACGAATATTATACTGTAAATTATTTTTCACACCTGATACGAGCTTAGGATATAATAGCTCATGCTTAAATTTTCCTTCATCATATAAACTACCTAGGTTAGACCAGAAGATCTCTTCCTGGATAATGATAAGATGACACAGATATCGACATTGTTCATTGTCTCGTAAGACCAGTCTCACACACTTTCAATGTTGGCCTGACTTGATGAGTAACACTGCGTCTTTGGTGTTGAGCTGTATAATTAAATTGTGTTTGTTCCTATCGATATTTTCATTCCTGTTCAAATAATCTTCGTACAAAAGAAACCTTTATTCCGTCAAGTAGGATCCGAACACCATGTTCTGTACTATTTACAATGGTATCTGTAAGCACATAACATGATATATCCATACCCCATTCGCCAAGCACATGCAACCTGACCTAACCACCCGCCATTACGCGTGAAATCATCACGCATCCCAACATCGTCTCTCATACTTAGTTATTGTGTCCCTTCCTATATCCAATCCCAAAAAATAAATATTCATCTATGTATGAAAAGTGTCGAGCGAGTGCGAGTTGACAAAAGAGAATCTTCAATGTTTAACAGATCACTCACAGAGAGCAATCTTGATGGTCTCAGTACCAGCCTTGGGCTTCTGAGCATAACCGCAGAGCATTCGGAAGCCGGATTTGCAGTTTCGGCCCTCCTCGAACACGGCTGCAACACCATCCAGACACTTGCCAGCCTCCTCCATGGCAGTTCCAGTAGTAGTAGTATCGGCGAGTCGGAGCTCACCAGCAACCTTCTCCATCTCACAGCGGAGGAGCCATCGCTCCCAGTTCCAGCCGCCAGCAATGCTGCAAGCGCTAGCAATATCATCACTGCTTCCCATAACCATGGCGTCCATCTGGCAGGTCTTGACATCCTGGCCATTAGGGCTATCCTTCAAAGGAGGGGTAGGAGGCTTGAACATATTTCGCCTGGCACCCATGGGAAGACACATCCAGATGCGGCGAGTGTCTTGGAAGCCGGCACGGGCCAGGCGACCAAGCCAAAGCTTGGTAGGGTTAGGGTCATAGCCAAGAGTCTTGAGGGCAAAGCCGAACTCAACACTCTTTGCCAGTCCAACGGGACCAGCGTTGATGATGTCTGAATCCAAGAGTGAGAAATCAAGATAGCCACCAGGCTTGAGAACGCGCATACACTCCTTGAGACAGGTGTCCCACTCGTCTTCCCCGTTCTCACCAAAAAGCTTGAGGATGCTGTGAAGCTCTCGGGCAGAAATGAGATCGAAATGGTTGTCTGAGAAGGGGAGACGAGAAAACTTCTCAACAGCAACTTGTCGATGGTTGGGAGGACCACGGACATTGCAGTTGGAAAGTTGACGAATGGACTTGGTTGTGACAGTGTAGACCTTAGTGTTGGGGAACTGGAGCGCGCAGTGCCACGCCCAGTCGCAGGTAGTCTGCCCGCCTAAGTCAAGGACTCTAGCGCGCTCGCGAGTAGTGCCGCCATGTCCAGGGGCTGCGCGAGAAAGACGAGCAAGTCGTTTGATCACTGGAGCAGAGATGAGGCGACCACCGTTGAGCATCTTCATGGCGGCAACATGCCACGCAGCAACGGTCATCTGGTTCATGGCCTCCACTTCCTTCTCTCGGCGGAGCTTCTCAGGGTCGTCAATGATGTTATCATCGCCACGAGCAACATTGGTGCTGAGTCTCTTCTTGGCGGACTGGGGAACGACGCTGAGCTGGTACTTGCCGAGAAGCTGGTTGCGGTGAGACTCCTTAAGGGAAACGCGCTGAGCCTGGATAGCCTCAAATCGAGCAAGCTGGTGGACAAACACATCCTGGCGCTGGATGCGGATGATATAGTCTTGAAATGCCCGATAGTAGGCAGACTCGCGGCGGACGAGCATGGAAGGCAGACGCTTGGGATGATCAGAAGTTGAGACAAGGTTGGAGAAACGAACGCTCTTCTTGACAGGAACAATGGAAGTTTCTGGCTGAACCTTGAGAGGAGGAAGTTCAGTTTGAATTTGAGGAGCTTCAATCTCCTCCTCAGCCTCCTCAGTGATGGTGTTGAGCCCACCATCGTCCTCGGTTGACTCATCTTGGACACCACGAAGGTAAGATCGTTGGGCCATGAGCCAAAGCTCAGTGCGATCAAAATGGGAGAGAGCCTCCTTTTGTTGCTTGCGAGCATACTCAGGATCGTAGTCGACCACAATCTCGGTGGGAGCATCCTCAGCCTGGGGTGAAGCTGGGGCATTGGCGGACCCGACAGTAGAGGGAGCGGTCTTGTGCTCGAAGACGGGTCGAGCAGTGGGCATGTCGTCCGAGAAGTCATCCTCCTCCTTGAGCTCAACGACTTGCTCAACGATGGGCCCAGTGGGGGCGGGTGTAAACCTGACACTACGATAAAAGTCCTCGACGAGTTCCTTACGCTTAGGGACAGGGGGAACCGAAGCATCCATGTTCCAGGGACATCGGTAGAACTGTTCAGCAGTGGTGGACGTAGGTGGCGGCATATCCTCGGGGGACTTGGAGGGCATGTGCCATGTGTTTCGGCTTCGGGGAGATAGACCGGAGAAGAAACCGCCTGGAGATGGAATATCAAGCTTTGTCAAGTCTGCAAGAGACTGACGGTTAGGGTTGGGAGAGAAGGCCCTGTTGATAGCTGGCTGCGGCTGGAAGCTGGTGATGAGTCGCAGTGGTTGTTGTCGCATCTCAACAGTTGGCTGGACAGAATGTTGTTCAGGCACCTCAAGAACTTGAGATGGCTGTTCATGGAGGTTCTCCTCGCCACTGGCAAGGGCGTGGAGGGTAGCAAGAGCGCCGGGTTGCAGTTGAACGCCAGCCCAAGCATCTTCGGTGTTTGAATCCTCATTACCGATTATGGGTGTGGGCGGGGCACTCATAGCCGCGAGCTGCTCAGAAGTCAAACTCCCATCCAAGGATGGGGGAGCTGACATGGTTGGTGTCTCTGCTGCATGTTGCTCGTGCATGAACTCCATCTGAGCAGGTGACATGGTCAGTTTGACAGAAGGGGTCAGAGGGACTGGAGAAGTCATCGACTTCTTCATGTTGTCCACAGCAGACCACGTCTCAACAGAGTTATCGCGTGTTGCTGGAATGACAAGCGGGGTTAGTTGCTTAGTAGAGACCTGCCTCGACCTAGCAGACGCTTTTCGCTTGAGCATATCCTCTTCATCATCAGTCACATCGTAGAGATCCTCGAACTCCGTGGCCTCGGTGGCGACACTATGGCGATTCCAGGGGTTGCTGGAGGTGGTTGGTGAAGTGTCGGCAGCCGAGTCGGTTGAAGGTGATGATGGGAGAATAGGAGCAGAAAGATAGTTCATTCCTCTTGGTGTAGGGAAGTGGTCGCTCATCGGTGTTAGCCATGCCTCAATCTTGAGTTGGGCATTGCCAGCGCGTCTCGTCCTGCGACCTCCGTTCTGAACCATACCATCATCACTATCCTCCTCAATTATAGGATTAAGTCTCCCCCTGTGCTTCCGGGCCAGCGAAGAGTCCAGGGGGTAGTATCGGTTTTGTGTATCAGCCATGATGCGTATCTGTCAGTTATTCCCGATATCTGACTCCTGCCCGGGGGCTCAACGCAATAAGAAGGCTATGTATTAGTCGTTATAGTAAGATCTGGTTGACGACCGGCGTCAGTATTAAGTGTGTGAAAACGACAGGATGCCTCGATCAACGAAGCCTCTATGCAGATCTGCGAAGTGACACAGCACGGAAGGCTGAAGACGGAAAGAAGAGAATGCGGAAGAAGGGGGCCAGACTCCTGGCCGGGGGATTGTCATAGTCTTAAAGCCCGAGGACTGGTCCAGAATCACCAATACTCGCTGGAGCGGCTATCCGAAGTGTGGGCTTAGAATGAGTTGGGCGGCACGCACTTGCAGTAGCACATCCCAACTCCACGTCTAGGTGGGCCGATGCGTCGACAGACATGGTAGCGTGTTGCACATGAAGCGTGGTGGAGGCGGGGCCTGAGAGCGCCAATATCCTGCTGGAGAACCTGGCTGGCACACAAGGCTGCGAGAGCTATGTGAAGTTTGTTGGCGGTTGACAAGACGAGAAGAGGTTGCGTCAAGGTAGCATCCATTCCCGGCCACTAGGTCGGTTGATCCCCGCTATCGAACAACTAATATATTCAAATAGCCAATAGGAAGCATAATCGTGGATTTCTATTTTTGGCTGACAGCGATTGACAGGGGTAGAACCTGTTGCGCGCGCGAAAGTTGTGATGACAGTTACAGGCGTGAGAGACTATTGGTCCATTGTTACCGCTGTAGGGCCAATTAGCCGTAAAGTTGTTTCTTCGGCGGCTAACTGCAGGACTGCCTCTTGGCCTGCGTCTTTCTCAGGTTGCTTGAGTGCAGAAACATTTTGTGATAGCACTGCCCGAGCGCATGAACAAAGAGGCCATGAGGTCGCTCGATTGATACAAGTCATGCAACAGAGCTGGTCGAAAGGAGCGATTTCCGAACAACTCAGATGACATTGAATGAGCGTAGCCTCGTTTGGACAGATCACTGGCCATAGACAGTTCAAGATGAAATGAGGATGGCCAGCTTGGCAGGCCATGGTTTGATCGATCAAACGTTGTGAGATGAGGCAACCGCCGAGATATGAGGTGATTGTTTGATATTTTTCGATCCAAAAGCCCTCACAATATTGAACAAGTATCTTATGAATATGATACAAGTGACGTAGGTCATGGTCGACTTCAACGACGATCTCAAGGAGGCTCATGATGTTGGTTCGGTCAGCATCCGTTCCCTCTTGGCTGTGGGGGCTGAGATGCCGTCGGTAGCAAGCGCGCATATGATTTCGATGCAACCTTATCGACATTATCACCAACGCGTAGTCCTCGTTTGTTACATCGCATTGCATGGATGAGTCTTGTATTGTGGTTTGCTTGGGGATCTACCTACTAAAGTCGGAAGGCTTTGCGTGTGCTGCCTCAGGCCCAAACTACGCCTCATTGTGGGTTAGGTGAAACAAGCTCACTCACCTTACTCACCTCGGCCAGTTCACCTTGGCTCACCTTGCTTGGGACAAGGCCCAAATGCCCCTCCATGAAATTTACCCCGCCATAGGTTAAGCAAGATCAATCTAGCACGAGCAGAGAAACGCGTATCGCTTCCATACAACTATAACCTTTTTTTGCTCCAAGTTCTTTGCATACAGCTTGAGATCTCTATGGCTGACGTTGAGCAACTTGAGGGCGAGCCCCAGGGTCGTATTGTCAAGTATTGTGGCGGTATGTTCTTTTATAACGACTTTTGGTTGATTATGATGCAGAGCAAGAACCAATAGCTGACACAACCTTGCTCACAGTTTGCACTCTACCCCCGGAGGTAAAAATCTCCTTTTACGAATCCACGCATCGTCGAGAGAGTTCCACAAGCTGATTAATCGGCCAAGTAGTACTGCGAGTATGGCGGAACCGTTAAGAAGTGCCAGGAATGGCTAGAAAAGAACGAACCAGAGCTTTACAACAGGATCTGGTCCGCAGGTACGAAGTCCAAAATGCCCCGGACGTGGACATGCATTGACACTGAGCCGTATAGAGGCCCTCGAGGCTGCTACCGCATCACTATCCGTCGAGGCCCAGAAAAGAGCCGCAAAGGACGCACAAAAGAAGACCGCTAAGGCTGAAGCCGCGGAGGCAAAACATGCAGATCTGTTAGCCAAGAGTGTTGTCACTATCAAGCGAATTGAGCGAAACAAAAAGAAGTTTGTCACGGCTGTGATAGGACTCGAGTCGTTTGACTTGGAACTCAAGAAGGTGGGTTACCTAGCTCAGTGGATGATCACCCCATACTGAACATACCATAGGTCGCCAAAGATCTTGGCAAGAAGTTTGCTACAGGTTCTTCAGTGACCAAGCTTCCAGGTGGCGGAGAAGAAATTGTTGTGCAGGGTGATGTCAGCGTTGAATTGGAAGAGTTCCTGCTTGAGAAGTACAAGCAGATCCCCGAGGATCATATTGAACTTGTCGAAGACAAGAAGAAGAAGAAGGGTGGTTCATAAGTTTGGGAGATACCAAAAGGCATTCGTGATTGAAAATTCCAGTGTAGTTTTGGAAACACTCGCACTCCTGTGTTTCTCATGGGCATATACAGTTTCAAAAGAATATCATAAAGTAACATGGAGCTTTCCAGTGCACCTCCATGCGCTTCGACCCTGAACTCCTATACCATGATCCTGCAGTACGTATCGAGACAAACAATATACCAATAACCTTCCAGTGACACTTTCCATCAATATTCGTTCTATGCTCGTTTTCGCAAAGTTCGTCCTGTACCCGTGCTTGCAGTTGAAGGGTTGCTCTTCGCTGTATTTTTGCGAACTGCCCCTGTCGTCCCCTTACGCGATGTTGTCCCCCTTTTGACCGGAGCGTTCTTGGTTGCGGGCCCCTTCCTTATCACGGTTCCATTGCTTGACTCACTGGACTCGCTGTTGGCAATAGATCTACGCGTTGTTCGTGTACCTGGTCGAGAAGTAGGCGCTCTTGAAGTAGTACTTGTTGCTGGTACTGCTTTCTTATTTCTGGTGGCAGCAGTGCTGTTGGTCGACATTGAGCTTGTCGCAGAGTTTGTCGTCATCTTGCGTCCAGCGCCAGCGCCAGCTCGCGTCGCCTTTGCCTTCTCCACCATGCTTGACAGCATACCAGAAGCTGTAGCCGGGCGCTTCAGTGGCGAAGCTGGTCGTGCAATACCAGACTTAGTAGGCGATGGAGGCCGATTTGCCATTCGCGAGTTGGAGGATGTTGGCGACAAAATTTGCCCTGATCGGGCATGTGACACGTCCGTGGTTGTTGCAGCTCGAGCCCTCTTCTTAGCAGTCTCGGTATGCTCGACCTCGTTTTCTTTGTCTCCTGAGATTGCATCACTGGATCCTTGTTAATTTACGAATTCAAGGTTTCATATTATGCATACCTCATGCGCTTCTTTGTGCGTGGCGCGGGTTTCAAATTATTTGCGGCCGATTGAATCTGCTTTGGCGGGCTTGCTGCCCATGTTGCTGTTTGTTTTCGTATAGCGGCCGATTTCGTGGCTCGTTGTTGCTCCTGATCCATAAATTTCTGTAGCAAGTCTCCCATCTTGATGTTTCTCATTGATATGGGGACGCGGTTGAGCCGCATTTCGATACGGGAGCGAACTGTTGTTGCCATGTAATTGTATTGGGCTCTTAATCGACGAGCGCGTTCTGTAACTAAGAGATCGTCAGCAGCGTGCTTCGTGACAGATCAACAACCACATACTCTCAAGTTGCATGTTATCGATCATAGCCTGTTTTTGTTGCATCGTGATAGCACCAGGCGTTCGCTTTCGGATGGGGCTTCGTGGTTGCGCCGAAGGGCTTCCACTGTGCAGAGGAACATGTTCAACCATGGTCTTCTTGAGAGGGGACTCAGCAAGCTGCTTTTTAGAATTTACTGGAGCCATCGTTATTATCAGCGCTGAATTTGTTTGTAGACAAGTGCTGAAAATATATCTGAAGTTGCAGTGGTCTACCCCAGGCGCGTTGGTGAGAGGTGGAGCTCGCGGGAAGTAAACAAAGTATGTGGGCCTCCATCATTAGGTAAGCCAACTAGCTGCTCTGGCGCAAGCAATTGGTAGCGGTGGGAAGAGGGTATAGGTACACGTTCGTGCGCATTGATCCCCGCAGTAACCAAGTAGCACTACTTCGCATCATCGAGCTACCTACACTCCGCCAGGCTGAACTGCGTTACGACACTGGGAGCTTGACCTTCTCACTATCAACCAAGCTCAACACTAATATCAAACACTTCCTCCACGTACACACTTGCCACAAACTCCTATAGCTGCATACGATATTTGCACAGCTATAGAACAACAATAGCACCCAATATGGTTCTTGAGGCGGTTATGGTTGTCGTAGACAACAGCGAGAGCAGCAGAAATGGCGACTATCAACCTACTCGATTCGAATCGCAAGTCGACGCTGTCAACATCACCTTTCAGACCATCACACAAGGAAATCCTGAATCATCCGTTGGGTTGATGAGCATGGGAGGCAAAGGACCTGAAGTGCTGGTGACTCTCACCACTGAGCAGGGCAAGATCCTCGAGGGCCTTCACAGGACGAAGAAGAAGATTGGAGGCTCATCCCATCTCAAGACTGGTATCCAGGTGGCTACTGTAGGTCTCGAACACGGCTGAATATAGAGGTGTCATGCACTGACGTCTCTTTAGCTTGCTTTGAAGCATCGCCAGAACCGATCCCAACGTCAACGAATAATAGTCTTTGTCTGCTCCCCCGTTGAGGAATCAGAGAAAGAGCTTACCACGCTCGCGAAGAAGATGAAGAAAGCCAACATTTCGGTCGACTTTGTCCTGTTCGGCGATCTCGATGACGACAGTACTAAGAACAAGCTGCAGCTCTTTATTGACACCGTCAAGACCAACGACGGCTGCCACTTGGTCGTCATTCCTCCCAGCAGCAAGCTTCTTAGTGACCAACTCATTTCGACCCCCATCCTCCTCGGAGAGAACGCTAGCGGATCTGGCGGAGCTGGAGGCGCAGGCGGTAGCAATGATGAATTCGAGTTCGGTTTCGACCCTGCAATGGAACCCGAGCTCGCACTGGCTCTACGCATGAGTATGGAAGAAGAAAAGGCTCGACAGGAGAAGGCAGCTCGTGAGGAAGAAGAAGCTGCAAAGAAGGCCTCACTGAGCGACGTCAAGGAGGAAGATGAGAACCAGGGATCGAGCAGCAAGGACCAAGATAAGGGTGGAAAGAAAGGCGACGGAGACAAGATGGACACTTCATAGTAGATTGCGGTCCAGCTCTGTCAACATTGCAGCAAATGTATAATAGACACAGGCTAGGGGGGGGTTTAGACGACAAGAAGATTAAAGCCATTACGATACATGCTGATTCCGGTTACTCCGTAAATCTATCCAATACCCGTCTATCGATTGTTGATCTCCCGGATGTACGAAAGTAGTTTCCGGTCAAAAATATCACACCGAATAGGCATTTCAAGAGAATAGAAGGGGTTCTTCATGACGTAGTCTGCATAGAGGTCATAGATCCTGCGGATAGTGACATCAACATTTGCTTGTGTTGTATCGGTGAAGAGGAGGAACTTTGTCCCTGTCATTGTGTTGAAGCACTGCATGCGGAAGTTTTCTGTCTCAAGAACCTCTAAGCCTGATGATGGCTCGGGTCTGTTTCCTGGCGGTGTTGCACCTGGTAGGTTCTTGACAGGATTGAGACGAGATGTAATGGCGTGAACACTGGAGATTGATGTGAGTTCTGACGTGCCCACGAAGAGATTTGGGCAGCTTTGAAGACTGAAGGGGTACCTACCCATGAAATGTTCCTGCGAGAACTAAATAATCATTTGTGCTGATTTGTTGAAGACCCTCGTGGAAGTTTTTGTTGTAAACTAAACCTCCGGCCTTGTTGATGACGATGAGAGCAAAGATAGTCCTGACTCATTAGCACATATCTTCATCATAGTTTAGTGTTCGGCCTCACATGATTCCTTTTGTGTGTATGATCGGTCTCTATCTGGTTATGAATAGTCTGTTTAGCTTCCCCTGAAGCTCACTAAACCATCTATATCAAAGGGGAGACCATGAACAAGGGTGAGAGATGAGGGAGATGAGCTGTGAATGAGACAGTTAGTGTCAGTCGCGGTTGTTCAGGAAACCCTTACAGCCTGTAGCGATTATTCCCATGAATTCCGTCGATTATAAGGGCCCATCGAGCTTCTTATCTCGTTGTTCGTTCTTAGAGGTTGACAGATTGACAAGCTGCTCTCAGCGGGACCGCCACGCGACTCCATCACCAAAAGCAAGTGCCTCTGTTCAGGGAGGTGCCTGGCCTAAAAGACAGCCCCACTAATTAAGCTGGGGTACGTACATTGCATTGTCTTGTTCTTCCTTTCAGCCTCCGAACTCAGGATTCTTCTAGGTTCATCTTTCGACTTTCAATAATTCACACCCGAATTTTCTGACGCCGAATCTCACTCATTCACCAACTCTCTCACATCGTCCGCGCACCGAGTACAGACACGCAAATACTGCGCGATCGAAAAACCAGCTCCAGCGCATTCTATACAACTGCTCTCGCAATGGAGGACGAACAACAAATCCCTGCTGCTGCTGCGCCTAGGAAGGTTAATCACCCTCGCACCTCTCGACCCAAGCCCGCGGCTCCTGGTAATGAGGAAGCTTCCGCAGTTCTGAACCTTGGCGAGTTCCAAGATGTCGACACCTTGACCCTCTCCGAAGCTGCGCTGGTTCTGAATGCCCTCCACGCGAAACGAAAGAACGATCGTAGGAACGTCAACAACACCGAGTAAATAACCCCTGTGGCCGGTAGATCGCGGGCGCCAGGACTGACCCTTGCTAGGATGCTGAACTCGACATTGACCTACCTCGATAACTTTGCGCGATTCACTCAGAAGGAGAACGTAGAAGCTGTGGAACGCCTTCTTAGCGCACATAAGAACCTCGCCAAGTTTGAGCGTGCACAGCTGGGTACGATCTCCAGGCTTTACTGAAAGATTATGCATGTCTTGAAAATACTAATAGGCTGTCTTTAGGTTCTCTGTGCTGTGAGGGAGCCGACGAGGCCAAGACACTCATCCCTTCATTGGCCGACAAGATTTCGGATCAGGACCTTCAGGATCTCCTCGATGAGATCTCTAAGCTCCAGAATCGGTGAAGGGCTTACCTAGCAACAATATCTGACTTGAAATTTCGACCCAAGAACGGCGTAACTTTTACAGATTGGTTATCACATATCTATTTTTGACGCCAAGAATGACAGGGAGACTTTGGAGGTGGGAGATAAAACTCGAGACTCGAGGATAACGAATTATCTTGCATTTGAGGCGCATAGCGGGGAAAAGGGACACCGCATATTGTATTCAGGGGATGCAGAGTCATTCCCTTGCAATTTTCCAGGTTTGATATCAAGATGGCATGCTCCTTACCTGGACAGAATTTGGGACGCTTTGTTCTTGCACTACTGATGTTTTATGACAAAAGACTAATAAATCGATTTGTTTCAATCTCGGTGAGTAGAGCTCTGGCATTGTGAGTTTGACTGTGAACTTGGTGCTAGCTTCATTTGTGATGTGGAAGCCTCTGATACACCAGAGAGTCACGGGTGCCATTGTGAATTTCCCAGGGACATGCTCATGCACTCTATTGATACTACTAACAAGTGCCATGGAGCAATAGTGGACTAGCATTGCGTAAGATTGTCACAAACACCACTTGCCTGACTTGGTCAACATATTGATATATGAGGAGTCAAACTATAGCTCAGACAACTATTGTATCAATCGATTTGAGGAAGTCCCGAGCATTTCCGCCGGCACTACGATCCTGCTCCGCAACATGCCTCGAGAAAGCATCTCCCGGCTTAATCACGAATTCCGGGATCTTAACATTGCCCTTTGTCCACACATACCCCTTGCCTCCATCAGCAGTCCTCTCAAAGCCACGCAGGGCTTTGGGCTTGTAGCTCGGAATTTTGCTCATACGATACTTGACGCACGGATGGATCATCTCATATGTATCACCTATCTCGCGACCCTTGTCATCCTTGGTATAGCTGCCAGGGACTCTGTCGACGGAGCCTCCGGCGACCATGGCGCCGGTGAAGCTGTCGACAATAGGCCCAGTTGCCCAGCCGCTGACCGTCTCCTCCGGGATCTTACGAACGTCTGCTTTCTTGATACCTGTGCGGTCCAAGGAGGCTGCGATGCGGCTAGACAATGGCCCAGGGCCGTAGTCCTTCTCATCTCCGTTTTGAATATTAGTCAGGAGTGGTTTGAGGAGGTTGTAGCGGTCTTGGACTGCTGATTTGCCAAGCTCGCCCAAGCTACCGTCTTCGACGAACTGCAAATAAGGAGCGACTTGCTCACACATCCAGGCGAATGAGATCAGTGCGATTTCTATGCCTGTCAGTGCACACCCAGAAGCTCGAAGATGCAACAACTTACGCTCGAGATCACTCTTCTTCTCAGTAAGGAGGTCATCATTCCCGCCGCCAATGTTGATGTGAACGCCCGGGAACCATACTTGTAATAGTTCTGACTTATTGCCCTGGAGATGTTCATACATCTCGCCATCAACTACAGCACCCCATGCATCTTGTAGCTGCTTTTTTGTTACGCTGGAGTTCTTGTACATCTTCTCCCAGTCGGACCAAAGCTGCTCCACATCCTTAGCAGGCTTGGGAGGGCTATGGTCCTTGTTGGCTGGGAAATGCCAAAGACTGGGCGAGAACGGTGCTCGATGTTCATCCAGAGCCAAAGCATGGTAAGCATGCTGAATGTCTGCGAAGTTGTCAGTTCTGAGCACATAAACTGCGAGAGGGGTTACTAACAAGGACTCAGATGAATGTTATGAAAACCAGGGTCAGCAATCCCGACGGCCTTCTCGAGGAACTTGAGATTGAAACGAGTCCAGGGTAAATCGGGGATACCCAAGCTTCCAACAGTGTCAAAAACACCGACAACCTTGACGAATCTGGACGACTCAGGGGCATCATGATGGGGAGGGCTGTCCCACTGAGACAGAATTTGGGATCCCCCATTAGCCTCCTTCTTAGATGGCACACCGTTAACCCATTCCATGTAAGCTTGCGACTTGCGGAAATGGAAACCATCAGGGTTCTTCTGGTACAGGGCGTAAAGGTCAGGGAAATCTTGCAGGTCCTTGGGACAGACAATACCAATATCAGTGACGAGACCTGCGACTGCACGAGCGGTATAAGCTCCTCGAGAGAAGCCAAAGCAAAAGATCTCGTCACCAATATTGTAGTTCAGGACGATAAAGTTGTAGGCTTCAATAACGTTGCCCACAAAGCCAATGCCAGCACCTCCCTGCCGATTGGCTTCTGCCTGACCCAGGTCTCCTGTTCCAATGCCGGCATCGTAGTAAACTACTTGCTGCCATACTTTATCGTCTTTGTCCTTGCCACTACGAGCAATTGAACGGGCAAGCCTTGTAACATTGGACGGGATGTTCTTCAGGCCTGACACCGAGGACTGCCAAGTACCATCGCAGCAAATTATGATGCGTTTGGGGGCTGCAAATGCATCTTTTGCTTCGTGGTGCGAGCCATCCTCGAGCGGGAGGAAAACTTGTTTGGATTGAGGTTGAGAAGGCATGTTGATCAGTGGTGTTACTGAGAAGGGATAGTACGAAATACTTGAGTCTGTGCTAAATCATTGCGGTCAAGGTAGCAGTCTCTTGATGGGTCTTTTATAATTGCGATGCTGGGCTGGCAGGCTGGTTGCTCGCACACTGCCTCGTACCCACCTGTCAGATTCTCTCTGCTTGCTGCTGTATATGGGCCCAGCTGAAGCCACAACCTGTTGTGTCTTGGTCGGTGAACCCAGATAGGCTCGATATACCATCACCCCTCATCTTTGCAGGACATTGTGCAGGATACAAGTGTCGTGATAGGTCCCTGTCGATAACAAGGCAGTTGTGGTGAAACTAGTCCAAGCTATGACTGGTGATGTCTGTACAGTCAGACATCAGCCCAGATTGGTCGACTTACGTATCCTACAAGGTAGCAGCGGGGGGTATGTACAGTACAGAAGTCCTCGGCATATAGTAAGCTCGAACTGAATGGTTGCCATCATCTGGAAAGGCATAGTAAGACGGTGGTCAGCTCTTCCCCGTAAGCAAGCAGTGAGGTGATACAGCAGGGACGGAAACTCGCCCGATTCAGCCCCGTGGAGCGGGCCGCAGGCGGGAAAGATTGAACTACCGAGTGTGTGCTGTCGTTGTCCAATAGGAGAATCTGCATGTCGATACGGTGATGAGAGGGGCTTTCACATCGCTCAGATCTGCGCGCCACCTTCTGATTGTTGCAACCAACTTATAGGTAGTATTCGACTTCCAACTAGCGACTCATATTGTACAAAAAGAAAGGGGAGAATGCAAATTATTCATTCTCCGCACAACGCCAGAAAATGCTTGCGATATTGACCTCGTCAATTGTGAACACCTGAGCCCTCGAGACTTCCATAAATTCCATTACCCTTGATGCGCATCCTCTCCCAGGGCTTTATACTGATTCCAGTGGTTGACAAACTGTTTTTGTTGGCGATCTTCAAGAGTGGCGTTGAGGTTGGCCCGAGGGTCAACAGGATACATAGTCGCCGGGGGATATTCAAGTGCTGCAGCAGGTCCATTTTGGAAAGGACGGTCTGGCTGGCCGGCAGCCGCATGACCTCCTGTCTGAGACTCATTTGCTTGGGCGTCGCTGAAAGTAGCTGTCGGAAGCTCATGGACAACGTTTTCTGTGGCATCCATCTCAAAAGTGCCAGGGGGTGGGCGGAGGGGGTCGTCAACTCTGTCGATACGGCCTGCAGAGTAGTTTTAGTACTTGTTTCGGAAAAGAGTCGGTGCATATCGATGAGACGTACCTCCAAATGGCGCGAACGGATCGGTGCTTCCCTTGTTGGTGCTGCGTGACAACATCCGGCTGAGGTAACTCTTTTCCTCCTTCTCATCAAAGTTGTTGTAGGGCATGCCAGCACTATCAAGTTGCTCGTCGGTATCCTTGCGACGACGAAGAATAATTACAACGAGAACTATAAGAGCTAGAGCCGCAACACCCCCAACCACGCCTCCTACAATGAGACCAATGGAAGGACCTCCAGAGTCGCTATCATCTGCTAAAAGGCTTGAGGCTTCTGTCTCAGTAGGGCTCTGGGCAGGCGTACTCTGGAAGGAGGCGGTTGGGATTGTATCGACTGCGGTCTCGGTGATTGATTCAATGGAAGTGCTGGTGGAAGGCAGCTTGCTGGTGAATATAACCGTATTCTTGGTCACCGTAATTCGAATCGAGTTAGGGATTGTGCGAGTAGTACCCGAGTCTGTCATGGTCTTTGAGTGTGAATGTCTACGAGGGGAAGCGTCGTTCTCAGTATCGTCGTCCATGCTGGTGTGCGAAGAGGGCCGGCTTCGAGTCACGAGAGTGCTTTCGGTGTCAGAGTCATCTGAAGGAAAGCTCGCAGTGAAAATGCTCCCAACAGCAGACCTCACATCTATGGTACTCTCAATAACAGTGGTCTCTGAAGCACTGCTCTCGGTGTCTGACATGCCGCGAGTTAGCCACGAACCGTGGTTTGAAGAATCGTCGTCGCGACAGCCACGAGGCCTGATGCATGGATCGTGAGAGCAGCAGCCTTTAAACTCAAAATCGAAGTAACTACATTCGTAGTATGCCTTGTCAGCACGGCAATCCTTTCCATGGCGAGATTGTAGGGTTATGGCCATATTGACAAATGCAGTATAGCAAGAGAAGCAAACGGGCAGTTGAGAGGAAGAAAAGAATATTTGTCTGCCTGGGTTTCGCTCCCTGTTGAGTATGATACTAGCTGCGTTTGTAGCTACCCTAAGAAGTTTCGTTTGATATAGTATCACAGTTTCGGTGAATATGGGGAGAAGAAGATAAGTACTTACGCAAGATTCTGTTACTCTGCTCCTAAAAAGGTGGATGATATCACCGCCGACTTGATAGAAAAGCACACAAACGAACGGAAATCAAGGAATGAAAGAAGAAAGCAGAGAATCGAGGAGATATGAAATGATTGCATTTGTGACGTTGCGCGCGTTTTTGGCGGGTTACGCCTGATACAATGAGAAGGAAGGGAGGCGGAGGCGGAGGCGAAGGAAGTTTGTCAGTTGCCAGCTGCCAACAGCTGCCGGCCAAACTTCCTCCATCACGGCCACTTAAATATCACGATCAAAAGCCATATTACAAAGCAGTACCTACTTGGGTACCTAAGGAACCTTATGCTCACAGTGTACCTAGCAAATGGCTGAGGTGCCTCCTGTAGCTGAGTGACGATTGTTTTGTAGGAAATAAGTACGTCCCCGGTGCAACAGTTTGCGAATCATTAGATCACGAACACACCTCGTGGGAGCCGAGGAGTGTAATAAGTTCGAATATACCCAAGTCAAGCTAACATGAATATACTCGGTTTATCATGGTTCGGCGGGATTGCTCTCTGCCTATAACCTATCTACTAGTGAAAAGATTGGCTGCCCAGTTGCGCCAGTCCCTCCCTGAACTCTGGATGCCTCATAGAAATCCAAAGACATCAATTGAGCTTCATGCCTCGGCAAGGTAGTATGAAACGTTGGATCACTGTAACACTTCTAACTGCCATGGCAACACAGAGTTACGCAACGCCTTTAAAAAGCCATTATATCCAATGGCCAGGCACTCTTCTGTAAAACACAGAGACGTCATTCGAACCACAATTGAGTGATATATGTAGGTAAGTATGTTAGCGTCTAGATGCAAGTATGTATATAAAATCCCATGGTGTTCTCCCACTTCTCTACGAGCACCACAGTCCATTCCTTACAAACATTACGTCCCAAAGAGCCAGTATTGTGGGAGCCTCATTTACATACAGGTGGATAAAACCGTCACTGCCATGTGTGACCCTTGCGGCGTAATACTGTAACCGTTGGTAGTGTACATCGTTGCACAGCACCAACCCAAGGCGGCCAATGATTGATTGCCTGGATCGCATTTCCTTCGTAATGTGCATCGTTTCATCATGCTCGCAATATTCGATGGAAATCAGTGCTGATCACTTGGCTGCAATGGGCAGTCAGAAAATGGATAAGCAACATATCATAGTCCGTGATATCATTGTCAAAAACACCCTAGTTTTATACGCCTAATATAGAATAAATAAAGCACCTCATCTCTATCCATTGTCCAATATCTTCAAACTGTGTTTACAGATTCTCCAGCAAAAGCTTGCTACCAGCATTACCAACAGGCTTGTCGCCCTTCTTCTTACCCTTCTTAGCTCCCTTAGGCGCAGCTTCCAGAGCCTCACGTGCCGCCCTCTGCTCAGCTGTCTCCTCTGTCGCAGCCTTCTCAAGAATCTTCTTATTCTTCTTGAGTGTTTTCTTGAGCGCATCAACCTCACTGAAGTCACGGGCCTCAAGGAGACCCACAACAACAAATGAGCCGGGGCCGGTGGCCCAGTCCATGATGTGTTCCTTGATGACGGGATAGAGAGTGTTGGAGAACTCCAGAGGAGGATCTACAGGGATGATCTTGCCAGCTGTTTTGTCATATTTGCCCCCTTGGATTAACGACTTGAGCATGCGAGCGCCGTGAGGTGTCCGGGAAATGTGGATCTGGGGTTGAAGGTCGTCTTCGGCTGGCTCCTGGCTGGGGTCACCGCTGGCTGACTGAGCAATGGCCTCAAGAGCAGCTTGCTTCTCACCAACTCCTGAGAGGAGAACGTCAGTAATGAACTGGCACCCAAAAGCGGTCGCGGTCAGCTCAGTGGGTGCCTCTGCGATGGCGGTGATGAGCTGGGGAGAAACAGCGGTAATGAGTTCGTTGCGTCGAATGTCCTCATCTTTCTTACTTGTTGTCTTCCGGATCTCGTGGACCTCCTTGAGAAGCTCGACATCAAATGATTGGCTAGAAGGGAAGAGACTCTTGGCTAATCCCTCGAAAAGGTAGAGAATCGTTGACCTGGCAAAGGGGTTGTTGGCTGTTGCGACAACATTCTGGGCGATGTTCTCGCCCTCGCCGATGAGTTCGGGGAAGATGGTCTTGGCAGTGAGTTTGGTGTCATCGACGACGTCGTAGGCGGTAAGGAGGATAAGGTGGGCCCAAGTATCACCGGACATAAGGAGGTAGGTGTCCTTATAAGTCTTGAGAATCTGCTTTCGGTCCTTTGAGGAGCCATGGGCAAGAAGCAGGCATGTGAGCTTGGCGCCATTACGAGTGAAAGCCATGTTCTTCAACAAATCTCCGCTCTCGTCGCCCTTGACCATCTCGAAGAACTCGCTGAACTCTTCCGTACCGACCTGGGTGTTGGAGAAGTACTGGAACATGGCATCATGGAGCATAGTGAAACCGGTCATCTTCTTGTTGACAAGAGAGCCAATCATGTCAACCAGACTCTTCATAATGGGGCTGCGCTTGCTGGGCTCAGATTCCAGGATAGACTTGAGGTCGGCAGTGGGCTCCGTGTCCTTGGTGAGCTCCTTGAGAGAAAACTCGGGACCGTACCATTCGCGGAGAAGAATGGCCTTTTGCTCCTTTGTCGCAACGCCTCGGTAAATGTCGTCAAGAATCCATGATGCCTCGGCGTGGTTGATCATCTTTCGGACACGGCCGTAAAATTCGGGGATGATGATATCGCGGATCTCCTCATCGTTCTGGACAAGAAGCTTTCCGATCAAGAACTTGGCATATCGACTCTCAGCAAGCTGAGCATATGTACCCTTCAGCTCACGGGCAATCTGCTTCCTCTGCTCGGGTGAGGCGTATTTGATGGCGGTTTGAACAGCTCGCACAGCATCGTGCTTGAGGACGAAGTCCTTAATGCGACCCGTGATGATGGTGAATAGTTCGTCGACCAATGTCTGTCGCTCCTCCTTGGGAACATGAGACTTTCTTCGCAGCCGTTCCCACAGCTTCTTTGTGCGTTGAACTTCGTCAGCAAGAGGCTTAGCGGCCTTGCGCTCCTGGGCGAGCTGCTTTTGTTTAGCATGGGATTCGCGTGAAGTTTGGCCTAGGAGAACAGTTAGCATTGGCCAGGCGCGAATGCGGTATCTACCGGATAACATACCTCGCTCAAAGTTCTTTCCATTTTGAGCACCATTCGAAGACTTCTGGGGAGTCTGTTCACTCAGTTCGGCACCGCCATCCTCCTCGTCTGAAACGTCGTCCATCTCATCGTCCTCGGGCTCTTCGACGGGTTGCTTCCGGACCTTGGTCTCATCAAGTCGAGCCTTCTTCACTTTGGAATCAGTTTTTCCCTTGCCGCCAGGAGCGGACTTTCGCTTGTTGCCAACAGCTGCGGTTTTGGTAGCCATTGTCGTGAACTTGATGGGTAGATGCAGAGTCGCAATTCAGTCCAGCAACTTTTTTTCTAGCGATAAGGTTGAACTCCCGCGCTTGGCTAACTGATAAGAGCGGCCCCACTCTTCTGATCTAGGTAGTGTCTAAGAGTCACGTGCACCCCTTGCCATCCTCTTACACCAGTAGTAAGAACGTGCTTGAAACAAAGACACTTTAGTTTTGTTGTTATGTATTAACTGTTAGATAGGTCCCAGTTGGCTTTCGTGCTGGGTGGTTATATATGTGTCTTAACGAGTCTGTAACCTGTGATCTCTTTGAGCTAGGCATATGATCTCTATTTGCATTCTAGAAATAAATTACAAGAGAGTAGTTCTAGACAAATAAGAGATCCTGAGTGCTGGAGACAGTAATATTTGGTAAGTAGAAAGATGATATCTCTCGAGCGCTAGGCGAATTGTATGACGGCGAGTTCAGCATCAACCAATAGTAAAGGACCACAGATCAAAAGCAAATACAAGAGTATTTGAAGGAATCTTTGATGTAAAAAACCCGGCCCAATTAACATGATAAATGGCATTTGGCTCCTCTGGATCGGAAATTGCATATCCCGACTGCAGTCGATATACTATCGAGTCCAGCCTCATGTTATGCGTCGGTTGACTGGAACTTGTTTGTAGATTCAGGAATCCAAGGATATTCGGTGCCACAATGAACTTATTGCACAACATAACAGGCATTGAAGTCCTGTGAGTTGCCACTGAAGTAGCCTCTGCATGTGAGGGGTCTGCATAAGTGCAATGCAGCACGTTCCCGGCTCCGGCGTTGGTGATTTGAGTACGATCAACTTTCACTTTCCAGAGTCAATTGAAACCGAAAGATCCGACTCTCATCAATCACAGATGATATGAACTCCCCATCAATATCTCAGGTTGCCCCTAATCTGTTTGTTGGGAACGTTGCGAGTTCCATGAACCGCAATGTTCTTCGCCATCACAACATCACAGCAATAGTTTCCCTCCTGGACGGCCCATATTCGAAATGGGATAGTCCCAAAAACAGGCAAATAGTCCCGCAAGAGTGTCATCTATTTGTGCCTTGCCTTGATACTTCAACGATGGACATTCTGTGCTTATTAGACGACATCTGCAACTTTATCAACCTACAACTAGATCGTCACGGTTCACTGCGCTCGCCATCTTCTATCATCTCAGAAGAATTCGACCTTGACACGGCTTCAACCATCGAAAGCGATGATTCGGCGCGAGAGTCGAATGTATTGATCCATTGTCGCCTTGGGATGTCCCGATCAGCATCCGTTGCAATAGCATATCTAATGCGGCAACGACAACTGAGTTTGGACGTCACTATTGCTGAAGTCAGGGCAAGGCGAAAGGTGAAGCCACGAGGGAACTTCATGGACCAACTCCAAGTTTGGCAAGCTGTCGAATACCAACTATGGGAGGACAACCAGAAACGAATCCCCAAGGCACCCTATCAGAGTTACCTTGATGGCCGAGCTGTAAGACTGGCGGCAAAGGGATTAACGGGTAACGAGCCTATAGTCCCGCTCTGTGACTGGGACGAATATTGATCGGGCCGGTCGGTATCTCTAAATCAATATGCAAGGAAACGAGAGCTTTGAGGTCATTGGTAAATGGATATTGCCTCAAGTTTCACCTGGCGCATATGAATGTGGGGTAACCTGAGCAACAATAGGATTGATTGAAGCGTGATGAAGCAAGGAGATGAACAGGACAGAGTAATATACTGAAGTCCACAAGTACGTCCACGAGGTCCGTGAGATTTCAGTGATATAAATTCGGACCATGTCTTCAGAAGCCATCGATTGAAGATGAGGTATATACCTAATCATCCAGGGAATTAGAGGTCAGAGTGTGAGCCGCCCGTACGGTAGAGCATTTAGAAATGCCGGGCGGTCAACGAGACACTAAACCTGTTCCGCTTAACACCCCGCGGCCTGTAAACCTCCCCACTCGAATGAGGACTCTTGAGACTCTCGTCATTCGGCTCTATCAAAAGTGACATTTCACAGTTCTAAAAGCACCCGAAGACAACCCGTCAAAATGGGGCGAGAAGATCAAATTGAAGAGCGCGAAGTGCTCGAATCTATTTTCCCTGATGAAATCACAGGTACAAATCTGCTGCTGAAAAAACATGTTGTCATCTTTGCCTAACCATTGTTGTAGATATCTCTGAAACCGAGTTTAGAGTATCAGTCGCGTTAGACATTCCAGGTGAAGAAGATCAAGATCCTCCTACCATACTTCTTCAAGTGAGATATCCAGAAGATTATCCAGAAAAGCCACCTCATCTCGACATCCTCGCCCCTCCAAATGCCACACCCCACGAACACTTCAACATTGCAGAAGACCGCGACCAGCTCCTTACCAGTCTCGACGACACCATTCAAGAAAACCTCGGAATGGCCATGGTCTTTGCAATTGTATCAACATTGAAGGATAATGCCGAGCAGCTTGTCCAAGAGCGCAAGGACGTCATCACAAAGGCACATGAGGAAGCTGCGCTGGCTGCTGAGGCAGAGGAGAACAAGAAATTTCACGGCACAGCTGTTACCCCCGAGACATTTTTGAAGTGGCGGGAGGGTTTCTTGAGGGAGATGGAGGAGAAGAGGCAGCAGGAGGAAGAGGAGCGTCTTGCTGAGCTGAAGAAGGCGAAGACCAAGGAGCCCGCTCGCATGACAGGTAGACAGCTCTGGGAGAGGGGTCTTGCTGGTAAGGGTGAAGAGGAAGAGGACGACATGCCTGTCGAGGGTATCGAGAAACTTAAAGTTGAGGCCGCATAAGGTGGCATATAACAAGCATGCATTACTTGGAGTTTGGGCTTGGGAACTGATACAAAAAGGCAAACAGCCTACTACGGCTTGAGACGACGGATGTTGCCACGGATTTATATGGCCTTGAATGGCTACGAAAGGCCTTGGGAGGCCTAGTACTGCCATGATGATATAGACTTGGGTCTGGGCCATCTAGTTAACTACAACTAGAGGCAACAAGATTTCTTCTAGATATGCCCATTTTTGTTCCTAAACGCCATACGTAATGCTCACATGTCCAACTTCTCTGTCCTTACATAAAGTCATCAACCTTGCATTTCAGCATCTTCCTCTGCGCCATCACTGGCATCCTCCCAGTCATCTTCCTCACTATCAGCTGGCTCGCCAAGCTCCTTGTTGATCTCTGATAGCAATTCCTTGGCATGCTCACCCAGCCGCTCATCTTCGTAATCCTGCTGTTGATACAGTTTCAAGCACTGCATAAGCCATTGCCGCGATGACTTCCATGATCCCTTCCATTCCTCGCTGACCTTGGCTTCGTCGTTCCAAGGCTTTGAGGCAGTAGTCTTGAGCTTTTCGCCTGTGATATATAGGCACCAACCACCCAAGTACCATGCCTCAACACTTGTGTCGTCATCTGTAACAAGTCGCTCCAGCACACTCAATGCCTCATCTTCCAATTCGGTCTCCATCAACAAACGAGCAAGCGCAATTCTGGTGGGGAATTCAGGAACATCAGGGTGCTGAGGAGGGAGTTTCTGCCACAGCTCGAGACTTCTGCGCAGAGCTGTCTGGGCTTCGTTGGCGCGGTTCTGTGAAATTCTAACATTGGCGACTGTTTGCCATGTCTCTGGCGCAGCAGGGGCGAGGAGCATAGCCTCAGTGATAAGAGTCTCACAACGTGACTCGGCATCAGGTTCCCATGACAGATCGGTCATGTACACTTCGGCCACAGCGCACAGGACTCCTCCGAGCTTGTGTTGCTTCTCTTGAAGGGTAGTCCTTTGCTCAGGGGTTGGCGATCGAAGCTCGCTCAGAACTGCGATCTGCTTTCGAAGAGCGGTAGCACCTCGCTCGTACCATTGCACACTATCGAGACCACCCTCCTCGCTAAGCTGTGCAAGCAGCAGAAACTTCTCAGGACCTCCACCAATCTTCTCATCTGCGGTACCATCTTCGTCAAGAAAGACTGCGCGCTCAAACGCGGCTCGCGCCTCGTCAATGTCGCCAGACTCGACAAAAATTGTACCTAGAAGATTGGCAGCACTGAGCTCAAAGTCACCGCCCTGGCCAGTAGCATCAAGGGCCTGCTGGGCAAGGGTGGCAGCCTCTTCTAATTTTCCGACCTCGAGTTGAGTTTGCGCATCGACAAGGAGTCTTGCGATGTCCGGATTTGTCTTTTTGGCGTCGGGTCTCGAGGGCGCCATAATGCTAGAGGCGGGGTGTGTGATTGATATGAGATATGTCGGCGTTTCTAGAAAAAGTAATAACGCGGTAGTATTCCAGAAGGCTATGTGTGAGCCACGGTGAGATATCTAGGTGTGAGATTCAGTCAAAAGGCGACTGTTGCAAAAGTTGTAAACGAGATATTCTGTAGCTAATGGACAGTCTTGGTCTGTCAGAAGCTTGTGCCTTGGTGTTGAGTGGGAAACTGAAAAATTTAAGCGGATCTTATCGATAACAACCCATGAGGGTAGCCAGCCGTGAATCTTGGGTTTTCGATTGTTGTCTCTCCCTCTTCTTCCTCTCCAGGCAAAAGTTGACCAATGGTGGCAAACTAAATACAGTTTCCCTTTTATGTGCCAGCCAGCCAGAGCAGGCTCTGCTGGCGTCTCACCATTAGCACTGCTATCTTTCCCATTTTTCAAAGCCAGGCACTTCTTTGAAGACTGAGGGGCAGAGATGGACAGAATGCCACCCCACCTCGTAACATGCGAGATTGACACGAACCGTCATTAGTAGACAGATTGGCAGGTTTATTGAGCCGGATGATTAGGCAAACGGGCTTCTAAGGAACTACTTTACTACTCTACTGAATACAGTTTTACGAAATCAATATGTTTGTGCGGTAATAGAGCATCAGAACCCAAAGCTGGCCCGGTATTTCTTTCAGAGCCAGTGCGGGGCATTCGCGGGCCGCGGGGCAGAGTGGAATAGCATCAGTACCCATCCGACTCATTAAGCATTTGTCATTGCATGTTACTTATAGTCTTCCCGATAACTTCGATATATAATCCTACCTATTCAACATCACTGACCCAGGCATCAAAGCATATATCTCATCATGTTTACCGGAATTGTTGAAGAAGTGGGAGGTCCGTTATATTGACATCAATCTTCGATACTCACTCACTCACATGCTTCTAGTTGTCTCCAATCTCAACACCAATGACTCAACAGGAGGCACCTCTCTGACGATTTCCATTCCTTCTGGCTCAAAGCTCCTCTCAGACTGCCATGACGGCGACTCAATTTCTGTCAACGGCGTCTGCCTTACAGTCACATCCTTCACCCCCGAGGCTTTCACCATTGGCGTTGCCCCCGAAACTCTACGCATCACCAACTTAGGTGATCTCAAGGAGGGCAGTAACGTCAACCTTGAGCGTGCTGTTCGGGCTGATACCCGCATGGGCGGCCACTTTGTTCAGGGTCACGTTGACACCACTGCGGAGATACTCTCTGTTGAGAAGGATGGCAATGCCTTGACCTTCCGGTTCCAACCAGCCCGTAAGGATATGCTGCGGTACATTGTGTACAAGGGGTTTATCGCAATCGATGGCACAAGCTTGACTGTCACCAAGGTCAACGATGATGAAGCATGGTGGGAGGTTATGCTGATTGCGTACACCCAAGAGAGGGTTGTCGTGGCGCAGAAGAAAAAGGGTGACACTGTCAATGTTGAGGTTGATATGATGGCCAAGTATGCAGAGAAGTCTCTGGGCGGTGTTGTTGGCTCGGAACCGGGAGCTGCTGCCTCGTTTCCCTTTATTGAGAAGATCGTCGAGAGAATCGTGGCCCAGGGATTCGGCGGAAAGCCATGAGCTTGATAGATTTAATCATTAAAGGTTTATTCGTACTTCTCATAATCCTGGGTATCACTATGCTCATGGATCCTACCGGCTTAATACCACTGACACTCAAATACAATTGCCTTGAAACACCGACCATTCCATCCTGTTGATACCGTCTACCTTTCACTATAATCAGAATATCTCTCCTTTCCCAATATCCGTACACGTTTGTCTCCTCGCACGTATACAAAACTATTATGCATCACCCCAGACTTCTGCAATTTTGGTGCTCAAGGGCTTGGTAAACTTCTTTCGTCCGACAAGATGACTTGTCTGACTAAAGACCAGCTCACGTTTGCGTTTCAGCCCCTGTTCGCCACTTCCGCAAGCCTCAAAAGCCTTGACAAAATCATACGGAGTTTTCCAACGCTTCTGAATCTCGAGCGCTCTTTCTCCCGTGACGCCCTTTGTGGTCATAAGCATTTTCAAAAATACGTCCCGCAGGGTTATAGACTCTGACTTGGATGCAAGTGACGAAAAGGCGGAATAAGTGATATACCAGTCTGGAGATATAGATTCTCTCAGGTGCTTCAGCAGAGGAAGATAATTCTGAGATGTAAGAATTTTGGTAGGAATGACGTTGAGTGGTTTGCTCTCGTATGTCCGCTTCAGCATCGCTGTCATGCGAGCAAGATACCTGACTGTGTCGTCCATTTTTGCCGTCCTCTTCACAAAGTAGCCGTTGACGACTTGTGTGGAGGCAATGGCTGACCGGACGGCTTCGGCATATCTAGATGCTAGTTCCGGGTCCATGGAGATCTCTTCGATGATGTAAATAACTTTCCTCACACCTGAGCGCTGCAGGCGAAACTTTTGCTCGTGGAACCTACCATCCTTGATACTCCCAATCAGGTCATCAAGGCGTTTCCTTTCAACAATCCAGTCCAAAATGACCTCAGCCCCCTCAGCACCTTGCGATATGAGCAAATTTGGGTCATGGCATTTCGCGATCCACTGGGCATCTCCAAGTTCCATACTTCGCATGATGGGTTTTGCGCCCAGTTTTGCTAGCTCCTCTTGCATATAATCGCGATCAGTCTTCGCTCTGACCTCGCGAACGTCTAGCACTAAGTGCACAGTAAAGGATCCCGGAGGTAGTCGGATAGGTGTAAAATTTGGCAACGAATTGTCATCTGACACTGTTGGGCCATCAGACACAACGTTTTGATATTCTGAAGGCGCTTTCGCAGGTTCGGAAATTTCAATCGAAAGCGACCTAGGCCTACGATTGGATATTGGTTGGCAATCTGGATTAACAGGCTGTGCTGAAGTCGGGTCTTTAGCTCTTCCATTCTCGGCCTGCCAGTGCTCTGTGTCTTTTATACGTTTTGCAACTTCCCATCCTTCATCAGTTAAGGCGTATCTCCGTAGAGGTCGTCCTCTTTCGTACACCAATTCCTTCTGCAGCAAAGTTTTCATCGAGTTCCAGGCAGTGTAAAATTTGGTAGGGTCGCTAGGAGCCGAGAAAGATGAGTCGCAATGCGGTTGTGCAACTTCGATGAGTTCCGCCTTTGTCATTCCAACAGAAGAGTCTTCATCCAACGTAGAAAGGCCAACTACTAAGGCAAAGGCTCCAGAGCGTAAAGCAGGAACATATGCTTTAGGCTTCCGTGCCTTTTTGGCAGGCTTTGAAGAGCCCTCGCCATTGTCGACTCCAGCGACTGGTAACGCCTTACGAGACCTTGGGTGGGGGGGCATAGGCAGACCATTTTGTTCGCAGTGTTTCTTTAATTGCTGCTCAAGGCGTTCGCAGAGTTTGGGACCGAAACCTTTGAGTTGCTGCAACTGTGCAGGGTGTTCAAAGGTGATTGGACATGCTTTTAACGAATTATAAGCAGTTCTGTAAGTTGTAACGCCTTTCGAATTGCGTTCGCGCGCAAGATCGAGCCATTCTTTGACCCAAGCCAGCAGCTGCGGGTTAGCCGAATCGGCATCATCCATGTTGCCTTCACCCTTTAGCTACACAACTGAAGGCCTCAAAAGGGGCAATTCTTTAGATATTCCAGAATTCGGCGATCAAAATGCAATACAAGACGAGCGGCAGTCCGCCCAAATCCGAGGTCGTCAATGTTGTCCTCGTCTTCGTATGTCGTTAGGATGACGCGTTGAGAGCCTCGCGTTGCCTGGAGTGGGTGTAGAGACTTGACACGAGATCACGTGCCTCTTTCGCTCATATACGGGTCATTGGGCGGTGAGAGGTCTTCCATTGAGGTGAGAGAAATGTACATGGATGCCCGAGGTGAACTCCTACCTAGCCTGTAGGCTGACGTGAGGCCCTGCGCCAACAAAATTGTGGCGGGTAAGGCGCTGAGCGATGCACCCAATTAAACCAGGCACAACCCCCACCTGCGTACAGAATACAGCACCTAACATAGCTCTGGGCATCGGGTGGGGCATACCTGAGAGTTTTGTGTCTGTTTTTAGCACCTCATAGAAACCATTCGATTGAAGCGGTATAAAAAAGTATTTTTGACCGGCTGGAAGACCTCTCCATAAGCCCATCTCGAAGCCCGTTGCCTTTAGGATAAGCTAAGCTCGGCTCAGCTTGTGGGATGAAAGTGCAGTGGCTGGTTTGCATAAATAGGTACCTTAGTAGACAATGCACTGTAGACCCTTGCAGTAGGTACCGGTAAGCACTGTTACCTCATTTAGGTACCCCATCGTATGCTGAGGTGCCCCTCTGGAAGGTCCCCCGCCAGGTCGTCACTGCGGAGGCCTCGATTTGTTTCAAAAGGGACTCTCGAGCTCCATCTTTCTCGTTTCCTCCCGCCTGCGTCTTGTCTTCTCTGGTCTTTCGTTCTTTCATCTCATAAACTACACCTAATTTTTCTCGCAAAGAAACCGTAGAATGTCTGACGACAAGTTCCTCGCCGCTTCGGCAAAGCACCCTATTGTGCCTAACCATGTCTACAAATATGGCACTGCGGGGTTCCGTATGAAGGCCGATCTTCTTGATGGTGTTTCGTTCCGTGTCGGTCTCCTGTCTGGTCTTCGAAGCCGTAAGCTCAATGGCCAGGCCATTGGTGTCATGATCACTGCTAGCCACAACCCAGCTGTCGACAATGGTGTCAAGATCGTTGACCCCATGGGCGAGATGCTTGAACAGGAGTGGGAGACTTATGCTACCAAGCTTGTTAATTCTCCTTCTGATCAGGAGCTTCTCGACAATTACAAGGCTCTGGCTTCTCAGCTCAAGATTGATCTCTCCTCTCCTGGCCGCGTTGTCTATGGCCGTGACACTCGTCCTTCAGGCCACTCCCTCGTTGCTGCCCTCGCCGATGCTTTCGAGGCTACCAACACAGAGTACACCGACTACAAGATCCTCACCACCCCTCAGCTTCACTACCTGACCCGATGCGTCAACACCGAGGGCACCCCTAAGGCCTATGGCAAGGTTAGCGAGCAGGGTTACTACGAGAAAATGTCCGAGGCTTTTACTCGCGCTCTTCGAGGTCGCAAGCCCCAGGGACAGCTTATCGTGGATTGCGCCAACGGTGTTGGAGGTCCCAAGCTCTCTGAGTTCCTCAAGGTCTTGCCTCAAGGTACCATCGACATCAAGGTTGTTAACGATGATGTCCTCCGGCCCGAGGTTCTGAACCTTGATGTAAGTACACTTCAGATCTTCAGCTGCCAGTCGCAATAGCTGACATTTATTCTCTTAGTCTGGAGCAGACTTCGTCAAGACGAAGCAGCGAGCCCCTCCCAGCCCGAAGCCCGTTCCCGGTGCCCGATGCTGCTCTCTCGATGGTGATGCCGATCGTCTGATTTATTACTGGGTCGATCCCGAGACAGGCTTCTTCATGCTTGATGGCGATCGTATTTCTTCTCTCAATGCCTCTTTTATTGGTGACCTCGTTCGATCAGCCGGTCTTGCTGATGACCTCCGCATTGGCGTTGTTCAGACTGCCTATGCCAATGGTGCCAGCACGAATTATATTGAGAAGCACCTTCAGCTTCCCGTCGTCTTCACTCCTACTGGTGTGAAGCATTTGCACCACGCTGCTTGCCAGTTCGACGTTGGTGTTTACTTCGAGGCTAATGGTCACGGTACTGTCGTCTTCTCTCAGGAGGCCATCCGTGCTTTCCGTGAGACCGAGCCTCAGTCTCCTGCCCAGAAGGATGCTCTCGACACCCTCGCTGCCGTCAGCGATCTCATCAACCAGACCGTCGGCGATGCTATTTCCGATATGCTCATGGTTGAAGTCATTCTCGCCCACAAGGGCTGGACTCTCAAAGATTGGGCTATGACCTACAATGACCTCCCTAACCGTCTTGTTCGCGTTGAAGTTGGCAACAAGGACCTGTTCCAGACCACGGATGCTGAGCGCCGTCTCAGCCACCCTGTGGGTGCCCAGGATGAGATCGACCAGTGTGTTAAGAAGTACACTATTGCTCGATCCTTTGCCAGAGCCAGTGGTACTGAGAACGCGTGCCGTGTCTATGCTGAGGCTGCTACTCGCTCCGAGGCTGATGAACTCGCTAACAAGGTCGCTCAAATCGTCAAGCAGTTTGGTTCTTAAGTATAACCTGGTTAGGTGAAAATGGAATCGCATAAAATAACGCGGGGATAAAAGGAGAGACGTACCCAACATAGTACATGTGGGGAATTGAGTGTCTACAAAGAAAGAAGGAAAAGAAACTAGTAAGGTTTCTCAAAAATGGGTTATCAAGCCCAGGTCAGGATTAGCCGCAGGGCAAAGAGCGGGATGCTCAGTCCAATTTAACGATGAATGAAATCTCATTACTTTATCGGTCAATAGATGGTCTTGCTATTGCAGTTTCACAAAGTCAACGAGATCACACAGGGTTAAGACGAAAGACTAGATATTAAACCAAAAGATCTTTTGACTAGGTAACTCCGGAGTGCTGTTTTTTTTGGTATCACTCATAACGGGTCGTCAACTCACTACGCCATCCCTCGTGATTATGTTGTTTTCTCTCTTTTATGTTTGTATCTAGCAGCAATGTTTACCCCGTGTAAGATGCAAGACGCCGTCCCCCTTATACACAGATCCCAAGTTCCCGCAAGTGTCTATCTCCTTGCTCCCTGGGTCTCCTTTTTTTAACCCTTGGATGTCTTTTTTTACTTCTCGTGTCATCATTAGCAAGAAATCGGCACCGTCTCATATAGAAGCCTTTTAGCACATGCGGTACTCGAGCGCACCCTTGGAGGCACGGTTAGCATCTTCAGTTTCCAACTCGTAGGAGATCTTAATGTCAAGATCACGTCTGTTCTTAGAGTTAGGTCGGACATCAAGGTTGAGAGCAATCTGCTCGCCCTGTTGGACGGTGAGAACATCCTCGAAGTAGAAGACGGTCTGCTTCCAGTGGGTGTACTTGGTATGTGGGCCAGTGGAGAAGCGGATGGGCTTGTGGCAGGCGGTGAAGTCGATATCGAACCACGAGACCAGGGCGTGGACGAAGTCATCGCGGGTAACAGAGAGCTTGAAGGGAACATTGAAAGCCAAATCGTCTGTGGTGCATTTGTAAAGATCGAGCGTGAGGACGGCAGTGGGTTCGGTGACAGCGGCCTTGACCTCGACGGTATCAACGAGCGGCTCGGAGAGAGCAGTGGCCTTGAGGGGGGTGTAGTCGAAGCCATAAACATCGTTCCAGACTAAGACGGTGTTAGCAAGTAAACTTATGAGCCGAGAGTCAAAGCACGGTATTCACTTACATTCAATCTTATCCTCCTTGTAATCGCCATCCTCAATACCAGCGAAGAAGATAGTGGCCTTGTCAGGGAAGATCAAGCCATCCTTCTGGAGATAAGTGTCTCGGGCATAAAGAACGGTGTCGAGCATGGACTCGTAAAGAAGGAAGTAGCCCATCCACTCTGAGATGATGATATCAACCTTGGGGAAAGGCAACTCGACCTCCTCCATCTTGCCCTGAAGAAGGGTGATCTTGTCGGAAAGACCGTTAACCTTGACGATCTCACGGGCCTTGAAGATGATTGTGGACATATCCACACCAATAACATGTTTGGCACCAGCCTTGGCGGCAAACCTGTGAATAATCTCTGTCAATTCGAGTTCATTTAATGTTTCGTCGGGTCACAGAGAACATCGTATGTTGCAAAGGTGGGAAGTGTTATCGTTCCCCAAGCGCGGGGCATAACGAGGGGCTTTTGGAGGGTCTCGTTTCGCACGTACATGGAGAGAATGGCCGTACCACAGCCAACATCAAGAACCACCTTGTCCTTGAAAATGTGCTTGTTTTGCATAATAGCGTTCATGTACGATCGTGTGCGGACCTCATCTTTCTGCAGTTATAGAGAACCTGGTCAGCCAGTGCTCGTACAGCAGCGCAAGGACTGTGGGGGAAGGGAGCTACATACCAACATCTCCTCGTGAATACCTATCGTAGAGCAGCAATATGTCAGTGGTATTGTTCCAAATGGTTATGTAGTTTCAGTGGTTGTTCATACCATGGTGATCATAGCTATATCGGTGCAGTTAGTATACAATGATTCTCTTGTAGAGCTGGGCGAACTGACCTCTTGAAGTAATGCTGCTCGCTATGCTCCATAGAATTCATCTTTTGCTCGGCAATTTCGACATCCATCTTATCGCCGCTCATTTTGGAGAATTATTGAGTGCAACGGAGGTTTAAAATTGTTGAATCCTGTTTTTGGGTTGATGGAGAGAAGAAGAAAAGGCAGAGGAAAAAAGATTGAGTCGCAAAACGGAGCAATACAGATTTGGCGGGCGAGACGGGGAACCACAGACCAATGCGATTTTGCTAGTTCGGGCAGAAAATAATTTATCGCCGTCACCGCCCGATTTTTTAAAGGACCCTTTTTTCAACGCCATCTGCCTTTTCGGTTAGCTTGAAAAAGGTACAAGTGTTGACGGGGCGAGAGTCAGGTTGCCCAACTCTTCAAGGTAAGGGAATAATAATGGCTGAAAACAGACAAAAGAAAAGTATTAAAAAAATCGAGGCATAATATTGGATTGATTAAATTCAAGATGTCTTAGCTGAAGCCGGTGGGAGTGCTGCAGAGCTGCAATCAACCTGCTGTCGTTAAATTTTATGTTATTAAAAGCTGTACTGGTAACCCATGTGAATGTTTGAATGTCACACCCGTTACAAGAGTATACCCTCAGCTTTCCAATTTGTTACAGCACAATTGCTGGTCCCCCCAAATAGAAATAGCTCATATGTATGTGAAAGGATCGAAATTAGTACTTGTAGCAATAGACACTGCTACTGAAGTACCTTCTAGATCTTGTATTCATCTATCTACGGCCTTGTCAAGATCTGCCTCAGCAGAGCGTGGCCTATAACTTGAGTGAGTCTTCTTCATCACAACTGGGAATCTTCAGTCGACAATCAACCCGTTTACCAACCATCTACCATCATGGCCATTCTTTTTCGTGCGGTAATCCAATAAACGCCCTGGCGCCAATACATGCATTCGAACTTAGACAAACGAACCCTCTTAACGTTGTGCGGCGACGCCGTTGAGCACATTACACCAGCAAGACACTGTTGATGCAGCCCTCATTCTCCGGGTTGTTAGTAACCTGGGCATAGCGACCCCAGACGACCTTTCCACCGGCGGTTACGAGACCAAGTTCGCTGACGTTGACCTCGATAACGGTTCCCTTGGTCAAAACACCCAGCTGGGTGTAAAGAGGGTTCTGAGGGTTCTTCTTGACGCTGATGATGGGGAGCTGGACAGTGACACCAAGCTCGGGGTGTGTGACATTGGCCTTCTTATAACGGAGACCCATAGGTCGAATGAAGCGCTCGTGCTTGGGGTTGCGTCGAGTGAAATCGGGTCCGACAAAGGTAGGCTTGGTGACCATGCGCTTCCAGGCCTTCTTCTGGATCTTCTTACCGGTCTTGACAACCTTGAACATCTCCTCTTCGCTGATACCTCGGACCTTGGGCAGGGGAACGGCAAACTTGGCCGCCTTCTCAGCTCGCTTGTTCTTGATGGCGCTGCTGAGAGCCTTGGCAGTCGAGGGGTTTGTGCGATCCAGCAGATAAGAGGGCATAGGTGTTGTGGGCTCCTTCTCGTCGGCGGTCTTGACGTTGCGCTCCTCGTGCGCCTTGATGGCCTTCTTCATCTGAATCTTCTCCTTATGTCGCTTTTGCTGGTACAGCTTGGCTCGGAGACCGCGCAGATTCTGGGCATCCTGAGAAGCCTTGTGGCCCTCACGGGCGGTACGCTTGCGAACTCGTTCCTCATGATCAAGACGGCGACCGTGTAGCTTTCGCCATCTTTCCATATACTCGTTCTGAGGCTTTAAGGAATCAGTTATTCATTCTGGCAATAGTTCGCTCTTCAATGCATACCATGTTGTCTGTATCGCCCAGGCAGGGACTTTATTATGGCTAGCGGGGAGTTGATGCTGAAATTTCCCTGGCGATGAAAAAAAAGTGGCGGTTTATCGGGAGGCGGCGCTGGCACTGAGACCGTTCTGTCGGCACTCGGTGGTACGCTTTTCCGGACGCACCCATGAGCCAACCGCCTGAACTTTTTCGAGATGCACTACAACGACTTCAAGGCCGACAGCCCATTCCCCTCAATTGACCAGCGATAGTGCCCAAGCCCGAAAGGCACTGCGGTCCACAATGAGCAGGGCACTTCTCCGCTCCATGCTGGAGCTTAGAGCTCCCAGCGCCCGACTCTCGACACCCTCGTCTCTATTGGCAATCCAAGCCCGCGCCTTCACCTCCACAGCTCCCATCGTCGAGCCATTCCCTGAGCGTCACCCAAAGAATGCCACCAATCCCACGGCAAATGAACCTCGACCCCTCGCTTTCAAAGTCAGCCATCCTACACCGCCTCCAAAGCCTATGGAAGACTCAGTCAGGAACCTTCTGCCATTCCTTGCAGCCCAGCCAGACCACTACATCACTGTTCATGTCCATGGATTTCCCTACCTTGTGCGTGAAGGCGATCAAGTTCGTCTACCTTTCCGTATGCCTGGCGTTCAACCTGGGGATGTACTACGACTCAACCGTGCGAGTGTCCTTGGTAGCAGAGATTACACCATGAAAGGCGCTCCCCATATTGATGAGCGGGTTTTTGAGTGCAGGGCTACTGTTGTTGGAACAGAATCTGAACCGCTACGAATCAAAATCAAGAAGAAGAGGAGGCAAAGGAGAATGAGACAGGCAAAAAGCAAGCACCGATATACTATTCTACGGATTTCGGAGCTGAACATCAACAACTTGGAGGATATCGAATGATTTACGAGATGGCACAGGGTTGAGAGGAAGATGTTTCGAGGATTTGTTTCAACAAAACTGTTCATGTCCATGTACAAATAGGAAATGCCTCGAAACAATGTACCATTACCAGCATCAAGCTGGCTGTACAATAATACAGCAAACTTTACAAAGCCAGTGGAGCGTTTCAAGTTTGTTGATATCGCTGAAAATGCTTTTATTCAGTTAACTCGCTGAAACGCGCAGTTAAAAGCCATAGACGCCCCTGGCTTCCGAAAGCCTTGCCATATTATAAAAAAATCCCTTATGTCTGAAGTACAAAAGTAGGTATGCAGGTATGCAGCGAATGACAAGAATGATACTCCTCAACACCCAGCTATGAATGCTTTCTTTCTAATCCGTTCAAATTGGTCATAAAACTCATTGATCCAGCGAGCAATAGCGCCTCGACAACTCCAACATTATGCATGATAATTCCTCTGTCACATTCTCCCGGCCATCGCTTTCTTAACACTGGCCCAATAAGCCTGTGGCCAGACGCTTAAGCTTTCGCTCTCCGTTGGCATGCGCTCCCGGCATCTCGTCACCACGCTCTGAATGATTCTAGCAAGCAGCTCCTCGTCAATGGGGAGAGCCTTGTCGGTGAGCTCTGCGGGGTATAAGAAGGGGTCGGACTCGTGCAATAGCTCCTCGCAGGTTGGTCGCATATGGTGATCGCGGTTAAGGCAGCGCCTCATAGTGCGGATGAGTGAAGGGGGAACGGACATGCCTCCCATACCACGTGAAGGAAACTCGATGTCGTGATCCCAGTTAATGATGGCTTGACATCTTGACATCTGGTTGGCGATGTGGCCAAATGGAGGGAGGCCATAAACCATCTGATACAAAATGCAACCCAGAGACCATATGTCGCTGGGCTTGCCCAATTTCATAAGCTTAGGCCGGCCTGGAACGCGGCCACCTCGGGGGTTATTCGAGTCCATGAGAGACTCAGGTGACATGTAATTGGGTGTTCCAACCTGAGTCTCACGGTGGACGTTGACAGTCTCATCAGTTTGAATAGCGTTCGCGATGCCAAAGTCAATGAGCTTGAGCTGACCCTTCACGAGCACAAAATTGGCAGGCTTGAGATCAGAGTGGACAATATCACACTGGTGAACTGCTTGCAAACACTCGAGCATCTCTTTCCAGTAAAATCGTACAAAGACTGGGTCGAACTTGGCAGCCTCGGGGTTATACCGCTTTCTCAAAAAAGTATTGAAGTCGAGTTCTCCGATCTCCATAAGCTGTACCAAGTTAGTAAATCATCCGCGATGCTGGCTGATATGAACTTACCAAAGTGAGAACTTGCTTCTCTGTATTCATTTCACAGTCAAACAGCTTGATAACTCGCTCCACCTCTCCAAGCTTCTTCAAAAGATCAATCTCACCAAGATAGCCCTTAATGGTCGAGTCATCTGCATTCTCAAGAGAAACCCGCTTCAGAGCAAACATCTTGCCATTCTCTGCAGCAACACGGTACACCTTTCCACTGCCACCTCGGCCAAGACAGTCAAGTCGAGTATAGGCTACACCGTTCACTCGCAGAATATTCCTCCGTTGCTTTGCCTGTGTAGTCGTAGCAGCACCCGCAGTAGTAGTGGCAGCCTCGAGCACAGACATCTTGGGAGGGGGCGGTGGAGCCTGGCGAAGGGGAGTATTTCTAGCCATAGAAGCAAGAGGCTTTCGGTCGGGTGAGACTGTTCTTAGGGGAGCAGGGTCGGCGCTCATCGGTCTTTTTGGCATCTTGTCCAGAAGAACCTCCATTGATGGTTTCGTCCTCTTGAGGCTTGCTTGGACATCGTTCTCCTGATCCCGACTGGAGGGGAGTTCTGGGCGAGGTGCGGGGAGTCTGTAGTGAATCTCCTCCTCCTGTTCAGGCTTCGGTTCGGACTCGGGAACCTGAACCTCTGGTGTAGGCTCACGAGGTGATGTTTCCCTGGATGTTCTTGCAGAGCCTAGGCGTAGGTCCATGTTGGAAGCATTACGGCGATGGACTGCCCTCGCAGCGGCTTGTCCACTTACCGGGCTTCCTGAGTTGAAATCTCGAATACCGTCCCCATAGTATGAAGCGGCATGTTGATCCTCCCCGGGTTGGCTCTCAGCTTCCTGACTAGACAACATCAATTCTCCATCGGCGTTGGGCTCCCCCTCCTCTTCACTCTGCCTTCGGCGACCGCGTCGGGCTGGTCCGCTCAAAAAGCTACCTGCAACCTTGCTGACACGCTTCACACGCATTGAACTCTGCAGGTTAATATTATCCTCAGGTCGTGTCCTCGTACTTGTTGAGGGGTATCGAGAGACACTGCCTTGGTGGAAGGGAGGAGGATTTCGCGCGACTGTGGCTGGCTCTTCAGGTTGGTCGTTGTCGTCAATAGCAGATCTATCTAACATGGATCGCTCCATCGACCTCCCTGAAGAAGGGCCGGTGGAGCCAACTCGGCTCCTGTTGCTTGGAGAACCAGCATTAATTCGGACGACGCGTCCACCTTGTGCAGGTGTGTTCACGTCCATTTGAGAATCATGCTTGGAATCCTTAGAGTCCTGCTTGGAATCCTGTCTCTCGTCAGAAGACATATCGCGGCTACCAGGGCGACTGTGAGGTTGAGATCGCTGATTTGATCGGGAGACAGAAGTTGAGCGTCGCTTTGTTGGCTTCATTTGGTTGAGGCTCTGAGGTGTGTTGCTTAATCTTACAACTCTCTTTCGTACCGGACTTATTTCTCTGCTTGTAGCTGGTGTCGGGCTAGCTTGTTTTGAGGACCTTGCATCGTGGGCCTGGACGCTTCCGGATCTTCTGTGCCGGCGTGTCTCAGTCGCTGATGATGTGGACGCGTTCAGAGCACTGGTGCGTCGCCGCGTCCGGGGAGGTGAAGGAGCTTGCTCTGTTGATGCAGGGGCGCCGTCGTTCAGCAGCGCCTTGGTGAGAGCGCTCAGCTTCATAGGTACTGGGATCTCATCCTCGGAGCTGTCGTCGTGGAATTGCTGAGGTTTGGGATGGTAGCCCTTGGGGAGAGCAGCATTTGTTGGTCCATGGAAGTTGTCACTGTGATTCATAATGGGTCGCGATGGCAATCTCCTCAAAGCTTGCCGCTGGGATGTTCGTCGGACAAGACCATTGCCCATGGGTGTGGGCGAAGCTGTCGCCATATCGATAATGTTTTCAAGGTAAAGCGCGTTCGGGCGTGTGTAGTGATCGAAGCGGTGAGGAATTGGTGATGGTTGATTTGGCGGCGGGATAAAGTATTTGCTACGAATCGGTTATTATTGCCATTGCTTGCATTGCAAGACGATTTCCAAAACTTGAGACTATCGCATCTGGGTCAGGGAAGAGAGATATGGAAAGCAAGGCGTGTTGTTCGACGAGAAAATATGGTCCAATCAGGGAGCTGTCGGTTGCCGAGCAACCAATCTCGCCTTAGCTTAGCGGCCAAGTGTAGGGTTGCAATTTCATGTGGGATGACTGCTAGAAACAAGGGGATTTGACTGATACCCAATGTTCTGAAAATTGGTAAAAGCGATATGGGCTTTACCGTTGAAACGGATAAAGCTTCGATTGCATCGCAGTCAGTTATAGAATTTTTATTCAAGTTGTCTAACGTTATTCAACAAAGTGCTCTGTAACGGTGTTGAATTTGTACAGGGTGCAGTTAGTTGCAGGACTACCAAGATGCATGACTTAGAAGAGAAAAGCAGATACAGTCCAAGTATATCAGGTTCGAGCAGACTATAACAGCCATATGTCGCAAGCTAAGGCGTCTTTAGAGACATTTACTTTGTCAAATATTACGGTTTGGATTTCGAAGTCTAGCTACCCTAGCGAACAAGCAAACATGTCTTTCTTCACAAAGAAACTAGACCCACCAAAGCGGTCATAATCAAGGTAACTAGGATTTCTAGCCAATCAAACATCTGAAACATCAACGTTACGTCGAGTTGCAAGCCAGCCACATCGTCAAACCAGCTCAAGCTACTCTGTACATAGAGTATCTCCCCTCTCTCATGCAGGTTCGCATCATTTCCAACTTCATTCTCTCGCCATTTAAAGGTCGATGCGCTCGCAATGGCAACTCACAGGGGGCGGCCATGGGCGCGGATTTTTTCCTTGACCGTCCTCATCCTCGCTTTTACGGTAGTTGTCGATGCCTCAACTGGCGACAAGTTGCCAGAATTCAAGGATTGCCTCGAGGTGAGCCAATGCAGCACAAAAGCGACACCAAAGATTAACCATGGCCACAGGTCTGCAATGCTGAAAACTGTTCCCCTGATAAACCGCAAACTCCAATCCGTATATTCACCCGATCCGTGCGTCCAAAGACACAGCTAATGTGAGCTCCCGACAACAGCTGTTCTACATCGACTCTTATTCTGGACTTGCGCCAGCGAATGCGATTATGCCTGCCAGCATATTGTAACGGGTCAGCGCATGGCCGCGGGCCTCACGGTCGAACAATTCTACGGGAAATGGCCCTTCTATCGCTTTCTCGGCATGCAGGAGCCCTTTAGTGTCCTCTTTTCTCTCGGCAATCTCTGGGCGCATTGGGATGGCTTGAAGAAGGTCCAGTCTAGGATACCGAAATCTTACTCCATGCGAATATTCTACGATTGGCTAGCGTATGTCGGTATCTCCTCTTGGGTTTTCAGCTCTATCTTTCATACTCGTGATTTCCGGTTCACCGAGGAGCTTGATTACTTTGCTGCTGGCGCCAATGTCCTGTACGGTCTGTACTACACGGTCGTAAGGGTTTTCAGACTGGATAAACGCACCCCGCGAAGAAGAACCACTCTACGAGTTTGGTCGCTCGTCTGCGCCTCTCTCTTTTTTGGCCATGTCTTGTACCTCAAGTTTATCCGCTGGGATTATACGTACAACATGACTGCAAACGTGGCAGCAGGCATCGTGCAGAATGTCCTGTGGACCTGGTTTAGTTTCAAGAGATATAGGGAGTCAAGGCGCATGTGGGCTGTTTGGCCCGGTTTCGTGGTTGCTTGGATTATATTTGCCATGAGCATGGAACTGTTTGATTTCCCACCTTGGCTGGGTTGTATTGACGCTCACAGCTTGTGGCACTTCATGACGATTGGACCGACAATTCTATGGTACAAGTAAGTTTTGCAGGCCTGACCACTATTCTTAAATTGCTAACATCAGGAAGCTTTCTAGTTAAAGATGCTCGGGACGATATGGCTGGAAGCCAGAGGCTTAAGCTTTAGTAAGAGACAGACTAATATCAATATCAAGATACACATTTCATAGAATTAATTACATAGTTCATATTATTCACATCCCTGAGTGATATGGAATCTATAATTATCATAATACTTCCTTGCTGCAGATTTTCCTGTATCGAGAAGTGATTCTTGAACAATGCGAGTCGTCCAAAACGGTCTGGCAAGAAGGCATGAACATCAAAATGACCCCCACATCATTCTTTCAACTCCTTGCAAAGAGCGAACCAGCCCAGGTTTCCCACCATGTAGTATTCCGCTTTCTCATCATACGACGCCCAAAACAAGCCCAATAGATACACCTCTTTATTAGCCTTCGACTTTTGACCAGATCTATGGTCCCTATAAAATCGCAGTTGAAGCCAATATGATCTGCCCTCTTCGACCTTCAAGGGCAACATTAAATCTCTCGAAGTCCTTCCAGATGTTCTGCGTCAATGCCAAGGCAAGGCAGGGTTTTCGTGGCAGATACGTTCTTAACCCAGCTTGAACATCCCCATTAGTCGGCTGTGTACCATGATTCTTATGTGCTGAGAAGATCTCGCACTGAAAGCCCTCGGCCTTTCGAGTCACGACGATCGTTGTTCAGCATCAGCAATGCAGCCATGGCCTCTTGATCAAGTTCGCTCTGGGGATTGAGAGCCGGGCTTGTCAAGGCTGATCCAGGTGCTGAGGCATCGCTACGGGCATAATGTGGCGCCCCATATATCTGTGGGCCGAATGCTGGAGATGTGCCAGCAGAAACGCTGTAACTATAACGTCGGTGGTCGGTTGATACAGAAGAATATGATTGCGCCCTGTTGCGGGAATCCTGAGGCGGGAGAGCAGGAGACACTGATGGGTGGCGAGGGTTACGATCTGACATTGTAGTCATGGCGGGCGACGTGACATCGGAGTCCTCCATCTCGACATCCTCATCGCCGACTGGGTCTTCTTGAAAAGTCGGGTGGAATTCACGAATAGACGGCAAACGGTCGTGTCCTGTGGGTGTTTGCCGCCCGGACTCGGTCTGGCCATTATCTTCCTCCTGTTGTGCTTTCAGCTTGGAGACGCAATCCTCCAGGTATCGAATATATTCGATTGAGGCCTGCCATACAGAGCCTTTAGTCAGCTGCAATCCTATTTTCATGGACAAGATTTAGACACATACCTGGAGGATCGACAACTTATGCATGTCTCCTGTACAAGCCGGGATCATTCCTTTAAGCACAGCAAACTCCTCATTCATCTTACTCCGCCTTCGACGCTCGATCAAACTGTGTGCGGTCTTCCTGGCAATTTTTCGACCTGCTGCGCTTGTAGCACTCGGTTGCTTCTTCTTCGCCTTGTCGTCCGCGGCCGCATCTCCTTTTTCTGATGCTATTGTCTTAGAATTGGCTGCTGTGGCCGTTTTTGCTGATGCAGAGTTCTTGCTGGTCGTCTTCGCTTTATCTTTGCTGCCATCGTTGTCACCATTACCATCCTGCCGGGGCTTCATCTGGATGATTTTGCGTGATCTCGTTGGTGGAGGCGGCAGGGCAAACGAATTGTCCTTTTGGTCTTTCGCAGCAGAAGAACGGCGGCGTGCTTTCACTGTTTCGGCAGGCTGCATTGGGTATGTTGCTCCTGGGGATGTTGTGGTGAGTCGGTGCGATTTTGTATCTGTTGGTGAGACCTGAGACGACATGGTCGACGATATGCGGGAAGCATCATGGATTGCTGGAGGCGGCAATTCAAAAGACAGCTGAAATGAGGAAAGCTGTTGAGTTCCGTCCTTGCCTTTGATATCAGATGAAGAACCTGGTGTGAGAGGAAGGCCCGGTCGAGGCATCCTGGAATCGTGGAATCCCAACTCGTCCTCAAAAGGCAGCGATGATACTTAGTTGCTCTTCGCGAATGATGGCCAATCAAACACGATGATCAAAGTCTAAGTCAAGAGAGCATTCAAGAGAAGGATAAATAAAGAGAGAGATACAACCACTGTGGCTATCCTGAAATTTTGAGGAAAAGGGTATATGAGAGTTCCAAAGACAGTCAAGTTCGAGACTCGTTTGAGAGTCAAGATAAAGGTACGGGCATGGGGGCAAAAGACATTAAATTGGTCACCGAGATCAACCTACGGATACAGTACCAGGCATACTCCAACGACAATAGATGAGCCAAACGGAACATGCACATGCAGACACGAACACGCAACTCAGTGCACCGTAACGCCGCCTAGCCAGCGAGTTTCACGTTCGAACCCGCTTCTTCCCTCCAATCCAGCGCAATGAGCAGCAGACTATCTCAGGCTTTGTCCAACTTTATCCTAGAGCAACCAGGTTAAAGGGATGCGATTTCATGGACCAAGCATCATCGAGGAAATGGTCGCGTGCTCTATTTGGTGTTGGGCGAATCAGCGTGAGGAATTGATCAACGTGGTCGGGGTAGACTTTTTGGTGGGCAAGGGTTCAGTCTCAGAAGAAGAGGAACGAGGCTTAGGTGGGCGTCCATTCTCGATGGAGAAAGACCTAAAGTTACTTGGGGTCTTTAATGGAGGGCACGAGGGTTGGTAGCGTGCGGCATTGGCATCTTTGTGACATGAAATGAAGGTCAAGGTATCATGATGCTTGTAATGGGTATAAGTCACGGTTTTTAGGTGAGTGAGCTCAATTGTCTTCACGAACGCCTCTCATCCTTCATTATCAAATGAAAGGGAAATAGTATCGGGAAATAGGATACTAGGAGTCCGCACCGACCAATCTCCTTCGAGCTTGGGCCCAGATCGCTCAGGTAATTTGGACCAGAACGTGAGCCTACAACGAAAGATTGAGCTTGATGAGATCTCCAAACTCTCCAACCTTTCGTCTCCACCTCCACCCTTATACATACACGATACAATACATAGGGTACTTCACATTCGGCTCCGCAAGCCATTTAAAAAACCCCGAGCAGCGAACAAACTCAAGAAGCATCATACATCCTTCGGTTTTCAAATAGGCAAAGATATACAACCAGTGCAGAGTGGCACGTGTCCTGTCTTGACCCTGGGAGCTCACAGACACAAAACACTCCGGGATCGATTGGGACAAGACCAGGGTTCTTTTCAACATTCGAATCAACTGTGGAACAAGAAAGGTCGCAACTAGATAATTCGTCTTTGTTATTCGCCCTTGGACTGTTTTGAGCACGTGCGCGTACTTTCGACGTCGACGGCCTTTTCTATCATACGGCACACCCCAGCATTTTCCCCAATCCTACTACGGATGAAATCCACCCATCACCTCCCTGGGTGAACCAACGTGGGGAGAGACCCTGGGGCGGCTCTTGGCCAAGAACATACCCCTGGCAAGCCACGGACCCACGAGCAAGGCTTGATCACGCTGCAGCGATTCAAGATCCTTGGCTTTGCTTCCTAAGCTCTTCGACAAGATACTTGATCGACAGCCAACTCTCAGTGGCCTATCACATCCAGTCGTGCTGTTAGATATGTGCTCTTTTCCTTCTGTCATGGGCAGCCCTATAGAAGTTCACATTCGTAAGTCATCCATGTCGTATCATCATTGCCCGAACACCACTCCAGCTTTTGTATGCAGACGGTATACTGGTAGTTAACACTTAGACCTCGTTGCTGGGGTAGGTGACCTTGGTGGTAGGAGTAAACTCCTCCTTGATCGCCCGAACATTGACGAAGCGGGTCAGGAGGTTCTGGCTGCCGGCCTTGTCGTTAGTACCGGAAGCACGAGAACCACCAAAGGGCTGCTGACCGACAACAGCGCCAGTGCTCTTGCAGTTGACATAGAAGTTTCCGGCAGCGTTACGGAGGTGCTCCTCGGCGAAGCGGGAAGCTTCACGGTCAGCAGCGAACACGGCACCAGTTAGGCCATAGTCGGAGGTGGTCTCAATGAGCTTGCAGACGCCAGCCATGGCGTTGGGGGCAGCATCGTCATAGATGTAGGTGGTGAGGATAGGGCCGAAGAACTCAGTAGAGAAGAACTTGTGGTTGGGGTTGGTAGTGGCGTAGATAGTGGGGTGAATGAAGTAGCCCTTGGAAGAGTCGTACTTTCCACCGACAACGAGCTCCAGGTCCTTGTCGGACTTGGCCTCATCAATGGCACCAGAGAGCTTCTTGAATGAAGCCTCGTGAATGACGGGACCCATGAAATTGGAGTGTTCAGTGGGGTTGCCAATCTTAATAGCCTCAACCTCAGCGACAAGCTTCTCCTTGAACTCGGGCCACATAGACTTTGGGACGTAAAGTCGAGAAGTGGCACTGCACTTCTGGCCTTGGAACTCAAAGGCACCACGAACAGTCTGCTTGACGGCGTTGTCAATCTCAGCGGTAGGATCAATCAGGTGGAAGTTCTTGCCACCAGTCTCACCAACGACACGAGGATAGCCTCGGTATCGGCCCTCAGCGATACCCTGACCGATGGTACCATACAGCTGACGGAAGACAGCGGTGCTTCCAGTGTAGTGGAGAGCAGCAAACTCCTTGTGCTCCAGAACGACCTTGGTGATATCTACGGGGTTACCAGGAACGAACTGGATGACATCCTTAGGGAGACCAGCCTCGATGAGGATCTGGTAGACGAGCCAGTTTGATGCAATGGCAAAGTCGCTGGGCTTCCACACAACAACGTTTCCGAGAAGGGCAGGGGCACCAGGGAGATTACCGGCAATGGCAGTGAAGTTGAAAGGGCTGACAGCGTACACGAAACCCTCAAGGGCACGGTACTCGAGACGGTTCCAGACGCCGGGAGAGTTATGCTCAGGCTGAGTATTGTAGAGCTGCTCAGCGTAGTGAACGTTGAAACGGAGGAAATCAGCCAGCTCAGCAGCGGCGTCGATCTCGGCCTGCCAAGCGTTCTTGCCCTGGCCGAGCATAGTGGCGGCCATGATATCGTAGCGGTGCTTGGTGGAGATGAGGTCGGCGGCCTTGAGGAAGACGGCAGCTCGATCAGCAAAGGGGAGGGCCTCCCAGGCAGGCTTAGCAGCAAGAGCGGCGTCGATTGCGGCCGAAACATCAGCGGTGGTAGCAGTGTGGTAAGAGGCGACAGTGGTGGCATGGTCGGCAGGGTTCTGCTGCTTGGAGAGGGCGGAGGCCTTGATCTATGAGAATTCGTGTAAGACATGGTTCTTGCGATGGCCTTGACTTATTGAAACTTACCTGCTTGCCGCCAACTACAACGGGGACCTCGATGGGCAGTTTCTTCTGGAGCTTCTCAATAGCAGCAGTCAGACCCTCGCGCTGCTCACTACCCTTGACATAGTGGTGGTTGGGCTCGTTAAAGACCTTGGGGGTCTTGAAGGTAGCCAAAGTCGCAGCAGTTCGCATTTGCTGAGTCTGAGCTGCGCTGCGGATACCTCGGGCACCAGCCCTGTTGAGGAACATCATAGAAGACATTATGATGTGATGTGATGTGATTGTGATATGAGATGAATGTTCTTCGTTATCGGGAGTCGTCGAAGTGGAGAGAGGGGTATCACAAAGGCAAAACACAGTAACAAAAGACTCTTGTTCGACGACGATCGAAGATAGAAGATGAAGAGAAAGAAAAGAAGACGAGGGGAAGACGCAGAAGATGGGGGAGAAGAAATAGAAGATAAATTCCTGGCACGACAACCAACGACAACGATCCTGACTAACAGAAATTCCGATCTTGGAACAGTTATCACGACTCAAGACCCAGATCTCGCGTAGCAATCCTCCTCGTCTCAAGACAAAAATACTGCACTGCCGTTGCCACGCGAGCTAAGCTGCTCTCCTCACCAAGCTACACACGCCTACAACAGCTAATCTTTGCTATGGTCGCGGCTTATCACGGCCTAAAAAGTGAATGCGTGGGGACATGGCACATGACGTCGCCTGTCTTCCCCAGCTACGGTAAGCCCGGGAATAGAAGCTGATAGGTCAATGGCTCTCTGATGCTGGGGCCGATCTCGGCAGATGGGGCCTGGCATGTTATCTTTGTTTGCCCGCGAAGAGCCGCACCGTACCACTGAAAGTGGTAGTCTCTATTTTTACTGTATTCCAGAAGCACATATCGAATTTTTTATTGATTTCCAAGATATTAGAGCGCATGAGGTAGGATTTCAAAGGCGATTATGGGATCTGTGTTGTACAAAGCATCGGGACTATAAATACTCTTTTACTTTTTCATTTGTATATCCCTTCATATGCCAATATTTGCGCCCCTTCTCCCCAGTTCCAGCTAGGATGAGAGCTCTAGACTAGGTCCACTGGCGTACCTGATAAACCATGGCCGCAGTTTTCCGAACGTGGGGGACTTTGATGGTCATGTGCTATCTCGAATTGGCACAGATAGTGGTTCTGACAATCGAAGACTTTGCCTCTTTTGACTTGGAAAGCCTGGGGAAGAAATTTTCCTTATCTACCGTACTTCACAAGACGTGCTTTTGATGGCAGAAACACACGGTCCAAGACGGATAGTCATGATATAACTAATGCTGAAATACATTGGATTAGGTAAAGAGAAAAACATGACGCTAGTCAACCCCGCTAACTCGATGCTTCAATGATGCTCTACTAAGACATCTCTCTTCCCCGGATCCGTACAGCCTACTGTTCGCCCAATAACTTAGCTTCATGGGCATTTTTATGTCAGGCAATTGCCTTGAACGGGTATGAACAAATGAAAGCTACCCCATGGGAATAGCTCCTCTCTGACTGGTCGACGGACAGTCATGGCTTAGGCATCTCTCACCCCTCCCCAGGACCCTCACTTGAGTCCTCTTCCAATTCGCCTTCGCAAGCCGCCTCCTCCGGCCCGGCCCCATAATCGTTGGGCCCACCCCGTAATTGCTCTTCGCAAGCCCGTAACACCGGCCCGAACTCTAACGGTCTTTCGTTTTGTTTGACTCTCCTCCCATTGATCGGCCTTCAAGTCCTCCTAATGCTGGCTGCCTGACGCGACCGACTCTCTAGGCGTCATTGGCTCGTCTCGCTGTCGGTAGTTGAGCAATGGTACCGTCAAGCCGTACATCTCGGTTCGTCCCTCCTTGTCATGCTGGTTGATCTCCACGTTGATGCATACGTCAAGTGTTCCGTCGTTGGACCTGCCATGGGATTGTCTCGATGCTGCCTTGTGTGTTGTTCCAGCCTGAACCTCTCCCCCGTGAAGTACCTTATGGCCATCATTGCCCAGGAAGTTCTGCTCTGATGCCTCTGTCCCGTTCTCGTCAATGCTGTCATTGGGGGCCTCAGGATTGTTGGGCGAGTTTTCGGTAATGGTTGCAAAGTTCCGGCTTGGCATTGTGCAGTGGTTGTGGTTGGCCGTCTTATTTGAATCGCCCGGGTCTTTGTTGAACAGATCCAACAGGGTCTCATCCGTCTTAGCATTCAAATGGTGGATCTTGTTCCTCCTGGCCAGGAGGTTTGCTACAGCCGTGGGTGGTGGCTTGTTGACAATGGCTGACGATATAACGTTGACCATGTAACGATGGTCCTCCTCAACCGGAATCTTCAGACTTGGGTTGGAGTAGAAACGACCCAGTGCAGCTAGGTGAACATCACCTCCTAGGATCGTCACACGTATGTTGAACTCAGCAGATATTTTTTGAAGTTCAACCATCAGTTCTCGTCTTTCCTTCTTGTGTGTCCTAGCAGTGTAGTGGTCATCCAGATCATCCAGAAGATCGATGCTACCGTCGAACTGGTTGAACAGACTTCCACCGAGTCCAAACCGTTTGTTGAGGATCTTGATAGGACCCATAACAGGGCTGCGGAAGATGTTTTCGAGCCAAGTCAAGCGCTACATCGCATTATTTAGCTTATTTGCATTCCAACCTACTGGATCTATTTACTCACGGGATAGGCGATCGGAATTCCGAGGAGGAGAATCAAGTGTTTGATTGACTCTCCTGCCGCTGACGCTGCTTCAAGCTCCGAACGGAGCCTTTGGAAGACCTTTTTGTATGTCTCGGGATAATTTATTTGATGGCGAGTGCGCTGTACAGTTCATTAGCACCGAGGCTCACAGAAATAGATCCACATTGAACGAACCTCTACTCGAGCGTCAATGCCCAGCAGAGCAATACGGGCGCCGAGGCGTGTATAGATGTTGAATGAGCGCTCAGCAACGTATGGGCCTGGGTGGTCGCCGACGATATACTCAGGGGACTCAAACATGGGTGCCACATAGGTATCCATCAGTTGATTAGGATCGGGTCCTTGGCTCGCTTTCTCGAGGGCGGCATGGTCTATAAGAGGTCAATATGAGTGACTCGAGCATGAAGAAAGCGATCCTACCAGAAGTATAAGTCGATGCAGGAGGTGGCATATGATGCTGGAAGAGCATGTAATATTTATGGGCAGTGCCGCCAATACCACGGAATACATCACACTGCATAAAGTTATCGACATATGAGCCGAATCCGTCAATAATCTATAGCCAATTAGCAGGGCAATCCTAGAGCCAGAGCCGTTTCCGAAACTCACGTCGTGGTCATCCCAGATATTGATCTGGGGAATCTGCCCGTTGACCCCAGCAAAGGGGTCTGTGTTGTACCAGCGAATATAGTTTTTGAGGTAGTAGTCGTCGCATTCTGCTCGCATTGTCTCTGGGAACGGGTACTCTCTACGTTTCTTGGGATTGCTTATATCAGTCCACGGGCGGAGAGGACCATCAACTCTAATGCCATCGTTGTAGATCTGGTCACCACCGCCAACCATGACATGAAAAGGAATCTCGCGGTGCTTTCGTGCCACGTCGTTCCACAGCGCCGGTCCGCTCCAAGCCTCCTCGTCGGTTCCAACACTGAAACCGTTGCACGAGTGGAACATGATACGCATGGACTCGGTCTTCGCAGGTACAAAAAACCTGTTAACTCGGGGCTTGTGCTCGGTGGCGAAGCGTAGTTCGGGCAAAGCATATTCATAGCTGGCCTCTGTAGCTTGAATTGGGACACTGATATCGAAAGCCCAGAAGGTGTTGCGCGGATCCGAGTAAAGACATTTCCCGTCAACACGTACCTCCTCATGAGCCCCATTTGTCGGTTCCTGACTTGCGGAGCCACCCTCTCGGGGCTGAACAGCTTGCTTCAGGGTCAAGTAAGGCTGGTACAGAGGAATTTTGCCGCCACCTTCCACGACTATGAGAACACTCCCATACCATCGTCCCTCGTTCATACGACGGTAGTTCAGAAGAGGACCACAGACGACGGTCTTCCCATCAGGGGCGTTTTCTCCACGGGCGCCTTGGCCAGCATGGCTCTGGCCTACATTGTCACCTGTAATGCTTCCATTGATATCACCAGCGGCGGCGGTAATGGGCTTGTACTTTTCCGTATCATGGTTGTCGTTTTCTGGTTCCATGCGGGACTGGTTTAGGAAGTCTGCAAGCTCGCCCACATTACCGGTCGTTTGGTGAGGGTCTCGTGGTGCGCCATCGCCAGTGAGCTGTGAAGCATGCGCAGCATAAGCAGATGATTCCTGGTGTCGCCAGCGGCTGGCCGACGCATAAGGATTTCGTTGCGACTCGGTTGTCGTAGGTCTGTCTCCCGGCTCCGACATTCTTGTTGTATGATCGCAAGTTGGAGTTGAGCGCTGGTCCTCAGGTTCTTGCCTAGGTATGTAGGTAGATATGGAGGCCTCCGGGTTTTGTTGTGGCACAATATTAGTTGTCGCAATATGCGATCGACAAATTGACGACGCGGTTTATCGCTGAACGCGACAATAGATAACCGTAGAATTGAAGGCGCAAGACTTGTTTATCATCTGCTGAGTCAAAGAAGACTTTGATATGAAAACTACAGAAGACAATCTGACGATGTTTGGGACAAAAACTCGAAAATTAGACTGACGGCAGAGAAGGCCAATCTAATAAAAAGAAATGTAAGACAGCGACAATAGTACAGCACAGCTGGATGATGACGCAGGTGCAGCCAAAGCACATTGATGCAGGGGTTACGGGTAGTTGCGATTACCTACTGTACCTACCTTACTTGCCTGGCTTTACACTACCAAGTAAGGAAAGGTACCGAGCACCTTATGAATGTGGCAGTACCTCTCCACTAAGCAGAAGAGAAGGTGTACCTCATTATGTTAAGCCAACGCTGCTTTGACTCCTTCGTCAGCTGGTCGCGACATCAACACCAGTCCATTTTCTTGCTTTCCCAATCAACAAAGCTCCATTCGAGGCACAAGCTAAATTATACCGAAACTGAGATCAGGGAATTGAATGGGATGAGATGGCGCCAAGAATATAATCATGTCTTTTATTGGTCTATCGGCTATAGTGGACGTGATCCCTTGGATCATCCATGGGAGAGCCAAGACACCATCTGAAAACCAAGCCCCATTTGGGATTTGGTGGTTGTCCCCTAGATTAGCTGGCCAGGTTGTGAACCCTTCCCAATAAGCAATGGTTGACGGGGTAATGATAACCCTGTGCGAGTATTCTGCGTCGCGAATTCCGATGACCCAATGGGTAAGAACCGATCATTATGTTTCAAATTCCCGAGTTTTACGAACGATCCAATACGAATCACTTGGCAACGGACGTGCTTCAACATGCTGCCCGCTCGGAGGGGACATGAAACCCAAACAACCCACACCCAACGCCATCCAATCTTAAGCCCAGAGAGATCTTCGCAGCAGTTCATTGGATCATGTTTTAGTTTTATTATATGCATGATCCACTGACTTGTAGGTGAGTATGAATTCATAACATATTTCTGGACGGGCTTCGTTATTCTTTCCATCGTCATATCTTATCCATTTCATCCTATGAACATATGTATCTGTTTAAGCTAGTAATTAAGCATGATAGTGTGTGACGTCATGGTCATTGTTGCAAGTGCTTTGGCTACCCTGGAATTGTCCGTCTGCTAACGGTTTTGACGTTTTACATGTATGTAAACCTTAGTGATACTTAAGCAAAATATATAAAGGCAATTGTATTCACGTCATTACTTAGTCGCATTGGTGTTCTGTTATTATTTCTCAAAACCACGGTATATTTATATAACCCGTTCAGTTTTTACCTTTGGCTTCTGAATGGATGCCTCGTCTAATGCCAACGGAATTTGGAACGAGACTCGTTCATGTATGCTCGGTTTTCTCTGTCTTTTTGGCAAGCACAACGCGCCGGCATAAAAACTGCCTAGACAGCTTACACAAGACGCGTCAGATATAAATGCGTCAAGCCAACCCACGTACCAGCGTTTATCGGTACCTCAATTATCAAGAAACTCAATATGTGAACTGCAGATTACTATACCTACTCGTTCCTCCTGACATCCATCGTGGAGGCTACCAATCGCAGCTAGCCCAAACCCCACATTATAGATTACGTAACCAGTCGGCTATCTTATCAAACTCGAATTCTCGTGAAAAATTTCAACCTTTCAACAACATTCGGCAAATTATTCCCCAAGAGTGTCAAATGACTGGCCACCAACAAGCTGCACCACATTATCATTACGATCTATCCTAGATCATCTCTAGATCACAGCATCATGCTTGTTGAAGAGTTCGAACACGAGGAATGCATCCTGCGACTCATGTGGTTCAACTCGACGTCGTGATAGCACGAGATCTTCAATACGAGTATCTAGGACTCAACCAAGGTTAGTATCGGTGAAACAGTGAAGTGCAGTTGAACTGCGAACGGCATTAGTGTGTACAGCAAATGAGCTCTTCAATGCTCGCCTTGCTGAAGGAAACTTTATCGTGCCGAGATTGCTATTCCCCTACTATTACCAAACACCTCTGCTCTTGTAATCCCACGGACACTGGTGCATGAAGATAGGGGTACATGCCACTAGATGGCGCATGTCATTGTCAACAAGTGAAGCTTTCCAAGAGAACTACACAGGTTTCAGAGGCGTTTGTAAGGTCAGTCGTATCTTTTGGCCACCTGATGCCCTGTATCGTGACCCGTCGAGATGACTGAATGAGAATGCCACGCGAAAGCAAAACTGCCAAGTCTGAGACCATGAACCCTTAATTTGCCAAGTCGCTTCTGCTATTCCAAGGATAGAACGGCAGCGGGGTCAATTGTTGTAGGTCGCCTTGCTGGGTGGCCATCAAATTGATGAGAATTCCCAATCACCACACTCTTGGTATCAGAAGGAACATGCGGTGGAAGAAAAGACGACGCCACTTTAGGGGTTGTCCTTGTTGTGAAGGACCAACGCACGACGGTTGGTGCCCACAGGCCCATCGAGTTGGAACTCTGTTTCCCTCGGATTCAGCCGACCAGGGATTCTCATAAGCGCATGTGTTATTCTTATGTGCGTCTGGCTTGCAGGTAGTAGTTGTTCATCTCCTCGGATCAATTGCCCATCAAGGAAATAGCCAGATCCAGCTGAGGGAATGGGGCTACCAAGAGAGCCAGCCGTATTCCGGAGTTGAACAGCATGATGCATGCAAGGGAAGTCGAATTGAGGGTTATTGCTGCGATGTTGTGATTCCGACCATTTCACACTGTAACCTGCAGTCGCAGTCAGATACAGGTGCTTTGCAGCCACAGCCGCAGCCGAGTCGCAGTAAGCACAGGAATAAACTGGGGATAATAACATGGAGAATTCTAGTCACCGCCACACTGATATACATACCCATATGTTCCCAGCGGAAGAGTAGACCAATGGGCTCAGCACGTGCCGGTATACAGAGCGTAGTATCATTATTAGTTATCACCGCATATCGAATGTGAAAAGTTGGCCTTCAACCCTCTGTGTTGACATGTTCAATGCCGGGCTAACGATAATGGCCGAGCGGGAGACAAATTCCCCTGACAGTAAGACTAGACGACGACTCGAAGAGAAACATTTTGGTGGAATAACCCCCCAACAGCGCTTGTTCTCAGCTGTGAAATTACCATGTGCCGGATCAGTACTTGGTGTGGTCATTGAGCATTTAGCATATAGACTCTAAGCTTGATCAGGTAAGACACCTGGATAACATTAGGAACGTCATTAACACGTTATAGGTACCTACCTTATTGACAATGGATACATTGAGGTACTTTGGGTGGGGGGTGGGGGGTTTCAGTGAGAAATGAGCTCTCCTTTGTGCAGACAAATGGACCCCTTGCTCGGAGTATGAGCCTTCCGAAATCCGTATCTTATCAGTTTGTGAATATGTACTCGATGATGAGCCAACCAATGATAAAATTACTGAACATGTAAACAAGTCAGGAATGCTGAACGACCGGGGAAATGGCTTTCGAGACTGGTCATATAAGAAGCGTCTAAGAGGTCTATTTTATGGCCGGCGGGTACGGATGATGATGGGCGAATTGATTGGATTCGTTGCCGCTTTAATGGCGGCTGTAATGTTCAATTCAGGCCCAGCTTCTCCGTAATACTGAAGTGGTTTCTCCATTGATTATACGATTTGAAGTCTGTTCTGCCCCTGTATAAGTTTATGGACAGTTTCTTCCCTTATCAGTTGGAGCTGTCCGTGTGGTCCACAATGTCGGTCATGTCCAGAAATTCCACTTCTGAGGACTTTTTTCTTAGCTTTGCTTAACTTTGCACATGCCAAGTTCATCGATGTGATGTCTTGGACAGGAATCACGGACAATGGTATTGATATAAGATTGTCCACATACCTGATCCTAGCTATCAGTACGTATGCTTCAGTAGAAAGCTGTAGATCTCAACCCCAGACATAAAGCCTGTTGCTGTGTCCATCTCAGCCACTGCCTCCGTGTAAGACCATGAGAGTCAGCCTCAACGGTGTAGCTCCGCTGTCGGTTGTCATGGCCCTGGCTCATTCATATCCACTAACTAAAACCTCAGCCCAACAGGTTGACTGACAAATTCATGATTTCATCTGGCAAGCCCAGGCTATTTCCCATTTCGCGCTTAGCTGGCGGTAACAATATGAGTTAGGGGGGCTATATTACTTTGAATCGTCGATCTTGACCTAGCCTCTATAGTGAGGAAAGCTTGATAGCATGTCACTGAAAAACTTGGAAAAAAAACATGTACTCGAAACATCCGTTTCAGAGACTCGAGGATGATAATACAGGATCCTGCAATGCTTCTCATGGAAACTAGCCACTCGCCAGTGAAAGCCGGATACAGATGATTATTTCGAGGCGTGTCATCAATTTGTAATGAGACACAAGCCATATAAAGCCAATCTCACCAGTTCTACGCCTCCTCCACCGCCATCGGGAGGTTCCTCGTGGGGATAAATAAGCCATGTTATAGCTAGGTCATGGATAGTTGTGAGACCGCAAACATGGCACAGATCGGAATAAACTTGGATCATGATGATCGAGGCATGTTGATATGAGTTACATGGTGCATCCCACTGCATCTCATTGCTTCGTTGTCAATGCCTACAGGGCATTTGGGGGTTGCATTCGGTTCCGTCTGCCCATCCGTGCCTCTTCAGCTCTGTTATACCGGCAGGCTTTGCACCCCTGGCTTTGGTATAGATGTAAAGGGTGGCAGAGTAACGAATCGTATCTCCTCGACATGAGGACAGCGCACTAGCTCTCCTGCAGGCTGTTCATTGTGCCTTGATTTTATCGCGAGTCTTCTTTCAATAGTCCTGGATACGCTTATTAAACTTGCGCCTTAGACAACCCATGATAGCGGGCGCACTGTTGTTGGACGTTTCACCGGGTCTGTTTTGTGTGATGTGATTCAATGTTCTAGGTTGTTTCCCGAAAGATTGGAATTTTCAATGACACAAGAAACAAAAGAAGAAAGTGCCCTGACCCCATTGTCTTATCAATGACGTTTTGTTCATTTCGCCGGCGTTGATCGAAATTGGATACTCATTAATTCTTCAAATAATCTATCTGCCAACAGAAGCTGCGCCGAATGTTTTGTATCAGTGGAGCCACCTACCTCCTCCAGACGACCTCTGTGAGATCAATTTCGAAATCTATACATCCTTAATCATAGTATCATACGCCCCGTCAGAATAGAAGAGAGAGAGAGAGAAAGAGACAGACAGGGAAGAAAAAAACCAGCAAAACATTTCATCTCTTATTCCGTGCGCGACCCCGTTCTGACAACAGCGCGTCGCCCCTCTGGGCATAGCCTCATTTTCCACGGTACAGCCTGGTACAAGGCCAACCGCACGGAGACTTCGGACTCTCCAAGTCGCTTCTTTAGGGGGGCACCCTGTCAATCACTACCTACCTCCTCCTCGGGGAGCAAGAAACATAAGACTTTAGAAGAGGGTGCTAAAATAAACTTAGTAAAGAGTCCCCTAAGCTTAGGCTAAGTTACCTAAGTCTTTTTGTCATATACAAGGTCCTGAGTTTTCTTGCTCCTCCGTCTTGCCGCTCCCCCCCGGCTGGTCCGTGGCGATCCATCAATCCTGTGGTGTGGAGGTTGCAGGCTGCAGCACGCTAGCAGACGCCCAGGTACTCTATGGTACAGTACGAGCCCAGGCGAGGCCGGTCAGTTCACTTCGCAGTTCGCAGTTTGCCTATGGAAATCCTGAGAAAGCCTCGTCTTTCTTTCTTTCAAACCACCTCGAACATTCTTCTCCGCATTGCAACCCCATACCTTTGCTCCTATAACTCTCATTCCTCTGCCGGACAGAGTAGCGTCGAATAATGGTGATTTGAGATCTGAATTATCTGCTTTGTTGAATTTTTAATACGGTCGGGTTTCCAACAAGAGGAGCACCAGCCTGCGGGACGCTTCTCTCGTTGAGAGCTGCCTGATTTTTTCTATCGTTTTGTCATGAGATGGGAGGCTCAACTATGATCATGGCTCCGGCCGTGGAAACGACGTCTCCCTTCCCGCGGTCTCACTCTAGCCCCGATCTAGAACTTCTCTCGCTATCATCCCTCGATAAATCCTCCCCAACTCAATCACCACACCACCAGAGCGTTTCCGACCTTCAGTCAATACCAAGTTTCGATCTTCCCACGTTTAATGTCGAGTTCAACCTCGATACAACTGTTTTCCTCGGAGGGGAACAAGCTGGCAAGACGGCACCGGTGTCAACCCCTTCAATCGTTGAAACAAAAGAGGTTCCAGAGGAGCCCTCACGCACCAGACATGCCCGAAAAAGAACAAGCTCGCTCATAGATACCCGCGGTTGGCTATCAAGCTCCAAGAGCACAACAGATCTTCACGAAGAACCTCCTCGACCGACAACTTCTGTTGGCGACAAGAAATTTGGTGATGGATCGATTGGAGACTTGAAACCCCTACAGAGAACGATGACAAAATCAGGATCTTTCGCAAACTTTGCCAAGCGGTCATGGAGACCTTCTCGGTCCCCGTCACCCATGAAGAATGCAGACTCTGCCAAGGACAACGAGGAGTCATCTGGGCGTAACCGATCCGAGAGCACTACATCATTCAAGCTTACAAAGACTCGTAAACGCCCTGGTCTGACCGTCGAGCAGGCAGACAAGAACAAGTCGACTGATTCACTCAAATCTGCTGGTCCTAAAGCCTTTTCACGAGCGAGCGGCTACTTTTCAAAGCTCAAATCAAAGCAAGCAGGCCTGTCAAAGCTCAATACCAGCACCGACTCGGACAACAGCTGCGCTTCTTCGGCCACGAGTTTGGCAGCGCCAGCTTCGATAATCGCTGCGGAAGAACGCACGCCACAATCTTCCACCTGCGACACCACCTCCGCTACAACCGTAACCGATGAATCGTCCTCCGTCGAGATGCCACCTCAACAAAGAGATGTCCTTTGGTCGTCTTTCAAGGCCATTGACATGGATTTCAAGGGATTCCTTGCCAAGAGCACAGCCCAGCGAATGTCGCAGGTTCAAACACAGCTTCTCCCATTCCTGCGAAACACGATGAATCATGAGTCCACCAAGAAGCTCTACCCCGAAGATGTCGATCGAAGGGCGACAATTCTGAACAAATGGTGGATTGCAATCCTGGAAATGCTGGATGGTCAGGCACCCCAGCCTGTCCCTGGTGTTGATCGTCCGGTTCTTTTCGATGCCGCGACACTTCTCATGACGCGACACGAATGGCGACAAGCTACATCATACTTCCTACCACTTATCAACCGATCTCCGGCTGAGCGCGTTCGAGCGCGATCTCTGACCACCTCTTCTGCCTCTTCCGTCACATCGAGCCAAGCGGCTTTCTTAGAAGAGTCAGCCGAACACAATGTTAGGACCATGTTTGTTTCCAATTTGGTCAAGCAAATGGCTTTTATAGTTGAAAAGCTTTCGCTCCGTCATGTCCCAGTCAGCCTGGTTAACTTTGCTGGAAAGGCTTGCGCCTACGCATTTTTCTTCGCACCTGGCGTTGCAGATATTCTGATCAGACTCTGGGGACTTTCCCCTGAACTCATTCGACGAGTAGCCGACGAGCTTGGTCTTCCAAGAAAGAACAAAGGCGAGAGCGATGACATTACTGCTTTGTTCCCTCCAACTATTGGCGCATTCGCCTGGACATCGCCAAAGGGTATGTGGGATGGCCTTAAGAAGGTTCCCAGATTGCCTATGCTGGTGTCTAGAATCCCTTGGACAGGTCCCTGGGCGGCTCGCTGGAAAGGCCGAGACACAGACGTATTCTTCATCTTCTGCAAATATTTCCATATACTCTCTGAGCAATTCATGCCCCCTGGACTGCCCCTCCTCGAAAAGGCTAGGTCTCCCGCATTTGCTCTTGTTCAAGCTCAGCTTCTTTACGTTCTGGATACAACAGTTCACCGTCAGTCTCCAATGGACGGTGGCTTTACTCCTCCTGCGATGGACTCTATGTCAGGTGCTGATGCCGCAATGGCTCTGCCGCTCCCTGTCAGCAACGTTATGAGAGGCATGTCCGAAAACCGATGCATCATGCTGTTGAAAGACTTCCTTTCAGATGAATCAACCGAGATCGCCGGCGCTCGTCACACATTTGCAGAGACCTTTGCAACCATGATGAAGGCCGCGACCCGCAAGGTATCGAAATACAACCATCCTGCTTGTTTCACTCTGTGCGACTTCTTGGAGGAAGTTCTCGTGCTCTATAGCGAGTTTGAGGATCCTGACTGCTCGAATAGCTATCTTGACTGGGCATTTTGGTTTGACGTTTGCCAGAAAGTCATGAGCTCTTTCAACACCATGTCTGAGATTCGAATGTTGGCCTTGGTCTACTCCATCTGGGATGCCATTTCCAAGGACCCCGTGCGCAAATTGGCCGTATGCAAGGATTGGCTGCTCACGGAGGAGACTTTTAATGAGTTCTTCAACCACTGGTGCCCAATGGTTCGGGCTTACTACCAGCGTTTGCTGTGCTGGCGCATGTGCCGAGATACGGGAACGCTGGATGAAGTTGATGGGTAAAGCGCCCTCGCCTCGCTTTTGTGATGCTTGCTAACTCGGAATAGCCAAATCTTCGCTCTTGTAGCTGAGCGACTTCAGACGACGTGGTCTCACTATCTGCATATAAAGCACACTGCCGAACAAGAACAGCGAATCCCCCCTTCAACTGCACCAGTGAATCCCGCGCCCGGTAAACGTTTTATGATCATTCGCCAAGAGATTAATGTTCCCCAGCCTGGACTATATATGGGTAGCTTTGATTCCTTCGCGAAACTTCCTAATAGCGAGACAAGCGTTCTGAATGGCCTGCCTCCTGACCCGTCTAGGAATGACGGCAGGAAACGATGGTCACTATTAGGAAAAGTTCTTTCTCTTGGCGGTAATACGGGTGCAGGCGCTGGTTGGGACGATGATTTCCAGACTGTCCGTCGTGAGACAGCAGAGTCTCGTTCTTCTGGTGCCGCCCAAACGAATAGGAACCCTAATGTTAATCATAACAAGGGCCGTCCATCTGAAGATGACTCCTTGTATTCTCAGCCAACCTACGAGGAGCCAAAATATGTATTCAAGTTTATTCTTGCTTGGCAACAACAGGCAGCACCTCTTCGAGATCGTTTCCTGACTCGCCCTCGACTTCCCGGCCCAGCACAGACTCGCATTAGTGGACCTTTACGAGTCAACGGCTTTACTGTGCCAGCTGGATATGCAGCGCCAACACGCAAGTTCTCTGGCAGCCCCCAGCAAGGGCTCATCGATAATGCTAGGAACGCAAATTCACTGAGCCCAACTGATGAGCAAAATGGGTCTCCAAGTTGGAAGCTTGAGGTCACGCTTCCGAGCCCGAGTGACGAATCCCCTCAAACACCCTGCATCAAAGCCAGTCCCTCGCCTTCACCCTCGCCGTCACCGTCACCGTCATCGTCACCAGCACCGGCACCCTCGCCCAACTCAAACATGGGCTCTTTCACCGATGCTGTTGTGGATCCTGTTAAGCCAATTGGCCTGTACGTCAAGAATTCCGTCTATACTGGACGCTCTCTCGCCGAGTGGGCGCAGGTTGTTTTTGAGTGCAACAACTTTGTTGAGCGTCGTCGCGATGAGGGAATGGAAAACCTTGGCGACGTTGAGATACCTATCCTTGGAGTGGAGGGCTTTCGCAAGGTTGGCGGCTAGAGGCTGTGACACCTGAGGCAAGCTCATTTTCCAAGCACTCTACACATTGTGCAATACGTTCTTTCACATTCATGATTCCCTTGCCTTATTGCATGCGTTCACTATGAGCATGGTCATATTTGCTTTCGCACAAACATACATCACTGAGGTGATTTCACGGCTTCTTTGCATACAACCGGTCCCAGGGGCTTAGATATGGGACATGAGGGACCTGGCATGCAATCAGGTCGCTCTGAGCGAACTTCTCATTTGTTGGAGATTTTCAACGATACTTGTATATGGCATTCAATTTCAAGGCGTTATCGAGCAACAACCGGTCTGTTTTGCTTCTTTTTGTTACATATATCATATATTAGTCTGCCGTAGGGGCACACGTTGGGACAGGTCTTTGGTCAAGGGGATAGCTGATCACGGATGGAGTAGGACTGCATGTAATTCAAAGTTCATAGCCATCGTGGCTACAGCACAGATTCTGAGCGATGGGCCACTGAGCGTGATCTCTTGTGTATATACCAAATTGGTTGAGGCTGAGGTTGAATACAGAAGCTGCGTCTTCTGCTTTGGAGCATTATAATGATAATGGTTTTAATGACATTGCGTGTCTTCGAGCGCAGCTATAAACAATACAAGTAACAATTCGCGATCTGTATTGTGCTATTCTCCTATCGTTGTCAAAATTTCATTTGTAACTCACTCCCAGCCGACCATTAGCTCTGCCTTCATCTCAGCAACCTGCGGCTTGAGCGCCTCATACCTCTTGAGGGCGTCATCTCTCAGGTGGTCCTCACGCCTGGTATAATAACCCTCAAACGATGGCTTCCCATCGTCGACAGTTACCCAACTCTGACGGCTCTGTGTGTAAATGTGAACGTCCGGCTGAATATCCCAGGGCCTGTCCAAGGTCCCAACACGAACATATGACAGATGAGGCCCGGCATCTGCGTAGTAATTCCACAAACCAGTGTGGCACACGGGACATCCAACAAGTGTCTGTCCCACGCCAGATGCTGTAGGAAGACATACAGACAAGGGTTCGGCTTCTGGGCGAGGCTCACGTGTAGTTGACTCAGCGGATGTGAGCCGTGTAAAGGCGGGTTGAACAGCAGCGGGGATAGGGTCCGGGTTGGAAGAAGAACCAACGATAGTGGGGGGTGCTGGAGGGAGAAGAGTCAGGGCGGTGGATTCTATGACAGCATTGAGGGCGCAAATAGAGCCTGTCTGACGCTGGCATGTAGTACAGTAGCAACAATGAACTATGAGGGGATGAAGAGTAAGCTGGTAGCGGATCAGACCGCAAGCGCAGCCGCCGGTGAGGGGAAGAATGTCTTTGCGTTGAGAGTAGTGAGCCATGGTGCTGGTGTTGATGAAGTGAAAGGTGAGAGAGGAGACAGAGAGGCCTCAAGGGGCTTATAAAGGAGAAGGACAGAACCAGGGCTTAGTAACTGGCCAATAGTTGAATTATTAACGAAAAGACACAATATTCGTGTGGCATTGTCCTCGTTTTAATTCACTCTCCCCAAGTGACTAAGACCATGTCTAACGAAAGCGGGGTGATGGGAGCTGGCCAGTGAGGATGAACGGGACGGCCTAAATAGGAAATTTACGAAAGGACTCAATAACGATAGGACACAGTACACAGGGTTAATGGAGATGACAAGGAATTTATTCGTGTAAGATACGATTCCAAGGGACCATAGGTAGTGCTGCTATAACGATACATGATGGCCAGGGCCCCTATGATATTTCTCTAACATTTTCCCTGTGGCTCTGTAGTTTTCTCTTCTGTGATCGGGTTCGGAACAAATCTCTAGGAATGAGCACCATTCGCCACGCAGGGAACCAACACTGAATGTTGATTAGTATCGAGTATCAACCGAGAGGCTTCGAAAACCACTGCTCCCGTCATCTTCACTGTCTTCATCTTCCAGAAAGGCCTTGTCGTCACTGCCCATGAACGCCGTCATCTCAATCTTGCAGGCTTGGTCCACGAGCATATCCATATGGCGGCTAGACAATATCAAGTCCAGTCGTTGATAGCACGCCGAAAGGATACTTGAAAATGGGCTCCGTTGAAAAGGTGCGCACCAGTAGTGAGGGTGATGCTGTCCAAATGCAAGTTTTTCGACTTCTTTAAACAGGCGATGCAATCTTGATACGCTGCCTCGATATCCAAGCTGGTCGGCGTTCAACGAGGGCATGAAGAAGGAATCTATCCCAAGGTCTTGTGTCGCTTGGATGAATTTGTCGGGGATGCCGTCTGCAAGGTTCACAGCAGAGCAAGGGCCGGTATGCCAACAGAGTGGGCGTTTGGCGAGAATCTTGATTGCTATCTCCTTGCCTTCTGCATGGAAGACTTGGAGCATCTTGATGCGGTGTTGAGCGATAGGATCTGACAGACTCGGGATTAGATACTTGTGGCTAAATGGGAAGTCGTCTTAACTTACCGATCAAAGGAATCAGTCTGAAAGTTTCCAAGCCATCCAGCCGAGTATTTCTATCGATCAACAAGCTGCCGAACTCGTCGACGTGGCATTTTTCGGCGATATCCTGGAGCATCTCCTCGACTGCGCCCTGGCATCCGAGCTCCCAAGCCACAAATAGATTCTTGCTGTATGCCTGCATCTTCTTACTGAGCTGGCACATGCTCTTGAGCCTTTGGTACCACGCTGTCGCCATCGGCCGCAGCGTCTTGGTCATGTCGTATTTGTTGGTCAAGACGCAGATGTTGTAGAGCGCTTGAGGCTTTAGGTCCAAAGGGGCATGATCGAAGTTTGCATGTGCGATGTCCATGAGAACAACAAAAGCTTCTGGATTATCCTCGGGAAGCTTCACTTCCCAACGATGCAGGTCGTTGGCGGGCTTTGAGTCGCTGAAGCGGCCCCGTAGCATGGCGCGGAAGACCTTGGAGGCCCGGCAGAGCGCGTTAGAGTCGACATGGAGGATTTTAGAAGACGGAACGGAACCGACAGTCAGCCAGAGATCTCCGTTGTCATCGAACACGATGGTATCGGGCGACGAGGCACTAGGTGATGACATGACGAGCTTCGCGTATTCGGAGCGTGCTAACAGAAGACTTTAAGAGAGTGAAGATGAGGGAGTCCAAGGAGGAAAGAGAAAAACAAAACAAAACAAAACAAAACAGAGGTCAGAGAAGCAGGCAGGGTACGTAAGGCTTTCAGTTTCACCGGTGCAAAGTTCATAATGAAAATCGGCAGTTGGCAGTGTCAGCAGCAGTGTCAAGGCATTTGACATTCACCTTTGGGCATTGGTGAACTGACTACCTTAAAGAGGCGGTATTTAGTTATGCTTGTCTTGTTTTCACACATGTATGCAAGTGAAATAGGACTAAATGGGTTATTTGGAAAGACTTTTGCTCATTCTGGCACAAACTTGGTATATAGCCACCCTCTGATATTCTACAGCTCATACTTGGCTGGATCTGGTTGCTAGTGCCAACATGGAGAAATCTGTCCTTCGAAATAACAATAATGATAAACATCTAGTAGTACCTGAGCTCTCCTTTTGTTCATCCTACATCAATATGAGGAGAAGATGCTTGTCAAATAAGACACACACAATGTGACTCGCCAATCACCAATTGAAATATCAAACACCACCCATTCACGTGTAAACTCATTCCTCATTCCTCATAGTCATCGTCTTCATCGGAGACCCCAGGAATCATTCTAACCTTGGCGGCTTGGATTTGCAAAGCCCGAAGATGGCTCAAGTAGAGGGGATCGGCTGCCCTTCGAAGTTGTTGCCTAACCTCCTCAACCGTCTCGAGTACTGCAGGGCACCATCCACACAAGTCGATGTAATCAGCCACGAGACTAATCTTGTGCTCAAGGGTCTTTAGATCTAGATCCGATGACCGGAATACGTCGAGACTGCCCCCAAAATGGAAAAGGTCGAGTATTCCTTCTTCGCCAGCCTTGCTTAGCATCTTGCCCAACATCAGACACATTTCCTCTCGGCTGTGGGAAGCGCCGCACATACGTCCCTTGACAGAGCTATAAAGGACTTGTTCGCCCAGCTTCTGGCTCTTATACCAGCAAGTTTCTAGAGCGAGTTCGCGGTGTTCTGTGATACAGTCTGTAAGAAGGAGTTAGCGAGGTTCAAGAGAAGAAACGTGTTTGTACTTACCAAGAATAGGAATTTTTTGGAGTCCTTCAAAGTTGCAAAGTCGCTCCTTGTTCTCTCCGATAACGAGCTGATCATTCCAATCCAATGAGCAGTTGAGCACAACGTGTCCCATCATATCGCTGAGCTCCTCCGAGAAACCCAATTCCCATGCAATATATGCCTTTTTGAAAAAGAGCCCATAGTCTTCAGTGGAAGTACCCAAGGCCTTGAACCAGCGTTCAGCCACAGGTCGTAGGACTTGTGTCATCTCATACTTGCTGGTGAGAATGCAGGCCCCGTACAGCTTCTTGAGTGATAGCTTGGCGGGCACTTTCTCGAAACGTGTATGAATCAAATTCATAAGGACAGTGAAAGGGACAGCATCGTCATCCGGTAACTCGATAGTCCAGTCGCCGCCATCTTCAGTGTCTTTCTGGCTAAGGGAAACGACCTCCTTGAGTTTGGGAGACACGCGGCTGAGGGCTCGGGAATCGACGAGCATAATCCGTCTTGGGTTCTGTCCCACCTTTAGGTAAAGATCTCCGCTCTCATCAAAGCAAATCACAGGCTTTCCGCTCTCATTAGAAACACTCTCGCTAGTTTCTGTGGATACAGAATAATCGTTGAGAGTACAGGCATGGGTTTCAGGATCATTGTCAATGCCTGTGACTTCCAATTCGACACTTTCAATTGCAGTGGTTCGAGCCTGAGCGGTCATTTCCTTGGTAATATAAGGTTCCGGGGTGAGATATTGGGTTTGGAATCCATTGACGTCCTCGTCGAATTCATCGTAGAATTCGAACTCCTCGCCACTATCGGAAAACTCGAAATCATCAACACCGGCCTCAGCTAAACCGGCCTCACGAGTGGTGGGCGCTGTAACGAAGATCTGAGGGATAGTGACATCTTGAAGAGCAGGGTGTGTGGTAGTATGGTCATCCATAGTGTTGTCGGTCGTTGGGGGCTCACTAGGAGACTGGTTTGTGACAAACTCATCTTCAGTGCCAAGAAAAAAAGTATAGTCGGGAGTAGTAGGCTCTTCAGTGGCGTATTGGATGTTGGTCTCGATAGAGGAGGCTTGGGTGTGGAAGAATGAAGTGTCCTGAACTCCAGTCTTATCCTTGGGAGTCTCAACCTCAGGTATAATTGGCCGAATGGAAGAATGAGACACAATGTCCGGGCTTGATGGACTGCTCATCAAAGTACTGTATACAGGCTTGCCTGCATTAATGAAATCCATAAAAGAGCTGCGGGTTGGGATGGACCCGCGAAACTTTGCTTGAAGTTCGACGTTCATCTCGGCGGAGTGAAAGTAGAGTTGTGCTTTAAAGGCTATTGGTAGTTGGGAAGGAAGTGTGAGATGTAATGAGTCGGTATGCATAAGAGGGAAACAAGAGGGAGTGAGATACGATGGGGGAGTGGTTGTTGTGATTGTGGGAGAAAGAAAAGTGAGAGGAGAAGAAACGGAGAAGAAGAGAAAGTTAAAGGCGAGGCTGCTGTGCACGTCAAGTGGCCCAAGAAGCCTCAGTGGCAGCTGGTTGGCAGTGGCAGTAACAATAACAGTAGAGGCAATCATTCAAACAATAGGTGCTAGGAACAAATGCAATCCGCGGTGCCTCGCAGGGATCAATGTTCATTCACCAGGCGCTTTTGTGTTTTCAACCTGTGTGTTGTTGGTGAACAATAGGGAGGGCCTTTGCCATCACATGCAGACTCAAGTTCATCCCAATCGTTGGTGTTTATGAATTAAATGTGATTATATACCTGGAAAACAATACACATATATAACCGTTATAGTATATCAATATACTTTTACAGTGGAAAGCGTTAGAGTGTGATATATCTGACTGAATATTGATATTTGACATCTCCGATTGTATCTTAGCAGTCTTTGTATAACTATATTCCCGCTGTTTGCCAGTCGAGACCCTGGGGAATTTGTTCCATCCTACGCTTCGCAAGTCTCTTCAGCAAGTCTTTCACTAAAATGTAGTTGCATTACCTGCTCGATGAGCTATCTCGGAACTGCCCGAATGCAAATAGAGGGCATCACCCAACTTGGAGGGTCGGCAAGGGCTCGATTTGCAAACTTGTGGCATTGAAACTTATAGTATTTGATGAGATGCCGGGAACATTTGGCAATGGGGCCTTTGAAACGCTAGCAAAAGCAGTTTCATCAAGGAGTATGGTCCTCGCCAAGGATTGGAAACATGCACACACCGTCTGAGGCTTCTCCGTTCCCGTCGACCAAGAATCTGGCATCATTGCAACTAATTCTGGAACAATATTGCCTTCATCTTGGTTAGTTCGTCCTAAAACACCTTGTCCCAGGCGACAAGCATCATCTTTCTGCAGTCGACGCTTCGATGATACTGGTGAATCTGTATATAGAATCGGAACCATCACAATGCCATCGGATGCAAGGCTGACAATACTCCGTGTTAGTTGGTCAGGACGTAGAGTTGGTACGTTATCGCATGTTATTAATTAGTTACTTGGAAATAGAGTCAATGAGCCATTGTCCGTGAGCAGGGCCAAACACTTCGTTGTTATCTTCTGATCGCGAAGCTTTCCAATGTACTTCTTCAGGCTTGCAGTAAGAGCGGAACCCTTAACGTCTTGCGGAGAACATGAGACGGTCTGCAGAGGGTGCGACACCTGATGGGCATTTGTTGCGTCTGGTACAGCAGTACGACTAGGATTTCCATCTTCGATAAATTTTAAAGGCTGCAACCGGGGCGAAGATTCATATACCGTCGCGAACTTGATACGCTCGGCATTATGTTTCTAGTAGTCGGTTGCGCCCCAGAGGTGAAGTTTCGCTGGGGTCATGTCCATGAAATATCTCTGCTTCTGCGCCTCTGTACCTTTAGTTATAAGAGAAGTCAGTTTCAAGTTTTAGACGCCATAGAACTTTCAAGGATGTGGCTACATTCGAGTAATCCAGGTCATCCCAAGTAAGATTATCTCTTGACCAAAGGTGGTGATAGCTTCAACAGTGAAAGAGACAATGTTCTAGCTTCCCCGCACGTGATGCTCGTATTCCCTGTTGTGTATCCACCCTTCAGCCCTGTACGGCCCGCTAATCCCTTTCCGACGACGACAGCTTCGAAAGGATTACCCGTTTCAACTCTGACAATCCATCAACACGGGGCCTGCATGACTCTCTGGCCATACCTAGTTACACCCATAACGTTATCTGTGCGTCCTTTCGCTTCTTGAATAATGCCCAACACGGGAAAACCAAGCAAAGATTGCCATCTTTGTCGATCACGACGTGTCAAGGTCGGTTCAGCCCTTGAGCCACTTATTCTGTGCTTACGTGGTTATGTCATAAGAGAGACGCTCGAGCATATCAACCCATTACATTCCAATTGCTGACGACATCAACAGTGTGATCTTGGCAGACCATCCTGTCAAAGATGCATCAAATATGGGACTGAATGCCCAGGATATCGGGACGAACAGGAGCTTGTCTTTCGCAATGCTAACCCAACCACCATCAAGAAGAGGAAGAAGAGGACTCAGCAAAATGCTACGGCTCAGACTCGTGGGGAGTCTGTCATGTCTTTTGGCTCATCTTCCTCCTCCTCTTCGTCGAATGGAGATGCTGCCACGCCATCAGTCACTGAAGAAGTTGATCATGGATTCAGCCCCGTCTCACCCACAATGGTCGACCTTGTCGAATTCACCAGAACTGGAAGGGCTCTCATCCTGCCGCAATCCCTTAATGAGCATTGGACCGCCCATTCCATCCCGATCCTTCTCAATGTCTACTATACTTTAGATTTCCTCCATGACACATACAAAAAGAGCGGTCCTCAAGGGCCTCTTCTTTGGGCCACTCATCTCTTTGCCCGCACATACATCACCAACCTGCGATATCCCACCGCCATCGACAACGGATCTGTACAGGAGACTGACAAGGAACTTGGCACATACCTTGGTAAAACCTTGAGCTCTGTTGGCGAAGCACTCAAAACACCAGAGGGCGCCATGAGAGACGATGTTCTCGCGACAGTATGGATTCTGACGAACTATGAAGTGAGCAACGTGACTTCTTCCCACCATTCTTATACTCATGTTTTAATAGCTTCTTATGGGCTCCATCAACCGCATATCACCCCTGAACCCATGGCATCTCCATACCAATGGGCTATACAGTATTCTTCAGCAAAGAGGAACGGCTTCTTTGCGAAGGCCGGGATCGAGAATGGGTTTCTGGCCTGCTTACAACATGGTGGTATGTCACTTCGTTCTGTGATCTCACTCCCAACTAACAAGCCATTAGCAAGTTCGATGTCTCCTGACAAGCCTTGAGTGCCCTCCTGAATCCCAGGAATGGTTTGCCGTCATCAGACAAACCCTTCATCCAGGAGAAGGATTGGCTGTTGAAGTCGGCGATTACATCTGCAAGATGGCACATGTTCAGAAGCGTATGCTCGACATCATTCGAGCTCGAGACTTTGACACCGCTGCCCTCCAGTACTACGATTTAGTTGGTATTGTTTTCAAAGCCGAAGATCATTTCACGACTTTTGACGCAGACTACCATTACATCGATGAGGTTTTCAACCCCTATCTACGAAACATGCTCAACTCGGCGCGAGTAAAAGGATACCATGTCATTTTGACCTACGCAAACTTTTTAACTCATCATCCGACTGCCCCTATTCCCCTGCAAGAGCTCAAGGTGCTACGCTCGCATTGCGTATATCGGGTTCGAGACAGCGCAAAACTTGTCATGGAGGCGGTAAATCGGTATCTCGACCCGGCATCTTTCCGCAACAACCCATCGCCAAGGACAGTGTTTGACGCGTTGAAACTAATATGGCCTCTGACGGCAGTCTACCTCGTACCGTCAACGCTAAATGAGCAGAGCGAAGCCGCAGGTGAATCGTTACAGTTCATCGGTCGCGAGCTTGGAGTGAGGCAGGGTCTCAAGGTTAACAAGGGGGAGTCTACGCTGCCGCCGGAAGCAGAGGCACCTTCACAGCCGGCTGAGGATACGGCCTTTGACCCACTTCCAACTAGTAGAGGATTAATGTAATGAACAGAGCCTAGTTACGACGAACTGTTCCAACAGGTGAATGCTGATCGTGTTCTTGGATGTTCTTTCACATGAGAAGAATGTATCTGTTGCGAGATCTATCTTGGCTCCCTTCCAAAGCCTCACTTGATCACCGATGTCAGGGGCTCCTTGTCCGGAGCAACTCCGGTGACCCACCAAGAAAGCCCCACAAGAACACAGACGGCTTCAAATCTCAGATCCGCTCCAGGTCAGTGGACCTGCTTAGAACTCCGAAACCCGCTCCGTGACACCCAAAAGTTCGATGTGAGATTCTGACCTTGCTGAGATGCCTCGGCTGGAGATCCAACCTCTCAGGCGGCGGTACGAGATGAGATAGATAATACGGTGGCAAGAGCGAGGCCTCGCTTAGCTTTCAGTACTGCATTTCAGCGTGCAAATTAAGCGACGCTTCATGGATCTCAGTGATATCCAATACCATCTCCACGAATGCGATTTCTAGTCACAATTGTGGCGTCGTCTGTGGGGGGAGCTGTTGATCCCGGTTAAGCGAGGTGTGGCGGTGCGGTATGTCACTGCAGCAAGACGAGAGGATTCTGTTTTGGAAGGGCAGGACCGAAAGGGAGGGACGGAAGTTTCCAAAAGGCCGTGCTCAAAAACATGCGACTTGACCAGCTTGTTTTTTGGTCAGATAACGTTGTACGAGAAGAGAGCATGATCAGCAAGGACAGCACGAGTCCGGCGGGTGGCGGCAGTGGATGGGTGATCCAGTTGCAGCCCGCTGTTTTATTTTGATGCGGCTCGTGTTGAAGCAGCTAATTCTCGAAATGGAAACACTGCAGATTTTTAAGTTGATGCTTGGGGTTTATGCTTTTCGAGGAAGGTTTCTGGGTGTCGGTACAGGCGTGACTTGCTATAATTACATTGATAAACGTATCCTTGTTTTTGAGTGTAACACACTGTGCATACAGAGGGATAATCACCAGAGCATACAGTGCGACTGGATACGCCAATAACAAAACGGATGGATTGACATCCGAGCCAACCACCATCTTTCATATCATGATCCAGATCGTGATGGAACACAAGACAGCGCAACCAACATCCTACAATCCCTGCATCTTCTGCATTAGTTTGTTTTGGGTTGCTATTTGCATCTCTCTCCTCCTCTTTACCGAGTCTTACCCCGGATTCCACGACCGTTGCGTTGCGTTGCGTTACTACACGAAAAAGAAGCCCTCGCAAGCCTCGGGATGGACAAACAGATGATGCTTCTGCATTGCTTGACAGTATCAACGAATCAGATCATCAAGTTAAAACATCAACACACGGTCGGGTCCGTCGATCACTCAATCCGAAACTGAACACTGAACACCAAAAAAAAATCAAAAAAATCAAGGCCACACCCCCGGGAGCATGTGAAGTCATCGCCACGTCTCTGTGACCCAATCATCACACCGTCGATGCCAAGACCCGTGATGAATTTGGTAATGAAGGACACTGCAACCGAACCCGAAATGCCAGCTCGCAAGTTTCCGGGGGAGCAATAGTACCAACAGGAAATGAAAGACCCGTTTACTCACCAGGTTTGGCTCGTGTACGGATAAGCTTGCGCTCGCAATTGCAATGTTGGTGTGTAAATGCTCACTCCTGCATTTTGCTTGGCTCGTCTCGTTAACGGTGGAGGCGTTTCCCCTGCTGGCTTTGCAATCGCTATATCCGGTTGGATATGCTAAGATGAGGATGAGGTGACGCTCATGTTTGAAATGTGCTTCTGTACTCCTGCTGCTCAATTGACGTGCCTAGGTACAATTTACAGCACGTGTTGGTACATGGCTAATCGCTGTTATTCCCAAGGTCCGAATTGGCTGGTTAGCTGGTATGTAGCTGTATGTACCATCTGCGTCCCCATCCCCACGCGCGCCTTGCACCCGCTACAGGCTGTGTTTCGCCTTGCCCACGCCTGGGTATCTCAATGCCTATCGAAACCAAATCCAGACAAAGTTATCGGGAAAATCGATGATGTAGTGGGCCAGGGGCTGAGAAACAACGGGGTGCTCCGCTGTCTGGGCTGTCTCTTGTTCTGTCAATCAATAATCGACATGATTTACACAACGGCCTTCGTCTGGTCCCCAAGTGGAGAGCCCAAGCTTGTTGTTCCTCAGCTCGAGGCGTCGATCATTGTTGTATTAGTTAATTAGAGCTTCTGAACCTCTCAAAAGACCACTCCGGCTCCCCCTTGCGAACTCTCTGGGTCTCCTGCTATCGTTCCCTCTCTTTCAGTACCCCAGGGCCCTTTTCCTCGATCAATTGTGTATTTTGCCATTGAAGACCTGTCCCTCATCTTCTGTCATATCAAAACTCGCTTGCAGGGCATGATCCCTACAGAGTGGTATTGCTTTAAGGTGGCTACATCATAGTACTCGCCGATCCGAGCCACCCAGAGACGCCCAATTCCCGTGGTTACCAGTTATCGCCACAAGCCATCCATCATCCAATCCGTATAAGCACGCAGGGAAGCGAGCACATGGTCACGATGTCAATGGTTAAATCCCTTCCCCCGTCCCATTCGGGATTTCTAGCTCCAGTCCGGCCTCGTTTTAACTCCCAACGCACATCGGATCGCCTGCGTGAGGCTCAGACTTTTGTAACACCACCATTTAAAATGGGAGGCGCTATTAAAAAAGGCAGAAGATCCGTCTTTAAAGAAGTTGGTCTAGAACACGATTTGGATTATCCCACTTCTGCATCAGCACCTTCACTGTTGTCGGGCGAGCAACTTGGCACCAATGACAACGACAAACACTTGAGTGATAGCTCTGATATCCTTGAATCGCCCAGCAATAAGCAACAACTCGAGAAAGACGACGACCACAGTCCGAATAACAACGACCGTCAACGCCCTCGACAATTATCACTTTCATCGCCCAAGACTTGGCACACCATATTATCAAACCCTAAAGGCCGACCCAGAATCAAGAGCACTTCGGGTGTGTCCCCAGGCGTCTCAGGCCTGCAGCGCTTCACTATGTTAGCGCTCCTCATTGCCATTATACTTCCGGCATTCAGTTGGCGAAATGGCCATTCGTTTTCAGATATCAATGGCGCCAGCGCTGGTGTTATTCAGAAACGCGAGACCAGCCCTACCAAGGTTTGCACACGATGGGGTCTTCAAGCTGCCCAGTTGAATGGAACACTCTACTTATATGGCGGTCGCTCAAGATCAAAACCCGACCAAGTCGAAGACACATGGAACAACAATTTTCTAACACTGGACCTCACCAAGGACTGGGATATAGGCTCGCCCGCTCTCAAAGGTCTCGAGAAACCGGACGGTCCTCCCGAGATCTCTATGGGTTATTTGTGGCATGATTACAATAATCTGTATCTTTATGGCGGCCAGTTCTCCGATACACCCTATGTTGATCCCGAGCCCGAGTCTGTCTGGCGTTATTCCATCAAAGATGAAGAATGGACCGAATTCAAGAACCCCAAAACCTCGGCCGGCAATGAATCAGAGCCAGGAAATCGACCAGTTCACCGTGCTGCTGAGGGAGCAGGCCTATCTGTGCCTGAACTCGGCCTAAGCTGGTACTTTGGTGGCCATCTCGACTGGGCCACCACCCCAGGCTGGTCGCGCAGTGTTGATCGTGTATATCTCAAGAGTCTTCTTGAATTCACACACCCAGGCTATGTTAACACCGGCGTCGATAGCCTCTCTGACGGCACAGGCGCAGTTGAAAGCGGGGCCTATCGCAACATCACAAAAGCAGGCATCCAGACCGGTAACTTCACTGAGAGGGCAGATGGTGTCTTGGTGTTCGTGCCAGGCTGGGGCGAGCAAGGTGTTCTGATCGGTCTTGCTGGCGGTACCAACGAAACATTTACTGAGGATCTCGGTACATTGAACGTATACGACATTGCCAATTCCGAATGGTTCCATCAAGAAACGTCCGGAGATACACCCAGCGTTCGTGTAAATCCTTGTGCCGTCATAGCTAGCGCGCCGGATGCGTCAAGTTTCCAGATTTACATGTTTGGTGGACAAAATCTTCCTTTTGTAAGTTGTGACAAGGTACGAGACATACCCGAATACTAACATGGTCTCAGGGAAACCAAACGCAGTACGATGACATGTACATACTGACCATTCCCTCTTTCACGTGGATCAAAGTCGACCAAAACGACGACAACAGACCCGCTGCCCGAGCTGGCCATTCATGCGCCATGTATGATGGCCAAATGGTGGTTGTTGGTGGAGTAGGAGAGGACATCGGATGTGATCCGGGCATGTACGTATTCGATGCAACCTCACTCAAGTGGAAGGACCAATTCAAGGCTGGCAATCACGATCCGGACCATCATCCCGATAACTTCGTTCTCGCTGGGTCCCATGGATACGAGGTCCCGGACGCCGTACGCAAGGTCGTGGGTGGGGACAAGGACGGCAGCGCTAGCGTTACCACCCCCGCTGTGGGGCCGGCCACCGGTGGTCCGTTCTTAACGGGCAAGCCCCCGGTTTTCACAGTTACCTCCGGACCGACAGCGACAGTACGGGTCGGCCAGACTGGTACTGCAGCCGCTTCTCCGGATGGAGAAGAAGAAGATGGTGGAGTTAATGGCGGTCTTGTAGCTGCAGGGGTAATCGCTGGCATCTTTGGTGCCCTCGCCTGTTATCTTGGTTTCTGTGCCTGGCTCTATCGCCGGCAAGTCAACGCCTACAGACAGCACCTCGCAGTATCAAACCGCTACTCCGTTGCGTCCAACTCTCTTCTCAACCCTTCAGCCCTTGCTGCTGCTGGTACTACCCGCCCCAAGCGTGCTATCTCCCAGCGCAGCCTCTTTGGCTGGGTCGGCCCTAGCCGCGATCAGGGATACACCGCAGAGCCCAAATGGAGCCCTGAGGATGAAGATGATACCACACCAGGCGCTCCCGGGTCCAGCAGCGGGTCTGGAGGTGCCAAGCGCAGTGAGGACACGAGACCTGGAACGAGTCATAGCGGAGGCTCGACTGAAGGGCTACTCGAAGGTCAGGAACCGAGTTTCTTCAGCGTCGTTATGGGTCCTCGCCGGGCGTTGCGGGTTGTCAACAATGCAGAGTAAACCGCGCATGTACGATGAGAGGCGTTGTTGGGTAAAGGAAAGGATGGGGTTTAATGGTTCCTTTTGAGATGTGAGATGAGTTGGACTGGTTGGTTATAATATGTATGAATAACTGGTGGCCTTGTACCGGCACAGTTGCATTCGCTGATACCCCATGTTTCTTAATGTCCCGGTAAAGAGAGCCTTTGGGCAAGAAATACGAATGAGTTTTGAATCAAAATATTGTGAGAAAACGACAGTGTATTCATAAGATCGTGTACCTTTAGTTATTCTAGCAATTATACTCTCTATGCGCCATTAACGCCATATATGCCTATTCCATCAGTCTCGTCGCTAAAATGCCAATCATAAAGTTTCCAAGCCAGTCGCTATCCTATACTACATGTCTCCGATCATCTCCGTGACCACTTCTTGAGTTGCTTTTCGGGTATAGTGTTGACGAATGCTTCTTGGAGGAAATGCTTCCAAACCTTGTTGGTCTTCCTTCTCTTGTTTTTCTCTTTGTTGCCCCTGGTAGCGGTGAAGTCCAAATCAGAGTCACCCTCTTCAGGTTCTGGAAGTTCAGTGTCGTCGCCGTCGTCGTCTGAGTCTGACTCGTCTTCAAAATCCTCATTGTACTCTTCAGCTGCTTTGCCCTTGCCCTTCTTCGCCTTCCTCTTAGCGATTCTAGACGCTAGCCTGAGGTAGCTTCGAACTGTCAAGTCGGGCAGCTTGAAGATCTTGTCGGTAAAAGTGCTGTATTCAACCTCGTATCTAAACTTCTTGGGCTGCGGCTTATCGTGGTTGGGTATTTCATCACTGAAATCGCCGTCGCGCCACTTGCTTGTCTCAGACAAGTCGGTAAGATCATTGTTGATATAGGTGAGGTTGGCAAAGTATTGTGTGTATCCCATGAAGGTGAATGTCTGGCGAGAGTATGCAGGGCCGGGAGGTGATCCCTTTGGGGGAGCTGGTGGGATCACGAGTTCAGGATTCTTGGGCTTCTTCTTGCCCTTTCTTCCCTTCTTGCCCTTCTTGCCTTTTCTGCCCTTCTTCCTTCGCTCAGCTTCGAGGTCTCTCTTGAGTTCCTGGTGGGCTTCCTCATCTTCGGAAAAGTCGGGAAGCTCTTCGGAAATTTTTGAGTTGATGTTGAATGAGTCGGTCCAGACTGGCGCATCCTCCAGGCCGGTGATATTGTACTCGATTATGCGAATAGTTGGGAAGTAATTGGGGACGACGCTGGGGCTAACAAGAGATACCTGATATCGTTCTCCATATTTGCCTCCGATCTTGCCGTGACCCTTGTTCTTTTTACCATTCTTCCCCTTCTTCTTCTTCTTCTTTCTATTCCTCAACTCGTCGACATCTTCATCCTGCGTTTCAAGATCATCCTCAGCGTCTAAATCATCTTCTAGTGCCTTTGCAGCTGATCCTGGCAAGCTAGACCAGGACTTTCTAAGGTCTATCAAGTAGTCGCTTTTTGACTCAACGGAAAAGTCGTCGTCCATGGGTTCTCGGGTAGTCTCTGCCTTGTCATAAAGGCTCAGGTCAATGTCCTTGGTGTCCTGAAATAGGAAGTGGTCAATGTTCATATGGCCGTAAAGGGAGCCAGTAACAACATCGCGGAACTGCTTCAGCCAGAGTGTATATTTTTGCCAGCAAGTTTCGTCCCAATTCTGCTTGTTCTTAGTCCGGGCGGGAGGAACATGGCCGATCAGGATAGCCTTCATTCCACGCTCACGTAACCGCTGAAGTTGAACACTCAACCACTCCATATGCTTGAAACCAGGCTCCGAGGGAATTGCGCAACCGTCGACGCCAGCATTTCGATCAAAGAAGTACATGGTGTTGAGGCTGATGACGGACAGTTGATTGGGAATAACCTCAACCTCGAACCATCCACCGAATCCGAAGGAGTGTCGCTGTTCCTCGGGGATAAAACGATGCCATATGCTGCTATAGGCCTGCAGCCACTTGTTCGGTCCGGGATAGAAGATGTTGTGCGGCAAAAAATCGTTGTTGCCAAAAGTTGGGATAACAGGGATGGTAAGGACTCCGTCATCAGAAAATGTCTTGACAATCTTTCTGGCGACTTTTCGGTTCATATCCAAAACATGGTTCGAGCTTCGTGGCAGCTTCTCATCGCTATCGTGGCGCGCCGTGTCACCCGTCCATACAACAAAGTCAATATCATCCTTGACGTTCTTCCGTACCCATTCCAATGTCGCGTCGACGAGGTCCACGGGAGAGTCGCAGTCGGTAGTTTCGGCGCCATATAGACCTGCAGGGCCCTTCCCGCGGTGGCATGCGACACCCTGGGCTGTTGATGAATGGGCTTTGTAGAATTCGTCAGGGTGAAAATCTGGAGTTGTGGTTGTTAGTGGGCTGCTTTGGATGCAACGCTGAGTTATCATATTTTCATCCGATGTAGATGCAGGAACATGGGACCGGTTTCACATGTCATATTGCGTACCTGTTATATGCAAGAATTTGCCATTCAGTTTGCGACCCGATTGTCGGATATGCGGTGTCTCTATAGAATCGCGTGTGCCTGTAATTGCATCGAGAACTTGTTGGCCAGTGTCGAAAATTGGTGAAGGAGAGACGCTAGGGAGTAGTAAGGCGGCTGCCACGAGCAGTCGGGCGCCTGAGAGTGGCATTTTGTTCGTTTTAGATTGTACTCTCTATTTGATATGTATTTCGCTTATGTTGCAGTCGAAATTTGGTGATAGCCAGGTGAAGAAGTGATGCTGAGGTAAGATATAAGGTCCAGGTATGAAATTGAAGGTGTGAGGTCATTCCAGAGTCAGTCTTGGTAGTAGCCTTCAAGGGGTAAGATCCTGTTCAAGCTACAAAGACACGCTCTGATTCTGGCTGACGCGTTAGTGATGGAAGAACAAAAGAAGATGTTATCTTTATAGAATACTTGATACAAAGAAAAAATTATGATGGAGAAGAAAAGGGCGTTAATAGACTAATTTCCACAGAACCAACCTACCTGGGCTATGATCAATCAATACTGTCGATGAGGATCCACTGCTCGGTGTAGGTGCCAAGACTGCCCTGGCTGATGGCATCAAATATCACAGCGACAAAGGGGAAGTATTGAGTTTAAAATACTCGAGTTCCTAAGAGTCGAAATAGTGACAAAATTAATGAACAATACCTGTCCTATCTCCAGTGGATGCCCCTCCCCCACGTTGTCGTGTGCTCACACTGAGACGCCTGGTGATCCATTGTTGAAGTTGAGGAAGACAGTAAGATCGGCCAATCTTGAGCGGCGCGGGCTACACGTGTACTAGAGCAAATGGTGCAAATGGACGAGGAGAATGGGCATGAACGAGACAGAATAAGACACTGACACGCGATACTTGAATTCAATCAGTTACGCCTACTAAATTGCTATTTAAGTCTGGTGCCTCTATGTATTCAGGTACTTGGCCTCTAGGCATGCTCTTCATCTATACTTCAGCTCAATCAAAATTATATGCTCTCATATTCAGGGTCCCAGCAGTTACAAAAAACAGCTGCAGCCTTGATTCAGGCACATACGTAATGGGCTTTAGCATATGCCATCAGGGTCCTCCTTCTGTAAATCCTCCTCCCAACAGTGGATACGTGCATTGACTGGTCACGTCGAGTCTTATGTGGAACCCCATAAACGCCCTCGTGAACATTCTATCACATTCGCTTTCCTAGAGATGCATACACAGAGTTGATCAAGTGTTTGTGGTGATTTGTTACACCTATGGACCATCTATGCTTCATCTAGTATCGCCTTGCTTCTGACTTCCTTCGATAATAATCCTCGTGATGATGAGTTAAACGACTTACTGGCTACCCGCATACGATTGACTATCCTGTGCCCGAAGCCTGCTTATTTTGTTCAACACAACAAGTAAACACGACACAGAAGAAACACCGCTCGCGTGAGCATTCTCGAACAAACTCCCGTAACTACTACTCGGTTCGGGGTTGGACACACTCAACATCTGTCGAAACACCCACGAACTTTCTCACCTAGCTCCAGGGTAGGGAGGTGCCCCACTAGCACGGATCTCGCTTAGGGAGCATCTGCCGCTAGTCCTCATGTGGGTTCATACATATGCAAAAATTCTGGCTCTTTTCCTTTCTCTCTTCTTCACCACGCAACATCGTCTCCTCGACGGTGCCGGTAACATCCAAAACTGGCGCCACGATCATCTCAGTCTTCCCACAGTTGGTCACCACTTGAAGGGGAGGCCGTTGCTAGACAATATCGCCGCTCGTTTGAGGGAGGCCATACGCTTTTGTGTGGTGGTTTCCTATGGTTTTTTCGTGGCTACATATCTTCATGCCCAAATTCTCGTGATGTTATCCTTGATGCTCAACTATGAACCACAACTCTGGCCAGCCATTGAGACACAGTTCATTATTGTGACGCCTGAAGCTTGATGATGCCAAGCTGTGAAAGTATAGCCATCAAGTCTTTGGAGTGCCTCTCTGATGGTTACACCTCCAAGCGGAGCGATGGGCGCCGGGTCCTGGCTCGCAGTGCTGTATCTCCCATAATACATCTAGTAGTATCCAGTTTCAATAGCATGATCAGGTATCATTGAGACCACCTTTCTTGCTTGGAAATCCCGAGTGTTATCCGCATTGATTTGCTACTTCGAGGTAGAGAAGGTAATAACATTAATTGCCTCGTCACAAGATAACAGAATGTGAATTTCAGTCTGGGAAGGGATTGAGCCATAGTTATGTACGCAAAGCGATAGTTAGGCTGGTGGGTGACATGGTTGCATTAGAATGACATGTAAGATGTAGCAGCAGACACAATGGTTGTTTTAGAGTGAACTTATCCTGCAACCGACTCTTCAAACTGCTACTATCATTTCACATCAAAGTCAGATAGCTATATAGACATAAACAGCTATCCTGGCTCCGAATACCGAGTATTGAGTCGTACAGCTGAGCACTTATGGCATTTCCCCATAGTGTCAGATATCTGGAAGAAAAGGCGATCGCATGGCCACGGCCCTGCTATGGTGTACCTCATAGTAGGCTTTGATCACAATTTTCAGCGTATAGAAAATCTCTTATCGACCTCTTGGTAACCACAATTACCATGATCACCAAGGCACTTGAAGGAGTTTTGGCAACGGTGTCGGTATCAGGAGTGGGTTGACTAGCAAGACCTCGGCCGAAGAGAAGAGGGTTGCTTGTGACAAACTCGAAAGACATCAGGATTGAGTCGATGATATGGATGTAAAGGGGAAGAGGTAACTGGTAGCAATGCAAATGATATTTTAAGAACATTTATTTTCCGCTGGCTCTAACTTAGTCGTGGCCATAAAATCATAGACTCCAAGGTTTGCCCCCATGTTGAATTGACCCATATACCATAAGTTTAATACTTTGGCTCGCTTAATACATTACTCAATTCCATCGTAGTCTTTCTAAGCAGGTGCAGTACCTTTCCAGTACTTTGTCTGGATAAAAGGCATCTTGGTGACTGTACCTTTACGGGCCTTTCCTCGTACCACAACGTCCACCTCAGTACCGGCCTTCTGGTTGCCGCTCTTGATATAGCCCATGGCGATATTCCTGCCAAGTGTAGGGCTGGGAACACCACTTGTGATGACACCGACCTTCTCACCGTCCTTGTGAATCTCAGCGCCCTCACGAGCGGGAGCTCCATCGACGAAGAGACCAATACGGCGGCGGGTGACGCCTGAGCCGCCCTTGCTCTTGGGTGTGAGTTGAGGGATGATGGTTTCGGCACCATGGAAGCCTCCGGCCTCGCGACGGGCAGGGGGGATGATCCAGCTAAGACCAGCCTCGACGGGTGTTGTGGTATCATCGAGATCATGGCCGTACAGACACATACCAGCCTCGAGACGGAGAGAGTCACGAGCACCCAGACCAGCGAGCTGAAGGCGCTCAGGACCAGCCTTGCTAAGAAGGGCCTGGATAGCAGGGGTTGTTGTCTCAAAAGCAGGATATTCCTTTCCGTTGAATGAAATCTCAAAGCCGTCTTCTCCAGTGTAGCCACCTCGGCTGATGAGGACAGGGTGAGTCTTGCTGCCATCAGCGAGCTTAAGCTCAGCCCAGACGGCATTGCCAAAGTAGAGCTTTGAGAGATCGACGTCGCTGGCGAGGACCTCGCTGAGAACCTCGGCACTCTGAGGGCCCTGGAGGGCAACGAGACCGGAGTTGTCGAGACGTGACCACTGAACATCTCCGCCGAACTTGCCAAGCTCCTCATCAAGATACTTGGTGTCCTTGTCAAGACAGGCACCGTTGGTGACAACGTAGTAGGTATCCTCGCCAAGTCTGGTGACAACCGAATCATCGACGATGCCTCCAGTACCAGGCCATAAAAACGTTGTCAACTTGCTCTGCATGACGCCCTGGTTTGTCCAGTCCGAGGGAGTGAGTTTCTCCAAGAAAGCAGCTGCATCTTTGCCCTTGAAGATGTGCTGCACCATATGGCTCACATCAAAAAGTGAGGCATGCTCACGAGTAAAGTGATGCGACTGAGCAAGTGAGAGGTTTGAGTATTGGACAGGGAGCGAGTAGCCTGCAAACGGCACCAGCTTTCCTCCATTGGCGACATGGAAGTCATATAGAGGAGTCTTCTTCAGATCAGAAGAACTCCCCGAAGCGCATCGTACGCTTTGTTGAGAGAGTCTGAGAGCGCCGAATGATGTGGGCCGTGTAACGGCGGCAGATGATAAAATTCGGGGACCAGCCCTCGCGGCCAAGCTGAGGCTCTTCTTCATGATGAATATCAATTGTCAATATTAGGAGTAAGTGAGGAGAGTCAATTGACCAGAAACAAAGAAAATTAATAAAGAGGAAAAGAGTTTGTACAAGAAGATAAGAAGCCGAGGGGGGCGCTTAAGACTGGTACATAGCATGTACAGTACATATCATGCAAGTCACAAGTCACCCAATTTGACAATTGGCGCTGGTGGGGTTGTCACCGAGTCTGAAGTCACTGAGTCTGAACTTCACCGAGTCACAATCAAAAGCGTCGTTTCTAATTCGCTTCTCCACGGTCTCTGCCTCCGAAAACCGACCCCGGACCCCGCAGACCCCGGAGCGCCCTCCGAGGGCCGAAGCCAGAGGTATGCCTAGAGGCTAGAAGGAAGAGAAGCGCGGCAAATGCTGATAAGAATGAATTATTGATAAGGCCGCGTGAGGGCATAACTCACGGGATAGGATCCAATTGTTCAACACCCACTTCATTCTCACGCACAATCGTAGTTGAGGTGGTGCTACTCAAACTACCAATAACTAAAAAGTACGCCATTACAAGCTGATGCTTTCTCTTGTCCCCGCTCCTCAGCTCAGCTCAGCTCGTCTACTGTGATTCTCTAAGCTTTGCGAACTCGGACCTGCCAGAACTGACGACATCAAGACGCCCGCGTAATAAACAAGACACTCCAGCAAGATACTACACTTCTCTAGGTCTGATCTCTGACAGTTCACTGTTGCTCAAAACTGTACTTCAACCAGCCCCCGAGAGCTCGGAGACTCTCCCATCGCACGTTCTCGTCATCGGACTGCATGAGTTCCATGATCCTTCTCTTGAGACCAACCTTCTCTAGTTGATATCTCTTCTCGGGAACCTCCTTCACCAGACTTCCAACGTCGTTGCAGGCAATGGCAAGCACTTGCTTGTCGTTATCCCAGGGTTGTCGCATGATCTCGGCCAGCTTCCGAGGAATCTCTCCGTTCTCAAACTCGAGGATCTTGCGGGCATTCTCAGCCCAGAAGACTGTGTTTCGGTGAGGGGGCGACCATCGAAGGTGACCAGACTGCACCTCAGCAACATACTCGTCGAATGTGGTCTTGGTCTTGGTGTACTCTTCCAGCATTTCCTTGAGCTTTGAAAGATCCTCCAGCAAGTCGGGATCAGTCAGATGGCGACCACTGATGTTCTCGAGAAGAGCGGGAAGGCGAGCAAGAACTGCGGTGGGTAGAAGTGATTTCTGGTTTTTCTCAAGAAGGTTGTAGAGTGTAGAAAGGATCAACCGAGTTGTCTTTTCTTTGGGTGACAGTCGTAGAAGGTGAGTGTAAAGAAGGACAATATCGTACTCGCTGCGGTTCAGTATTAGTTGTAGTCCAGTTTGTCCATTCTCCTCTCCCCTTTGTAAATTCACTTACTCATTGAGTTCATCACCAATCTCCTCGGCCTCAAAACTTATCTGCCAGATAACAAGGAGAGCATGGTAGAGAAGCTGGAGGCCAACCCCTCCACCCAGAGAACCCCCAAAGCCAGTAGATCCGGTACCGGTGTTGCCGCTCCAGAGACTAGCAGATGAGCTGCCTCCATTTCCAATGCCAGCAGCAGTTTGAAGAATCTTGATCAGGGGCGCAATGGTCTCGCTTCGCTGGTTCCAGAACTGCTCTCTTGCGACATGCCCAAAGAGCAGAGACGAATACTCCTGTACAGCAATATCTTGTAGGCCGGCATCATTACTCTTGGCCAAGCCGGAGAGATACGTGAGAATCACAGGCAGAGCCTGGAGGGTAGATCGGGACTCGTCTCGAGCAAGAGCCATGAGTGTGGTAAGAGCATGTGCAGTAAGCAATGGGATAGGATCCTCGGCATTAGTCGAGTTAAGCAGAGGCAAAAAATGTCGATAAGGCTCCTTTGTCTTGAAGAGGGCCTTGGCTAGAGGTGGAACAGCTGAAGGAATGTTGTGTTAGCATTGGTGATTGGAGATTATGACGGAAGTCGCTCTATTAGTAGATAGGTAGACATTGACTACTCAATGGCACTTCCCAATGTCGCATAAAGATAAAAGGGACGCTCTTACCCTCGATAACGTCGCCAAGCAACACCAGGATGTACTGGATCACATTTGCATGCTTTCCCGCCGTCTCGAGAACGCTCGTCTTTCCATCATCGCCAACAAATAAGACGCGATATCCATCAATATCCCCTGACACAATCTCCTTTCTTTGCTCAGGCTTCTTGGCCTTATCTACAGCTCGGATCTTTGCATATTGCTCCTCGGTGAGGGTGCCGGCCCTGACAGCACCGTCCCAGGGAATGGGTCGCTGACGGATGTTGCTCTGGAGAGAGGCCAGGTACGTTGGCGGGTCGAGGGACATGATTAGCTATGATTACAGCGTCGCGGCTGCTCGCAGCGAGCGGTTATTTGTGGGATGAGCCAAAGGATATATCTAGGTGACGAGGTCGGAGGGAGGAGAGCGGAGATGGAGATGGAGGAGGATGATGGAGAAGCTGGTAATATGAAGTTTGAAGTCGCTGGTGATGCAACCAACTTGATCTTGAACCGCGCGGAGCGTCACGGTCAAGCTTGGGGCACCTTGAACTTGGTTGGAGCTTGGGTAGCCACAGCTGCCACACTTAGCGCCACACGTTAGTTAAGAGTTTGCCAGACAAATGTGGCTGTTGATAAAGTGTGGCTTGATCTGGCCTGTGGCTGTGGCCCTGCCGTGTTCTCCTCTTCTCCTCTACAAAGCTGATGACACGATTGAGTTAAAAGCCCAGACCGACCTGGAATTAATCCCTGAAGAATGCCCTCCCAGCCTCCGAGTTTCGTTTCCCTGCCTAAAGGCTCAACTCGTTCCAACACCACCAATGGGAAGAGCCAAACACAGGTCTCGGCTTGCAAGGACGTTGCGATTGCCCCTGACAAGTTTAATTAAAATATGCAGCATGCAAACGGCTTTCACTCTCATGATACGTGATCTGCTATTCCGGGGTGCCCCAGGCGTGTAAGTGGTGATGACATTTACCCGCTGTACGAGGCCTAGCTCCAGGGCCGCAGACACGGGCCTACAGGGGGTGAGCACTACTCCAGGGCTCCAGTTATCGATAGTTGTCCAGTGAGCAAGCACAGGCGTGGTAGTTGGAGGCATCATGAGCTGGCACCCCCCACCATTGACGTGCATCGTATTCCAAGTCTCAAGTCATCCATCCATCCTCACCGACAAGACGAGAGATCGAAAGTTCCCAAGAAAAAGAGGACTGAGTGTTCCCCCTTAAAACGCTGCATCGAGTTAAAGAGACTGATTTGTTTGTGTGTGGACCAGGTCCCCTTATTTCGGATGAGCGCGTGCGTGTGTCAAAGTGCCCTTCTAGGTAAATCGGAGAGGCTGGTATAGACTATAGTTGTAAGTGGGAGGTTGGGACTCAAGAGGAAGCCTTTCGTTGCAGCCCACCACCAGCCTCTTAAAACTCTTGGTGCAGCGCCCAGAATTCAACGTTGCCGTTTCTCGTCTCTTTTTTTCCTGCTTGTAATTGACCTCTTACTAACTCTTGGAAGTTTCTTTTTCCCTGGAAACTTCACCACCAAACCTTACTTAGCCTCTCACTCACCCGCATCTCACAGCGACCTTCACTCACCTCCAGTTCCATCTCGGGCACCAACAATACTTTCCCGCGACAACGCAGCCGCTTCTCCCGCATTCCAGAAGCTAAGCTAAGCTGAGCTGTTTCACAAGGGACTCAGATAAAATCTCGCAACCAGTCTCGGTTTTTACCCAGATCAAATTCCTCACCTTGTGCACTCAGCTCAATTCGGAACTAGCACAAGCTCTGACTGGAATTGGCCTCAAACAATATCATTCCGACCTCGGCTTTGCGCCAATAGCCAACCTTTGAATAAAAGCGACGATCACATCCAGAAGAATCGCTACAATGCGCTCCGTGACGAGGCCGCTGCTGCTCCTCGCCGCGGCAGCTCTCTGCTCTGCCAAGCCGCTCCCCAGAGATGGTCTTCATGATCGCGGTTACTCATATCTCATGCAACGAGGATGCGACTCACCCTGTGGCTCTGATTCTCAATACTGCTGCGGCTCTGACGAGGCCTGCCAAACATCAAATGGAGTCGCAAGCTGCGTCGCTGCAAAGGGAGGCTGGGTTGGCGATTATACTACTACCTGGACGGAGACCAGAACTTATACCAGCACAATCATGACCCGCTGGGAGCCTGCTCCGGAGCCTACAAAGGGCGTTGACTGTGTGCCCAAGAACGATGAGCAAGAAGCATGCGGTGAGATCTGCTGCGCTGGCTGGCAGACCTGCGCGTTTATGGGTCAATGTTCTGCAAAGCCTGGTTACGAGGAGCCCACCGCTGTTGTCATTACCACTGATGGAAAGATCACCACCCAATACTCGGCCCCTTATCGAGTCACTGGTACCACCACTATCACCAACAGCGGCGCGCCCACCGAGTCCGAGACTGCAACTGAGACTGAATCCGGGGCTTCTGCAACGGCCACCGAGACTAGCGAAGGTGCCGCAGCTGGCGAGACCGGAACTGGTGGTGGAGGCCTGAGTGCCGGTGCCATTGCTGGTATCGTCATCGGTGTCATCGCTGGTGTTGCGCTTCTCCTTCTTCTGTGCTTCTGCTGTATTGCCCGTGGTCTCTGGGTTGCCCTCTTTGGCAAGAAGGACAAAGAGAAGAGCGAGCGCGTCGATATCTACGAGGAGCGATACTCCCGCCACGGCAGCCGACCACCTCCTTCGGCCTCGGCCCACTCCCGTCGTCCTCGACACAAGGGCTGGTTCGGCATGGGCCGTCGTGGTTCCCCGTCTTCGGCCGGCGATCGTCGCGAGAAGAAGTCGGATGGCAAGAAGTGGCTCGGTATTGCTGGTCTCGCGGCCACGCTCCTTGCTCTCCTCAATCTCAAGAAGGACAAGCGACCTGCGAGCACCAAGCCCGCGCGCTCATCTCGTGGATCATCACGATCGCGGTATAGCGACTCTTATTACTCATACAGCGACTACACCAGTCCCAGTAAGTCTCACTGACAACCCTTCTCATCACTTTGTCGTACTAACAGTCACAGCAGGCAGCTCAAGCTCAGGTGGACGAACGAACCGCACTCGTCGCACAAGAGACAGCCGAGCGAGGTCGTACTACTCCCGCGACAGCAGGCGATGAGGCCTTTTTATCCCCACTCCTGAACTTTTTATCCCCATTCGTAACACATATAATCCCCATCCTGGACATGTCTCTGCATTTGACATAGGGATTCGAGCCCATATTGTACACACTCGACTTGCCGCTTCACAAATCAAGGCTACTGGCGTTCCTGGTTGTTCACATATTATGGTATTCTGTTGATATTTTTGCGGCCTCTGGTTTTTTTTACTTCCCCCCATTCACCCCATTTCATCATTGATGTTGTTATTTTACCCACGCATTCATGGACGGTTAATGCTGCTGCTTTTTGTTACTCAAGAGATCACGTCACGAAAGGAATTGAAAGGAAGACTAGATGAATGACTCACAATGAAAGTCAAGAAGAAAAATTACGAGTTTGATATAAAAGATGAATATACTGACGAGGCACGTCTTAATGTAAATGCGAGCCTCATTTTTCACATGCAACTTTTGATCATAATCGCCCCCATCAATTAAGACAGCCATTGATGTGCGTGGACTAATATTCTGAAATCATGATGCATTGACTCATTTTACCATTGATCGAATTGGATAGAATAGATCTTGCCGGACCGACCTCACGATAGACAAAAAAACGCTGTGGGAGTTCCCAGGCACAGATAGTGTGCGCGTTGGAAAATGATTAAACGCCTTTTTTTTCTTCTTATCACAAAACACCCGAAACGAACCCTCGTCTAAAAGCCGGCCCTTTTTTGCTCCTCAAATGGTCACATACACGAACAGATGCGATTCGATTCGTTGGCGAGATTCAAGTGTTTGTCGGCACCAGAGTCATCATCTCTTTGCTTTTTTGAAATTTGTTTTGTAGCCCTTTTTTGCTACATGACATGCAACGATGAACCTTCGCCACTCCTGAGACCCAGAAACGCAAAAGAAACAAGATCCGTGTCCGTACCCGCACTTATTCGTCCTGGACAATGTTGCCCTTCTCGGAGACGTACAGACCGTCAAGGAACTAGGCCAATCAGTAAGAGTCGGGAAAAAGAGACAGTGTGATGCTATGTCCTACCTTTCGGATATCCTTGTTTCGCACCCGGCAGATCTGCTGGATATCGGCAGCACTTTGCGACACGTTCTCCAGAGAGTTACCAGAGAGGACGAGCTCATCCTTCTGGGTGGTAGAAGCCTCAACATCGACACCAGGCTGCATGACAATTCGGCGAACAAGCTTCTCGCCGATGAAGTTTCGGATCTCAACCTCGTACAGGTCGGTCTCGGCGTTCTTGGAGACGTTGACGTTGATGGGGAAATGGGCGTAGACGTATCGCATCTTGTACTTGAAGCCCTTGGTGACACCAATGATCAGGTTGTTGATGAGGGTTCGTACAGTTCGGAGGGTAGCGACATTCTTGCGGACACCGTGGTGAATCTCGATGGAGATCTGGTTCTTCTTGGGGACGGTGAAGTTGACAGCCAGGTGGCTGAGATCCTTGACCAGCTTGCCGCGGGGGCCCTCAACGGTGACAATTCGCGACTTAATGCTGACCTTGACTATATGGAGAAAACGAGTCAGCTTTTCCGTCTTGTGAGTTGGAGATTCTCGTTTCGACGCTCGTGGATAATCCCCTCGGGAATTGCCAGAGTTCCCATTGTGAGCGCAGTTTATTGTTGATGTTCATGTGCAGCCCCCATTTGCGAATAGCTCTAGCAATTTTTCGAGGGGACCGATACCCAAATTATTCGAGCGACGGCGAGGATATCAGACTTGAAAATGAAATAGGGCGCAACGTACCCCCCTCGGGGATCTCAAGGAGCTCCTGGGAATGAATGTACTTCATCCTGCCGGCTGTGAGTTGATATCGGTGTTGAGGGATACAGGCGAAACAAATTCTGAGTTCTTGTGCGGGAAGAACATGGAAAGTGCGTAGGGCTTTCTCTTTCCACGTGAGCGATTCTGGTGGATAACCCACGTGATCAGTATGGAAGCTGTGAGCCAATTAGATCTATTGGCAATGAAGAACACCAGTTCTATAAGTAGAATATCGGTAATTATGGTAGGAAAATATACTAGCACTGTAAGAAAAGGAATTATGCTCAGTCTGAGTAATTAATTTGTTCTTTTCTCGTTTATATTCATGTTTGAATTCTGATCCCATTCGTATCTTGTCAACTCGTTCGGCCTTGTCAAGGTACGGCGGCAAGCTCGGTGGGTCTTCATTGGTCCCCTGTCTCCCCGGCCGACGTCAGCGCCGACTCTCCTCAACAGCTCGGTCCAGCTCAGCCCAGCCATCCCACTATCATAAAGCTTGCGCCATAGCCTCATCTCACTTATCAACAAAGCACTTGGGGCAAGAGGCAGACGACATCCACGATCGCCCGCCATGTCGTACTTTTTCGCGACTCCCGTCGATATCGACGTCGTCCTCGATGATACAGATGAGCGTTCTATGGTCGATGTCAAGCTCGATAAGAACCGTCGCGAGAAGGCGCCTCTCTTTATGGATGGCGAGTCTGTCAAGGGCGCTGTTACTGTTCGTCCAAAGGATGGCAAGAGGCTCGAGCATACTGGCATCAAGGTCCAGTTCATCGGCACGATAGGTTCGCGACCCCTATACATCGCAATGCCTCCCTAACGCTTTCACACGCTTGGCAAGCTACTTCAGTTACTGACTTGTCGCAAAGAAATGTTCTTCGATCGCGGCAACCACTACGAATTTCTCTCCCTCAACCAGGAACTCGCTGCACCTGGCGAGCTTCAGCACCCACAAACATTCGACTTCAACTTCAAGAATGTCGAGAAGCAGTACGAATCATACAATGGCATCAACGTTAAGCTGCGCTACTTCGTCCGCGTCACCGTTTCACGCCGCATGGCCGATGTCATCCGGGAAAAGGATATCTGGGTCTACAGCTATCGCATCCCCCCTGAGATGAACAGCAGCATTAAGATGGATGTTGGTATCGAGGACTGTCTACACATTGAGTTCGAGTACAGCAAGAGCAAATACCATCTCAAGGATGTCATTGTTGGGCGCATCTACTTCTTGCTTGTGCGCCTAAAGATCAAGCACATGGAGCTGTCCATCATCAGAAGAGAGACGACTGGCGCTGCTCCCAACCAGTATAATGAAAGTGAGACCTTGGTGCGTTTTGAGATCATGGACGGTTCCCCGTCGCGAGGAGAGACAATTCCTATTCGACTATTCCTCGGCGGTTTCGATCTAACACCTACATTCCGCGACGTTAACAAAAAGTTCTCCACGCGTTACTACCTCAGCTTAGTTCTCATCGACGAAGGTCAGCCAAGCCCCCACCCAATCTCATGTCTCAACCACTCAACTAACAACGTTCACAGATGCTCGACGATACTTCAAGCAATCTGAGATTATTCTTTACCGCCAAGCTCCTGACGCCGCACCTGTTCTAAATGCGGGTACCTCGTCACTACCTGCGCCCCCAGAGAACAAGTTGGCTGCTGCACAGGCATAAAGATAGATTAGAAGAGCCTGGCTGTTGGTCTGATGTACTTACAATGTCAACTTCATGCGCGTCCTTTAAGCATCGGGTCCTGGCGTTTCGGGTTTCAAGGCTGGAAGAGCAAGATGATGGAAGATTTGTAGTTTCTGTTTCCTCTGCAAATCAAATTAATACATACACCGTAAACAGTCCCGATAATATGTCCTAGGTATTTCGCCCGTCCGAGTTTTGAAACAATACACCTCTAGTCTACATAAAGTGACCTGTCCTATTTCTGCATTCATGCAATTTCCATAACGTCGTCCGACTCGAAGCCAAATTGGTTGTTGTGAATCGCTGCGATTCGGTCCAGCTCATCCTGATACTGCTTGCGAATATCGGCCAATGATACCACCTTGCGCTTTCCTGCATCTTTCTGTCCAAAGCCAGCCGAGGCCTCATCATAAACCCAAGCTTGCTTGGGTTCCATACAGCTGAGAGCATTAATAAGCAGGAGGTATTGCCTTGTCACCGGTGTATCGAGGATATCTTCTCCCGTAGCCTCATCTCCCTCTCCGGCGCTTTGCAGCTTGTGGATTCGGTCTAATACAACCGACGCGGCACCACGGTAGTTATTGTGCTTAATACGCCATGAGTAGAGGACCTGATGGTAAGGGAATCCTTCTATAACATCCAATGATGCTTTTGTCTTCTGTGTCAGGATATCGTCAACCTCCTGTTGGAGACCGGGGAAAGGGAGAGCAACGAGCTCATTGTTGTGATAAGTCGCACACATTCTGTCGATCAACTTGCGCAGATTTGAGATCTTCATGGCTTGGTCCTTAATCGAGACCAAGGTTGTGTGTGCGAGCTCGAATTGCGATGTTGCTACTGCAGCGTTGAACAAGCGGCTTTGCATGTCAGTCTTGGTGAACATAGCGTCCTGCTTGGTACCCAGAAACTGCATGGCCAGGCGGGCGAAATCGACCACATAAGAGTAGGCCTTCTGCTTCTCGAACAAAGCAACAATATGCGAATAGTACTTTGCAAGGCCTTGGTAAAGGAGGTTCCACTCTGTGTCATCAAGCAAGCCGCTACTATGGCGGTCGCTTCCGGCATTCCCAGTGCCTAGCTATCTGTTAGTGAGGGATCAGTAACAAAAATTGGAAGGACTTACTCATTCCAATGGCTGCTCTTCTGAAGAAAATCGCAGCGGTATTAAAGTCCTTCAACGCCAGCTGCAAACGGCCCTGGACATATGTGGAGAAGGGGTTCTGGTCGCAGAAAGGCACAAGATCCAATGCCAAATCAGCCCTCTCTCGTTTGATAAGAGAGCACTGAACAAGTGGTGGTGAAATCTCAATATCGCTGTCCGGAGCGCACAAGTTGGTGACGAGATCTGTGACACTGGTAGCCAGTGGCTCACTCTGGTTCGCAAAACCAAGCAGGTGACCAACATGCGCCTCCAGTGCCGTTACGAGTTGAACATCCTCAGTGCTCTTCTTCACAGCTCCGCTCTCGCTCTTTTCTCGGGTGCTTGGTACTGAGATTTCTGTCTGGGCGAGCCACTTCAATAGCTCCAAACGTCGCAGGGCCACGACAAGCTGTCTGAATACGTTGCCAATATCAACACGATTGTGAAGAGCCTCTGCCTCGTTGTCGTGCTCATACTCCAGGTGGACGAGAAGAATCAACTGGCTGAAGTAGACCTTTTGCTGCAAATCAATACTGTCTTGAACGGCTTTGACGACCAGTTTCCTGCCAAAGTCGGTAAGTGGGTGACGTAAGTTCCGTGACTTGGCTTCCTCTGGTGCAGAGATTAGATTCATCACGTCGGTATAAAGCTCGTCTGTCACTATGTTAAAGTTTGGGCCAAGAACATCGACAACTTGGTTACAGTCATCTTCAGTGATGCCTCGCCAAGATCCAGACTTATCATAGAAACATGAGATGCGCTCGAGGTCTGTCTTGGAAGAGTCCTCAAACAGCTCGGGTCGTAGTGCAGCCTGGCAGAGCGGCATCAGGTGATCAGGCAACCCGGCAACCAAGTTCAAAGCCGCATTGACTAGAGCCGTTTGCGCAACGTGGTCTTCCTCAGGAGAAGTCAGGTTATGGTACAGTCGCTCCAAGCCACTGCACTCACGAATGGCTGAAAGGAAGTCGGCGCAGACAACCCAAGTCATTCCTGTAGAGGGATCAAGCGTCAACCCGAGTGCTTCTCCTCGTTGCTTATCCAATTCGAGCAACAGGCGGTAGAACCTCAACCACTGGGCCTCACTGGAAGCGCGGAAGGATTCGTACTCCATAGCGCCCGAAGAGCCTCGATCTAGCGTTGCAGCAGCCCCTAGGATCGAACAAATCGATTCTGCCAGTCCTCGAGCCTTGGCAGCGGACTCCGATTTTCCGTAGCCTCGCTCGTAAATCGATAATGCTGCCTCTAGGGTCGATTTCGTAAACTGACCAGGCTTCAGGATAAGCTGGAGCCACTTCTCTGTGACATCAGTAGGATCCCAGGGGCCAGAACTCTCTGCGGCCTGTATGAGGTTATCTGCATAGACGCCATCCCAGTTCTCCTCCCAGCTCTGTGAGATATTCTTACGATCCACTTCGAGCCTTTGCACCCTATACGTCATGTTGTTCTTCCACAGGGTCCAAAGTTGGATAGCGCTCTCTGCAGGACAAGAGAGAGCGAAATCAGCGAGTGTCCACACATCAGAGGATGATGGCGTCAGTGGAACCAAGGTGTTACTGGGGAAGATGTCTTCGACGACGACGGTATGCGCATTCTTTGCGATGATCTTCCAGAACTTAAACTCTCCAGCGCCGATGGGTGAGAATGTTGCGCATATCCTACTACTGCGGCCCCTTCCAACAATCTGTACTAGGTTCGTCTGTGATGGATCAATAGCCCACTTTCCAATCTCCTGAGGGTTCCTCTCAGCATTAAGAATATCGCCTGTATAAAGAATTTGGCCATCGTTAATGTTCCAAATTCGCATTCTGTGATCGAGACAGACTGTGATCGCAAAGAGACTATCATCCATTCCGAAACTTGTGATCTGAATCGACGTGGCTGAGCTGTATTCCATATTGATCTTGCCGTTCTTGATTGTGTTTTTCCCCTGGAAAGGAAGAAGACTTCGGAGATTCTGCGCCCATCCCTGAACGTTGAAGAACGATTCCTTCCAGACAAGTGACGATGCTGCAAGAATTAGCATTGGCATATTTTGACTTCACTAGCCCAATAGTACTCACGTTCATGCGCTTTGTTCTTGTCAAGCCTGATCATTCCTCCATCGTTGACCGTAATTAGCAGTGTCTCCGCGTTCACAGCAATCATGCGATGAGGATGCTTGAAACCCAATCCTGCCGGCGCTTGGACCTTGCCGAGGTCAGAAAGTCCAGCATCGACGGCCGATCTCTTCCTGAAAAAATCTGGCCGGAGCGTGAAGCTATACAGCTGATATGCTTGGTCGAGAACAAATACACAAAGGGAATCATGCTCTTCGGGGTCCGAAAATGTGACGCATCCTGGCTGAATAGGTACTGAAAAGTGGAAGTTCAAGACAAGCGGGGAATCGGTCGCTTGTGTCTTCTTGCAAACATCAACAGCCCGAATGCTGAGGAGAGTGCCGTCCTCCAAGATCCTCCAAAGGAAGCTACGTGGTGCGTCATGCCAAATTCGGTGGTAGACAGAAGAGGCAATCGCTAAGTTCTTCGTTCGAAATGTCGTCTCATCTTCTGCTGAGTTCTCGCGCGCCGGTTTTCGAAAATTGCGGCTCTGTATTGAATTCGAGGGTACTCGGATCGTGACAACAGAAGACGAAGTTAGGGGATCGAGGTTCACTCTTGTCTCTTTGAAGAGATATTGGGTATCGACTTGATCCATTTTCGCCCCATGGATCGAGTCGAGCGTGACGAGATGAGTTCGAGTACTAGGCGTTGAGTTGGATGTGATGAAGGATACTTAAGGTTGTTAACAAAGCGAAATCGCGTAGTAGAATTTCTGGGAGAGTCGCGACCCACGCTAACCTAAAAAGGTAATCAGCTATTGGTCACTGCATCACTGCCGACATAGGGTACCTCATAGGAGAAAGGATGCATCAAAGTTACGCACTGTCAATCATGTGTCAATTTCATTTCTTTCTTTGAGACGATTTGCTCCAAAGAAATTTGTTTTCATTGGTGAGAATTCCAGCTACTCATCCCAACCATCCTATCCTCTAACGTTTAGGTAACATCCATCGCAAGAACAACACATGAGACAACCATTAAGATATGCGCCAGCAATCATACCAAGAATCATCACCATATACTCCAGTGATCGTACAAACATGCAAGGTTATCCGCTATCGTCTAATCCTTCTCCATGTCCTTTGGGGCCGGGTCACCGATACCCTCCTCGCCAATGGCAAACAGAGTATCACTTTCTGGCAGGCATGGGCTGTCGTAAATTTTGGCAATACGTGTCTCCGCACGACCCTTCTTGAGACTGATTCTTGTTGTACTGGCATGGGCGATAATGTTACCGCCAATGGGCTTCTTTGGATCAGGGTTGAACATGGCACTTGGGCCACCATCGACCTGAGCCACGACTTGATTTGTAATGACAACCGCGATACCAAATTCATCCGCCAGACGCTGAAGTGTCCTCATGAATTTGGCCAAGTGAGTCTGTCGATTCGAGAGCTCACCGCGACCGCAAAAGTCTGTTCGGTAGAGCGATGTTGCACTATCGACGATGAGAAGAGAAAATCGGGTCTCACACATCATAGCTGCAGCCTGGTTGAGTAATTGAAGCTGGTGATCAGAGTTGTAAGCGCGTGCGTACGCAACATTGTCCAAGACCTCTTCGCCAGAAAGGCCAAATCGGTTGGCAACGCCCAGTAGACGAACAGGTCGAAATGTACCCTCAGTATCGATGTACATGCATTTTCCTTCGCCACCACCCATATCAAAGGGTAGTTGACAAGTCACGGCGAGTGTGTGGCAGATCTGACTCTTTCCGGTTCTGAATTCACCAAACAGTTCAGTAACCGAACCTGTTTCAATGCCACCAGCAAGAAGAGTATCGAGGTTCTTGGATCCAGTGGTAATAGAAATGAGCTCGCTGCGACGCTGGTGCATCTCTGTGGCTGTAGTGAAACCCATGGGGACGAGCTTAGAGGCTGCGATACTGTCAGTGATTTTTCCCGATAAATCCGATCCGATAGGCACTTACCCTCTCCCAAGATCTTGGTCGCCTTCTGTTCCGAGATACCCTTGATCTGTTCCAACACTCGTCGCGGCGTGTAGGCTACGGACTCGACTGTGTTGTAGCCTCCATCAATGACAAGCTGAATATCTCGCTTCGTCAAACCAGCAATTCCCTGCAAGAATCAATCAGCGTCAGCCTTCATCTCAATTGCGTTTCGACAGAAGTTTACCTCGAGCGCGGAGAGTGGCGTTGGAGCACCAGGGCCAGGCATGCCGCCCTCTTCGCCCATCTGAGCCTCATCATACTCCTCACTCATTGTGATTATTGAGTCCTTCTCCTGGATTGTATCAGTCAAAAACGATAATCACAGACTGTACTGTGAACTAGAAATTTGCAAGAAATGGGCCGGGGGGGAGGAGGAGGAAATCGCGGTCGCGTCTATCTATCTTAGCGGGGAGGCAACAGCGCCACCATTCTACGCCAAATCACGTGTTGCCAGATGACAATTACATGACGACCCACTTTTAAATGGTCAATGGATAGCCATTGTCTTTCTTTCGCAAGCCAACGCTTCTGAGAATTATTTACAGATGATATAGAGTTTCTTAATTGGATCGATATGGGATCATGAACTGGTCATATAACCACATAAATCGACTTTCTGACTTCAAGATTTTATCCGTTTGCTGCCCTTGGGCCCCCTGTCTATTTGGCTGTCTTGATTAATATAGGAGCATTTAATAGCAAGTACATAGACCTGAAGGCGCAAAAAAACTTTTGATACTTGATGAAATTGCCGAAAATTACAATCCTAAGCATTCATTGGTTTGCTAAGCTTACCTGAATCATTCTGTCGCTTGGGATATAGATCCTTAGGAGGAGGTAGTTTAGGTGTAACTAATACTATCAGTGTTAAGCAGTGAACAACTTCGTAAATGTCGCAGTACATATATTGTCACGGACAAACAATAATACGGAATATGTCACTTGATTTTTCATGAATATTTGGGAAGTTGTTTGTAAAATACAGTTGAATTAGTTGCTGTTGTACAAGGAGCGAATGGCCAAGCCAGGCCTACAATGCTATTTCATGCTAAGAAACTTCCAAACACCAATCCATGCAATGCTAAAGTCGTAAAGATGAGTCGTTACTGATCTTGACTTGACGTGAAATCTGAGAGCTGGATAATAACGTCGTCAGGATTCCGGGTTGTGGTGTGTTGTCGCATTACTCGACGTTGATGCGGCGAGACTCGTGCTTCTTGGCCTTCGGAACAACAATGCTCAGGATACCATCCTTAAACTTGGCAGAGACGTTGTCCTGGTCGATACGAGTGGGGAAGTTGAAGCTGCGAGAGAACTCGCCGAAGGTGCGCTCGGTGAGCCAGTACTTGGATTGATCACCGGGCTTCTTCTCGACCTCCTTGGACTGTTGGTGGTGGGTGACTTCAGTGCTCTCGTGAGCCTTGGCCTCGGCCTCATCCTCAACCTTGGCATGGTGAGAGTTCTTGTTCTCATCGTTACCCTCGCCCTCGGCAATGGCGCCTTGGGACTGAGAGCCCTCGACGAGGCCAGCGGGAGGAGTGCCGGCAGTGTATGTGCGCTCAGTCTTGCCGCGGATGGTCATGGTCTGAGGCTCAGTGAATTCGATGTGGACGTTTTCCTTGGTCATGCCGGGGAGCTCTCCATGGAGCTCGTATGCCTCGCCAGTCTCGCGGACATCGAACTTGGGCTGCCAGTGGGTGAGGCCGCTTCGACGAGTACCACCGTTCTGTTGTCCCTGACGAGAGTAGCTATCGAAGTCGTCGAGGAGACGGAAGAGGGGAGTAAAGGAAGCATCGGAGTTGTAGAAGTTGCGAGGGAAGAAAGCCATTGTGTTTGCGTTGATGTTTTTTTTAAGAGTGTGTGTGTATGAGAAAGGGATGGTTGTAGTGTGCAAGAGAGTTATGGTGTTGTGGTTATCGTTATCGTAGAGTTTCTTGCTTGTGTTTGTTTTCTTGTGTGTGTTTTGATGAAGAATGAAGTTCAGCTTTAGGGGGGGAGAAGCCTTGCTTTATACCCATTGATGAGGAAGATGTGATCGAGATGGGAGTTTCCTTGCCTTTCGCGAAAGGTCGGCTGAACCTACCACTTGGAGGTTCTAGAAATCGCACGACTGCAGAAGAGGACTATGGAAGCATTGGCAAACCTTAAGCGAGGACTACTACGTGATGTTTACATCAAAATCGACGAAATTAGGTGGCATCGCGAGTCTGTTGGCTGCTCGTGGTTGCATGAAGCTGCTGGACAGTGGTGGATTATGGTGGAAGCTTCCAACCAATTCGAGAACGTAAATATGATACAGTAGCTGCAGCACAGCCCTTGACTTCTGACAACCATGGAAACTTCTGGTCATCATATCAGGTGTCACGAATATTACCCGACCCTGAGCAAGCCAATGAACCAGTTGAGGCTTTACGCTGATCAGTTATCGGTTCCATGGACAATCGAAGAATGTTAAGGATAGGTATACTACGGAATGTCTGGGGAAAATGGTCCAAGCGTTGAGAATGCTGACATAATATGCATGACTCCAGCTCTGGTTACCCTGTACCAAGCTGGATCATGCTTGAAAAGGTACAGTTACTGTAGTTCAGTACATCCTCTCTATGTTACATACTCTAGCTTTAAACCATTATGTTTTCTGGTTGGAGATTTGTCTTTATCTTGTTTGGTTGACTTAAGACTGTTTGTTTTGTTGCTAATACTTTTATAACTAAGATACCTTAATGTTAATAATAACAGTTATACTTAATTCCACAGTAGAAAGCCCTTTCAGCTAAGGAAAGGTTCAAGGCAGCTACCACCTCTGAATAAAAAAAATCACGTTCTGAAAAGTTATAAAAAATGGAGTTTTTACTCAATTTATCTGATTTTAATCGTATCACTCAAGGGCTAACACGATATACCCGAGTTATGTTATATGTCCTCTGAAAAGACAGCTTATTTCAAATCAGTATATAACCTTAAAATCGAGCGAGATAATCTCCTGAAGCGAGTACTGCATAGTAATTATAGAATATGCTGATCTAACTACTGAAGTAGTGAACATGTAATACATAACGAGGTCTGAGAATTCTGTATCCATTGGGTTTAAAAATAGACAGAGATACTATTCTAAATCGAACCAACAACAGTAGGCAGGGATAAAGTATTTATAAATAAAATACCCTGCATCAGGCCGATTACTACCAGCTACCGCAAGAATCAATTAAATATTCTTAACACCTAATACCTCATGCAACTAAAGACAACAGAAGCCAAGAGGCGTTGTTGAAGAAGTAAAGAAGGATACTTCCGCTTCATGATCATACCTTCACGGGAAGATTCGGAGATGTATGATGGCAAAAAATTATGTCCCCTCAAGAGACTTAAACTAGGATGAGTGTCCAAGCTCATGAGGCACAAATCTGTGAACTGTAATGTGTCGATGATGAGTACTGATCAGTGATTGAGGACCCAACCACATTATGCCTAATTGACTACGAGATGCTTTCAATCAATTAGTGTTTCTGTGCTGGAAACTCCCAGAAGAAGTCGAACTGAGCATATAATCAGATAAAGAAACCTTTGCTGGGAATACAAGCATCGGGATTCAACCAAGTGGCATCGACATTGGTCACCAGGAGCCAGAAAAAACTAGCCTCAATTCGGTGACCATATCCCGCATCAATGTACTGGAGACAATAGAATAAAATATGAGACACTAGTCCCAGCTTAAGAAGTGCGAGGATAGCTACCTTAGCGGAGGAACCAGTGGTGAACATCGTTCAAGAGTTACCACTAAAGACAAGGATATATAGAGAAGATCCTGGAGATATCGAAGTGGACATCTGAATTGTACTCTACATGTGCACCGTGTCTAATGGGTATAGACGTGATTTTATAGACAAGGAGAGGGAGGCCTCAATATCGTATGTGCACTGCATCGAAAGGTGTACCGCTCGGCTAGGGAAGGCCAACGTTCGGTGGCAGATTGTTGCATTAAAGGCCCGGAGGTTCGTGAAGTTCGGCCGTAGTTGAAAACCTATAGTCATAAGTGAGCAAAGGGTTTATGAGCTGGAGGCCTTATACGGTAATGTAAGTAGAAGGCTGTGGCGATAAGGAAAGAATGGGTAGAGATTTACACTCAGATGTGCTCAGATGTATAGACTTACAACATGACCAAGTTAACTCTAAAATAAGAATGATATTTCAAGCTACCTTTTTATTGATTTCCAATTTGTCAAGAAGGACAACTGACAAGAGAAAATGCCATGCTTCTTGGATATCCTAGACGAATCTAGGATCTATATCCAAAGCTCTCAGAGGATGGTATGACAAATGACGTAATTAGCGATAAAGTGAACAGGGGCAAACGGGATCGATTGCTCGGATGTTCTTAATGATTCATTGTGGCTTGGCTTTACTTGGTTTGTTCTGTTGAACTGCGATCATGATTTAGTACATAGGTACCTAGTAGCCAAGGTGTGATTGGGATTCAAATGTACATCATGATCATCGCCACTTCCATCACCAAAACTCCACGGATCCAATATCAATGAAGAAGAACAACAGGACAGGAGATAGTTAGAAATAGTCAGACAAATGGGGGCAATGAGTACCTGGCAAAGTGATCAAGTATTTGTGCCACACAACTCTCTTGGTGTGTAATGAATCCTTTTTTTTTCTGCTACCCACTTGGAAGGGTCTAGACCATCTAGCTCCATGACGTAGTCCATGACGTTCTGGACCACATCCATGTGCAGCTAAGGTACCCCAGAAACCTCAGCGGCTTTAGGGTAAGGTACTAAGGTAAGAAAAGGCCAAACCTTCAGTGGCTGAAAGTCAACTTGTCAGTTCCTTGCGCGTGCGTTAGCGCTACATTTGAGGTACCAGGTACTCCATACTTAGGTAGACGCTCAGTTTTATCAGATTTCTGTTCTAATCACCCCCCCGTAATTAAACATCTTCAGCCACAGCCTTGCCACATTTTTTGCTTGATCAAGCCAACATTATTTGTCTCATCAATCACCGAAACCCATACTGTAATGATGCCCGATGGAATTCGGGCTTTTAGTTAGCTGCGACCCGCTGACGGGCGTTGACGGAATCTTGTATATCCGTGTTTTCCGTTGCCACTTGATCCCTGATCTACCGAGGCGTTCTGGCAGGTTGATCAAAGTTGGCGCAAGTATGGTAGATCCACGATATGATTTGCAGCTAGCTTGCCAGCTCTGCAGCAACTTCTTAAATACTACTCAAAATCATTAAATTCAGGACCATATCACCACCAAAGCCAAAAATACGTCGAAAACTCGAATAGACATAATTATGAGACGTAAAACTGTCGTGTAGCTACATTTACAACCGTCGTTGATGGCCCTTGCTCGTCGTGAATTGTCAACTATGTCCAGCATAGATCCCAAACCGTATTCCAGTATCTTTGAATTATCTTCTCGGCAAGTGTGCTTTCAAGAGCATTAAAGTACCTGAGCAACAAGAGTATCGCCTGGAGAACCCGCCTCAAATCCCCCCCCCCTCCTCATTGTCCATATGGCCGCATTGGCCCGAAGCCTTGCATCATGACCGTAGAAGCCCGCACGCCAGCGTCGACTGCCTCTGCGTTCTGCACGCGGTTGAAGAGCCCAATAAGTCTTCGTCCAACTGAAGGCTCTAGTTCCGTACCATCTCGAGCAATTTTTACTTCACGGTTTGAGTTCCAAGGATTGCGCAATCCTCTCGTGCGGTAAAATGGTAGTCGACTTGTGGATAGCCACTCCAATTTGAAAGGCTTTCCCCATGTCTTAGCAGCGCCCTCGTCCCCTGCATTGCTCTTGGTGCTTGATGCTTCGCTTTCTGCATCAGACAAGGCATCCGCATCATCACGATCCGCTTCCCAGAAGATAGTGCCTCTGGCCGAGTCGTCAATGATACGCCCCTTGGGGGCTTGTTCGTTCGCTTCGGTCGGTATGGCTTTCGGGAGGTCAAGGTCGCTCGTTGTCTGAGCTGTGGGTGCGAATTCGATGGCTGCCGCAGGGTCTTCGTTGATCTGCGATATCATCCTAGCATACCCGTAATATTCTCCCGATTTATTGGCCGAGAAGACCAAGTATACATTGTCAGCGTCCTGTTTAGAAAGGTTAGCTGACAAGTGGCTCGAGGGTATTGCGCAAAGACCAACGTACCTTGAAGGCATTGTTCAATGCTTCTTCATTGTGAGATTGGGTAGCCCAGATGCCAGTGCTAACACTCAATTCGAGGTCTTCTACTGTCAGGCTCTTGAGAATGAAGAACTTGTCCTTCTGCGGTGTCTTCTCGCCGGCAACTCCAAGCTTGATGGTCCCTGAAGGTTCGGACGCCGGGCTTGGAATCAAGCTCTGAGATGGTGACTTGTCTGCAACTTGATCCGTCTTAACTACTGTTGTAGCCACCGAAGGACCAGTTGGAGCTGTTACACCGGCTGCACCCTCCACTGTGCTCTTGCGTAGCCGGCTGACGAGGCGAACCGACTGAAATTTCGAATCGTGGAGCTTCTGTTGTGCTGCAGTACAGGTTTCCTCATCCTTAAAATTGGCAAATGCACAGTTGCTCTTGGAGATGAGAAACAGTGATTCCAATCCTACAACCTCTTTGCATACATGATGAACGAGGCTCATAAGGTCGGTTTGCGGAGGAAGGTTGCCGATCCAGATTGCGTGTCCTGATTCAAGAGTTTAGCCGACATTGACGGTCATCGAGGTAAGTAGCTTACCACTCTGTCGCGGCTTTCTGGGAGGGCCCCGAACAGCACTCTTTCGCCTATCTGTCCCATCTGAGGTTTGCTTTAGCTCAGTTTTGTTGGGAGATTGCTTCCCAGTCCTACCTTGCGCCCGCTTGAGCCCCTGTGGATGGATGCCAGTCAAGTCTGCAGTCTGTGCCATCGCCTTTGGGTCGCTGGTTGTTGGACCGCCAGCAGCATGGTGGCCAGATAACACCCCGTTCGGAACTGGATGCGCGGCAGGTTGATACTGGGGTCCCGGGGGGTAGTAATAGGGAGATTGCTGAGAGCCCATCATCATCTGGTTGGGATAGTATGCCATGTTGTGCCTCTGAGACATCACGTTTGCTGCCTGTGCCTGGTGCATCTGATTTCCATAGTATGGTGCGACCTGTGGCTGTAAGTAGTAACCTTGGCCGGGGACTGGGAGTGGCGGATGACCAGGAAACTGGGACATGTGCTGCATCATAGGTGGAGACCCCGCGGGATTCATGCGTTGATGAGCGTTTTGGGGATACTGTCCAGGGCGGAAACCCATAGTAGGGAGGGCGTTGGCCATAGGGGCCATGTTATATGGCCCAGGGCGAGGACCCGAAGAGGGTTGAGACATATCGAACTGTGTTGAGAACGCGTGCTGAGAAACGGTGGGATGCTCTTGAGTGTGAGTAGACAACTCATGCCCCTGAACAGTTCGAGGCTCGTCTTGAAGTGGCATAGGATTGCCAGATGTCGTTGTGTTGACAGTCTTTGCAGTATCCTGGTCAAGTGCTCCCACATCTGGGACTTGGGCGATAGCTATATCTCCCATTTGATGTATCTGTTGGTACTCTGATAGAAGTTGAGAGATAACCTAATGCTGATTCAGATCAGATTAGCAACTCCTCCAACTCAGAAGCAGGTTTATAGTAACAAGTTTGTGGAAGGGTAGTATAATACCTTTGTTCTCTATTGGAGTGAGGATAGGACAGCAACAGTCGGATGCCTGAAAGCTGCGATTGTTCAGGTGAACACCAGGAGACCTGCTAATAGTGCCGAAGTCACAAGCCAACAGGGCTTTTTGCTGCAGCAGAGCAGCCGCCTATAGCTTCTTGGGTGGATTTGACTGGCTGCTATTAAGAAAGGACAGAGAGGGGAAATTATCGAGCAATTTTGTGGCCGATTGTGTGTCAGAGCCGACGATAGCGCTCAGTGGGCGGGGGAAATATATGAAGGCCCCAGCTCTTACCAACAAAGGACTGAAAGGAGGCACAAAATTTTCGTTTTGTATATAACGAATCTGCTTGTAGATCAAGAGACAAGATGGCGGCGGAAGTAAAGACAGTTCCTATAAGAAATTGTTCGAAGAAAGGCGTGTATTATTGCCCCCACGGGGAAACTAGCGAAGTCGTTAAACACCTGTTAACCCAATGCCAAATTCGGAAGGGAAAGGAGCTGAATGATAAAACGAGATCGAAAATAGGGCTTGGTTGTGTTTCCTTATGGCGTAACAGGGATATGAGCTTAGCCCAGGAATCACTGGGAGAGTGTTGTAGTGTTGAGGTGCAATGATAACTATTCGAAGTCGGCGATCAACCACAGAGCTGGACTTAGCCCGCGAAACTAAGAATCAGTTGTGATGAACAAATATAGTGGTAAAGGATATTGGGGCTCAAAATGAGCCGAGAGAGCACTTGTTCATATGTCGAAGGAGTCCTAGGTCGTCCTTTGCGAGCTGGCAACCAGCAATGCCAGCTTTAGCAACAAACGAAGGTTACCAGAAATGCAAACTGACAAAGTTAGCTCCCCTGAACCTGTGAGCTTTCAAAAGAGAAACGGTTCCTAAAGACTTTCGAGGCTTGAGAAGCTTTTGGGAGGCAAGGGGCGAAAGCTAAGCCAACGATTAAACAGAAGAGGCTTTAATAACGGAGATAGCGAGTGGCTAATAGTCCAAGCTTCCGAAGCTAGGACTCAAGGAAGGCTTGGAAGGTTGAGGTGTGTAAGGAAATACAGGGTTAAGAGGGATAGACGGCCAAAAAGAGATCAGTTGAAGGGATGCTAGTGTGATAGAGTCATGGGGGGTGTGAGCTACAGATGCGTATGATAGATGGGAAATACGATGGGCGATCCCAAGTTGGTCGAGCTCTCAGATGGGATTTTGTTAGGGCCGTATAGGTGGAGGAGTGAGTGGAGGGAAGTGGTGGAGAGGAGAGCTTGGACAAGGAGAGGTAAAAGAGAGCGATAGTTCAACGGCAACAACAAGCCGTCAAGCCACACGATGCCCAAGTAACGAAGGCCGCAATCCATCGGCGATACTTGAACTTAAGCGAGGCCGGTGTTGGCAATGGCACAGATATAGATCATTTACAGTTCAATCTTGGAACAGATTGGCAGCGTCCCCTTTTCGACTGGGGAGTTCCAACAAAGTCGCACGTATACCTATGTCAAGGAAGACAATCATCCCGTGAGACGGTGGTGGCTGAGGTCGCAACATTGAGCTACTCATTACCGCCACCGACCATGCGCCCACCCATCTGGGTGAACATTCAGGTACCGAGTGCCACAGATTCGCAACGAGAATGAGGTCAAGAGTTCACAGAGAAATGTGATTGGAGAGTGAAGCTCGAGCCGAGCAACGGCGCCGGCAGCAGGGAAACAAGGTGCAAGAAGAACAGCCACAGCAGAACCCGACCCGGGTGACAGGGATGGGGTGTTGGAATAGTAAAGGGTGGAGAGAAAACCTTGTTATAGTACGTATGGTGGTGAAGAAGCGATGGCGGAGGAGACAAGACCATTTCGGCGCCAAGAAATGCCCTAGCCGTGATATGATATGCGGTACTTCGCATTGGACTTCTAAATCTGTTGTTCCTGTGGGGAATGGCTTCTTCGATGTCGAGCTCTGCGCGCGAACCCAGCGTCTTGAGGCAACGGTCCCTGAAAACGGATGTTAGCGGGGTCCACCAGAAAGCACAATCTCCGAAATCAGAAGGTCTTTGATGCTTTTAGAGGGTCTCGTGGATAACGGTGGTTTTGCTTATGTACGGTACATGCACACAAGCATGTGTCTGTTGTGAATTGCATTGCCATGTCGTCTGATGCCTCCTTGTACCCAACGGTCATCAGAATGACTTAGATTCTGTAATTAGAATGATGTATAATTGCGTTCCAAAGTCGGACAGGACTAAGAATAGTAGTGCATGGAGGGTTGTCAATGATGCTGGTGGCTTGAAACGTCATGAAACATAAAACGGGCCTGATGACTTTTGACATAAGGTACTGTACGTTGGCTTGGGTAAGCAAGCAGAGTTTTTGCTGAAGGAACCGTTCGAGATGGAATGGGAACGTAAAACTCCCCGTCCCGCTTGTAGGAAGGAACCGTTTCGCCACGAAGGTTGCCCTGTTCCAGCCCCAGATTTTTAACTCTACGTAGCAGCTTAAGGCTACAGGCTACAGGGCATTTTGGCGCTCACCAAGTCACTGCCATGGGAATTTTTGGAGAATGGCACACGGCAACTCTATTCAATACATCGAATTTTCCATCTCACCACAGCACCTACCTTAGGAAAGCTAAGTGGAATGTGCATGATGTATCAAAGAGTCTCAAAATATCAGAAATCATTAGAACCATATCTGCAAGCATCCCAAACATCAAGTGCTAAGTGGCCTCTAGCTCTGCAGCCGGCCAACTGCGCCAGTAACCCCGTAAAGAGAAGCAACAACCACTCGCGACTCAGTGACGCGTACGAAGCTATCGCCACTCAGTCCCTCCGACAGCTGTTCATGAGCCTACAGAGTAGGGATCTGCATACAGGGTATAGCCGAGGCGGCGGGGTGGAGGTCCCTGAGATCTGATCGACACGCGCGACAGACCCGCCAAGTCGCCTTGCCAGCATGTACGTATCCTTTTTGAACTCAATTCGCTTCACTTGGCTGTTAGTTATCAAGTTTTGACGTGATTATTAGGAAACGGGCACTAAGGATGGGACATTTTGAATTTCATGAGCCATTGTTTCCCCCATCTATGCAACCCAGCGGATGCTCAACAGTCTGCCTTTCCATGTGGCGTTCTATCCGGGCGAGCTCCGGCACTCTTTGACTGGTTTCCCTTGAATCTCGCAACACTGAAGTTGGATCATCCTCGACGGGGCTTCGAACCACTCCTGAGGGCCGAAGGGCCTAGCCCGGTAGACTACGGCCTTGGACCTAAGCTCCACGCCGGCACTCGCTTCTATTTGCACGAGAGGACACGAACCCACTAGCCGTAGGTACTTTTCATGGCAGAATCTTACGCATGCTGTATAATGAATGATTCGCTGATCTTGATGACTGAGCAGGTTACAATTTGCACTCTAGTCTGACCTTGGATTTCTGCCGACCTAGTAGATATCTTGCCAGAACCACAGTTTCCCCCTCAGATCCGAGCGTCCGGTTGACAATTCTTTACTTGGGGCCCCAGGTAGCTCTTGATCAATGGCTGACATGGATAACTTAGCTTTACTACCTATTCTCTTGCCATTCGTATCATCAAAAGACAGTACCTGAAAATCGCGACGTCACAACCCGACAGCAATATGGAGGCAGTGGGTAGTGAAGTGACGTTCCTAGGTGAAATCCTTGTCGCTTCTTAGCTTTCAATCAGTTGCGTAAGTAGCAACAAATGTCATGTTCAACAGTCCTTTTCGTGGCTGTCGATCTATCCCGTTTTCTTAATTCTCCATCACCCACCAACTTTTCTCAACTAGTGCGCCGGGGCGACCAGCCTCCCGTGACACTAGTGTCTTATTGGAGACAATCGCATGGTCCTGACAACTTGGGTAATCTCATGGCTGTTCTTGGGCTTGTCTAGGGACCTAAGGGCATCCGTAAGTGGATGATCGACCATCCCACTTCACGATTCTGCCTCAAACACAAGTCATAGGTAGATACGTAGACTCCTCCTGCTAGAAACCTTCGTAGTCAATTCCAGAGTTCGAAATTGAACCCCTCACATCATCAATACTATGGAAGCCAAAATGGCCAGTAGACTGTTCAGCATCAACACTGACTCCATCAGCTACCAGAAGCCGGTCATCGCTCTTCGGCCAGTGATCCGAGCTCCCGGTCGTACGACGGCTTTTTGGACTAACGACATGTGCGCGCCCTACCATCGCTGTGTGTTTAGTTGGACCCTTGATGGGGTTCCTGGGACGCCACTTAGGTAGCCAATTAAAACCCGGACCTAATTAAGGTTGGCGGATGAAAAGCTCCGTCGGTTCTTAACAAGAATACTTGACGTTGAATTTGCGTGTTCGTCTAGAGGGGGATATGTCGCGTAGGATCAGCTAAAGGAAGAGCCAGCGACGAACGGCAATTGTGTGTCAGAAATCTGCACCAAAAAATAAATGTGGAAAGCCTCCAACTTGTGGTACAATTATGACCCGCAATCATGGTCATTGGGCCCTCAGATAGAGCGGCGCCTGTCGACGACTGTTGCCTGCTTGCCTGACGCATTCGCCACCCACCTGTCAACCAGGGTCCAGAACCTTTATCATTGATCTTCACTGCTTTAGGCGCATCCAATGCCTATCTTACCTCTTGTTGCACATTAATCAGTGACGCCATGACGACGGTGCTCCGTTTACATGCCTTACAGTTACAGGTAGTCTTTGCCGATGGCGCGACCAAAACAGCAATTGGCCGTCTTTACTGGTGTCGGTAAGTCCGCAGCAAGGGTCATTGTGGCTTGTGAAACGATTATCAGCATTGATCATCCTTCTTGAAGCTCTGTGCCGATGCGTAATCCGCTGTGAACCTCTCTTGATTTTAGGGCTTGAGGAGCCGAGGACCCCAACATCAATTTCACTCAACGTGGGCGTGGGCTATCAAGAACCTCGTGTAAGGCTGTTGATGAAGAAAGAAAGCTTTGACAGCTCCCTCCAATGTGGCAAATGCGTTGCACCCTGCATAGGTAGGTAGACAGGTAGGTAGATAGGGTCTTGAGAACGGACCGCTACCTTATGTAACTCTCACCGTTTTCAGTTCTGTCTACCTTTGGACACTGGACGAAAATTGAGTGTATTGGGCTTCCACTCCCTATCACATGCCTCAGTTTTGACGACTAGAGGTGGCAAATGTCAACCGACTGGTAACGGTTGTGTAAGTCGTCAGCATTTGAGTTCGGTGCCGTTTTGATTAGATTGTTGTAGCGCTTTCGAACCGCTACAATGTCATCTGCCGACACCAACTTGACCATCAAATGCCGGAAAACCCCTGCAACAGCAACTCATCATTCCTCAACACTTGGGCAGTGGGCATCATTGTAGGATTTCTGCTCGCCGATCAACAAGACGCCTTTCTGCTTTCTCTGATGACGGCAAGTTCCATGTCCAAGGATGGAAGAGTTGACAAAACTTGGAAGAAAAGCTAGACCATGGAGTTAACCAGTCCCGGCCCAAGTGCGGAAATAAGACTATGATTGAGTTCCAAGTCCTGTAACTTAGACTTTCAGCAGCGAATTGCTATCAGCCACACAACATTCGCTCATGTCAGCTAGCCGCCAGCCGCCAGTCTCGATTCAACGACATGCATGGCTAAAAACTATTCCTAGACCTTATGAGAGACATGGAAGACAGCACTTGATTGTTGGAAGCTACGTATGCTTAGGTGGCGAATAGACCAGGACGCTTCTTCAGACCAGTACGCACATCCATCATCTTGAGAGGAACAGATGTTGTCAGAAGTCCTGTCTAAGGATAGTCATACCTCCGATGTAATCAAAAGCTTGCCACTAACTTAGGGCAGTAGTTGTGCAAATCGACAGCCTTGTAATAATCATTTGGGTAGAAGTTGTATAACTCGAATTTGTTGGGTAGTTGGTCCGGTTTTGCACAACAAACACGCCTTTCAATATATGTACGCCGAAGATAGCATCAGAGAACCCAGTAGCGTGAACAAGCCCGGATGCAGAAACCTCATTCTATTGAAGAAGGGGCAACGAAACTGGCTTGTACGGCATATCTACAATGCATATTGAAAGGGTAGTTCACTGAACACACACACCAGGTGAACTGCTGGCCTGCCCACTACCCAGCAGAAATGTGATCACTACTGCATGATACTCTTAGTACATGGGATATCATGTCTCAATTTCAATTTTTTTTTTTTTTCGAGGGGCACCAATACCAGTCCAAAGCAAGGATAGCTAACCCCTGGGCAGCTGAAAAGGCGACTTGTCAGAACACAGCACCTCGAGAGATGCTCAAGCTCCAAGGCTTCATATTCGTGGCGTGTGCACGAGGTGTGGTGTCCGGCTACTGTAATGGCAGTGTATCATGACTTCAACCTTTATTTAGGGTCATGCATATTGTGCGATGGAGCAGACGCCACTGCATCGGTTGTGTTAGCGAGACACTCACGCATCCAAACGATATTGAGATACAGTATCTTGCAGAGCACGGAAAAAATAGACCCTGTCCACACCCTCCCTGCATCGGGGCATTGCTTAGGTGGGATACCTCGATGGATCTCTGTACAGCCATTGAGGCAAAGGGCGGATCACCGCAAAGATGTTCAACCAGTCATTAGGCCTTGAATAACCCTATACTACTGCAACCAGGTCTTGCCTCACCTATCAGAGTTATTAAGTGTATAGTGGACTTGATAGGCTAAGAAAGAGACGGTAGACCTGACCGGCCGGTGTGGGCAGGGTAGGGCAGCAAGCGTCTTCGGGATCGAGACTGAGTAGACAAGTACTTGGATGAGCTGGTAATGATAAGTTCTCTTGTGATCTGATACCTACATCTGTGGCTAGAGAAACAGCATGGCGGTATTTGACTGCTACGATATTGGCACGATGGTCAGCATCTGACTCTGATCAACATCAGAAAGAAATCTTTGCTAGCAAATAACCGGACGGTGCTTTGATGATTATCGGGCATAGGAAAATTAACAAGCGCTTGAGCCTAATGAACCAACGTGGTGTTGCCATTTGCCGCGCTTGTGGTCCGATAGAGGCGCTCCAGAAGAGTCTAGACGCGCTCTTAGAAGTGTAAGTGGTGTTTCACTCTCCCGGATGTAATTCTATCCGCAGACTAATATTAAGTGTCTCTTGAGATGATCAATGTTGAGTGAATTGGACCAGAGAGCTCAGCTCGACATGGGTCTCTCAAATGCCGTGTGCCGATACCATTCCATCTCTAATTAGACTGATTAGCAACGTTACTTGTCCACACTCAAAGTACAACAAAAAGGCAGAAAAGTAATACATGGCTATGCCAGACTTACGAAAATGCCGCCCAAGAGTTGTGAGGGTGAATAGCTGTGGTACAGCTGATAACTCATTCACAAACAAGCACCGTTGCCCGGTGAAGAGAATAGTTCATCTCTTTCAGAATGGTCTCAACCACTGGCTGAGTATGCTGATGGGACGCTCGAGTATTGGCATGCCCATTGAACCTTTCAATGATCAAAGTGTAATTCGAGTATGCCGTTACAAGGGCTTCGCACCTGGGTTACAAGGTCAAATCGCCGTCATACCATCGCTTGTTGTCCATGCCGCCAACGCAGCAAATTAGGTGTCGGGCAGTTAGACTTAAAGGTCAATTGATACAAATATAAGGTAACTTGAACCTGGCATACCTTTAGCTAACACCCCGAGTCAGGAAATTGAAACTGCAATCGCATAGTGCCAGTAAGTGATCTAGGTGCCCGTGATCTCTGTGAAAATTTGATCGAACACGATGGCTTCAGTGGCATTGGAAAATCTTCCTCATGTCCAGTGCATAGTAGGTATGTGCGGCGTGCAAAGCTCAGTGCCGTCCAAAGTAATTTATAAAACCTAAATTCCCAAGTTCAGTAAGACCTTTGCATCCTGGAGCCTCACAGGCCACCTGTTAGTTTGCAATTCGCGGAGCGTGACATTCTCTTTCGTCGTTGAAGCGACTCGGTATCATATTCATATTCATCACACCACAATTATGCTTCGTAGTTGACCGTAAAGAAGGCTCATTGATTTCGTGGCGTCTAAGTAATTCCCTGTTATACATTCCTCTTTTGCCTTTCCTGCCATCTAATCCTTCTTCAAGGGCAAGAAAGTCTCCTCGATACCGTCTGCTGTGATGATGAGCATTTGAAGGTTATCACCAACCTCAATGTGACGCTCCACTGCACCATCGAATGCATCCTTGACGACAGTCTCGACCTCTGTTCGTGTAAGAGGACGTCGCTCCCGCTCCTTCAGCTCATGGCCTTCTCCGCTTCCGGGAATATACTGGTTCTTGAAGTTGACCTGGTTGTCCAGGAAAGGCATGATCAGACTGCCCGCAGCACCGCCTGCTCGGCACTGCTCCCGTTCATAGCTCCCCACGGGATCGTATGAGTACACAGCGCCTCTGCCCTCCTCATCCAGACCGCCGAGCATCGCATGCGAGTAGTAGGGGAAGAATCGCTTCGAGTAAAGAACGGTAGAGAGGCGTTTGGCACAAGCATTGACAGTCATGGGCTTGCCATGGCGGTAACGGTAGATCTTGCAGATGGTGTCGAGGTGGTCGCGGAGGGCTTCACCATCAGCAGCGAAGCCGACGACAGATAGGATTAGTGTAGCATCCTCCTGGGAGGCAGTGGTGCCGCCGATTCGGAAGACCTTGGGGGACATGCGAGAGTTGATGCTATAACCGCTCGTGTGGCGGGTGTCACCAGCCATGATGGTAAAGTCTGCGCCAGCAATGGCAAGAGTCGAGCCGCCATTATCAGTGTAGCTTGGATCGGTTAGCTGTAAGCCCTGGAGATGCATAGATGAGGTGTCTCACGGGTTAAATCGATGTTCCCGAAACTCGCCGCTGTTGGTCTTGGGGGCATCGGAGAATGAATAGTTGGGCCCATTCATCAAAGGGTTCTGGCTGAACATGGCAGCCATGGTTACGGTCTATGTGACGGAAGGTTTAAGTAAGAACTTGGTGATCTTTCTCGATGCGCAGAGATGATGGAATTCGGAGTTGGTGATTGCTGATGGTGATCTGGTGTTGCCTTGTCACTGACGGTAGAGCTGAGGTTCAGACGCACGCGTCAAGCTTGCAGCCTTGCCCACCTAACCTGCAGAGCTGGCTGGGGTAGCTACGATGACTAAGCGCGCAGACTGACAGGGGTTCACCTCCTAAAGTTCACCTAACAACCATCGTCATTTTGAAGGTCTTGTTTCAGAAACAAATTTGTTGACTTGGTTCTTGTTGGTGTATTGTTTCGAATTGCTATGCTTTGAAGCGGCCGCATCGCCTGCGCACCAAAGATGATAGGCGAAATTCGCTCCAAGGCGCTGCAGAAGATAGCTTCGCTATCTGCGTCTAGCTCTACAACATCCTTCGACCGATCCGATCTCGACCGACTATGTAGGGCCTGCCACGCCGGCGCGAAGAGCAAGGACTATGTCAATGGCTATCAGAATAAGAGCTCGCTAGGCCGAGTGCCTATGGTAGGTTGTTCATATAACATAGGGATCTGATAGTGCGTGATTGACAATTGTAGTCTATTCGTGAATTCGAGGTCTTGATCGCATTATGCAAGACAGCACCGAAAATCAAATCGAGCCAGAGCGCCCAGAGACTCTCGTATCAGCTGTTCCCGTATATTCTTGAAGCGCATATACAGGTTTTCCTTCCTTCGCCATTCTTCCGAAAGATCGACCCGTCCCCGACCGAGGCTCTAGCCTTTCATGTGACAGGGGCCCTGTTGGCACTTGGCATCAATTACGATGAGCTTCAGGAGAATGTGACCGATAAGATCTGGGCCTTCGTGAACTCTTGTAGACGAGCTACCGAGAGCATTATCTCACCTCAAGCAGGAGATCCTGAGAATCCTCACCTGGAGGATGCAATTCGAACTGTGACAATTGCCGTGGCCCTGCTCGGATTTTTAGATGCGGCAGCCGCTCAGGCCGACTTCTGGAGAGCTGGCGGTCGACTGGCCATGATCAAGAAAATTAGAGAATTGCTTTCTGAGCCTTTCCTTATCGCTGTGGAAACAGCACTATCGACCATTCGCAACTGTCATAGCCAGGATCGCGAGGTTAAAGAATGGAAGAGATACCTGCGCCACTATGCCTCCTCTGGACGACCTCTCGGAGCTATGCTCCTACATCGAAGCTTCGCTCACCTTATTGTCTCCAGCACTTCACTGATGGTAAAAGACCCTCGTTCTCTGCGAGAGTCTCACGTGCTAGATATCTACATTGCACAGGGTGAAGATCTTTGCAATATCGCGTCTTCTGCGCTCGAAGCAGACTTCAAGACGGTCGAGGAATATGCTGCCCTGGCCATTGAAGAGATCCAGTATATCGAAGGTGGTGCTGACTTCATCCGCATGGGATCTCCTGACCAGCAGAGTCTCGCTTACGCTGTGAAGGCTGCGGCGCTCATTTCCTACTTGAATTGCGCTCTGCTCAATGAAGATGCTGCTGATACAGAGATTCTCATGAACTGGCTTCAGGAAACCTTGGATGACTCTGTTCAGATGGCTGACCCTACTCTTGCCTCGGTCACGTTGCGATGTTTGGCCCTGATCTGTCAGATCTCACCATCATTCTCGTCTAATGTCAGCCGCATCCTACCTAGGTTCATCGTTCAGGATGCCCCACAGAAAGATATTGTCACTATAGCCTCCAATAGCTTGGCTTATGCTCTCAAAATGCTCTCGAAGGATGCTGTCATCGGCACATTGTATACCCTGGGCAACGTACTCAGCCCTGGGTCGGACGAAGCGTTTGTGAACGATCAGATTGATGGAACGGCAAGTGAAACAGGACTTAACGCCATTTATACCAAACGTCAGTCCATTGGGAGCTCGATTTCACTACAGATGTATGGCGAGGAGGAGACTGCGATCGTTTCTGGCAATGTCGTGCAAACCATCTGTGGAATTGCTGCTGCTTTCAAGGATGAGAAAATTACCGCACTGGCTCAGTCTATGCTTCAGCAGAAGCTCGAAAAGGTCAATACAGGCGTGGATGCCCGGATCATCAGTGGAGCAGCTGCTCTGGCTCTCGAGGGCGGACAACTCGAGTTTCGCTCTTTGCTCAAGTTGTTTAGTAAACTGTGCCATACTGGGGTTGTCGAAAACCAGCTGTTCTTACTGGAAGCTGTAAGTAAATATGACTTTCTATACTTTGATACTTGCTGATTTGTGTAGGTGAGAAATGCTCGCACTTTCATTTCTGCCAACCTACGACGTGACTCGCAGCTGTTTGGTATCTACTTTGAACACTTGCTTGACAGCATCATCGGACTTGGTGATGTACACTCGTCTGGACATACCAAGGAATCTGACGTACAAATGGCTGCAAAGGAGATCGCGGAACTTCTTCACCCGCTGGCAATCTTTATGTCCACGAACGATTTTGCTTTCGAGCCCATCGCCGATGACGAGACGTATTCTCTTCTTCGAGACGCTTGGTTCAACATCGTGGTTCATGGCTTTACCATCAACACAGACCGTGGAAAACAGTATATGAGAGAATTGCGCATGATAGCTATTCACTCCCCACCTCTTGTGGCCGAGCAGCGAGGCGAGCAGGTCGAAAGTGATATCGAGCTTAATACTGTCTTACGACGTGGTATGAGCAACGATAGAGAGTCTCTGCAGAAGAAGCTTTTGAGTGATCTTGTATCCTCCAAGTCCAATGAGATTAGGAGCCTCAGCTATCGCAAGGTGATCTTCTTGCAAGCAGCTTATTTGATGGAAATTCTTCGAGCCGACTCAGGTGATTGCACCAAGGTTCTTTCCTATTTCTTGGAACCGAGCATGTCCAAGGGAGAGCTGAGCAGCGCCATGGAGGGTGTTGCAGCTGCTGTCATGGATAAGTATATTCAAAAGACTCAAAGCGGCGCTGAACCAACCTTTTCTGCCCAGTACGCTGCCGAGCAGCTCGCCACCATCTTCTGTAGCTGCTGCCATCGTATCGAGCGAGTCCAGCAAGCCGCGTTTGTTTGCGCAGATCGCTTCCTCCGTGAAATTCCATCAGCCCTTTGCTATAGGTCGTCACTCTTCGCACTGATCGAACTGCTCTCGCTTATGTGGTCTAGCTGCTTGGAAGCCGAGACAGATGTTTATGCTCCTAGGTCTACTTTTACGTCAGAACTTGGCGGAGTGACTGTGCAGCTTTCAGACGACTATGATTTCCGAAGATGGACAGTAGATATCCTCAACCGCAAGGCCAGGGTATGGGTCAATTCTGCCATCAACCTCTCTCCTCTCGATGTCAAGGGAATTCTGCAGACATATCTCTCGGAGTTCAGTGACGAAGGCGCTTACGGCCATGTCTCTTTGGGAAGGTCTTTTGCTCTTGAGCTAGGATCAATTATTCCATCAACAGACAATCGTCTCCAGTCCATGGACAAGATTGGCAACTCGAGTGTCAACACAGCCTCTGCCTTTGTTGCGCAGTACACAACTCGCCAAGAATATCGGTATGGCGAGACGCTTCCGGATCGTGGTACAGAACTTATGAGCTTCATGAATCACAACCGTCGCTTGTCATTTGTGCAGTCATCTGTGAAGGAGAGTGCCAATGCCACTACTGCGCTCGCTCATATTGAGGCAAGAATTCTCAGCAAGAAGAGTACATCCATCACTGAAGTCCGGGATATTCTTCGTAGGGCAGCAGCACTTCTTTGCCGCACGAGCAAGGATGAAGCTGCTGTTGCTCATCACCTTGTGAGCATTCCGTTCGCCCTATTCACCAAGCAATCCATCAACTTGGGTGTCTCCTTATGGCTTGGTGTAATCAACGAAAACCCAAGACAGGAGTCGAGACTGCTAAATGAGATCGTCCAGCAATGGGAGTTCTCTCTTACGCGAAAGGTCGGCCTTTTCAGTCCAACACTGAATCATGTTGACCCCTTCTTTTTGAAGGAAGAATTTGCACCCAGCGAACTGGAAGCTCTAGCCAAGAAGAAGCAAATTGTGCATGACATTCTCTCTCCCCATACTCGACTGCTCCAATTCTTTGCCAGTCATTACAACGCTACCAGACTCGGTAGCCCTGATATCCAGAAAGTGTTCCTCCGGATGATTGATCTTACACTAGAAGCAATGAAGCAATCTGCAACTCATCCAATGGCCAGAGAAATTCGATTCCAAATCGTCTTATTTGGTCTGCGCGTCCTACGTTCCAGCACCACTCTCAAGCCTGCAGCACAGTGGAGGCTCAAGGAGCGACTTCTTACGGCTGGCCTGTCTTGGTTCAGGTCTGCGCCCAAGTGGTCATTCGGAAGTAACTTATTGCAGATGAAGACTGAGATCCGTCTTATCTCTGATGTCTTGGCGGCCCTCCAACAGGTCTCTTTTATAGGCGCCCAAACTGTCGGCAATGTCAAGTCTCTGCAGTCCAAAGAGCAGCTGCTCGATCTCCTGCTCAGAAATGAACAACTGCGCCTAATCGTCTGGGTAAACCCACTCAACAATGCGAGCAATCAGGCATTGACCCAAACTGCTGGCAAGGCACCGACCGAAGCTGCACTCTTACCACTCATTAGGACTGCATGGTGGCAGGACCCAGCTATTGCCATCGAACTCGCAACTAGGTTTCCATTCCCTCGCCTGCAGCGCGATATTAGGTTCTTGCTTCTCACCATGCCCGAAAAGGCCATTTTCGAGCCTGAGGCTCTGCACCTGATCTTTGGAGGATTTCTTCCCGACGATGTCGCTTCGCAACAACTCAAGGTAGGTTTCGTACCCTGACTGACATTGTAATACTAACGTTTGGGCAGTATTTATTGTACTGGGAGCCTGTGAACCCCGTAACAGCCGTCACCATGTTCTTACCCGCCTACCAGTCGCACCCTTTCATTATTCAGTACGCAATGCGTGCGCTGGAAAGCCATTCTGTCGACGTAACATTCTTTTATGTTCCCCAAATTGTCCAGTCTCTCCGCTACGACAGCCTTGGATATGTCAAGCGCTATATCCTTGAAACAGCCCAGTTTTCCCAGCTGTTCGCTCACCAGATTATCTGGAACATGAAGGCCAATTCGTACAAGGACGATGACGCTCAGATCCCTGACGAAATCAAACCAACTCTCGACACGGTCATGACTCAGATGGTTGACGGTTTCGCCGCTGAAGACCGTGACTTTTATGAGAAAGAGTTCTCCTTCTTTGACGAAGTCACTGACATTTCTGGAAAGCTTAAGCCCTTCATTAAGAAGTCGAAGCCAGAGAAGAAGCAAAAGATTGAAGAAGAGCTGCGCAAAATCAAAGTTGAGGTCGGCGTTTATCTTCCTAGTAATCCTGATGGAGTTGTTATCGGCATTGATCGTAAGTCTGGCAAACCTCTACAGAGTCATGCCAAGGCTCCGTACATGGCAACATTCCGTATTCAAAAGAACAAAGGAGGCGTTTCTGAGGTGGATGAGATGATGGAGGAGAATGACGGAGAAGATCATGGAACACCAGAGAGGACTGTTGAAGTCTGGCAGTCGGCCATTTTCAAGGTCGGCGATGATTGTCGACAGGACGTCCTGGCGCTGCAGATGATTGCAGCGTTCCGAGGCATATTCCACGATGTCGGCCTAGATGTCTACGTCTTCCCTTATCGAGTCACTGCCACTGCCCCTGGTTGTGGTGTCATCGACGTGCTGCCTAACTCGATCTCACGAGATATGCTTGGTCGTGAGGCTGTCAATGGTCTGTATGACTACTTCATCTCCAAATACGGCAATGAGAACTCGCTCCGATTCCAGCGAGCCCGCAGCAACTTCGTCAAGTCCATGGCTGCCTACTCAGTCATTTCCTACTTGTTACAATTCAAGGATCGACACAATGGCAACATCATGATTGACGACGCTGGCCATATCCTACACATTGATTTCGGGTTCTGCTTTGATATCGCCCCAGGTGGTATCAAGTTCGAGCGTGCCCCCTTCAAGCTCACAACCGAGATGGTGGCGGTCATGGGTGGTTCAATGGAGCACCAGAGTTTCAAGGCCTTCGAGGAGCTCTGCATAAAGGCTTTCCTGGCCAGTCGTCAGTATTGTGAGAAGCTCAGCCAGATCGTCTGGCTCATGATGGATAGTGGTCTGCCCTGCTTCAAGCCTGAGAGTGTGAAGCATTTCCGTGAGCGTTTTGTGCTTGACAAGAGCGAGCGCGACGCTGCCAACTTCATGAAACATCTCATCAAGACCAGTTACTCGAGTCACAGCACAGGTATCTACGATCAGTTCCAGCTTCTGACTAACGGCATTCCCTATTAAGGGATGGCACAAGAGGAGGATCAGTAGTGAATGAGTCTTGATGTTTTTTTCGTTTGTTATTATAGCGCTTATCTAGTCTTCCTTTCCGACTCTTTAGAGAGATAATACTCTTGATAATACATATATATAGTACAATCGCTTCGCTTCCCAAAGCGACTGAGATTTTTGCAAAAACGACTATGATGCCACCACAAAACTGCTCTGCGCTTGAATACGCTTCTATATGCACCGGAGTTCTTTGGATATTATTGCAATACCCATTTAGATCTCTGGCGACTAGTCTTCCTGTCTCCCACGCAAGCGGGGGATCTAATCCGCATGGCCTCATCATATTGTTGCAACTCAAGCCTTATTTCTGTTTTGCGGCAGATCCTTTGAGCATATGAGTCGGAGCATTGTAACTAGTATAATCAACGTGGACGAATGCTCGGTCAACGATTGGCACAGATTCGAGGAAGTATGTCAGCACCTCGCTAAGATCGTGACTGTCCTTGAGAGGTGTCGCGGCAGAAAGCACAATATCGACCTCAACGAAAAGTTTGTCACCAGCGTGATAGGCGCGCAAATTTTGAATCTGACGAATGGCAGTGGCAAAGCGCATGGTCAAGTATAGCAGCAGGTTTCGCTCGTCAGGCTGGGCAGAGAAGCCTGAAAGGTTACGGACGTGGTGTGCCGAGGTCTGACTCCAGTTGAAGATGACAACAAGCGAGAGGAACAAGCCACCGACAGCATCGAGCCACCAGATTCGCCCATAGTAGCCAACTAGAACCAATATTAGTAGGGTTCGGCCTTACAGGATCTACTATGATTACTTACTGATAGGGAACAGGATGGAACCAGTGTTGAAGATCACATCCGTCTTTGCATCCTCAGCCCTGTGGTCTGGTCAGATACGGAGTACGAATGTGGATGAATTTGCCGACTTACAATGCTCTAACACTTGAGTTCTTGACGACACGACACCAGATCCAGCAGGCACCTTTGATGACGATGGTAGAAACCATGATGGCAATAGCTGGAATACCCAGCTCAAGGATGGCATGCTCAGGGTCCATGAGGCGAGAAATACACTCGAGTCCGACTTGGCAGAAAGATGTGATCATGATGATGGAAAAGACGAGGACGCCAAGTGGTTCGAGTCTTACTATATGTTAGCTTTTATTCACTTGAAATGCCACAAGCTATATGGAAGCGACTGAGACTTACTTGCGGCGACCAACAGGATAACTATATTGGTCTTGATGACTGGACGAGATGAGACGCGTAGTAATCCATACGATGACGGTACTGAGGAAATCTAGCACAGCATCTACCAAGCTGGCAAGGACAGACATTGAAGGGACTGAGACAATGACAACAAGCTTTCCAGCGAGTAAAATGGCATTGGCAATGAAGTTGACCCAGATGGCCAATGTCACGATGGGGTCGTCGCTGTCGATTTCAGCATCCTCCAACCAAGGTAACAAGGGCTTGGGGCCGTTGTCATCTTCTTGGCTAGCAGGTCGCGGAGGTTGCTCCTCGTCCTCGTCTTCGGATTGATCCTGACGCTGAAGAAGTGGCAAGTTCTCGGAGGAACGGAAGATATCTTGAGGTGTGCGAGTAGCAGGGAGCTTTGTAGTCGAATTGCTAGCCTTTACGCTGACAGTGCCATAGGAGCCCGGAGTGATAGATGCGGATACAGGAGTTGATCCAGTGAGAGGGGGGGAGTCGGATGTGGTGGAGGGCTCCTCGTTGATGGTATCCGGGACGTCAAGTGGTCGGAATGCAGAAGCTTCAAGCTCTGCTTGGTACTCGTTGAGGAGATCGTGGGGGATAGCGGAGTCGAGGAGAGCATCGATGTACAGATATTGCTGAATCAACTCATTTGTTCTCTCATAGTACTCGCGCCTGGTGGGTTCGGTTAGCTGCTGCGCGAGGCCGAGTCGTGTAGTTGGTGGCGCCATTGAGGACTCACAGTGGTTTGGACATAGCAGCCAACTCCTCCTCAGGCTTCCAGTACTGCTCCCATCGATATCGAGGGTTGCTTCTGCCAATGAGTTTGGCACTGCGGTTCTGGGGGCCGTGAAGCAGTTGGGTGAGGCGACGCTCATCAGCGAGCAGCCTGCCAAGCTCATCATGGTCGTGGCGAAGCAATCCAGTCTCCTCATCATCAGGTCCCATCCAGAAAGAGGGAGGATGCGCGGGTACAGAACTGCTCAAGCTCTGTATGCTCTGGTGAGAGCGACTGCGGATGAGGGACTGGAGGGCGCCACTGCGCGTGCCCAGAGGGTTGTGGCTATCCTCGTTTGAGAGGAGAGAAGGGCGCCGTAATTGAGCATGGCTACCATGCTTTGAGGGAGTGCTTGGAGAGCTCATTGCCGCAATAGATGTCGCTTTTTCGCAGCGACTGGCGAGAGAATTGGGTGGTTAGGATGGAGGAGGCGCAATTATATATCGCGAAGAAAAATAAGATAAAACGTGTAACGAGTCAGGTTTGAAGTATTGCCAGGGTTTTGAAGCGTGAAGTAGAAACAATTGCGACTAGGTAGGTAGGTAGGTGCCGTGCCTTGGTTTAGTAGTCAAAACGTTGTTTTTCCGAGCTTCCGCCTCACCAAAGAGAGATAAGATTAGCCAAAAAGGACTCTGATAATATGGATAATGAACAAACATCAACAAAGATTGACTTAAAGCAGGGGCCCCTCTCCGAGTCTAGCGAGGCAAAAAAGATTTTGAATTGGTATGGAGAGGAGAGAGATTGATTAGATCCAATGTATCAAAGCTATTCGCCCACATGCTTACTGGAGGCTCCGCCACAGCATCCATACAGACAGACCCTGGCGCCCCTTTGAGATTGGGGCCCTTGGTTCTTTTAGCTGAAGGGTCCCCATCGTGACGGGGTCCCTTATTCCGGAGAGGGCTTAGCCAGATCCCCTTGATGGGTCCTGTAGGTGTTTTTGATGTTTTAATGTTGAGAGAGGATCTCTCGGCATCCGTAGAGGGGCAAGAGACATTGATGCAGTTCGCGCGCGAGTGTGAGTTTCAAGGCACTGAAACAGCTATGATGTTGTTTGATGTTGATGCTCTTCTCTACAACAGGGGAAGGTCGAGAAGGATGACAATACCTTAGCTTGGCGTTTGGGGGGTTACCTCATCAGCAGGTGCTAGGCGCATAACTTCTTCCGTCAGGTAATCGGCCTGAAAGCTTACTAGGGTAGGTGAGCCCCAGAGCCCCTTCCTTTGCAGGCCTCCACTAACAGAATCAAAGGCGCCAATTCAAACACATCCAGTTCAATTGGATCCTTTGAACGGCTACTGAGGCAAAGCTTGATCTGCCGAGGTTTCACATAATGTCCCGCCCGCCCCTAGTTACAGACAAGATGGGGTAACAAAACTTGAAGCTACTGTAAATAAGTGAATACCTTAATAATATGCTTATCACTATTGCTAGGATAGATGAAGGGTCTTCTCGTTGTTCATTGTCAACTCTGCTGACCTATTGGTCCATGCCCTTCACTTAACCAGCTTGACTCATTCCTGTTGTATAATTAGTTGCCAGCCTCATCCACAGATAGACAACGAGGTTGGATCGCTTATGGGTGCTGATACATAGTAGGAAGGACACACTGAATGCTACTGTAACTATGGAGTAGATAGCAGAGACTTGTTCAGAACATTGCCGACTCAATTACATTGGAGAACTGCATGTGCATCCAAGCGCTGCAGCCGCCAAGACAATGATATATCAAGTCGCCATGGGCTTGCAGGAAAAGAGGAGGTATCCAAGTATTGGGTGGCCATGAACAAAGCAGGAAGATTGAAACCAGATCATACAGGAAGTGAGTGGGCAACATCTGGACTAAGATATTCAAGAATCTATCGTTGCCCATCGAAATATAGGTCGTAAATATGAATATTCACAATGATTAATGGTGGCTGGGTTTGCCCTGTGGCTTATTATCTGTCTTCACATGCCTTTCCCTACCAACTCACCTCACCTGAAGCATGTAACGCATCAGGAGGCGTGCCTCAGGATTGTCGATCGGCACTTTCCAACTTGAGGTCCACTATCCCTTTTGTGTTTCAACAGATGTAGAATGCAGATTGCAATAGATTGTGGGGATAGAATCATTGCGATATGAGTCGGCAGATTTTCAATCTTCAACCGCCATGTCATGTTGCTGATGATGTTTATTGTCTCTGTATGTCTCACCTACACCGTGCGGCATGCCACCAACGACCTAACTTAGCGTATCGGGGAGTGATCGTGTTGATCCGCACAGGACGCGCAATTCATGTCTCTTGACGTGCATCGGCCTTGTCCATGTTGTACGAACCCGTCATCAGAGCTAACCGGAAGAATGGTCTCAACCATGGAGAACGCAGCTGAAGGAACTGGTAAACAGAGTGACCTTCTCAACAAAGAATTGGGTGGTGGAGCCTTAATATCAATGCATATTCTTCTCATGTGCCTTGTTTTGGTCCCAGTCCTGCAAGGCCATGATCTTTGTCTCTGTCCGAGTAGAACTTTGAACAAGATAAAGATTGACATTGATGACGAAATATTCAGATTCTGATCCCATATTGTTACTCTTACCTGGGCCAGCAAGTCAATAGATGACGGATGGGAGAAAAAAGAAAAGAGCGAGACAAGGGCTGCACGGCTAATAATTGCACATTTGTGAAATTGTTTGCTGACGTGACAGCCTATTGATCTTTAACAGAACTCCAACCAGATACGCGCTTCTTGATGACAACAACAACACGACAATCGCAATCACAGTCCCAGTTCTGTGGAGAACCTCAACATCTATACGAAGTAATACAGGGAAACTTGAAGAAAAAAGAGAGGGGCCGTGACAAACCGGTCAAGAACAAGCTTTGAGTTGATGTTGGATCGGGTGATGGCCCTCGATTTTTGTGTGCCTGCAATAATAGTAACTGTAACCCAACAACTGTGTGATCGACCATGTCCTAACGCTCAAGGCGATCACCTCAGCAGCTGGTGGCGTGAGACGATGGAGCCGCGACGAGGGAGCCCAGCCTTCTGTTAAAACTGTGGCTCCTGAGCCAGAAATAATTCGAGAATCAGCATTGGACAGACACTCTGCAAACGTTTGCGGAAAGTTTAGCTGTAAATAGCTGTCAGCAACAAATGCATCATGAGCTCAGCCATGATTCACCCATCCACATCGTCAATATTGCCTCCCTTGCTTTGCCGTGCTCTGCCTGGTTTCTTAGCCTTAAGGCTCGAGGTATTCCATCGGGCCCAGCCCTGTCCGTACTCCGTGGAATAACGGGAGAGCAAAGTTGGTGGGGCACGGTACACAGCAGATATTCACTCGTACAGTACACGAGCTGCTGCGTAGCCAAGGAGCATATTACATTGTGGTTCCTTGATAGCAGCGAAGCCGTTTGAATTCTGAGGCCTTGGGCATCGATGGTCATTCTTAGTGACACGTGCAAGAACACGAGATGGAAATAACTTCAAAACACCCAGAGTATCCATTAATCTCCTGCTTGTGCTACGGTCACTAGGGAGAAAGAAAACTCAGGACCTTGATCTTAAATAGGTAACTTAGCATAAGTTTAGGCTTTTGCTGAGTTTATTTTGACACCCTATATCAAGGTCTAATGTTTTCTTGCTCCCCGTGGGAGTCAGTCTTGAGTCCATACGAACCTCACATACCCTGTCTCTCCACGGTTGGGCCCCTAATAAGAAGCATTGGCCAAGCTTTGATCTAAAAAAGACCATCCCGATCCACTCGGCGGACAGGGGCTAAGAAGGCAAAAAGGAGGGCTCCCACTCGCTCTGATTTTTTTTCGAAAGAGTGATGATTTTCAACTGACGAGCGCGTACCTGAACTTGACCCGATCAGGTTTGAGTTTCTGTGCCGATGAGTTTCCTAGTACCCGATTAGGTTGCATACATGTACAGTGCGAAAGACGACGTTCACAATAATTAATTGAGTTGTCTTCTCAATGCCTGGATCTCGGCCCCTTTCCAAGTTTTGCCCTGGTCCTGCAAGCGAAGAGACATCGTGAAGCCCGAGTTCTTGTTCATGAGATCGTCGACTCGGCTCCTCCTGTAGATCAACGACGTCAGCGAGGAACAGGGGCATGTTTGGAAAAGATAAAAAATCGAGTGATATCTAAAATGGGAATGGAAATCACATCACGAAAGCGAAGAGCATGGTCATGGTCAAGGTCAAGGTTAAAGTGGAGGAGTAAAAGATCCTCTCATCCATAATCACAGGCAGCAACAGGCTCATATCATGTGGAATTCTCGTGTCTCGCTGATTTGGGGCCTTCAGTGGATGCTGCTCGGCTGTCGTGGATCGTGGTGGGGAACAGCCCCCCTGTGCCCGCAACCCCAAGCCCGTAACTCTGCAAGCCAGAGGCCAAAGCTCCAGGGGTCTTGAGAAGGGAATGGAATGGAAAGGGACACGGTCAGGGCGGGAACGGCGCAAGCGATGCAGCCAATAATTGACTAACTCAACTCTCTTTGAGATCCAATATCCGAAGGCCCCGGGCTGTTATTGTCTTGTACTATTATATCTGATGTTCGAACGCAATAGAACAGACGAATGTCAAGTCTCAGTCAATGACAGAGATAGCTGTGAGTCAATAAATGCCAAGCAGAATCAAGCATTGAACCCTTATCTCCACAAGAACTCCAGTATTTCTCTTTAGTCTAAACGATGGATATACTGTGCGCGTATTGAATAGAGATTACAACAATGCCTTGGTTACAAAAAAAACCACCAAGGGGTCATTAGCACAGATCAATCAACTATATCTGAGTAACGAGTTATGTATATGTATGTCTATTCACGATCAATGTGGAAGTGTAGAACTACACTCTGATATTGGCCATCCTATTATAGTTGCCAATCACTACATCAATCATCAATGACAAAAATAACCAACTCTTGGCCACGAGTATGCCAGTGACTAGATGATGGGAAGTCCCCTTGTTGGCTTATTCCAGGATGTTTTCTTGTTTTCTTCTTCTCCATATTTTACTCAGGATAAAACTGGGATTTAGAGTTGGACTTCGGATATCGTGTCGTGCATTACATAGAAAGTCGACGGAAGTCTCCATGATCGAGAAGAAGTCGCGTCAGCAAAACAATGGAGTCGTAAAACGTTGAAGCCCGGTACCATAACCCATTGGCTCGTCATACGCCCAACTCACCCAGCGTCGGCCGGGCTTAGACTGTCTCACGAAGAAAAGGTTCATGCTGGCTTATCCATATAGCTCCCATCTGCCACACATCCCCAAGGCTGAAGGGGTTTCCAGGAATGGCCATGATCATGGTCTAAATGCAAACAACGGCGCTATTGACGTTGTTGGTTGTGTCTTAAATGCCACGCAATTTCCCCCTGCAGCTAGCGTACCGGCTTTTTGATATGTCCGGCTTAAAGTGCAGCATTTCATCATTAATGTTTCTGCACCTTGCGGCTGAGGAGCTGCCGTAGCTGAATTATCGGAACTATTGAGCCTTTGCGGCTTTGCCCGTCCAGGCTTGGCCCACGCCTCTTTTTAGACGAGCAAGCCTCAGTATCAGCTCTTGATTATTGATACCACTCCAAGAAATAAGGCTTTGAGATATTGTTTCGGATGTCTTGAGACAATCGTGTTCCATTGGACACACGTCAAGCCATGTCATGTTTTGATCTGCCTGCATTTGCATTCGTAGCATCAGTTGTCGTGTAGGTCTGATCTAGGGCCAGCTGAACCTGTACAATACCACATGCTCTCTCCGAAGTTCTGGATGCTATTGGCGAAGCCATGGCCGCGGCTCAGGCTCTCACTCTGGTTCAGCGGTGACCGTGCCTCCAAGACAAGGGTTGCCTGTTCTCATGGAGCAACGACGCTAGCGAGGTGGTAGTCGGGAAAGGATACGGGCTAGGATTGACTAGATGAACGGGCTGTGACGATGAGTCTACGGGGACCATTAACTTGAGCCATCTGTCTAATATTCTGATGCAATTGAGCTGATATGTAGACTCCGATTCCACAGAATTTCACCTGATGAGAGTTGCCGGGTTTTGACTTGAGTTCATCGCAAGTTTGTTATAGCCACAACAGCTATTATAGGCCTGTTATGTGTCGTTATTCTTGACTTTACTCACCTCGGTTATTCTATAAACCACTCTTTTGTCCATACTCTTCTATAGGGATTGCAACGTTATATGAAATCGAATCGAATCAAATAGCATCACATCGCAAAAGCAACTCATTCCACATTCGCTTACTGGCTCTGGGAAAGCGACTCTTCTCTCTATCGAGACGGAGGCCGTGCGCTGGCCACGGGGGTTTAATAGAGCGCACATTCTTTCAACATTTACACTGTGCAACCCCCGACCCCCGTTTAGGTGCGGTCGGTCTGTGCTTGGCCGTTCACTTATCCATGGCCCTATGTCGATTGGATTGAATTGGATCCATGAACTGTACTGACTGGCGCTGTTTGTACTGTAGCATGTACCTATCTATGTAGCCTGTCGGGCCACCACTGAATTGGTCAGGTCAGGTCTAGACTGGACTCGCTTCTGCTCGTTCGACATCTTTCTCTCGTTCAAACCTCACCACCACCACTCGCTTCTTCCCCCCCCTAATCATCTCCGCTTCCTAACTTTTTTACTGTTGCGTTTCTGTCGTTGACGTTAGCAGCCTGTCAAGTCTTATTCAATCAGTCTGTCTCTGCCCATCGAAGAGAGAGACTCTGAGACGATACGAGACGACTAAGACTGAGCCTCTATCGTCTTACTTTCTATACGTACATTACATACTTTCACTCTCGCTCTCGCCTTTGCCCGACCGTCTTGTTCCGGCTTTAACCAGCCACTTTTTTACTCCTAATACAAACCGTCTTTCGTTTCTGGAGATCATAATGTGAGTCTCAACTCTCTTTGCCTTGGATCAATGACACATGCCTCCAACCACCCGGATTATATGTTTCTTCTCCGGAACTTGTCTCGACTCTCTTCATTCCGACAAAGCCTCTTGTCCCCGATCCTGTATACCCACGGCTGTATTTGCACTGCTTATTGCTGCGCTCTGCTGCTATCTTTCCCACTCAATTCTTTTACGTGCTGTGCCTTCAATAATTGCGACAGCTTTCAGTACATTATTTGTCACCAACACCAGCTGACCAGCAATCCCTCAATCATGCAGTTATCCGCATCCATCATACGCATCTTGTTTGCTTGACAC